>CM060379.1:51999484-53199484 GCA_030545235.1 Helianthus tuberosus
TTGATTCTTTTAATAATGTTGAAGCCAGTCGTGAAGAATGGTTGCAAGTCATTTTGAAATATAACGATTGAAAGCTCTTGTTATTTGGCCATAGCTCTTAACATTTTAAATGGTCATGTTTGAAGCACGTAATGATTGATATTATCTATATTTTAACATGGAGATTAGCAAAGATATACAATAAATATTTTTTTTTGACAAACCTTTATTTTCTTGAATAATTGTTGTAGACTTCCAATTGCAAATCCGTCTCTAAACTTCTTGCATTAATTAATAATGTCTTTTTTTTTCTAGATACAAATATATCTAAAATAACATAAATAAATATAAATAAAAAGTAGACCAAAAGTTTTTACAAATTGTATATCCATATTTTAGAGTACCAAATTTATTAAATCATTTTAAGTTGATTCTTTTAATAATGTTGAAGTCGGTCGTGAAGAATGGTTGCAAGTCATTTTGAAATATACGATTGAGAGCTCTTGTTATTTGACCATAGTTCTTAACATTTTAAATGGTCCTGTTTGAAGCATTTATGATTGACAATAACAAATATCCTTATAAGGAAATTTTCATAATAATACCATTAAGATATTTTGTTTTTAGAAGAACTTTTATAGATGTATTTTTGTGTACCAAATTTTCTACAAATTGTTTAACAGTATTTTACTACACCAAATTTTTTAAATCAATTCTAGTCATAAGAAATGGTAGCTGGTTGCAAGTACTTTTGAAAGATAACGAATTAGAGTTCATGTTACTTTGTCGTAGCTCTTTAGTATTTAAACGCTTCTATAACGCTTCTATTTGAAACACGTAGTAATTAATAATTATAGCAATTGAATTAGCATAGATAAACAATAAATGTTTGTGTTCCATTTTTTTGTTTTCTACTTAGATATATATATATCAAATAACATAGTTTATACAAATATAAATCATATAAATAAAAATTCTACAAACTGTGTATCTGCTAGTTTAGTGTCCTATTTTTATTAAATGATATTAAGTTGGATTCGTGTTCAACGATGTTGAAGCCAGTCAAGAAAAATTTCAAGTCTTTTTGAAAAATAACGACTTAAAGTTCATGTTATTTTGTTGTAGTTTTCTGAACGTCTGTGATTGAAGCACGTAATGATTGATAATATCTATATTTTAACATGGAAATTAGCAAAGATATACGATAAATATTTTGTTGATGTACCTTTTTTTTCTTGAATAATTGTTGTAGACTTCCAATTGCAAATCCGTGTCTAAACTTCTTACAATAATTAAATATGTCTTTTTTTTTTTTGTTTTCTAGATACAAATATGTCTAAAATAACATAAATAAATATAAATAAAAAGTAGACCAAAAGTTTTTACAAATTGTATATCCATATTTTAGAGTACCAAATTTATTAAATCATTTTAAGTTGATTCCTTTAATAATGTTGAAGTCGGTCGTGAAGAATGGTTGCAAGTCATTTTGAAATATAACGATTGAGAGCTCTTGTTATTTGGCCATAGTTCTTAACATTTTAAATGGTCCTGTTTGAAGCATTTATGATTTACAATAACAAATACCCTTATAAGGAAATTTGCATAATAATAGCATTAAGATATTTTGTTTTTAGAAGAACTTTTAAAAATGTATTTTTGTGTACCAAATTTTCTAGAATTTGTTTAACAATATTTTACTACACGAAATTTTTTAAATCAATTCTAGTCGTAAGAAACGGTTGCTGGTTGCAAGTACTTTTGAAAGTTAACGAATTAGAGTTCATGTTATTTTGTCGTAGCTCTTTAGTATTTAAACGCTTCTATTTGAAACACGTAATAATTAATAATTATAGCAATTGAATTAGCATAGATAAACAAAAAATGTTTGTGTTCCATTTTTTTTGTTTTCTACTTATATATATATATATATATATATATATATATATATATATCAAATAACATAGTATATACAGATATAAGTCATATAAATAAAATTTTTACAAACTGTGTATCTGCTAGTTTAGTGTCCTATTTTTATTAAATAATATTAAGTTAGATTCGCGTTCAACGATGTTGAAGTCAGTCATAAAAAATTTCAAGTCTTTTTGAAAAATAACGACTTAAAGTTCATGTTATTTTGTTGTAATTTTCTAAAAGTCTGTGATTGAAGCAGGTAATGATTGATAATATCTATATTTTAACATGGAAATTAGCAAAGATATACCACAAATATTTTGTTGACGTACCTTTTTTTTTTGAGTTAAATGCTTGGTTGGTCCCTGTGGTTTGCAAAAATTGCAGACTTGGTCCTAGTGGTTTACTAATTACACGCGTGGTCCCAAAATTTGTCAAAAATGCACTCGGTTGGTCCCCAGCCCTAACCTCAGTTAAATTTCTCAGTTAACTATGTGTGAAATGACTATATTACCCTTGAACAATTAAAAAACCCACAACCTCAGTTAAATTTGTTTTAACAACATTAACTGAGGACCAAATTTGACAAATTTCTCAATATAAAGCCTTATCCACTGATGAGCTTATGTCACCACCGTTAACTTAACTTCACGTCTTCACCAATAAAATCCTGTATATTTCCTGCCATTAAATCTTCTAAATTACTTACGAACCCTAAATTTTAACCACCCATGGATTCTTTTTCATTCAAATTCCAATCTGCAATTACTTCAAATATCAATTCAGTTCGTCAATCGCAAATTCAAAGTAGATCATTCACAATTGGTGGTGCCAATTCCCGTAATGTTCGCATCAATTCTAACCTTAACAATCGCCGTTTTGTTTCTGTGCAAACACAGTCTCAAAGTGGAGAAACACATGAAGAGGAAGCAGATGAATCGTTTGAAGAGATTAGGATTCCGAAAGCCTGGTTGAATTCTTCGAAAGCTTTGGAGGTAATTTGGTTAGTGTTTTTGTTTGATATTATTGGGCATTTTAATTGATTGGATTTGTTACAATGGCTTCCTATTTTAAGTTAGATCGACACAAATGGATCAGAGAGGGAATGGGGGTGTTTGGTGGTGGTGGGTGTTCGGTGCTGGAGGGGAGACAGTGGTGGTGGGTGTTCAGTGCCGGTGGTTGTTCGGCGGTGAAGGAGGGATGGTGGTGGGTGTTCAATGGTGGTGATGGTGTTGGTCTTGGGTAGAAGAAGAAGAAAGGTGGAGGAGAAAGATAATAAAAAATAATTTATTGAGGGCAATTTGGTCATTTAACATCAACTTAACTGAGAAATTTAACAGAGGTTAGGGCCGGGGACCAACCGAGTGCATTTTTGACAAGTTTTAGGACCACACGTGTAATTAGTAAACCACTAGGACCAAGTCTGCAATTTTTGCAAACCACAGGGACCAACCAAGCATTTAACTCTTTTTTTTTTTGAATAATTGTTGTAGACTTCCAATTGCAAATCCGTGTCTAAACTTCTTACATTAATTAATAATATGTCTTTTCTTTTTGTTTTCTAGATACAAATATATCTAAAATAACATAAATAAAAAGTAGACCAAAAGTTTTTACAAATTGTATATCCATATTTTAGAGTACCAAATTTATTAAATCATTTTAAGTTGATTCATTTAATAATGTTGAAGTCGGTCATGAAGAATGGTTGCAAGTCATTTTGAAATATAATGATTGAGAGCTCTTGTTATTTGGCCATAGTTCTTAACATTTTAAATGGTCCTGTTTGAAGCATATGGTTGATAATAACAAATATCCTTGTAAGGAAATTTGCATAATAATACCATTAAGATATTTTGTTTTTAGAAGAACTTTTAAAAATGTATTTTTGTGTACGAAATTTTCTACAAATTATTTAACAATATTTTACTACACAAATTTTTTTAAATCAATTCTAGTCGTAAGAAACGGTTGATGGTTGCAAGTACTTTTGAAAAATAAAGAATTAGAGTTCATGTTACTTTGTCGTAGCTCTTTAGTATTTAAACGCTTCTATAACGCTTCTATTTGAAACACGTAGTAATTAATAATTATAGCAATTGAATTAGCATAGATAAACAAAAAATGTTTGTGTTCCGTTTTTTTTTTGTTTTCTACTTATATATATATATATATATATATATATATATAGGATTAGGTTCAAACGTGAACAAAATCTAAAGAGTGAACTGCGTGAACTGATCTGGACCCTTGATTTTTATGATCTTGAGATTAAAGTGAGTGGCATGATGGTAATTATTTGGTTATTTTTTTCCATTTAATTAAATCCAAAAAGGGTATATATGTAATTTCAATCTTAAATTGATTGCATAAATCTCTCACAAATCAAGTAATCAATTATCCTCTTAAATTGATTGCATAAATCTCTCACAAATCAAATAAGGATTAGGAAAGATGCAACTTAATTCAATTATTAAAATAATTATTTGTTTAAATGCGATGTACATATGTGTATTCTGATTTTGCCCTCTTTTTAATGCGATGTACACATGTGTATATCGTCTGTTTTTGTGATATCTCAGAATTTTTTTTGTATTGAATGTTGATGTACACCTGTGAATTACTGTACACATAAGTACGATGCTGAGTACACATGTGTACTGTTCTATTTATATCTAAGTACACATGTGTATATTGTTGAAATATGAAGGTTACGTGGATCTTAAAAATCAAAATTTGAATTCTGGTGATGAAATCTGAAATAAAAATTAAAATTGAAATCTGGTGATTTGTTGTTTGTTTTTATAATTATCTTATTATTAAATAAACATAATGTGGATAATGAATTTAAATTAGGAAATATGTAACTTAATTCAATTATTAAAATAATGATTTAAATCTAATTTTTTTATATAATTACAATCCTACCCTTAACAACTAAAAAGGAAATCAAGGGTCCATATCTGTTCACGCAGTTCACTCTTGGGAGATTGTTCACGCTGGAACCCTACCCTATATATATATATATAGTGGAGAGTTCAAATGAGAAAAAAAAATATGTAAGAAGAAAAAAGAAGAAATTCCAACCAATAAGAATTCTTTATTTTACTTCATTTAATATAAGTATTTAATGTTACTATAAGGGTACATTGGTAAATATACATAGGTCATTAATTTGTAGTCTTCCTCTTTAATAGCTAACTACATTAAATAATTTGTAACTTATCTTCAAAATATATATTTTTTCAAAAAAATAAAATAAAATAATTTAAAGTATAGGATAAATTACGAGTTGTGTAGGATAAATTATAAGTTGTGTAGGATAAATTTCAACGTGCAGGATGAATTTTGAAATATGTAGGATAACTTTTGATGTGTGTAGGCAAAAAAAGTTAGTGTGGAGGATAATAGTCTTTATGACTAATTAATTAGTCAAAAATGATAATAAATGAGATAAGTGAAAAAACTATTTAATGTTTTACAAAATTACCCTTTGTTCTTTTTCTTCTCAATTAAATTTTCTTCTCAAATGAACCTTCCCCTATATATATATATATATATATATACGGTTGGGTTATATGGAAAACCCCATCTTTTTGAGAAAACCTTGAAAAACTCAACCTCATCCATTGATTTAAATAGATCTAAATAGATCAATGGCCCTCATTTGTTTAGAGGATTCTTGCCTTTAAAAACAATATAATAGTCCATGCTAGTACAAGTTAAGGGCAATATGAGTAATGAAAAAGTAACTTTATCGACTTTGGAAAACACAAAAAGTGACTTTTGAATTTGGAAGTACAATCAAATCACCATAAAAGCTTCTCTTTCTTTTACCTCTTTCTCTTTCCTCTTTCTCTTTCCCATTTCTTCTTCCCTAATCTTGAAGAAAGCAACCACCTTCTCCAAGAGAAACAAACAACCACCACCAGCAACCACCTCCTCCGGCGAAACTCACCGAGCTTCTTCTCTGGCCCTCTCTCTCCTTAATTTTCAACTCATCTAACAACCATAGCCACGCCAATCTCTCTCCTCTCCGTCTAATTCTACAAAAATCTTCAACCTTTAGAAGCAAATGAAGGGTCTGAATGTCTCTATAATTTGTTGTTTTAGAGAGAGAACGATGGCACGATGAATGTTTTTAGAGAGAGAGAGTTAATGTTTTAGATAGAGAAACAATAATCTTTATTTTTTAGAGAGAGAGAGTTGAATGTTCAAGTGTGTGTGAGAGAAGAAGGTTTGGAGACCTTCTTCGTGTTCATCGGACGGTTCTAGATCCGGTAAGTGTTCTTGAAATATCATTTCACAATTGATTTTTTGTTGAAATGGTTGTTAATATGTTTTTGTGGGCTGAAAGTGTTGTAGTAATGGTTAATGTTCATGTATTTTAAATAAATCCAAAACTTTAGGTTGAGATTTTGAACGGGTTTTTTTTGTTGGTTTGGTTGCTTGTTTGGGGCTTTTGATCTTAACAATAATTGTTTTTTTTGTTGGTTTGGTTGCTGGTTTGGGCTTTTGATTTGAACAATAAGTGTTTTTTTGTTGGGTTGCTTGATTTACAGAGACAGACCCATAACATGTGTTAAGCACATGTTATAATGATATATAACGTGTGTTGATTTACAGAAACAGATCCATAAAAGATATTCAATTGACAAGCTGGATGGATGTAGGTGACGTTAATGCGGGGACATTGAATAAGTCACATCCTTTGGGAAAGAACTCTTCGTTCATTTATAACATGTGTTATTGGTTCATGCTGTGACAGAACACCATGATGTAACCTGACATGTGTTCATGTACAACATGTGTTAAGCCCCTGTTAGAATGATATATAACGTGTGTTAACCTTTTGTTAATTAAAAAAAAACAAGTAATAACTATTTTATTTTTGTTGATGTTTAAAATATCCGATAATGTGGATACTGAGCGTAAAACTTGTACAAATAATAAATGTACAAGTTAGTATGTAACGTGTAATATGAAACGAGCCATTTATGGTAACACATGTACCGGTAATTTTGGAATATATAATATGAAACGAGTCATTTGTTTTGCACATTTTGGAATGTATAACATGTGTTAAGCCTCTGTTATAATATTTTTGTAACCTGACATGTATTCATGTATAAGCTAGTGGTTTACAAAACACCATGATGTGTATATACTGATCTAACATGTGCTACAATTTGTCTGTTCGGAACATGTAATTGCTTAACATGTGACAAGGGTGAAAACAATCGACGGGGGCGATGAGTTTAATGGTGAGCTTAGTTAATATCGTAATCTTGTTGTAACCCCACTTGTATACATATGATAACATGTAAGCATCCATTATAACCTGACTTGTATTCATGTATATGAAAGTGGTTTGCAAAACACCATGATGTGCATATACTGATCGTAACACGTGTACAAGTTAATATTGTAACACCGTATACCTGGGATAACATGTGTTAAGCCTCTGTTATAACCTTGGTTTAACCCAACATGGTTTCATGTATAAGCTGGTGGTTTCCAAAACACCATGATTTGTATATACATACTGTAACATGTGTTACGCGCCTGACATGTATAACGTGTGTTAAGCCTCTATTATAACGTGTGTTAAGACTTCCAGAATGGATGCATAAAATCCAATAGTAACTTAATAAGAACATAGCATACCTGATATAACGTGTGTTAAGCCTCTTTTATAACGTGTGTTAAGACTTCCAGAATGTGTTAAGTCCATACCGTTTTAACATCATGTACTAGACAAAACAATAAGAGTATCACATTACATATTACTAGTAAACGAAAATACATAGCACTAAGAAAATGGTGGAGCTTCCTTTGACAGTCTGCCTTAGCTTTTCAGCGGATACCTTTGCTGCCTTAACTTTTCAGCGACTACCCTTGCTTGTTTGGGTCGGTCTTGAAACGGTTTGTAAACATGTGGGTGTGCGTATGCCAGGGAAGTTATAAAAATGTGTTTTCATGTCACACGTAACACGTGTTACTTTGTACATGGGTTTCATGTCACATGTAACACATGCATGTCCGAGAAGTTCAAACTATAACACGTGTTAGTTGTGTTGTGCTGTAACATAAACATGGTCATGATCCTTGAGCATCTGATCCCCGTTTGACGAAACCAACAGTCCCGAGAATTGGATCTTATTTCCCTTGTATCCATCACCGTCCTAATAACAAAAAGATAAGATAACCGTTAAGTCGTTAACCAGACATAAATATTAACACATTCATAGCCAGAAAATATTTTTTCTCAAATAACATCACAAAAACAGTTACTATTCAGATCAAAAGCCCCAAACAAAGCAACCAAACCAACAAAAAACAGTTACTATTCAGATCAAAAGCCTAAACAAGCAACCAAACCAAACACAACTTTTTGACACACAAAAAAAAACCTGCAAATTACATAAACATTTACCCCTTATAAGAACCATTTTAACAAAAAAAAAAAAAATCATGTTTCATCTCTAAAACAACCATTACACAGAAACCTATTAACAACCATTTTAACAAAAACATTAAGTGTGAAATGATTTTTTTTTAAAATAAAATACTCAAGAGATTGTTGTTCTCTCTCTAAACCAACAACTTTCTCTCTCTAAAACACTTACCGGATCTAGAACCATGCGATGAACACGATGAAGATCTTCAAACTTGCTTCTCTCTGTGTGTTCTTGGTGTTCTTGCTAAACATGATGAAGATTGTTGTTTCTCACTCTAAAAATCAGCTTTCAACAAGCATGAGCACAACCGAGATGAAGATGACGACGTGAGATGAAGCATGAACACACCCGAAAATCAGCTTCGAAATAAGCATGAACACACCCGAGATGAACAAGATGAAAATTGTTGTTTCTCTCTCCAAAACATTAGCTTTCTCTCTCTATAACACCAAGAACAAGCTTCATCATGTTTGGGATCAGACGATCTGGTGACATTAACTCATGCGTTGTTGGAGCTTGTCAAAGGAAGCTCCACCATTTTCTTAGTGCTATTAAAAGGAAGCTCCATGGTTCTTTAATGGTGGAACTCGTACATGAAGATATTAAGAAGATGAAGAACAAGTGAAAATTTTCTTTATTAGTTTAAAAAAAAGTAAAAGGAATGGGGGTTGTACAAGTGATGTGAAAGACAATAAATGATATTGGTCAATTCAAAGTAGAAAAGATCTTTTAGGATAAAATTACACATATACCCTTATATGCTATAAGAGTTATCAGCTTCTTGATGCACACGTGGATGAATCTTGGCCAAGTAATGGGTTTCCAAGGTTTTCTCAAAATAAAGGGTTTTCTCCCTAGCATTTCCCTATATATATATAGGGTAGGGTTCTAGAGTGAACAACCTCGTAAGAGTGAACTGTGTGAACTGATCATAGCCCTTGATTATTTTTTTTTGTTGAAAATGATAGGATTGTAATTGTACATTAAGTTATTATTAGTTATTTATTTTAATTAATCTATGGAAGTTGCACTTTCCTATTTTTTGTGATTACTAAAAATATCTTTTAAATCTAAACAAGATTTATATCATAATCACCATTCAAAACAATCCAGATTTTTTTTTTCAATCGAGCAGTTCTTCATCATCAAGTATTTTTTCTTCGTCGATAAAAAAACCCAGATTTCGATTACGTACACACATGCATAAATCCCGAAGTACACATGTGTATTTAAATTTAATACACCTATGTACATACATATACACAGGTGTACACCCAATTTATACAGGTGTATACACAGTTTATACCTACAATCAATTTGTATACACATCTGTACAACAAATGTAAAAACACCGTATACACATGTGTTCACCCAATTTACATAAACAATAGGCACATACACACTCAATATCAACAGGATTGAAACAAAATTCTTGCAAAAATTAAACACTAAACAACTTAATCGGAACGTCATACACCAGTAGATCAGAAAAAACAAAAAAAGGATATTGAATAGATGTAACAAGTAATGTTCAGGGGACTCACCGGAAGATTCGTTGGCGGCATCCTATTTACACCGCATAAAAATTGTGACAACCCGAGTTTTCAAGGTCCTTACTCGACACATTACTTGTTTCACAACTGTCTTTCATAATTAGTCTCGTGTATTCTGTGCACCTTTGTTTCATGATTAAAGAATTGTTATACTGTTTGGGTAATTAATGGAAATTTATTAACTGTTTGACTAAGAATAATTAGACTTAATTCATGCATTGACGAAACATAGGACTTTGTCCTTTCCTTACTCGACGAAACAAGGGGAGTTTCGCCATCCCCTTACTAGACGAAACATTAATGTTTCGCCGGCCCAGGTTACGTCGAAGCCCAGTAAGGGCCCAATACTATCTTTTGAGTATATATTGCTTAGAACACTTGTCATTCGTCACGTAACTGCTCCGTTGAAAACCCTAGAATTCTCCCTCTGTGCGACGGCAACCTTGAGTCCTCTAAGCCCTCTATATCGATCAATTTGTTGTTCCTTCTATCTCGGTTAGTGTTTAACCCTTATTGATTGTTTGATTGAAATCATCATTGACTGTTTGTTAGAAATCATTATTAAATGTTGCTAAGTAATGTTTGGATCATGTTTGGATGATGATTTTGTTAGTAATAAGCCACTAGATCTATGTAATTATCAGTTACGGTTGTGTATGTTGCGATTAACTAGGGTTGGATACTTGTGTTAATCAAATAGATTAGATCCTGCTTAAAGGGAATTCGGTGTCTTGTATTCATACATGATTCACTCCATGGATCTAATGATTCTGTTTGCAGTGTGTACATTATGTTGTCTATGAATGATCTGATTGATTATGGTCTGCAGTGACATATTTAGGGTTAAAGATTATTGATGGTCGAATTATATGCATTAACTTAATGATGTAAACTGTTGAGCATGAACCGTAACTGTTAGAAACATGACGTTTGACCCGATTTGGGAATTTATAAACTTGTTTGCTGTAATCATGGGTGTTTGTTATTAAGGAATATCGTAACTGTTAGAAGGACGATGAAGGTCCCTTTCCACATAACACACAATCGACGAAACTCAATGGGGTTTCGCCACCCATCATGTCGACGAAACTCAGAGCGGTTTCGCCACCTATCATGTCGACGAAACTCACTGGGGTTTCGCCACTCACCAAGTTGATGAAACATTAAGATGTTTTGTCGTTTGAAGTTTCGTTGCTTAAATGGTTGGTTCACAACAGACTGTAGTTATCAGATACAGGAAACTTGAATGATTGTTACCTGCTTGTTAATGATGTTGAACATGATTGAGGAAACATGTATTTGCATATGAAACATACATATGAACTGTGAATTTGATTAAGTTATATAACTGCTATGTGCTATTTGGGAATCACTGTTTGGAAACACAGTATGACTTTTATTTACATATGAACCTTGAGAATGTGAAACTGATTACGTATATATGAAAACCATAGGCTTGATTGATTAACTTGAACAAGTAACTAATCATACCGAGCAAACCAAGGTGAGTTCACTGCTCTTTTTCCAAGCATGCATCCCGGGGAGGGATATCGGGTAACGTTCCGGGGAGGAATGTCAGGTTATTGGGATGTTTGTTATTACACTCATTTCTATCATATAAGACCCCTTACATTTACCGATAGTTGCCGGGGAGGCAACGAGGTTATTAGTTGATAGCGCTATTAGGTTTGGCACCCTCACACCGTACTGGGGAGGTGATGTGCTGAAAATGGATTAATTAAATACAACTAAAATTACCCTAATTCTAGACTCTCTCTAAGCTTTAAACTTATAAAACTAAGACTCTCTAAACCCTAAACCACACGACCGGCAAGTGTACCGATCGATGCAGTATAGCCTAAGGAAGTCCGAGTATCGAACCCAAGAGACTCTACTGATTACGCTAACGACTCTATTCTAGACTTAGACTGACACGACCTGACTAATTGTTTATTGATTAGGGGGGTTTCTAAATATCCTAAAATTATAATTAAAAATCAACTAAATTAACTAAACGAACTAGACACGAAGGCTGAACTCAAGGATGATGAAGGAACTACCTAGACAGGAATCCTGATTGCTTTTAGTTATGATTATAATTGGAAGTTGTCTCCTATGGAACCGGGATCTTAAAATTCTCACCTCTCGGGAAATCTAAGGACCCCTAACCCTTCTCAAGAGCACGCTAAGATCCCCTAAAGGTTGTTAAATTACCGGTTATTAGACTCCTTTACAAGACATCTAATGGGTTTATAAAAGTATCCTACAAGGCTCACTCCCTTACGAGACCTAAACCTAGGATAGGTTTGTTTTCTCAGCTAGACTTGCTAGACAGCAGCCAAAAGGTTAACTTCCTAAGAAGGACCCACCTTGCGGTTTAATCACTTAGACCTAGCAATAATCTCGCACCTTACAGCTATTGACGATTAGTAGAACACTTGATTTTATAAAAATATCAATTATTACTTCTAAGGTTTATCGGCCGATTTAACCCTAAAGATTCAAGATTTATTACGTGATATAGACAGTCACCAAAATCTAAAACCTAGCATGACTCTATTATGTGATAAAGACCGTCACCAAGATTCATGCGAAGCAATAATCAATAATTAAACAACATCAAGCACGCAAACACATCTAACTGATAGAACAAACCGTTTACAATTTATAAACTATCCATAGCATTCAAAAATCCAAGAATAATCAAAACATATGCAATCATTCAACCATGTCTAGGTAGTAACAAGAAATCTAGCCGCTAAACATGTTTAAGAACAAGTTCATAATCATAGTATAATCTGAATTCATCATTAAACAATAAAAAATAAACGAAAAACGAAGAAACAAGATAATAGAACCCGTAAACTTTGATCCCGTGTGCTCCCGAATGTTTCCCGATGATTCCTTGGCTTCCCGAACCTTCAACAAGCTTCAAAACAGCCTCCAAAGTTGTCCAAAAACTCTAAAATTCGTAATTGTTCGTATCCCTCCGGCTGTTGATGATGATATTATTAAATAACCAAGAAAAACCCTAAAAATCGTAGCTGTTAAGTCGGTTTCGCGATTGTAACGCCCACGCGGCCCGCGTAATAGATGAAGGTAAGTTAACGCGGCCCGCGCGCGTATCAATATTCCGGAATCCTTGTTTAAGTTTAAACGGCCCGCGTAAATGGATTGTATCAGCTTATGCGGCCCGCCTCAATGCTCTAGTAGTGTATTTTCTTTTCGTTTCTCTCCCGAGCTCCTCGATTTCCGTTCCAGACTTTCGCCTCTCCAGATTTTCAGTCGTTTCTGCTCATTTTGGATGTAAAGACCTGGAAAATACAAAAACATCAAAAGTATGTACATTCTACGCTAAAACAGACAAAAACGAAATATCTAACTACTAAAACCTGACGCGAATAAAGATGTATTTTGCAATACATCAAATATCCCCACACTTGATCTTTTTTCGTCCTCGAAAAAGAATTATGCAAACAGAATCATAGTCGGAATAGTCGTTCGAGACAAAAGCTTATGTTATTTTCATTAAAACCGAAACTCGTGTTAGCCGCGATTGCAAGTATATCGATCCTCTTAAACCTAACCCGGTTCCAAGCCCTTATCATGCAATTTAGTTCAAGTTCGGTCAATCTACCTAGGGTCTCACACTAAGAATTGCAAGTCCACCTAATCCCCCCTCAAGCTTATAGGACAAAAGGAACAACCACTGGGTTATTTCCTAACCGCCTTATACCAAGATCCTGAGAGTTTAAAATCAAATCTATATATTTTTTTTCTCTTTTGCTTTGCTTTTTTTTTTCTTTTTCTTTCGTGAGTCTAGACGATGCTTTCCCTAACCAAGAGGTATTCCGGCTGTAGAGTCGCTATCCCCAACCACAGATTACTTAGGTTTCGGTACTTTTAATCGGCAATTCGATTTCACACATCCCAGAGGCATTCCGGCTGTAGAGTCGCTATCCCCAACTCGGATTACATAGACCTGTGTTACTTTCATTTAGTTTCTAGCTCACTTATTTTTTTTTCAACGAGATAATGACCAAAAACTCTAACGATCTTAGCTTATAACGGCATCCCTTATACTATTTTTGACGGTTTCAATTTCCCCACTCTCCCTAGATGAGAACCCACTAGTAGACCAACAATTAGGTATATTTTAAATCAAAGGAACTCAGAACCGAATCGAGCCTACCCGCACATCCCAAACTAGACACAAGCACGATTATTTTATCTCATATTATTATTATTTGAACCCGAACAAAAACCCAACTTTTCTATCATTTTCCGTATTAATTTTGCAAACTTCTTATTTCAAAAGACATTTTCTGATTTTTTTAATTTTTTTTAATCAGTTTTTTATGACTCAAGACTCTACTAACTAGACACTAAACGATAGTTCCCATCCTCACACTTAAACTCTACATTGCCCTCAATGTAGGATGGAAACCGACTCAAAAGACTAAAAATAAAGAAGAAATAAAAGACTAAGGGCAAATTGGAAAGGACTTAGCTGGTTTAATTCGCGAGGATGCTCCAAAACTCTCGTCCAATCCAGCTCGATCGTATAGCATTTCGTTCACGATCGGCTTGAATCCCACTGGTATGCTCGATAAATGCCCGAAATTTGAATAAACAGCTCCAAACTCACCCGAATGGAGATTGAGTACGGGTGGTACATATTCGAACCTGCATCAACAAAAACAAGTAAAATACCAAAGCAATACCGACTCGAAACACAAAATGACTCAAAACTTCTAACTTAGACGCATGGTACACAAATCCTAAGCATAATGCAAGCACATACCTCGTGTTCGACGACTCAAACCAGCGACGGCGATGGTATAGTGAAGACAAATAGTGGTGATGATGATGGAAACAATGGTGTAATGGGCGAATGAAGATGGTGGTGGGTTGTATTAAAAAATGAAACCAAATTTGGGCCAGAAGCTGATGTTCATCGACATACATGACTCACGCGGCCCGCGTAAGTATTTATGTTAAGTTGATGCGGGCCGCGAACGTCCAAGGGTTTCCGATTTCCATTAAGTCCATGCGGGCCGCGTAAGATGAAGCGCATAGTTAACGCGGGCCGCGAGGACAGCAAACAGCAGATGTTTGATCGACAACAACAGCAGATTGTTGTTTTTAATCTTTCTTCTATTCCCAAACTACCCCCTGCACCTTATTTTGTCGTTTTGAACAGTAAACGTACCTGGGAATCGTTCGTCTGCTGAGTTCGGGCTTCATGAAGGAGCGTGCACCTGCAAAAACTTTTACGACACACAAAAGACGCAAAAACACGAAAACGACGCAAGAGACGCTAAAACACATAAACACTAAACTAAAGACACGGCGCGAATGATGACTCAATATATAAACTCTACAAGTGGGTCACAATTGTTCACGCACTCATGGAGGATCATGTAAGCGCAGCTCACCTCCATACCAACTCTTACGGGCCATAGCACTACCATCTCTAATATTGCCCGCATCTCTCCAAAATCTCTCATACCTCTCACAATCTCTCGACTCGTCATCGGGCGGTTTAAATCTAGATGTTTCATATCTAAACCTATCCCCACACTGAGCCTTGCTCAGTGTCTCTACCTTGGATTCCAACATCATCAATCTCTCTTCCAACTCCTCTACTATCCTATCAGGTGGATCCCCACACTTGGGTTTTAACATCTTCTCTAGACTCGGCTCACTCACCACCTCTTTCTCATCTCTCTCATTCTTCTTACTCTCCTTCACCGACGCTACCGCCTCAACTCCCTCACTTGGCCCCCTCGCATTATTCACCTTGAAAACTACCGATTAGTCTTCCGCTCTAAGTGTGATTGTGCCTAAGAAGACATCTATAAGCGCTTTAGCTGTGTTCAAGAACGGGCGCCCTAAAATCAACGGCACTTTATCATCGGCCTCCATATCTAGCACTACAAAATCCGCCGGAAAGACAAACATATCCACTTTCACTAACAAATTCTCCACAATCCCCCTAGGATACTTAACTGTCTTATCGGCTAACGAGAGGGTCATGCGAGTTGGCTTCAAATCATCAAGGCCTAGTTTTTAGTAAAATGCATATGGCATCAAATTAATACTAGCACCAAGGTCTGCCAACGCGTGGTTTTTAAAATCACCTCCAAACAAACATGGGATCGTGAATATGCCTGGATCAGTGAGTTTCTCAGGAAGTTTATTCAAGATCACTGCAGAACACTCTCCATTCAATGGAGTACTAGAACACTCACCTACCCTATCCTTACGCTTGAGAAATCCTTAAGGAACTTGGCGTACTTAGGCATGGATCGCAAGGCCTCTATGAACGGAAGATTCACCTTTAGCTGGGTGAACATCTCAAGAAATTTCTCGTATTCCCTAGCATATTGCTGTTGCTTAGCGCGAGCAGGAAACGGAAGGCGGGAAATATCAATCACTGGTGGTGGCCGAACCTTCACCGGCTGCTTCTCCACTGTCTTCTCAACCTGAGGCTCCTCGGCGTGTGCGGTACTTACTGGGTCTAGCCTATGTTGCACCTTACCTGGGGCCTCCATCTCAATCTCCTCATCTACCTCAGCATCACTCTCTAACTCAACATTCTCTCTCACTACCTCTCCTAGACTCATCCCACTACGAGTAGTAATTGCTTTTACAGAATGGTTAACTGGGTGAGTGGTACTTGAATACTGACCAGAAGGAGATTCTTTCAACTACCTAGCTATATCCCCTACTGTTCTCTTAAGATCTAAAAGAGTGGACTCTTGATTTTTAAGCTGAAGTTCGTGACTCTTATTAATCTGATCTTGAGCTTGCATGAACGCCTGATTCTGCGTCATCATCTGGGCGAACATCTCCTCTAACCTACTCAAATTTCCCTCTGAACCTTTTCCACTACCTTGACTCTCCTGATTCGACCCTCCACTCGCAAACTGACCTCCTGAACCACTATAATGACCACTCTGACCCGAACCACTACTCGTGTAAAGACCCGGCCCCCTATTTTGATACTGACCAGATGGGAAACTAGGGGGATTTCCTGAAGAACGATAACTACCACTATTACCACTACCCTGCCAGCTGGGGTTAAAACTATTATTGTTACTAAATTGACCCCTAGACTGATCCGCTATGAACTCAACCTGCTCTAACGTAAGTGTGGGACAGTCGAGTGTGTCATGACCTCCCCTACAAACCTCACACCTATCCACTTTCTTCTTAATCTCATTCAACTCCTGCCTCATCTCTTGCCTCATCTCTTGTCTCAATCTCTCGACTACAGCAGCTACCGATGGATCCAAGTTAACTTGATTTACCCCTCGACCGGCCGAGGAGGTACGAACAGGAATGGAAGTCCTGCTGATAGTGCCGTAATCCATATCAGAGTGGGCGAAACTCTCAAACAACTCGTTACACTCATTCACTGTCTTCTTTCCCATAAGCTGCCCTCCTGCTGAAGTATCGAAACGAGCTCTAATCTCAGGAGTAAGACCATTGTAAAACTTTTCAACTAACGCCCAGTCGGACAACCCATGCTGCGAACAACGAGAAAGAAGCGTCTGGAAACGCTCCCAAGCTAAGTGGTATGGCTCATCAGGCTCCATACGGAAGGAGTGAATCTGATAACGAAGGCGAGACGCCTTGGCTGGTGGGAAGTATTTGGCTATGAAAGCATCGCGAAGACCAGCCCAAGTAGTGAAAGTTCCTGCGGGCTGAGAATCAAACCAGACGGCTGCGCGTCCAGCGAGAGAAAATGGGAAGACCTGAAGGTACCTGGTCTCTAGATTAACACCCTCAATGGAGAAAGTGCCACAAAGACGAGTGATGCGATTTATGTGAGTGGGAGCATCCTCGTCGTCACGACCATGGAACTGGCAAGAATTGGTAATGGCCGTCATGATGTAAGAAGGAATCTGCCAGGACCTATCATTTGCAATGGCGGGAAGGGTGATGGGTGAAGTGGCACCGGTGAAACCGGTGGTAGCCTGCTGGTAAATGGTGCGGTTCGCCATTTGAACTACGGGTGGAGGACTAGGTGTACGAGAACGGGAGGGTGGTGGGGAAATGTGTGGTGAAACGTGTGGTGATGGCTTTGGTGTGAAATCGAAAGCGGGGGTGGGCTGCGAACACGAAGAAGAGCTAGAAGAACTAACCTCGGACGCAGAAGACAAGACGGAAGACTTGATCGTAAACGGAAACGGCGGAGGTCCCTGCGAACGCGTATGCGGCATCAAACGAAAAACCAAATACGAACAAGTAAGACGACTCTAACACCGACTCACTAATCTAGAAAAGACACTAAAGCAAATATATATATATATATATATAATTTTTAGACTCCTACGACTCAACGAACACAAATAGCATGTAATATGTCAAATAAGTCCAAACAAAGTAGTCAACGCAATCGCCAAAAGTCCCCGGCAACGGCGCCAAAAACTTGATGTGCTGAAAATGGGTTAATTAAATACAACTAAAATTACCCTAATTCTAGACTCTCTCTAAGCTTTAAATTTATAAAACTAAGACTCTCTAAACCCTAAACCACACGACCGGCAAGTGTACCGATCGATGCAGTATAGCCTAAGGAAGTCCGAGTATCGAACCCAAGAGACTCTACTGATTACGCTAACGACTCTATTCTAGACTTAGACTGACACGACCTGACTAATTGTTTATTGATTAGGGGGGTTTCTAAATATCCTAAAATTATAATTAAAAATCAACTAAATTAACTAAACGAACTAGACACGAACTCACACGAAGGCTGAACTCAAGGATGATGAAGGAACTACCTAGACAGGAATCCTGATTGCTTTTAGTTATGATTATAATTGGAAGTTGTCTCCTATGGAACCGGGATCTTAAAATTCTCACCTCTCGGGAAATCCAAGGACCCCTAACCCTTCTCAAGAGCACGCTAAGATCCCGTAAAGGTTGTTAAATTACCGGTTATTAGACTCCTTTACAAGACATCTAGTGGGTTTATAAAAGTATCCTACAAGGCTCACTCCCTTACGAGACCTAAACCTAGGATAGGTTTGTTTTCTCAGCTAGAATTGCTAGACAGCAGCCAAAAGGTTAACTTCCTAAGAAGGACCCACCTTGCGGTTTAATCACTTAGACCTAGCAATAATCTCGCACCTTACAGCTATTGACGATTAGTAGAACACTTGATTTTATAAAAATACCAATTATTACTTCTAAGGTTTATCGGCCGATTTAACCCTAAAGATTCAAGATTTATTACGTGATATAGACAGTCACCAAAATCTAAAACCTAGCATGACTCTATTATGTGATAAAGACCGTCACCAAGATTCATGCGAAGCAATAATCAATAATTAAACAACATCAAGCATGCAAACACATCTAACTGATAGAACAAACCGTTTACAATTTATAAACTATCCATAGCATTCAAAAATCCAAGAATAATCAAAACATATGCAATCATTCAACCATGTCTAGGTAGTAACAAGAAATCTAGCCGCTAAACATGTTCAAGAACAAGTTCATAATCATAGTATAATCTGAATTCATCATTAAACAATCAAAAACAAACGAAAAACGAAGAAACAAGATAATAGAACCCGTAAACTTTGATCCCGTGTGCTCCCGAATGTTTCCCGATGATTCCTTGGCTTCTCGAACCTTCAACAAGCTTCAAAACAGCCTCCAAAGTTGTCCAAAAACTCTTAAATTCGTAATTGTTCGTATCCCTCCGGCTGTTGATGATGATATTATTAAATAACCAAGAAAAACCCTAAAAATCGTAGCTGTTAAGTCGGTTTCGCGATTGTAACGCCCACACGGCCCGCGTAATAGATGAAGGTAAGTTAACGCGGCCCGCGCGTGTATCAATATTCCGGAATCCTTGTTTAAGTTTAAACGGCCCGCGTAAATGGATTGTATTAGCTTATGCGGCCCGCCTCAATGCTCCAGTAGTGTATTTTCTTTTCGTTTCACTCCCGAGCTCCTCGATTTCCATTCCAGACTTTCGCCTCTCCAGATACTCAGTCGTTTCTGCTCCTTTTGGCTGTAAAGACCTGGAAAATACAAAAACATCAAAAGTATGTACATTCTACGCTAAAACAGACAAAAACAAAATATCTAACTACTAAAACCTGACGCGAATAAAGATGTATTTTGCAATACATCAGGAGGACGGGCGTGAACTAATTACCTTAAATCATGACCAATGTTTTGATAGAGACATTGGAGTTGGGCAAATACATCTTGTAGCCATCTGCGGTAATCGAGTTAATAACAACATCAAATCAAATCATGGAACTGTTTATACTCATATCTGGTAACTAAACACGTTAATAAAACAATGAACTCACCAGCGTCGTCTGACACACTTGTCTGCATGCTTGCAGGTCGTTAGATTCTTGATATGGACTTGCTATCTGGGAGTGCTGGAGCGGTCATGGGTCGAGGCTCTTGGATACTTGTTTTGTTGATTATGAACTCATGTTTTGAAACAATTGATTTACAGTTTACATTATGCTTCTGCTGAATATTTATTTTGGTTTAACTTATGACTTGGATTTATATTTGAAATGAATGGAATGTTTTATTTAAATACTAAGCGTAGTTCAATGTGATTGGTGGCTTGGATCATGGTACGTCACACATCCCACGGTGATTCCGCATGTGGTATTTTGGGGGTGTGACAGTTTGGTATCAGAGCCACTAGTTATAGTGAACTAGGTTTTAAAATGTTTTTATAAAACCAGACTATAACCGAACAACTTCGAAAATCGACCATGACACTTATCTCCAGATTGCAAGGTTCGTCTTCTGTTTACTTTATGCATTACTTGTTTAGTAGTCACACACAACTCGCATGAAACAACATATTTGATACCTTAATGTGATTACCTGTGCTACATATCTTAGTAGAGCTAGATAGTGTGGCACTACCCTTCGACTCTTGAGATTGTCAATCCTATAATGCCTTTTGGTTGTGATATTTGAATGCGGGGGAAACTTTTAGCGCAAGTTATGAGGCACTGAGATGAGCATGCAAATTGCCTTATTATTATGGGTGCACACTTAATAATAACGTGAGGTGTATGTGAGTCCCAGTGAGGCTTAACGAGTGTGAGAAGGGTTCTTCCCTATTGTTTGGTGTAAACTTTGTAGTTTGTAGATGTCGACGTGAGATTTGACTCCTACTTTATCTCGATTCTTAAACTTGTTCCCTCTTCTTATTTAAAATCATGAGTGGACGAGGTCATGGACGTGGTCACATCGCGATGACCCAGGCTGAGCTGACTAACTTAATCAACACCTGTGTGGCTGAAGCCCTAGCGACCTACCAAGCTGGTACGAAATGTGCCAAATACTATTTATTCTTGTGTCGCGTGCACAACTTTTATTCCTGTGTTGTATTTCTTTTGTCCATTAGGTCAGCAAGCGCAACAAAATCATAACAATCCACCTGCTTGTACGTTCAAGACGTTCATGGATTATAAGCCACAGACCTTCAGTGGGACTGAAGGGGCTGTAGGACTCCTGCATTGGTTTGAGAAGGCTGAATCGGTGTTTGCTATGTGTAACTGTCCCATGGGGGACCGAGTGAAGTATGCTACTGGCACTTTGGAGGATTGTGCCTTAACTTGGTGGAATGCCCAGGTGCAGATGTTGGGCATCGAGATGGCTAGCGCCACTACTTGGGATGATTTTAAGGAGTTGATGCGAGAAGAGTACTGTCCTCGTGATGAGATTCAGAAGCTTGAAAATGAGTACTACGATTTGCAGATGGAAGGATCCGAGATCGAGGCTTACACGAAACGATCTCATGAACTAGCAACCTCCACATCGACGAATTGAGTTGTATCTCAATGGCTTAGCATCAGCAGTAAAGGGTTATGTCACTGCTGCAAACCTCAACAATCTGGCACAGATCATCCGTTTGGCACATAAGATTACTGACCAAGAGGTCGAGCGTGGCTCATTGCCTCCTCGTAAGTCTGCTACTACCTCTACTGCTACAGCTACCACGCCTGCTAGTGATAACAAGCACAAGTGGAACGATACTGACAAAGCAACCAGTGCAAGTCAATCTCAGAAAAGGCCTGACAACAGCAACAACCACAGTTTCAGTAAGTCGTCCTCAGTTAACCAAGGCCAGGGCAGCAATCAGAATCAAGGCTCCTACGTTGGAAAGAAGCCACAGTGCAACAAGTCCTATTCAGATCAATGATACCATGATTTCCATCATCAACAGGCAACTCTAATCATCTTTCCATTATTGACAATAAATACACAACAATCATTCAATCAGTTTCATCGATCTTCTTTGTTTATATCATAATCAACCTATAACCCTAATCTTTAACATGATATCTTTGCACAGAAACAATCATCACATAAGAGTTACATATTGACATACATGATCCAAGTGGTCTATTAATCAAATGCACTTTAACATATGAAAGATATTATGAACAGCTTATTCCCTAATTCAATAAGATCATCCCCAATACTATGTCAAACCCATTGTACCTTCATCAAAACCAAACATCAAGATTAATCATATTAAATGTTGCATCCCTACTAATGTTCGATCTTCATCAACACAGTTTATAACAAGCAAACTCAATCCATATCTATACCTTGCACATACTCATGAAACCTAACATGCGATCACATAATCTAACAAAATCAAAGCTAATATATATACGTACCGATTATTAGAAACAGAATGATGGTAAGTAAGGTAGATGATGCTTGCAAATCAGAGGGGTTGTGGAGAGAAGGGCTGCCGTCGAAGGGAAAGGTAGGGAGCATTAGGGTTTGTTAAATATCGTCATACGTATAAGTGTGTGAATATAAGGCAAATATAACTGCTTTAAACTTGGGCCTCACCTGGGCCACAAGCCCACACGGCGAAACTCCTCTGGTGAAACTTCTCCTGGTGAAACTCCTCTGGTGAAACTCCTCCGGGAGAAACTCCTCTTGTGAAACTCCCCTGATGAAACTCCCCTGGTGAAACTCCCCTGGTGAAACTCCCTTGGTGAAACTCCCCACCTGGTGAAACTCCTCTGGTGAAACTCCCCTAGTGAAACTCCCTTGGTGAAACTCCCTTGGTGAAACTCCCCTGGTGAAACTCCCTTGGTGAAACTCCACTGGGATCACGGGTTGTCACATCATCCCCCACTTGAAAGAAATTTCGTCCCGAAATTTAATAAGCAATCCAAAATAGCACGGTGTTAGGATGGCTGTGGATTTTCCCCAAATGCCACATCATCCCCAACTTGAAAGGGAATTTCGTCTTGAAATAATGATATCATAAGTTGAAACAACCGTTTGAACAACTGAGGATACTAGAGCTTACTTCGGTTATTGCGCTCCCATGTGAACTCCGGTCCACGTCTTGAGTTCCAACGAATTCTCACGATTGTCATACAACTTATGTTATCGAACCTTGACTTCTTGGTCCATGTTTTTGATAGATTCCCTGATAATTTCAACTGGTCAGATAACCTTAGACTCTGGTAGAGGTATCACAAGTATTTCATCAAACAACACTGCCTTAAATTGGAGGCATAATATCACCGCGAACGTTATCCCATTTCGTCAGTTAACTCGAGTTTATGAGCCATGTCACCGGTTCGTTCAGAGATCCAGATGTCCCAACGCATCGTAAACTAAGCTTGCCAGGTTGTCTATAGCGTACCGCACCCTCCCAGGTGGGACTTTCTATTATGTCACGTTCGCCTACGGCGAACTCCCAGTGTTTCTAAGCGTAACAACTTTCCTGACAGTCACGCGTTGCCGACAAACAATTTCTGATCTAAGTAATCTTCAAGAGTTTCGAGTACAAGTCCTGGGGCTATGATTAGGTTGTCACCCACCTTAGTCCAACAAGAAGATTGGTATTATCATCCATGCAATGCCCCAAACAGAGCTGTCTGAATACTAGAATGGTAACTACTGTAGGATCGTATTCTGACCTGTTTGAGTCTATCAGAAGAATTCCTATCCAAATCAAGAGGCGGAAACTAATGATTTGGTGCGATTTCAGCAATATTCACTTTAAACTGTTGTTATATTGATCAATAATGCGAGTACACGTTCAGACAACACTTCGGCAGCACTTCGTGGCTTACCGGAAGACAATCACCTAAAACTTGTTCTCTAGGTTCGCTTGAAATGACTACCTATATATAGGTGAGAAGGGTTCGCTTATACGGTCATGTCCGTATAAGCGGACCTACAACAATGACGTATAAGCGGACCTAAACTAGACCACATAAGCGAACCTAGCTTCTTGACACATAAACAAACCTACTCAATGACATACAAGCGAACCTCATCTCAATGACATACGGACGAAATTACAATTTCTTATCATAAATCCTTTTGTCTCTTATGAGATGATGCCATCACCCTCTTTCAGATCCGCAACGAGACTGAGACTCGACATAAGACAAAGACGACAAATGTGTGCACCAACAGACTCCCCCTCAGATGTTGACGAGTCTTAAGTGTCGAGACTTTGCATCTTCAGTCTTTATCAGTCTTCGATCTTCTTCTGAAGTATTTGTCATTTCAAGAATCCTCATTCTCTATCTTTATCTTCAACAAACTCCTCTCTCTCAAATGTTGAATATCATAGTGTCTTCAGACTCCCCCTCTCAATCTGCTGAGATCGTAGTCTGGAATTCACAAGATCATAACCTGGCTTTCATCCTGCTCTGGATTGAAACCTGGCCAACCTGCAAAAAACTCTACCCAAAAATAAATTTTCTGATAACAATTTGTGGATAAGATTTTCAAATCTAATTTACCACTTGCAGGAATAACATTTTTATTTCAAAACTTTTCTCATTTCATTTTAACATTCCTCAAACACTTTCACCCAAACCGTTTGTTCATCATGTTTAGCACTCGAAATTTTGAAAATCAGCTTTCCAAAATCAGTTGTCGAAAATCTTTTTAGATTTTTCAAAATTTATGCTAAAACACACTAAAAATATTTTTGGATTTTTAGAAAGAAAGCAACTTACATTACTTGTAGAAACAAGAAAATACATAAATGAAATATTTACAAACAATATTTTTGTGAGTTCATGCAAGAAGATCATATCAGGTTTTGAGACAAATCACCAACACCGTTAAGCTTGATTTCATTTTAAGCTCTAAACGATTCACTTAGATTGTCAATATACTGGTCCACTTAAATTCTCACACAAAGTTCAACTGCTTCAAAATACGATATTAATGTCTTAAGAACTTAAACTCAATCGCGTGTTCCACCTCAGAATATACTCCCGTATCCAGATCCCAATATTCAGTCTTACAGGTAATTATGACTCAAATGATATCTGTACATAAATTAGGTAATGCGAGGGCCGATGGATCTCAGGTCGATACTTCCGTATACGCAGAAAGATATCAGCTTCGACTTTAAGGTATGTCCCCTTTAGAGGATCTTTTAGCTACAACAGCAGCGACTATCAATTTTATTGTTTCATCAGCATGCTGAGGGTTTATGCTATGTTTCAAGCATTTGTGGAAAGTATTATCCAAGGACTAGGTCAGAACCATCGTTCAGCAGAAGTCCCGGAATAATACCCCAGACATCATTGAGTATAAAGACCTAGTATATCAGATAATGAGACATTTCAAACGAGATTTCGGGGGTTACCCATATATCCGAGAGATGTATCCCCACGATATAAGCAAGTTTGAAATTTAGGTTTATATCTCGTCACAATCTACTAAATGTGTAAAAATCTACTGGCACATCATCAGTGAGACCGTTTATCACCTTTTTGTCTTACCAAATCTTTAGCATGTTGTGATCGTCCACTAATGTACTATCATTTCCTCTTTTATGCAACAAAAACTCATTTTTCATTTTATCATGTTTTTTGCTTTTTCAATTTTTCTAATGTTTTTGGATTTTCTAAAATTTCTTACTCCCCCTAAAATGCAAACACATTTTAGGAAATTTGAAAAAAACTATACAAAAACGTGACAACTGATATCGAATTGCCTCAGTTCTCCATCCACTTGGCATAAACAATCAGAACTCCCCCTCACAACAAACTATTTTCCCATAATGATCTCAAAACACTTAAGTTTGTTTTAATCAAAATGGTTGTTTCGGAAAATTAGTTTTATTGATCGATTTTAACCATTTGTAGGTTAGGGGATAAACTCATCATTTTGTTTCTCAACCACTTGTAGAAAATCAGATACAACTTAATGTCCCTGATTTACCACTTGTAAGATCAATCTAATCCAAATTCTGAACCACTTGAAAAAAAAAACAATCATACTACTCAAACCTGCTTTTCAACCAATTTACCATCTGTTGGTTGAATTCTCAAGGTGCCGATTCCTACTCCTTTCTTACAAACCTAGGAGTTCCGGCAAGTCCTGCTTTTCAAAAACACATTATACAAACATGATTAAAATGATGAATGATGCCGATTCATGATCCACGATTACCAACTTGGGATCTCCGGCAAGTCAGGTTTTTATTCTTTGAAAAATATATCCACCCAAGCCTGACCTTCCTTGGGTGTAACAACATTTTCTTCTCCATCTTTTCTTTCAGCGAACCTGTGAACTCCTCTTTTGGCAGCGTAAAATTCTTTAACACCTTTTGCCTTACCATTGACCATTTTGCCAAAAATGTGTTTCACAGTTCCATTGAAAGCTTTATCAACATTAAATTTTTTCTTGTCAGAATAAAATTGATTTGAAATTTCAACTTTCCCAACTTTCTTTTTAAAATTTTCAGCCCGCAAAGGTGGAAAATTCACATCATCCACTTTTGGAACTGATTTCTCAACTTTTTCTTTAACAACTTTTGGCTCCTCTGATTTTGTGGAATCAGATTCATCACCAGGATTATTACCTGAACCTTTCACAACCCATTTTTGATTTTTTACATTTTCTTTTCCTTTCAAAACACTCTTTGAACATTCACCAATCTCAAAGGTTGAATTTTCAAAGCCAGTAAATGGTTTGGTTGTAAGTTCAGTTTTCTCCACAACTTTCTCTTTCAATTTACCAGATACTTCCTGTTTTGGTTTGAATGTTTTCGGACAATTCCTAGCAACATGACCAGCAATCTTGCACTGAAAACAGGTTCTGGTTTCTATCTTCTTTGTAACAGCATTTTTCTTTAACTCTTCTTGCTTTTTGGCAAGGAATTCCTGATTCGTCTGCTTTCTGAATGCTTGCTCTTTCTCATCATCTAAAGATTTTCCTGAAACAAACACAGTTTTTGGTTTAGAAAATTTTTCATTTTTATAATTTTTCGGTTGATTAAATCCTAATCCTTTCTTTTTTGTAATTACGATTATGGTTTGGTTTCTTTTGGAAACTGTAACCACAATTGTAACCCATTTTCTTGTTAAATCTTTGTTGATCTCTTGAAGTGTATTGTTTAGGTTTTCCATTAAGATTTAAATCTTTTATTTCAGAAATATTAATTTCTGTGATTTTGAAAACCTTTTGAATCATTTCAAATCTAACACTTCTTATTGGAAAACTCTCATCAGAATATAATTTGTCAGAACCTTTCAAAGTATATGCTACTTTGACTGATTCATCATTCAAATTAGATTTCGATAGCAAAAATTGTTTGTCATAAACCCGTTTGTCCTTTTTGATTGTAGACTTTGACGCATCAGACTCAGACTTTGACTCGAGTTTGGACTCCATGTTTGACTCCTCACTGTCATCTTTATCTAACACCTGATCGACTACACTTTTTATCAACTTTGACTCATGATCAGTGTCGGACGACGTATACGTGACATCAATATTTTCTGGCAAGTTATCCAACGTCCCAGACTCCCATTGTAAGTTTATTGCCTTTTCGACTCTTTCGGAATTTGGATTTCGAGGTAAAAATCCATTTTCGACCGGAGGCGGACATTTGTTGTAAACCACACTTGGTTTCTTACCAGAAATCTTCACTTTATCTTCATCTTTTGTCACATATTTCTTTTCTTCGGACGTCTTCACATCTTCAAACGTCTTCAAATTCTCCACAACTGGATAAATCCTGTCAACAACAAAAGAAGAACATGAGTAACTTTCTAATAACTTGTTGACTCTCTCAGTTTCTATCTTTTGTGTTGCTAACTTCAACTCTAGATCAGCACATTTCTTTATGTGAAAGTTGACATCATCCAACTGTCTCAGATATGCTATCTTCAGTGTATTCATTGCCACAACTTGTTCACCGTTTGAATCAGTATACTTGTTGATTTCTCTGTTCATTGTATCATAGGATTATTTCAATCTGTTTATGTTGTGTAGCAACTCATTGTTCTGTTTGATTAAAGAATCACAATTCATGCATTTTCCAGGAACTTTGACAGGTTCTGCATCAACTTTGACTTAAAATTCAGAAACCTCTTTGACTGTTCGGTTTGATTGTAAAAATTCAGCTCTTCTCTTTTTCTCAGCTTTAGCTTCAGCTTTTAATCTCTCTTCTTCTTCTTCTTCCTCTTCTTCAAGCTTTCTCCTTCTTGCTTCAGCAGCTTCCATGACTTTTCTGCACTTTTCAGCACATTTCAAATCATAAGCATTTGCAATTAAAGCTTTAACTTTTGAAGTGTCTTGATCTGGGCAAAAATCGTCCCAACTGAAACCTTCAGCCAGTTTTTCATCATCTTGTTCTGCCAAACACACTTTGCTGTTTGTTGGAACATATTTATCCCAGCTAAAATTATCATATTTTCCCTGATTAACTAGACACGTTCTTTTTGAACCTTCAATAATATCTCTTCCGTGAGCAGTTTGTGCCTGATGCGGTGCTGATGGTGTGATTTGATGATAAATCGCCTTTTTGTGATAATCGTTGTTTCCAAAAGGATTCTGGGCTCCAGTAGCTTCATGATTTTTGCACTCTCTCTTGAAATGCCCCTTTTCCCTGCAACGAAAACATGTAACTTTAGATTTATCAAAGCCTAAATTTGAAACACTTGCATCACGGAAATCATCTCTTCCCGTAATTTGTTTAAACTTCTCAGCTCTTCTCATTACACTAGCCATGCACCATTTAATATCCATCAATTCCATTTCCTCATCATCGATTTGATCGTAATCCTCTTTCGTGAGCATTGGATTACCGATCTTTCCGGCCACAAAACTACTATAAGACTCTAACACCATTCCCAACAAAGACATTTGATTTTTGGCAACTTCTTCAGAATAATCTTGATCACTTTCAAGATTTAATACAATATTGCATTGAAGTTTTCTTCCATTCTTTGTTGCAGAAATGTTTGGATCGAATGATGAAAATCTAGTGCTGCTTGATCCTTGGGATGATTTCTTTTCTGAAGAATCTTTAACACTGTAAGCAGTTTCGATTTTTGGAGAAAAATTTGACTTTTCGTTGACACCACCTTTGTAATACAAGCTGATATCTTGTTCTCCATCGTAATTCTTCATCCTGGCAATCTTTCTCTGCTCCATCTCTTGAGCTTCCAAATGTTTGATGAAGTCTCCCAGTGTCATGTTTTTATAATCTTTTCTGTTGGATCTCAGCATCATCAGAAACGTTCCCCAAGTTTCATGAGGTAGCGCATCTGCAAGTTTTTCAATCAATTCATCAGTATCCTTTTTAATACCAAGTTTTGTCATATTTCTCACCAAGTTACAATATCTATCAATTATTTGCTTGGTGTTTTCAGATTTTAAACCACGAAATAAATCGAACTCTTTCTTCATGAGAGACATCTTGTTTTTGAGCATATCGTCACTTCCAACAAATTTTGCTTCCAATTCTGTCCAGATTGAGTAAGCAGTTGCATCATGTTGAAGCAGTATCATGATATCTTCTTTTATCGCTTGCTGAAGCAGACTCACCATCAATTTCTCATCTCGATATTTCTTTTTATCTTCCGTACTCATTTCTCGAATTGTTAATTGCACATTATTTGTTGTGGGTCTAACATATGGTTCTTCAGTGTGTTCCCAAGCATCCAAATGATATGCCTCAACCCAATTTCCAAACCGTTCGGACCATGCATTGTAATCATCAATATCCAAAAGCTTTGGTGGTTTCTGTGATGTCCCGGTTTCATTTTCCAAGTTCATATTCTGAGCAATAGAACCCGGAGTAGTCGGAGTAGCAAACGCGTTGTAAAACTCGTTCTCCATGTTTCGAATTTTCAAATGAGCTGTATCACCTTGTAAAATACCTGTTTACAAACAAACAAACGATCAGTTTAAACGAATTATCAGTTAACAGAATAATATTGGTACTCGAACTGGTGAATATTCTGTGCAGATAGATGGTTGACACACTGTACGGACTTCTATGACCCAGATCAAAATTAAACGACCTTTTCAATAACCTGGTTCACAAAGACACGACCTTGACCCTTTTCGAATGACTTCGCCAACTGAGAACAAACCGTGTGATCTGATTGAAAGGGCTGAAAAAAAATAATTGATTCAACTGAGCCACACAATAAAACTTCAACAATTAAAATTCAAACAATACACTTGGGCCGTGAACACTGTATTGGGCTAACACTCGTTGATTTGGCTGCAACTATGAACCACAAGATACTATGAATGGGCCGTTCAAAAATACTTGCAAAGATTTATTGTGTCAATAAATTGTATAATGAGCCAAGAACAAATCACATGTGCCTAACACAACTCAAATGAAATCACATGCAACCCGACAACTGTTGATGACAATTAATGTTTGCTGACACCCTAAGATTCACCACTTCAAGTAATGACAGACCATTTCTTCACATGAACCGATAAATTGCTTTGACCACACTTTGTAGTATTTATCCAAGCTTGGGCCGACAAAGTTTACTTATTTAATTCAGTTTGGGCCACTTATGTGTAACACATGGACATGATTAACTCTTGCTGACACAAATTCTCATGCACAACTTTAATTGATATCACATGCAACCGACACACTTTGTCAAATATGTAACCCCAATTCATATGCGACTGACAAAAACATGTTCATATAATACTTCTATTGGGCCGAGATAATCACATGGGCCTGACACATCTGATCATATCAAAACAAATATCACGTGAACTGATTAACCATTTTCCTTCATCACTTAATGTAATTTGATCTCAAATGTAGTGGGCTGACACAATGATTTGATTGTTATCACATGCAAACTGATATAATACTGATCACCTAAACACTTTGGAGCTGAATTCGAAATCACTGAATTGTCACAAAAGCGAGACCCTAATTGTCACAAAAGCGGAACTCAGTGTTGTCTGAATAAGCGAACCACAAGAGCGAACCAGACTACAATTATGTCCCTATAAGCGGACCTCTAGAGCGGATCTGACAAGCGAACCACATGAGCAAGCCAGACTACAATTATGTCCCTATAAGCGGACCTCTAGAGCGGATCTGACTAGTAATTTGAAGCGGACCTGTCTGCTGATGTCATTTTTGAACGTGCACGTATAAGCGAACCCCCTAAAATCCTAAGTTCTAGGTTGATTTTAGATCTGAAAATTTCACGGGTTTACTAATACATGATTCCGAGTGCACTGTGTGAAATTGAGCTGGTTTTACCGTGAATTTTTTTTTAAATTTGAAGAAAGTGTAGAAAAACAGATGAAATGCAGCTGAAATGGCAAGAACTCCTCTTCCTGAGCTCTGATACCACTTGTAGGATCGTATTCTGACCTGTTTGAGTCTATCAGAAGAATTCCTATCCAAATCAAGAGGCGGAAACTAATGATTTGGTGCGATTTCAGCAATATTCACTTTAAACTGTTGTTGTATTGATCAATAATGCGAGTACACATTCAGACAACACTTCGGCAGCACTTCGTGGCTTACCGGAAGACAATCACCTAAAACTTGTTCTCTAGGTTCGCTTGAAATGACTACCTATACATAGGTGAGAAGGGTTCGCTTATACGGCCATGTCCGTATAAGCGGACCTACAACAATGACGAATAAGCGGACCTAAACTAGACCACATAAGCGAACCTAGCTTCTTGACACATAAACGAACCTACTCAATGACATACAAGCGATCCTCATCTCAATGACATACGGACGAAATTACAATTTCTTATCATAAATCCTTTTGTCTCTTATGAGATGATGCCATGATGACTTCATCATTATGATGTCATCATCAAAGATGATGACATCACCCTCTTTCAGATCCGCAACGAGACTGAGACTCGACATAAGACGAAGAAGACAGATGTGTGCACCAACAACTACCGCAGTAAAACTCAACCAAAGGTAAATATCCCTGAAATTTTACTAAAGTCAACCACAAATGCACTCGCAGTGCGTCCTCGAGTGTCAGGATGGTTCATTTACTCTTTCCGTCTGTCCCACGGTGATAAACAATGCTCATGTCTAGACGTGAGTTGAGGATGTTGTGTTTAGTCTGCCATCAATCAGGTATAGACCATAATCAAAGGTATCAGGAGTTGACACCTCGTGCCTAACTGGCCGCCTCTCTCAGAGGAATAGCCACAAGCTGTGAAGACTCGTCAGTTTCCTTGATTACAAGAGGGTGTGGTGGTTACGTGAGACAATCAACGATCGCCCAAGTGATATTGTTTCCGTTTCGAGTTGTAAGCAGACTAGCGACAAAATCCATAACAGTCTGCTCTCATCTTCCATATGGGTGTTGCTGGTTACTGATACTCCACCTTGACTTTCCCACAAGTCAAATTTCATACACATGCATTGCTAAGTGGGTCTTCATGCTCGATCATCAGCACAAGATTTATAGATCCTAATATCTCTCATCAAAATCCAGACGATTAGAATGTCGAAGCCGGTGTGCTTTGCTCAACACAAGTTTCCTAAAGTTGCCGTATAATGCGATCCACACTCGTTCCTGGGGGTAGCGAATATCATCCGCCCTGCCAGAGGTTGCTTTCCCGTGCCCCGCATGGGTTCAACTCGAAAATCCTCTTCCTTCTATTTTCCAGTTTGAACAGAGCGAGTCTGATCAGGTAAGTTAGAGTCGATAGTGAGCTGCAAAGCTCGTGTACATTCAACTTTTTCCCCATCGTAATCATCCAAACATTCCGTCCAGCGATGCCATTAACTGATTTAGCTCTTCCGAAACAAAGGTACACGGGAGGCCCTTGTGATCGGTCTAAGTAGTGCATCCGGTACCGTCCAAGGAATGCCTCCAACTTAAATCCAAAGACCACTGTTTCCATCACAGGTTATGTGTCGTGCAGTTCCTCTTCGTAACTCCATTACGTAAGTCATCACCTTCTCATGTTGCATCGGCACATAACTGGGACTCTGATTCAGACCATCATGGTATACCACTAGATCATCAGTACCCTCGGATAGAAGCGATGCTCCATGCATTGTAGAGTTGAGTTTCAAAAGCTGAAAAGACGTCCTTCTGTTTTGCCTTCCACGAACTCAGCACCCTGCTGTGCTAAAGAGGTTATAGCGGCGCAATCTTCGAAAATCCCTCGATGAATCTGCGATAGTACCTAGCGAGACAAAGGAATCGCTGTATCCCTGTAGGAATCTTTGGTGCAGATCAGTTTCTAACCAAACAGGTCTTAGCGAGATCCACATGTGTTTCCCCACTTCGTTGATTACATGACCAATAAAGTGTACCTCCCAAATCCTGAAGTCACACTTGGGTAGACTTCGCGTGGAGTTGCTCCTCCCCTAGGAGCCCTATGATAAGATACGAGTGCTGCTCATGATATTCCTTTCTCCTGGAAGTTATTCCAAGTGTCATCAATAAACACAACTGACAGTTTGACGGTATGATGCTTACATTTACGATTCATGTGATCCATAAAGCTGCTGGTGTACAGAAAATCGTAATAGCCGTACTGCGCTTGAAATGTCGGCTTAGGAACCTCCTCCTCCTGAACTTCCATCTGATGATTACCTGATCTCAAGTCGGTTTCCGAGTAGGTGATTGGCCCTTGCAGCTGGTCAAGAGGGTCGTCAATGTGAGGTAATAGGTGATGATTTCCGACTGACATCTTGTTGAGCTCTCGTTAATTAGCATGAAAAGTTTATCCTCACGGATATAATCGGGGCTCCCCCACGGCGAAAAACTAGGTCCGACAAAACTCCTGTCCAACAGTTCCTGTAGTTTATTTGGCAGTTCTAACAACCCTCCTGGTGCGAGACGGTAAGGAATACGAGTAATCAAGGCTGTCTATGATGGGAGATCAAATGTTGTGGAAGTAAACCTGAAAATCCCTCGAGTAGCACACTGAGAGGAGTCCCGAACAATCGATGGATCCTCGATCCTCTTTTCCTTTGCCTTAGCTTTAGTGACGGTTGCCAACATAGCGGGGTAATCCCTCCGTAGACGCTTCCTGGCTTTCATTGCTGATATGATGCTAACCTTCACACCACGTATAACTGTGCGATATCTGGATAACCAATCCATACTAACTACTGCATCGAAACTATCAAGGATATCAGACGAAAGGTCGATGTCGAACACTTGTCCCACAAGGTCGAGTTTGCATCCCAACGAACATACTAGGCTTTAATTGGCTTGCCATCAGCCGATTCCACAACAAGTTCGGTTTCAAGAAACATCCGGGTTAAACAGAACATGGACGAAGCGATCAGTTACCCATACAAGCTACCACGTTGCTACTATGCTTGGCGTTGCCTACGCCAACTCTAGATGCCCTTCCATGAGCATCATTTCCAATGTTGTTGCTTTCGTTACGAGAATTTTCAGTACTATCGTGGTTCCCTCAGTTGTTGCCGTCTTGATTTAGCAACAGCCAATCCATGTCGTAGGCACCTTAATTTCTATACTGTAGGCTTAAATTACGAGTACCTTGATGTTGCCATGACTGTTGCCTCTAATGTCGTTGCTCGAAACGGAGCTCTACGATCTTTCACCGACCAAGTCCATTTTTTTTCACATTCTGTGCCATATCCTCAGGCGCTACTCGTTGTGCTGGCAATCACACATTCCACGCTATAATCAACTCTCATCGTTTAGGTCCCGAGTGATTCGTAAGAGTTCACTCACATAGGTCGCTGACTAGGGTTAAGGATTCAATTGAAGTCAGTTCGCTGGTGTTTGTTGCCGATAATCAGGGCCGCCCTAATGCTGAAGTCGGTGAGATACTACGCTTATCCTCTTGTCCTTCGATCTTGCAAGTTGATTGAGTAATACACAGTACACTGCTAGAGTGCTGAAGAAGTGATCACACTTAGGGATCTAAGGCGTCAATACGTTGAGTTCCAGTAAACGAAGATAATTGAGAAGAGTATATACCAATCATTCAACGTTGCGGCATCCAACTCAGGGATGTTCTTCCAAGCACCTAACATTCTACACAGTTCGCTAGGCGTTCAGATGGGTGTTCAGGTAATACTCGATAGCATCGAGATTCGTAATGATTCAGAGAGGAGTGAAAAGATCACGTTCTAGTAAGGGACAACTACTGCTATGACTCTTATAGACTGTTGTGTTTCACATTGATCAAATAACAGAACAGAACCCCTTTTTCACTTGTTAAGCCTCACTGGGACTCGCATGCACCCCACATTATTATTATGTGTGCACCCACAATAATATTGTGATTTGCAGGCTCATCTCAGCTCCTCCTAACTCATGTCAAATGGTTCCACAAACTTGAGTAGCAAAAAGCATCACGAAACGTGAGTTACGAATGTTTAGGGAAATACCGCCCTATCAGTCATATAACACATGCAAGTAATACATGAATTCATAATGTTGTGGTAAACGTGCAATCACATGCAATATCATATGTAAGTGTTCACTAGTTACACAGTATGATGAGTATACGAGAGACGAACCTTGCAATCTGAAGCTAAGTGTCATGGTCGTATTCACGTTTTCAGAACTGTTCGGTTATAGTCTGATTTTATAAAAATGTTTTTAAAACCAAGTTCACTATAACCAGTGGCTCTGATACCAAACTATCACACCCCCAAAATACCACATGCGGAAACCCCTGCGAGGCATGTGACGTACCAGGATCCAAGCCACCAATCACATTGAACTCATAAATATGTTTAAAGAAAACTTTCATTCATTAACATAAAGTGTTACAAACGTTACATATCATTCATTGTATACAGCGGAAGCATAACTCATTTGTTAAGCGATTCATGAACCATGTGTACATAAACCATTAAGTTTATATTGAGATTCCAAGTATCTCGACCCATGACCACTCCAGCATCCCAGACAGCAAGTTCCACAAGATATAACCTTATAGACTTGCAAGCATGCAGATAAGTGTGTCAGACGACGCTGGTGAGTTCAAAGTTTTGTTAACGTGTTTAGATACCAGTTACCAGATTAAAACATTTCACAGATTCGATGATTTGATTTGATGTTGTTATTAACTCGATTACCGCAGATGGCAGCTAGATTTATTTGCCCAACCCCAATGTCTCTATCAAAACATTGGTCAAGTGGTTAAGGTAATTAGTTCATGCCCGTCCTCCCCGGTACGGTGTGAGGGTGCCAAACCTAATAGCGCTATCAACTAGTAACCTCGTTGCCTCCCCGGCAACTAATCAGTAGATGTAAGGGGTCTTAATGATAGAAATGAGTGTAATAACCAACATCCCAATAACCTGACATTCCTCCCCGGAACGATACCCGATATCCATCCCCGGGATGCATGCTTGGAAAAAGAGCAGTGAACTCACCTGAGATTGCTCGGTATGATATATTACTTTGTTTCACGTTGATCAATTAAGTCCTAGTACGATTATCATTACGATCAGTTCACGTACCCTTAAATCCCAAAATCAGCACCTTGCATATTATGCATATAATCTCATGATACACCCTAGTCATTCAGTGCACGTAGTGGTTCATTACACAGATTCATGTTCCCAATTATCAATTTAGTATATCATGACGTTCATCACATATCATGTTACAATAACTGTTTGGGGCCACGTACAACACATCAATCACATACCCTTCATTCACATTACACCAATAACGTATCAGTAAAACACTTAGCCATACTTATTCTAATCATCAATACATAATTAGCAGGTCTCATGGGTTACATAAACAATAACTCAGTCAAACACGTAACTAAATATTCACATCAAACACAGTTCATGCTATATCAATTATTATGTTAAGATAGTTCTCAGATGGTATCCGACGAAAGATCAGACATGTCGAAACTCTACAAGTTTCGTCGAGTTGCCTGGCGAAACTCTATAAGTTTCGTCGAATTAAGGGGGTGACGAAACACCCCATGTTTCGTCATAACCTAGTTTGGCGAAACACCCTTTGTTTCATCGTAACCCAGTTCATCAACAGCAACAATTACCCTAATTGATCTACAATCCATCAAGTCCTATTCAAATCAATGATACCATGATTTCCATCATCAACAGGCAATTCTAATCATCTTTCCATTATTGACAACAAATACATAACAATCATTCAATCAGTTTCATCGATCTTCTTTGTTTATATCATAATCAACCTATAACCATAATCTTTAACATGACATCTTTGCACAGAAACAATCATCATCACATAACAGTTACATATTGACATACATGATCCAAGTGGTCTATTAATCAAATGCACTTTAACATATGAAAGATATTATGAACAGCTTATTCCCTAATTCAATAAGATCAGCCCCAATACTTTGTCAAACCCATTGTACCTTCATCAAAACCAAACAACAAGATTAATCATATTAAATGATGCATCCCTACTAATGTTCTATCTTCATCAACACAGTTTATAACAAGCAAACTTAATACATATCTATACCTTGCACATACTCATGAAACCTAACATGTGATCACATAATCTAACACAATCAAAACTAATATACATACGTACCGATTATTAGAAACCGAATGATGGTAACTAAGGTAGATGATGCTTGCAAATCAGAGGGGTTGTGGAGAGAAGGGCTGCCGTCGAAGGGAAATGTAGGGAGCATTAGGGTTTGTTAACTATCGTCATACGTATAAGTGTGTGAATATAAGGCAAATATAACTGCTTTGACCTTGGGCCTCACCTGGGCCACAAGCCCACACGGCGAAACTCCTCTGGTTAAACTTCTCCTGGTGAAACTCCTCTGGTGAAACTCCTCCTGGTGAATCTCCCCTGGTGAAACTCCCCTGGTGAAACTCCCTTGGTGAAACTCCCTTGGTGAAACTCCCCTAGTGAAACTCCCTTGGTGAAACTCCCATGGGATCACGGGTTGTCACATCATCCTCCACTTGAAAGAAATTTCGTCCTGAAATTTAATAAGCAATCCAAAACAGCACGGTGTTAGGATGGCTGTGGATTTTCCCCAAATGCCACAGAATCTGTTAAGATAAGTGAAATCTTGCAGGGAGCAAGAATAGAAATCCTAAACCATCATTTCTTTGCTAACCTTTACCCAATGAACCTTGCTGGTTTCTATGTCGTATTAGGAATGGATTGGTTGGTAGCCAATCGTGCCAGTATTTTATGTGATCAAAAGTTAGTACAAGTAAGTATACCAAGTGGTGAAAAGATCACAATCAAAGGAGATAAGCCAACTAGATCGACAAAATTCATCTCTTTGATGAAAGCAACATGTTATGAAAGGAAGGGAGGAGTAGTATATATGATATCTGTAATCATTAATACTAAAGGAAGAGAATTAAAAGATATTCTTGTAATATCTAAATTCTCAGGCGTTTTTCTAGAAGAGTTTACCTGGATTACCGCCTGATAGGGAGGTTGAATTTAGAATTCACCTAATACCAAGGACGGTGCCGATTGCCAAAGCACCATATCGACTAGCACCAATGGAAATGCAGGAACTGAAGAAGCAATTGGATGAACTTCTTGACAAAGGTTTATTACAACCAATCTTGTCACCATGGGGAGCACCGGTGTTGTTCGTTAAGAAGAAAGATGGATCGATGCGTATGTGCATTGACTATCGAGAATTGAACAAAGTCACGATTAAGAATCGATACCCATTACCGAGAATCGATGATCTGTTCGATCAACTTCAAGGAGCTTGATTCTTTTCTAAGATCGATTTAAGCTCAGGATATCATCAACTGAAAGTACAGGAAGAGGATATTCCTAAAACTGCTTTCAGAACTAGGTATGGTCATTATGAATTTACCATCATGCCATTTGGTTTAACCAATGCCCCAGCCGCATTTATGGACATGATGAACAGGATATGTAAATCATACCGAGACAAATTCATAATTGTCTTTATAGATGATATTCTAATTTACTCTACGAATAAGGAGGAACATGCAGCGCATTTTCATACACTCCTTACCTTGTTGAGAAAAGAGAAGTTTTATGCTAAATTCACAAAATGTGAATTCTGGTTACAAGAAGTGCAATTCCTTGGACATCTGGTTAATCATGAAGGAATTCATGTGGATCCCACAAAGATCGAGGCGATTACTAAATGGAAAGTCCCTGAATCACCAACGGAAGTACGAAGTTTTCTTGGACTGGCATGTGACAACTGTCAAAAATCCAGGTATCCGTACAATTAATTAATCATGATTAGTGCTTAATGACTGTGTCGAATTTACAATTAACTGCTTTCTGATTACTGCATTACATTTACCTGTGCATCACTTATTGCATAATATCATTACTGCATACAAACATATTGACATAAAGGATGCACGAAGCACTATTAGCACAGTGAACGGATAAATCAGGAAAATGTTGACAGAACTCAGCACATAGACAGACAGTGCATTTAGACGCAGAATGAGCCGGAAACTAAGTACTACACTAGTATAGTGTGTAGGGAAATAAGGATCCCAAAACTGCCTTTCTAAGTGATAGTTTAGGTGCCGGAAAGTGCCTAAAACTCACCTGAAGTGCTGAATTCAGCAAAATTCAGCAAAAACCAGCAATTTAACAATCTAATTTCAAGCAGAAATATGCTTAAATGGTCCTGAATGCTTTGCTAACAACCGGACACTACCCGAAACATCAAATTTACACTAGAAGTACTGTTTTAACATTTCCAAGCTAGTTATGATCCCCGGACATCATAACACCTCCTAAAAATATCTAATGACCAAATCATGTAACTAACACTTGATTTTTAACTAGATTGTAACTAATCAAGTTAGAACCTAGCCTAAGACCCCCCCCCCCCCACCTATGCTCACGGCCAACATATGGCCCACCTTGTTGATTTGTTTTAATTTTTAATTAGATCATGTTCCTCCATTAAAAACATAGTAACTTTGGGTTAAAGACTTGGAATGGGTTATAAATAAACACATGAGTTCATAGTCTCATTTCTCACACACTTGAAACACACACAAGTTTCTCCATCTCCCCTTGGAGCTCTCGGCTGAAACTCAACACCCCTATACCCTCCATCATTCAATCTTCTTCATACATTCTACATACACACAAAGGTGCTAGAAGATGTATGATGAAGCTAGGAGCTTTCGGAAGTTGAAGAACCTCTCTTGTTTGCTTTTATCCACTCATTTTCTTCACTTGAATCATCCCTAGCCTTGAGCTAGTGGTAAGAACCTTGATCTATCTATTTCACATCTATTTTAAGTGGTTAAAGAAGTATCATAATAAAAAACATCAAGAACACTAAAGATCATAAGAAGTGAACATGAATATAAGCTTATTTAATGAAGATATCTTGATGAATATGAGTTGTTATGCTTTTTGATCATTGATTGTTTGTAGAAATGATGTTGATCATCATAAGACCTTGCTAGATCATGATTAAAAACATAATCTAGCAAGATGAGAAAGTTAAAATGTTGTAGGATGATGGATCATACACACATGAAGCATGAACTTGAAAATAACAAAGTGGTTTCTTGAAAAAAAATGATCAAAGTGAGTAGTAACACTTGTAGATCTAAAGATTTATGAATGGTTTTTCAAAGAAACCAAGTTAAAAATATCAGTTTTGTTAAAACTTGGTTCTTACATAAACAAACTCTATTTTTAGTGGTTAAACAAGTGTAGAAACACTTGGGAAACAAGAAAATTTCATAAAGAAACATTTTTAGAAAATGTGACAAGAAGTTGTAAACATCTAACTCCTTTAAAAATGAAGTTTTTAAAGAACTAATCACATTTTAAAGGGTAACAAGACTTACTAAAAACACTAGTAAGTTATTACAAATTTTTACAGATATTCAAGTTCATGAAGTAGTAGTTATTACTTGTTTTTGGCAAATTGGTAAGTAAGGATTATTTGTTGATGATTGTAAATTGATTGTGATGATTTTTACAAAAGAAAATGATATGCTTGAGAGCATGGAAACCTCCATTTTTAGGGGAAACTATGGCAAAATTTTCTAAAAATCTAAACACTTAGAAAAATATTTTTAAACAAATATTTACAAGTGTATTTTAACCAAGAGTTTTCTACAAAAAAATTGCCATAATTTTTTGTTACAAAAATATGAATATTGGAGGTTGGTTTTTATAAATAAAAGTGACTAAATAAGTATTTAGGAAATATATATTTAGATGACACCATGTGTGAGATTATTTGTATATTTTGTGTATTAGATATATTATTTTAGGACTTGAAATAATATAACACAACAAAATACCAAGAATCACAATTGTGACAACCCTCAAAATCCCATGTATTCCGTACAATTCATTAATGATAATTAAAGTGCTTAACTACTTTCTGATATCTGTGTTATATTTACATGTGCTTGTCAACATACTAGTAGCATACAGAAAAGTTACTAAAAAGTCCTGTGTGCCTTCCTGAGTATTGAAAAGTAAAAACGTGACAAAAATATATATATAGGACGCTCTACGGATTAATTAAGCAGTTTAACGGAACAACACCGAATCGAACAACCGGACTTCACCCGGAACATAAAAATAATGACAATGACATTGTTTTTCCTTTCTGAGCCAGTTAGGGTCCCCGAATACCCTAACACCCGTTATAAATTACAACACACTAATACACTAAATAATCACCTAATTAACTAACTAAGCACTAACTAGTAGTTGAAATTGAACCACATTACCCCTCCCCCCATGAACCGTTTGGTTCCCCCTAGTGGACACACCCCACTATTTTTTTTATTATTTTAAGTGGTGTTGTCTAAAATTTTGACAACATATTACATAATGGTTAATAGGGATTAAATGGTTTATAAATATGTATGATAGTTCTTCACTATCTCACCTCAACATAACTTGAAATTGCTCTCCTTCTCCTCCTCCCTTGTGACTTTGGCTGAAAGCAACCTCCACCATACATCCACTTTCAAGTCTTGATCTAACCATTTCTCATACATACAAGGGTGTAAGGTGTCCTACAAACAAGCTCGGTGCACTCGGAAGCTCAAAGACCTCTCTAGATTGCTTTTATCCACCACTTTTACGCCTTTGATCTTCCCTAGCCTCGAGCTAGTAGTAAGTGACTCTAAACATCTTCTTGATCTATTCTAAAGTGGTTAATAAGAGTTTCGTCGGTTGAAAATCACTAACATATAATATCACCAACTAAAAGTCTACTAAAGTGATGAACAAGATGGTTAATGGATGAATATTAGTGTAAATCATGTAGATCTTGTGTGATTATGATTATTGGTTGATTATCTGATGTTATGCTGATTAATATTAATATGTGATGTTGTTGTGGTCACTAAACATGATTAACGGAATCAATCGAACACAAGTTAGTAAGTTAGAAAGTGAAAACAGAATCTGTCCCGGTTTTACAGCCAACTTCAGTTGGCTGTAAACAGGACATAAACTCAACGAAAAACCAATATTTTGAATCTAAAATATGTTATTATGAAATACGGTTCTAATGGCACCGGAATCGTAATTTTTGGACTTCGTTTACTATTTTTAATGTATCGATTTGTAACAACAGCTTAAGCTTAATTTTGACAGCAATAAATGGGTGTCATACTTTCAGTCATAACCTGAGTTTTGTGATGAATCGGACCATGAAATTTGTACAGTATATGACAACCGATGCATTTGTAATTACGCCACTGGAATTTCATAAATCGGACACTCGATGAATTTTTAATAAATTTTTCCGTGGACTGTGGTCAGAAATACATAAATCTGAGTTCAGTCCGGAATATGAATTTTTATAAAATATTGGTAATGAACAGAACCCCGATATTTTTACACAGTAAAATATGGAACGTTTAAGACATCCTGTAAAAATTCGGGAATTTTTGGAATAATTTAACTATTTTATTAAAATGTCCGAAAACAGCCGGTTTTGAATATAAATGCTGAAATGACATAAGTTGTGACTCGCGTGTCTAAATGTCGAGTATGCTATCTGTGAATGATCTAACACGTTATATATGTTATGTGCATTATCGTATGTTTGATTTTGAGTGGGGAATGGATGGGAAGCTTAGATGGGCATAAACCGTTAAAGTGATGCATGTTGTGTGATAGATACATGTAGGAACTTTGTGCTCTATTTGAAAGTCACTAAATGACTAACTGGTAATCATATTAGGACGTGATTGACCGACCTTGACCGTTAGCTATATTTGAGAATCTAACCGAGCAAACCGAGGTGAGTTCACACTTTCTAAGGCATGGGATTCCCGGTGGTTGGGAATGGGTTAAAGAAATTAAAACGGGATCTACATATTCTCCTTGGGTAGGATATGTATGGCCATCCTCCATAGGCAGGATGCCATTATTAATCCTACGAATTCTCCTGGTGCAGAATACGTACGTTCGTCCTCTTTGGGTAGGACAACAACCTTAAAACTAGCTAGACAAAACTCTATCATGAAGTCCCTCAAATTATATCGACTTAATCGCCGAGGCCAATGGCGAGCGGGTCATTAGTTAATAGCGCTATTAGGTTTAACAAACCTCACACCGTGCCAGTCGGACGGGCGTGTACTAATGGACTATGGCAAACTGTCAGTGATGATAGACACTGATGTAGGGCACAACTATTGTTCATCAGTTGTCGATATGTATGGTCTAGTAGTTCACACGGGGAAAGCCCCCACTAAATATGGATACGGTTTGGGTAAAGAAAAAGGAAATGGTTAAACATACTTTCAACTTCGGGGTAACCCCCACGGCAAATAAGCCAACGAAAGTCAAACCACGTTTTTCAGAAACAACTTAAAACCAAACAACCAAACGTGAACTCACTCAACTTTGTTGTTAACTAGTTGTTACATGCCTTACAGGTCGCTAAATGCTTGGAGCTTGCACGAGGAAGGAGTCGTTGTGGTGTACGGACTGTTATGTTCCGTACTTATTATTTAAATCCTTATGAACTTATTAAACTAGCGTTTTGAACTTTAACTTATAAACTGTGAACTTGTGCTTTTGGATTTACTTTCATGCTTCCGCTGTTTAAACTAAACATGGTTAACTGGCTTTGGTCACCAATCGTATTGTGGTTGGTCTTATTTACTTAATTACGATGTTCAATATGATTGGTGGCTCGATCCTGGTCATGTCACGCCTCCAAGCGGTGGTACTCCGCATGGTGGATTTTGGGGGTGTGACAGATTGGTATCAGAGCCATTGGTTATAGTGAACTTGGTTTTAAAAGGGAAAAGCTTTTTGATAAAACCAGACTATAACCTGTACAATGCTCAACGATCCACAACGACGCTTCGCTCCACGTGCAAGACTCGACACCATAAGTCGTATGATTTATGTTATATTTTCGGTTAGATAGTTCTCACTGTGCATTAGATAATGTGATAATTGCTAATTGAACCTTGTGTGCTTACTCTCTAACGTCGTCCCACACTTACGCACTTTCGTAACACTTCTCTCACTTACGTTGCTTCATTATGAAGATCATGAGCGGACGCGGAGGACGTATCAACCTCACTCAAGCCCAGTTGATGGCTTTGATCAATGAACGAGTCGCTAAGGCACTCGCAGCTAATCTTGCAGGAGGTATAACCTGCTATATCAACTCACCCTAGGACGTTTAGATCCTACCTTCACAAACCAGCCCTCGTGCTTAACCTTGTCTTTTATTCTCGCGCAACAGGTCAACATGCTCAACCTCCTGTGTGCACGTTCAAGACGTTCATGGACTGCCGACCTACCACTTTCAGTGGCACCGAAGGAGCATTGGGCCTTCTTCACTGGTTTGAAAAGCTTGAGTCTGTTTTCGAGATGTGTGAATGCCCCGAAGACCGTAGGGTGAAATATGCTACCGGAACACTTGAAGGAGCTGCGTTAACCTGGTGGAAGGCACAGGTTCAACTACTAGGACTGGCATTTGCTAATGCCACACCCTGGAATGGTTTCAAAGAGCTGATTAAGGAGGAGTACTGTAGTCGGGATGACATCCACAAGCTAGAAGTGGAATTTTACAATCTGAAGATGACGGGGTCTGAGATTGAGCCGTATACTAAGAGGTCAAACGAGTTGGCCATCCTGTGTCCAACTATGGTGGACCATCCCATTAAACGTATTGAGCTGTACCTCAAGGGCCTTGTACCAGAGATTCAAAGCCACGTAACTTCAGCCAACCTGGGTACCATTCAGCAAATTATTAAGTTGGCTCATCGTCTCACCGACCAGGCGGTGGAGCAAAACAGGCTACCCAAACGTATCAGTGCCACAGCTACTTCTGATGCACCTACCGACAACAAGCAAAAATGGGATGGGAACTCCGAAAAGGGGTTCTACTTCAGTTCAGTCTCAGCAGCGAAAGACTGATGACTACCAGAGTCCTGGTCAGCAATCTTCTGGTAACCAAGGACAGGGTGGATACCGAGGGAACCACCCCAAGTGCAACTGGTGCAACAAACATCACAGCGGGCAGTGCAACAAAGGTCGTTGCCTGAGGTGTAACAAGTTTGGTCATGAAGCAAAGGATTGCAGGAGCGCCCGACCAGCAAATCAGAATCGCCAACAACAACAACAAGCCCCACAGAACCACCAGCAGCAGCATCAGCAGGGAAATAAAGGATGCTTTCAGTGTGGCGCTGAAGGCCACTTTAAGAGGAACTGCCCCCAGCTGAACCAAAACCAGAACAATAACCAAGGAAATGGGAACCACAATGGGAATAACAATGGAGGCAACAATGGAGGCGGCAATGGGGGAAGCAACAATGGCAATGGGGCAAGGGGTCGTGTGTTCGTGATTGGTCAGGGAGAAGCAAGGAATGATCCCAATGTTGTGATGGGTAAGTTTCTTCTGGATGACTTCTTTGTTACTGTTTTATTCGATTCGGGTGCCGATACTAGTTATGTGTCCTTAAAAGTTAGCCAAATGTTTAAGCGCACCCCAACACTTTTGAACACCAAACACGCGGTAGAGCTAGCAAATGGTAAAAGTCTTGAAGCCACACACGTAGTTAAAGGTTGTAACCTCATCTTAGCTGGTCAGACTTTCTCTATCGATCTTATTCCTATCACACTTGGTAGTTTCGACGTTGTTATTGGGTTGGATTGGCTATCTCATCATCAAGCGGAGATTGTTTGCAAGGAGAAAATCGTCCGCATTCCTCGTTCTGATAAAGAACCCCTAGTGATTCGTGGTGACATGAGTGGTGCTGTCGAAGGCATCATCTCCTTCCTTAAGGCCCAGAAGTGTTTGCGAAAGGGCCACACTGCCATTCTAGCGCTCGTCACTGACACATCAATAGAAGAGAAGAGAATTGAAGACATCCCTATTGTGCTCAATTTTACTGATGTATTTCCTGAGGAATTACCTGGTCTTCCGCCTCACCGCCAAGTTGAATTTCAAATCGAGCTAGCTCCTGGAGCAGCGCCAGTAGCTCGAGCACCATATCGTCTAGCTCCATCAGAACTCGAAGAACTGTCCACACAACTACAAGAGCTCTTGGAAAAGGGTTTTATACGTCCTAGCTCTTCGCCCTGGGGAGCTCCAGTCTTGTTCGTGAAGAAGAAAGATGGTACTTTCAGAATGTGTATTGACTATCGCGAGCTTAACAAGGTGACTGTGAAGAATCGTTATCCTCTTCCACATATTGATGACCTATTCGACAAGCTGCAAGGGTCGAGCTATTACTCTAAGATTGATTTGAGATCGGGATACCATCAGCTGAGAGTCCGAGAGGAGGACGTCTCCAAAACAGCATTTAGAACTCGTTACGGCCATTACGAGTTTCTGGTTATGCCATTCGGGCTGACAAATGCACCAGCGGTCTTCATGGATCTCATGAACCGAGTGTGCAAGCCTTACCTGGATAAGTTCGTTATTGTGTTCATCGACGATATCCTAATCTATTCCAAGAGTCAGGAGGAACACGAGCAGCATCTACGACTTATGCTGGAACTTCTTCGAAAAGAGCAGTTGTATGCCAAGTTTTCGAAATGTGACTTCTGGCTTCGCGAAGTCCACTTTCTAGGCCATGTGGTAAACAAGGATGGAATTCATGTGGATCCATCTAAGGTTGAATCGATCAAGAATTGGCCTGCACCCCGCACACCAACAGAGATCCGCCAATTCTTGGGTTTGGCAGGATACTACAGAAGGTTTATCAAAGATTTCTCCAAGATTGCGCAACCTCTCACTTCACTGACTCAGAAGGGTGTTACCTATCGTTGGGATGATGCACAGGAGTCCGCATTTCAGCACTTGAAGGATAGACTTTGTAGCGCGCCTATCCTCTCATTGCCTGAAGGCACAGACGATTTTGTGGTTTACTGCGATGCTTCCATCCAAGGACTTGGTTGCGTGTTGATGCAATGTGACAAGGTCATTGCCTACGCATCACGCCAACTCAAGGTTCACGAAAGAAATTACACTACTCACGATCTGGAGCTGGGAGCAGTTGTTTTCGCGCTTAAGATATGGAGACATTACCTGTACGGTACCAATTGCACCATTTACACCGATCACAGGAGTCTCGAGCACATCTTCAAGCAAAAGGAATTAAATATGCGTCAACGCCGATGGGTTGAGCTCTTGAACGATTATGAATGCGCAATCAAGTATCATCCGGGCAAAGCCAATGTTGTGGCCGACGCCCTCAGTCGAAAGGATACCCTACCTAAGCGTGTACGTGCATTACAGCTTACCATTCACTCTAGCCTTCCCGCTCAGATTCGTGATGCTCAGGTTGAAGCATTGAAAGCAGAAAACATCAGGGCTGAATCCCTACGAGGATCGAGGCAGCGGCTAGAACAAAAGGAAGACGGCGCTTACTATGTAACAGGGCGCATCTGGGTTCCACTTTATGGAAACTTACGCGAGCTTGTGATGGACGAAGCGCACAAGTCTCGTTATTCAGTACATCCTGGTTCGGATAAAATTTACCATGATCTTAAGACTACGTATTGGTGGCCTGGCATGAAAGCCCACATAGCAACCTATGTCAGTAAGTGCTTGACTTGTGCGAGAGTCAAGACTGAATATCAGAAACCATCAGGCCTACTTCAACAACAGGAGATCCCGAAATGGAAATGGGAGCAAATTTCCATGGATTTCGTTACTGCCTGCCTAGGTCTCAATGCGGAAACGATACCATTTGGGTGATCGTAGATCGACTGACCAAGTCTGCACATTTTCTGGCCATCAAAGAAACGGATAAGTTTTCTACTTTAGCAGACATCTATCTAAAGGAAGTAGTATCAAGGCACGGAGTGCCAACCTCCATCATTTCTGATCGTGACGCGCGTTTTACTTCTGAACTGTGGCAGGCAATGCACAAGTCTTTTGGCTCACGTTTAGATATGAGCACCGCTTATCACCCACAGACGGATGGGCAATCTGAACGCACCATCCAAACCTTGGAAGACATGCTTAGAGCATGCGTAATCGACTTCGGCAATGGCTGTGAAAAACACCTCCCGTTAGTGGAGTTTTCATATAACAACAGCTACCACACCAGCATCCAAGCTGCTCCATTCGAGGCATTATACGGACGCAAATGCCGATCACCTCTCTGTTGGGCAGAAGTTGGTGACAGCCAAATCACTGGCCCAGAACTTGTGATAGATACCACCGAGAGAATTGCTCAGATACGACAGCGAATGGCGGCAGCTCGTGACCGTCAGAAAAGCTATGCTGATAAGGGAAGAAAACCACTCGAGCTCCAGGTTGGGGATCGAGTGCTACTCAAAGTCTCACCTTGGAAAGGTGTAGTCCGCTTTGGCAAACGAGGCAAACTCAATCCGCGTTATGTCGGACCATTCGAAGTCACCGAGAAAATTGGCAAAGTTGCCTACAGGTTGAATTTACCTGAAGAACTCAGCGGAGTTCACAATGTTTTCCATGTGTCGAATCTGAAGAAGTGTCTGTCAGATGAGGCCCTCATAGTTCCTCTTAAGGAACTCACTATCGACGACCAGCTACGATTCGTCGAGGAACCAGTAGAGATTACGGATCGAGATGTTAAGATCCTCAAGCATACCAGGATACCTCTGGTCCGAGTTCGTTGGAATGCTCGTCGTGGCCCAGAGTATACCTGGGAACGAGAAGACCAAATGAAACTCAAGTATCCCCAGCTATTTAAGAAAAATGCAACCACTACTGAGGCTGAAGCTACTGCAGAATTTCGGGACGAAATTCCAAATCAACGGGGGGATGATGTGACACCCCAAGAAAATCAGGAAAACAACGTAACTTAACTAGCTTCCTCAGTAACCACGCGCTAAATTTCGGGACAAAATTCTCTTAACAGGGGGAGAATGTGACAACCCTCAAAATCCCATGTATTCCGTACAATTCATTAATGATAATTAAAGTGCTTAACTGCTTTCTGATATCTGTGTTATATTTACATGCGCTTGTCAACATACTAGTAGTATACAGAAAAGTTACTAAAAAGTCCTGTGTGCCTTCCTGAGTATTGAAAAGTAAAAACGTTACAAATATATATATATATATATATATATATATATATAGGACGCTCTACGGATTAGTTAAGCAGTTTAACGGAACAACACCGAACCGAACAACCGGACTTCACCCGGAACATAAAAATAATGACAATGACATTGTTTTTCCTTTCTGAGCCAGTTAGGGTCCCCGAATACCCTAACACCCGTTATAAATTACAACACACTAATACACTAAATAATCACCTAATTAACTAACTAAGCACTAACTAGTAGTTGAAATTGAACCATATTACCCTCCCCCCATGAACCGTTTGGTTCCCCCTAGTGGACACACCCCACTATTTTTTTATTATCTTAAGTGGTGTTGTCTAAAATCTTGACAACATATTACATAATGGTTAATAGGGATTAAATGGTTTATAAATATGTATGATAGTTCTTCACTATCTCACCTCAACATAACTTGAAATTGCTCTCCTTCTCCTCCTCCCTTGTGACTTCGGCTGAAACCAACCTCCACCATACATCCACTTTCAAGTCTTGATCTAACCATTTCTCATACATACAAGGGTGTAAGGTGTCCTACAAACAAGCTCGGTGCACTCGGAAGCTCAAAGACCTCTCTAGATTGCTTTTATCCACCACTTTTACGCCTTTGATCTTCCCTAGCCTCGAGCTAGTAGTAAGTGACTCTAAACATCTTCTTGATCTATTCTAAAGTGGTTAATAAGAGTTTCGTCGGTTGAAAATCACTAACATATAAGATCACCAACTAAAAGTCTACTAAAGTGATGAACAAGGTGGTTAATGGATGAATATTAGTGTAAATCATGTAGATCTTGTGTGATTATGATTATTGGTTGATTATCTGATGTTTTGCTGATTAATATTAATATGTGATGTTGTTGTGGTCACTAAACATGATTAACGGAATCAATCGAACACAAGTTAGTAAGTTAGAAAGTGAAAACAGAATATGTCCCGGTTTTACAGCCAACTTCAGTTGGCTGTAAACAGGACATAAACTCAACGAAAAACCGATATTTTGAATCTAAAATATGTTATTATGAAATACGGTTCTAATGGCACCGGAATCATAATTTTTGGACTTCGTTTACTATTTTTAATGTGTCGATTTGTAACAACAGCTTAAGCTGAATTTTGACAGCAATAAATGGGTGTCATACTTTCAGTCATAACCTGAGTTTTGTGATGAATCGGACCATGAAATTTGTACAGTAGATGACAACCGATGCATTTGTAATTACCCCACTGGAATTTCATAAATCGGACACTCGATGTATTTTTAATAAATTGTTCCGTGGACTGTGGTCAGAAATACATAAATCTGAGTTCAGTCCGGAATATGAATTTTTATAAAATATTGGTAATGAACCGGACCCCGATATTTTTACACAATAAAATATGGAACGTTTAAGACATCCTGAAAAATTTGGGAATTTTTGGAATAATTTAACTATTTTATTAAAATGTCCGAAAACAGCCGGTTTTGAATATAAATGCTGAAATGACATAAGTTGTGACTCGCGTGTCTAAATGTCGAGTATGCTATCTGTGAATGATCTAACATGTTATATATGTTATGTGCATTATCGTATGTTTGATTTTGAGTGGGGAATGGATGGGAAGCTTAGATGGGCATAAACCGTTAAAGTGATGCACGTTGTGTGATAGATACGTGTAGGAACTTTGTGCTCTATTTGAAAGTCACTAAATGACTAACTGGTAATCATATTAGGATGTGATTGACCGACCTTGACCGTTAGCTATATTTGAGAATCTAACCGAGCAAACCGAGGTGAGTTCACACTTTCTAAGGCATGGGATTCCCGGTGGTTGGGAATGGGTTAAAGAAATTAAAACGGGATCTACATATTCTCCTTGGGTAGGATATGTATGGCCATCCTCCATAGGCAGGATGCCATTATTAATCCTACGAATTCTCCTGGTGCAGAATACGTACGTTCGTCCTCCTTGGGTAGGACAACAACCTTAAAACTAGCTAGACAAAACTCTATCATGAAGTCCCTCAAATTATATCGACTTAATCGCCGAGGCCAATGGTGAGCGGATCATTAGTTAATAGCGCTATTAGGTTTAACAAACCTCACACCGTGCCAGTCAGACGAGCGTGTACTAATGGACTATGGCAAACTGTCAGTGATGATAGACACTGATGTAGTGCACAACTATTGTTCGTCAGTTGTCGATATGGACTATGGCAAACTTTCAGTCCGGAATATGAATTTTTATAAAATATTGGTAATGAACCGGACCCCGATATTTTTACACAATAAAATATGGAACGTTTAAGACATCCTGAAAAATTTGGGAATTTTTGGAATAATTTAACTATTTTATTAAAATGTCCGAAAACAGCCGGTTTTGAATATAAATGCTGAAATGACATAAGTTGTGACTCGCGTGTCTAAATGTCGAGTATGCTATCTGTGAATGATCTAACATGTTATATATGTTATGTGCATTATCGTATGTTTGATTTTGAGTGGGGAATGGATGGGAAGCTTAGATGGGCATAAACCGTTAAAGTGATGCACGTTGTGTGATAGATACGTGTAGGAACTTTGTGCTCTATTTGAAAGTCACTAAATGACTAACTGGTAATCATATTAGGATGTGATTGACCGACCTTGACCGTTAGCTATATTTGAGAATCTAACCGAGCAAACCGAGGTGAGTTCACACTTTCTAAGGCATGGGATTCCCGGTGGTTGGGAATGGGTTAAAGAAATTAAAACGGGATCTACATATTCTCCTTGGGTAGGATATGTACGGCCATCCTCCATAGGCAGGATGCCATTATTAATCCTACGAATTTTCCTGGTGCAGAATACGTACGTTCGTCCTCCTTGGGTAGGACAACAACCTTAAAACTAGCTAGACAAAACTCTATCATGAAGTCCCTCAAATTATATCGACTTAATCGCCGAGGCCAATGGCGAGCGGATCATTAGTTAATAGCGCTATTAGGTTTAACAAACCTCACACCGTGCCAGTCGGACGGGCGTGTACTAATGGACTATGGCAAACTGTCAGTGATGATAGACACTGATGTAGTGCACAACTATTCTTCGTCAGTTGTCGATATGTATGGTCTAGTAGTTTACACGAGGAAAGCCCCCACTAAATATGGATAAGGTTTGGGTAAAGAAAAAGGAAATGGTTAAACATACTTTCAACTTCGGGGTAACCCCCACGGCAAATAAGCCAACGAAAGTCAAACCACGTTTTTCAGAAACAACTTAAAACCAAACAACCAAACGTGAACTCACTCAACTTTGTTGTTGACTAGTTGTTACATGCCTTACAGGTCGCTAAATGCTTGGAGCTTGCACGAGGAAGGAGTCGTTGTGGTGTACGGACTGTTATGTTCCGTACTTATTATTTAAATCCTTATGAACTTATTAAACTAGCGTTTTGAACTTTAACTTATAAACTGTGAACTTGTGCTTTTGGATTTACTTTCATGCTTCCGCTGTTTAAACTAAACATGGTTAACTGGCTTTGGTCACCAATCGTATTGTGGTTGGTCTTATTTACTTAATTACGATGTTCAATATGATTGGTGGCTTGATCCTGGTCATGTCACGCCTCCAAGCGGTGGTACTCCGCATGGTGGATTTTGGGGGTGTGACAACAATCCAAAATAATACCAAAATTTCCAAAGAATAAATATACAAGCTTACACAAAAATATTGGAGAACCGAACTATGAAATGAGACTTACAAAAATATTCCGGAACTTATTTAGTAAATAATATTTTGGGACACCAAGAAAACAAAATATGATTTTTACAATTACCAGAAGAGTATATCATATTTTTGACAAGGAAAAATACATTATTTTTGGCAAGTATGAAAGATATATTTTGTTGAAATTTTCAGAAGATATAATGGTTTAATATGTATTTTCCTAAACAAACATGAAATACAATATTTTTGGGGAAAATATAAACTTTCTTAAATAAATGTGAAGTATGTCATTTTTGGAAAAATGAGTGTATATATATATATATATATATATTCCAAGTGGACTTGAAAATATATTATTTTGGAAACTTATAAGAGAACACAAATATTTTTGCCAAAGAAAAATTCTAAATAATTTTTCTAAGTAATATTCCTTAAAGTATATACATTGGAAATATATATATTGGATTTTTATTAAGGGTACTATTCCGGAAAATTTAATACGGAATTAAGTATAAAGAATACTTAATGAATACAATAAAAATACGTATTCTTATACGTATAAATACACACCGGAATATGACCCCAAAACATGGCAAAAATACACATGTATAAGATACCCCCATCCTTGGGAAGGAAATACAAGTTTAAATACTTGGGCAGTCTTATTACAATAATATTGTTTAACAATAATTCCAAAATTTATAAATATAATTTAAGTTAAAATATTAATTATTTTAACAAATAATTATGTAACTTGAAATAATATCGGAGACACAAAAGAAACGTAACTCAAGGACATTAATACTAAGTCAAGGCACGGCCCGTTCGTCTAATAGACATTAGTACGTTGTAGGTAGTCGTGATCACCGGATAAGCTCGAGTTACGATTGCTGAAGATGCACGACTGTGAGTTCATGTCCCCCTTTTCTTTTAACTGTTTTTGTTTTATAACTTCGGGGGTGAAGTACATGTTACAAATGATTACGATTACAAAAGGCTTACAAATGAAATGAAATGCTAGATCATGTGAAAGTGTAGGCGTTATCTTGAGACCATTAATCCTTTAGAAGGACCGAGGGGCATGCGTGATAGATCTATTTGGGTGTACGAGCCCCACCGATGAGTCCGCGAGTTGGCTCATGTGGTGACTATGTCGTTCCAGCCGGGAGGCCCGATACGAAATACGCAAAGGATTGAGCCTTCCTACACCGTTGCACACATATTGATGGCCTTGCAAACCATTAATTGATCTGTTCATTTTCACATACGAATATACAGATTTTTAATGATTTCAAAGGTTATTCATACTCACAAACAAACACATGAACTCGCTCAACTTTTGTTGATGTTTTCAAACTATATGTATTTCAGGGAATTAGTTGTGGATCTGGTGGGCGTTCGAATGTTTCAAGTTATGACAAGAATAAGAGATGTCATCCGGTGTCAATGGGTTTAGGAAATGTATTTTAATCCTGGACGAGATACATGGTTCTAAACTTGGTTTTATCTAATGTCTTTTGATGAGTCCTTGTGAACTCTTAAACATTTCGTATGGTTTGTAAAACTAGAATTTGGAGTCTCGTTTTAACAATGATGTTTGAGATGTTTTTTTTAAACTTTTCTAATGGATGACAATCTATGGTTTTTATCATATAGTTGTGGTTATGATTGAATGCAATGATATTAAGAAAGTCACACCATAATCACGCTTCGGCAAAAGTCAGGGTGTGACAGCTTGGTATCAGAGCTTCGATTGTAGGGAACTAGGATTCTTTCTCGAGTCTAGACTACAATCATTAGGGCTCTCACGAAAACATTTTTGCAACCTGTTTTCATTGCATATACAAAACGCCCAGATCCAGGGAAACAAACATTTTTATAAAATAAAAGGGCACAAAACATATTTCAAGGTCTATGTTTGTGTTTTAGTCTGAGAGACTGGGTGTTTCAGTCTGAGAGACTGGATGGTTAGTCTGGGAGACTAGGTGGTTCAGTCTGAGGGACTGGGTGGTATAGTCTGGGAGACTAGGTAGTTCAGTCTGAGAGACTGGGTGGTAAAGTCTGGGAGACTAGGTAGTTCAGTCTGAGAGACTGGGTGGTATAGTCTGGGAGACTAGGTAGTTGAGTCTGAGAGACTGGGTGGTAAAGTCTGGGAGACTAGGTAGTTCAGTCTGAGAGACTGGATGGTTAGTCTGGGAGACTAGGGATGATAGAAAGGATTTATGAGGACTGATTAGGATACACGATTACATGATTATATGATGCATTGACTTTTCCTGTATACCTAATGTTAGTAGTTAACATATGTGCATATATTGTGATTGTTCTGTTACAGACACTATGTCGTCACCTGATAGCGGATTGCCCGACGACCATGATCCCATGACAGTAGTCTCCGACGACGAGGTTACGCCAGAGCCATAGATCTTCACCTCAAATTCAGAAAGTGACCCGGAGATGATGTTCGACGACGATGACTTTCAGCCGCCCGTGTTGCCTGACCGTGGAGATGACTTACCACTTGCTGATGGCATTCCGGACGAGGGTCCATTTGTTGTTCCCACCCCTGTCCATGCCCATCTCATCATTGATCATTCCGATGGTGAGCACATTGGGGCACCGATCCTCGCTCCCGATTCTTTGCGACCAATCCTTTCGAGGATTTGCCTTTTGACGCTCGGATTGACGTTGATGTAGATCTGTTTGTTGATGGCCCTTCTAAGGGTGCCCATGGTAATAGAGAGCTCGATGAGGACGCTGTTGCTATCCCACTGTTTGAGACCCCTGTTATTGAGATTTCCTCTAGCTCTAGTTTACGCTCTGTCCCAGATTCCTTTGAGTCTGTGACGTCTTCTGCCTTACAGGTAGTTGGATCACGACGCTAAGCCACTGATTCTGATGATGTTACGGCCATGTCAGCTGCACCATCTCCTCCACATGAATTTGAGCTTGACCTTGAGCAAAATTTTGTCCCTAATGATTAGCCTATGTTGCACCTGCTGATCCTGAGCCGTTACCTGAGCATGACTCTATTCCTTTTGGCATACCTAACATTGCACCCCTCATACCTGACCCAGTTCCAGCACTCACTGATCCTCCTGTTGTTGAGCCTTTTGTTCCTCCACCTGCACCTGCACCCGCTGATGTTGCTCATTTTCATGCCGTGGAGTCTGATGTCCATCGTGTTGGATTACCCATCGATTTCTTGCAGGACATATCCGCACCCCGTCCAGGGGAAGGCACTTCTAGCCAGCAGCCTAGTCGTGACCCTCATGTTTCAACAGCTTTTCCACACATACCCCAGTCTACACCTTTTGCTCATTTTACTTCTTCACCAACTGATGAGCCATTCCGAGGGTCCCCACCATATTTCATGCCGACCTCAGACCCCTACCATCCCTCGCATTTTGCTGGATATACACAGGATGAGTTACTTTATTCGCTTCAGTTTTGATTTGAAGTTATGAGGCGCAGAATCTTGGAGCTTGAGTCGATACAACGTCCCTTACCGTGTCCTTGTCAACATGCTTCCGTTCCCCCCACGTTCATCACCGCCTCCTTTTGCATGTCCAGCTACTCCTCTTACTCCATTCCCAGAGTTTGATGCTCGATTCCTCACTATCGAGCAGCAGGTCCGCTACTTGCTTCGTCATGTGCACAAGCTCGAGGAGGAGCTCGCACATGTTCTCAGTTTGATTTTCCTCCCTCCCCCTCCGCTGCCATCAGTACAGTAGGTTTTTGGTTTTATGCAGATGCATTACCTGTGATGGGAGCACCACCATTGAGCTGAGCTTGAGAAGTCTTTTGGAGACCACTATTTGATTGTATGACCCTTGGAGATTAGTAGACTTGTTAGACAAGGGTAGTGTGACCATGTGTTCCCTTTTAATATGATACACTTTGCAAAACATGTAACAATACTTTGTGCTCGATGATTAATGAAAGCCCAATCGTAATGTTCTCGTTAAACGTGTTGTTGATATACAGGTGTGTGCTATGATTGTAATGTACATGTTTGTCTGTTATACTCTCATTTACTTGTTTATGCTATGATTATGCTGTTGCTTGATTGGGTGATACGGTACTTCATTATGTGTATGTACATATGACCTTTAAACAACTATTTACACCCCCCTGAGCAAATGATACCTGACCAATCCAAGTTCTTCGTAGAAGATGTCTCATCAAGAAATCATTTGGCTAACCAAGGCAGAATGGCAAGCGCATGTCTCACAGGCTATAGCTCAGCACGAGGTTCTTCACTACAAACACAGCGAAAGTACCTTAGGGAATAACCCACCTAACGGTAATGTTTAAGTTATCTAAGACACATTACAATACGTTTAGACAATTCCAAGTGTGCTTTGCTAATGCTTTCTGTGATGATGATTGCTTGGGTACAGGTTGTACCTACAAGCAGTTTTTAGACTGCAAGCCTCTGAACTTTGACGACACTGGAGACGCCGTAGCTTTTGTGAAATGGGTCGAGAACGTGGATTCTATTGTACGAATGAGCGGTTGTACGCCAGAGCAACAAGTCCCATACGTTTCTGGATTGTTTCAAGATGAGGCTCTGTTATGGTGGAACCTTTGGGTTCGAATAATGGACGAGACTGCAGCGTATGCTTTGACATGGGGTGAGCTGAACGGAATGATGCGTAGGGAGTATTGTTCTCAGATGGAGATCCAGAAGCTGGAAAGTGAATTCCGGAACCTGATGATGGAAGGTCCAAAGGTGGTGGAGTATGTACAGAGACTTCATGATTTGTCGCGAGTTATCCCATACCTGGTGGAACCAGAATTGAAGAGGATGGGGCAATTCATCTGGGGACTGGCGCCTCAAGCCTTGAGCTTGATGACGGCATCAACGCCACCAACAACTATTCATGCAAGTATCATGAGTTTGGCGCTCGCTAAGGAAGCACTTAGATTGGAAAAACTTTCGACCCCCGACGAGAAGAAGGAAACTCCGGTGGAGTAATCTGGAAAGGACAAAAGGAAGCTCATTGATTTCCAAGAAGGTGATCGGGAGAATAACAAGAATAAGGCCAAAAAGGGAAAAGAGTACATGGGTATCCTACCAAAGTGCGACAATTGCCTATGTCATCATATCGGGCGATGTAAATATGGAAAGTGCGACAACTGTGGCAAGAGAGGGCATCCCAAGGAGACTTGTTGGCAAAGTACTGAATGCAGAAACGAAAGCCTAGATGGTAGCGGGAATCACGGAGGAAGCAACGGCAACAACGACTATCAAGGTAGAACCAGTTATGAACAAAAACGTGCCCAAGGTTGTTTTAACTGCGGAGACAAAAGGCATTTCAGGAAGTATTGTCCTAACAACAAGCAGGCACGAGAAGGAGTGTTCAACATCGGAGCTGGGGAAGCACGCCAGGATCCAAACATGGCTATCGGTACGTCCCCTGTTAGGCAACATTATGCATTTGTGTTGTTCCATACTAGTACCGACTATAGTTTCATATCTTTAGGGCTTAAGAATATACTTGGGATAGTAGCAAATAGGGTAGATATCCTATACTTGATAAAACCAACTAATGGGAGGCTAGTAAAAGCCTAAGGAGAGATTAGGGACTGCATTGTAAAATGTGAGCTACGATAGACCTTCCGCCAGCAAGTTGGGAAGCTTCGACTTCGTAGTTAGGATGGATTGATTGCTAAGTGCCCGTGCAGAGATTACATGCCAGGAGAAGACTATCCGTACCCAGATGGCAACGAAGACACGATCGTGATTCGTGAAGATAAGCAGGATGCGCCCCTACAGATTGCCGATTGATTGAAGGCACTAAAGTTTTGCGTAAAAGGCGTATTGCCTTCCTGGCTCATGACGTGGACAAGGAAGCCGAAGAACCGGAGCTCGAAGATATCCCTGTGGAAGGGGATATCCTGAAGTCTTCCCCGAAGACTCGCCAGAAATATCCCCTCAATAACAAGTCGAATTTCACATTGCCTTGGCTCCAGGTGCTGCGCATGTAGCAAAGACACCTTAGCGACTTACACCTTCGGAGATGCAAGGATTGTCACTGTAGCTTCAGGTGTTGATAGAGAAGGAAGTTAACAGATCAAGTTTCTAGTTTTGGGAAACTCCAGTTTTGCTCATCAAGAAGAAGGACGATAGTTTTCGTATGTGCATCGACTACCAAGAGCGTAGGTCGGAACTCGTTAAAGGATATCGCTTAGGAAACCATGTCTATTAACTTGGAAAAACCTTATCACTACGTCGTGTAAGCTATTTTAGTTAACCAAAATAGCTTCTAGCGAGTAGATTCTTGCGAGTAGATTCCTGCGTCTCTACTCCATGGTAGTTGCATCACGACAATTCTTTTCATTAAAGTAAACACTCCTTTGTTAAGGCACTTGATTATTTCTTCATTTTAACAAACGCTCATTGTTTTATTACTTGGAAATTCATATGTTACGCGTGCGCCATTTGTTATGCATGTGGTTTCGTTTCGAATGAGCGTCTCATTCAAGTTCAAATGTTATTTCGCTAAAAGCTAATTGTTGATTTATAATTCGAATGATCTACATTATTGAAATTGTTGACTCCTTTGCTTTCGAGTCAACACACTTTCTTGAAACTTCTTTTCTTTCAAGTTATATACATGGTTTACCCTTGTAACCATGCCGAAATTCCCTTGTCGATACATGTATTTATTGTCAAATTTCGCTAAAACCAAGTTCAATTGCTTGAACTTGTCCATTTCGCATCTTCAATTCAAGACATCATATGATGTATTGAGGGCATCATATTCAAATTCATTTTTGCAAGAGCTTCGTTTGTTTCGAGTTGTAGTAGACATGTTTGGTCTACGACTCCATCAAATCGTTTGTTGTTTTCGACACGCTGCGGTGATGTTTTCGCTAGATTGAAGCTTGCGCTAATCTCGTTTACACGTCTCATACTCGGATTTAATTGATTATTTATTGATTTGCTCTAAATCCGTTCTGTTTCATCATGATTAAAGCAGTCTTAACACAGTTGTGTGTCAAGACAATGGTACATAAGATTCACTTTATATTCCAGTGTACCTCCTAATGGTTCTTTCATTATCGATCGAATGCTTTTTAGTATTTATCGTTTTTTCACCCCCAATCGAAAACAGTAGTTCTTTGGTGATTTGTATTCAATTGAAAAGCCTACAATGCCGTTTGAATCAAATTTTCAGGATCGCTTCATTTCACTTTCATTTGATTTCAAACACGGTGGACTTGTTCGGCCACCGCTATTATTGAATTATGTCAATTACGACACCTTGCGGTATCGTTACAAACTTGTAGCTTGTGCTAGTCATGATCCACTGTTTCACACGCAAATACCCATATTTTTGCTCAACTTGTCTTTAAACATTCTTAGTGCAGCTATGAAATAGACTATGGTACACCAACTTCGATTGAAATTCATTTCGGTGTATTTTTGCGATTCAATACTGTCAACACACCAGTTTTATTCATAGATTTGTTCGAAAGTTGACGGATCAGTTTCATGTTGCTGTTGCATTTGAGCTCGCTGATTTTGAGTTCGTCTAGCGGATGTTATCGTTTCTAAAATTCATTTGTGTATTGTAAACAATCTGTTGAAATTCTATTGGTCAGAACTTCTCCCTTATTGGACCCCTGTAATTGTAAGTGACACCAGATGTTACACCTATATAACTCGTTTCCTTTGATGCCAAATGCCGAGAGATATACCTTTTAACCATTGGATTCTTAAAGCAGGAAGGTGTCCTTGGATTCACCTGATTCAATAGGTTTTGATTCGGCATTGTGATTAGTTACTGTGGTGTTATTCATATCCATACAAGCTTGACGTAACCCTAAGGAGTAAAGGTAGTATAAATTTCGAGGACGAAATTTTTTAACAGGGGGAGAATGTGACAACTGTCAAAAATCCAGGTATCCGTACAATTAATTAATCATCATTAGTGCTTAATGACTGTGCCGAATTTACAATTAACTACTTTCTGGTTACTGCATTATATTTACCTATACATCACTTATTGCATAATATCATTACTGCATACAAACATATTGACATAAAGGATGCACGAAGCACTATTAGCACAGTGAACGGATAAATCAGGAAAATGTTGACAGAACTCAGCACATAGACAGACAGTGCATTTAGACGCAGAATGAGCCGGAAACTAAGTACTACACTAGTATAGTGTGTAGGGAAGGATATAAGGATCCCAAAACTGCCTTTCTAAGTGATAGTTTAGGTGCCGGAAAGTGCCTAAAACTCACCCGAAGTGCTGAATTCAGCAAAATTCAGCAAAAACCAGCAATTTAACAATCTAATTTCATGCAGAAATATGCTTAAATGGTCCTGAATGCTTTCCTAAGTATCGGGAATTGAAAGTGTCACAAAAAGATACATAAAGCACACTAAACTGCAAAGCTAAGCACTTTAAAGAACCAGTAACCAACTGAACAACCGGACACTACCCGAAACATCAAATTTACACTAGAAGCACTGTTTAAACATTTTCAAGCTAGTTATGATCCCTGAACATCGTAACGCCTCCTAAAAATATCTAATGACCAAATCATGTAACTAACACTTGATTTTTAACTAGATTGTAACTAATCAAGTTAGAACCTAGCCTAAGACCCCCCCCCCCCACCTATGCTCACGGCCAACATATGCCCCACCTTGTTGATTTGTTTTAATTTTTAATTAGATCATATTCCTCCATTAAAAACATAGTAACTTTGGGTTAAAGACTTGGAATGGGTTATAAATAAACACATGAGTTCATAGTCTCATTTCTCACACACTTGAAGCACACACAAGTTTCTCCTTCTCCCCTTGGAGCTATCGGCCGAAACTCAACACCCCTACACCCTCCATCATTCAATCTTCTTCATACATTCTACATACACACAAAGGTGCTAGAAGACGTATGATGAAGCTAAGAGCTTTCGGAAGTTGAAGAACCTCTCTTGTTTGCTTTTATCCACTCATTTTCTTCATTTGAATCATCCCTTGCCTTGAGCTAGTGGTAAGAACCATGATCTATCTATTTCACATCTATTTTAAGTGGTTAAAGAAGTATCATAATAAAAAAACATCAAGAACACTAAAGATCATAAGAAGTGAACATGAACATAAGCTTGTTTAATGAAGATATCTTGATGAATATGAGTTGTTATGCTTGTTGATCATTGATTTGATCATCATAAGATCTTGCTAGATCATGATTAAAAACATAATCTAGCATGATGAGAAAGTTAAAATGTTGTAGGATGATGGATCATCCACACATGAAGCATGAACTTGAAAATAACAAAGTGGTTTCTTGAAAAATAATGACCAAAGTGAGGAGTAACACTTGTAGATCTAAAGATTTATGAATGGTTTTTCAAAGAAACCAAGTTAAAAATATAAGTTTTGTTAAAACTTGGTTCTTACATAAACAAACTCTATTTTTAGTGGTTAAACAAGTGTAGAAACACTTGGGAAACAAGAAAATTTCACAAAGAAACATTTTTAGAAAATGTGACAAGAAGTTGTAAACATTTAACTCCTTTAAAAATGAAGTTTTTAAAGAACTAATCACATTATAAAGGGTAACAAGACTTACTAAGAACACTAGTAAGTTACTACAAATTTTTACAAATATTCAAGTTCATGAAGTAGTAGTTATTACTTGTTTTTGGCAAATTGGTAAGTAAGGATTATTTGTTGATGATTGTAAATTGATTGTGATGATTTTTACAAAAGAAAATGGTATGCTTGAGAGCATGGAAACCTCCATTTTTAGGGGAAACTATGGCAAAAAAAATTTAAAAATCCAAACACTTAGAAAAATATTTTTAAACAAATACTTACAAGTGTATTTTAACCAAGAGTTTTCTACAAAAACTTTGCCATAATTTTTGGTTACAAAAATACAAATATTGGAGGTTGGTTTTTATAAATAAAAGTGACTAAATATGTATTTAGGAAATATATATTTAGATGACACCATGTGTATGATTATTTGTATATTTTGTGTATTAGATATATTATTTTAGGACTTGAAATAATATAAGACATCAAAATACCAAGAATCACAATCTAAAATAATACCAAAATTTCCAAAGAATAAATATATAAGCTTACACAAAAATATTGGATAACCGAACTATGAAATGAGACTTACAAAAATATTCCGGAACTTATTTGGTAATAATATTTCGGGACACCAAGAATACAAAATATGATTTTTACAATTACCACAAGAGTATATCATATTTTTGACAAGGAAAAATACATTATTTTTGGCAAGTATGAAAGATATATTTTCTTGAAATTTTTATAAGATATAATGTTTTAATATGTATTTTCCTAAACAAACATGAAATACAATATTTTTGGGGAAAATATACACTTTCTTAAATAAATGTGAGGTATGTCATTTTTGGGAAAATGAGTGTATATATATATATATATATATATATTTATTCTAAGTGGACTTGAAAATATATTATTTTGGAAACTTATAAGAGAACACAAATATTTTTGCCAAAGAAAAATTCTAAATAATTTTTCTAAGTAATATTCCTTAAAGTATATATATATATTGGAAATATATATATTGGATTTTTATTAAGGGTACTATTCTGGAAAATTTAATACGAAATTAAGTATAAATAATACTTAATGAATATAATAAAAATACGTATTCTTGTACCTATAAATACACACCGGAATATGACCCCAAAACATGGCAAAAATACACATGTATAAGATACCCCCATCCTTGGGAAGGAAATACAAGTTTAAATACTTGGGCAGTCTTATTACAATAATATTGTTTAACAATTATTCCCAAATTTATAAATATAATTTAAGTTAAAATATTAATTATTTTAACAAATAATTATGTAACTTGAAATAATATCCGAGACACAAAAGAAACGTAACTCAAGGACATTAATACTAAGTCAAGGCACGACCCGTTCGTCTAATAGACATTAGTACGTTGTAGGTAGTCGTGATCACCGGATAAGCCTGAGTTACGATTACTGAAGACGCAAGACTGTGAGTTCATGTCCCCCTTTTCTTTTAATTGTATTCGTTTTATAACTTCAGGGGTGAAGTACATGTTACAAATGATTACGATTACAAAAGGCTTACAAATTAAGTGAACTGCTAGATCATGTGAAAGTGTAGGCGTTATCTTGAGACCATTAATCCTTTAGAAGGACCGAGGGGCATGAGTGATAGATCTATTTGGGTGTTGCGAGCCCCACCCATGAGTCCGCGAGTTGGCTCATGTGGTGACTATGTCGTTCCAGCCGGGAGGCCCGGTACGAAATACGCAAAGGATTGAGCCTTCCTACACCGTTGCACACATATTGATGGCCTTGCAAACCATTAATTGATCGGTTCATTTTCACATACGAATATACAGATTTTCAATGATTTCAAAGGTTATTCATACTCACAAACAAACACATGAACTCGCTCAACTTTTGTTGATGTTTTCAAACTACATGTATTTCAGGGAATTAGTTGTAGATATGGCGGGCGTTCTAATGTTTCAAGTTATGACAAGAATAAGAGATGTCATCCGGTGTCAATGGGTTTAGGAAATGTATCTTAATCCTGGACGAGATACATGGTTCCAAACTTGGTTTTATCTAATGTCTTTTGATGTGTCCTTGTGAACTCTTAAACAATTTGTATGGTTTGTAAAACTAGAATTTGGAGTCTCGTTTTAACAATGATGTTTGTGATATTTTTTTAAAAACTTTTCTAATGGATGACAATCTATGGTTTTTATCATATAGTTGTGGTTATGATTGAATGCAATGATATTAAGAAAGTCACACCATAATCACGCTTTCGCAAAAGTCAGGGTGTGACATGGCAGGATATTATAGACGGTTTATCCGATATTTTTCTAGAATAGCCATTCCATTAACTAAACTGACTTGTAAATCAGTTAAGTTTGAATGGGGACCAAAACAGGAAGAAGCTTTTAAGATTCTTAAGCAAAGGTTAACCAACGCACCCATACTCGCATTACCAAAAGGAACTGAGGACTTTATAGTATATTGTGATGCGTCTAAGCTAGGATATGGATGTATGTTGATGCAACGTCAAAAGATTATAGCTTATGCCTCTAGACAACTTAAGAAACATGAAGAGAATTACACAACCCATGATCTAAAATTTGGAGCCATAATTTTTTCCCGTAAGATTTGGAGACACTATTTATATGGAAATAAATTTGTTGTCTTCACCGATCATAAGAGTTTAAGATATATTTTCGGGAAAAAGGAATTAAATATGTGACAGAGATATTGGATGGAAGTTCTTAGCGACTATGATTGTGATATCCAGCATCATGCTGGAAAAGCCAATGTAGTAGCTGATGCTTTAAGTCGAAAGTATCTTGAAAGACCGAAGCGAGTACATTCTCTCAGATTAAATCTACAAGTAGATTTAAATGAGCAAATTAGAGAAGTACAGGAATCAACAATCAAGGACGATGCTGAAAAATTAAAAGGAATGATTAAAGAATTAGTACAAGGAACAGATGGAATTTTGAAGTTCCATAAGAAAAGGATGTGGATACCTGAACAAGGAAACCTACACCATAGAATCCTTGAAGAAGCTCACAAGTCTAAATATACGATACATCCCGGAAGTGATAAGATGTATCAAGATCTAAGAAAGAATTTCTGGTGGATAGGAATGAAAAAGGATATAGCTAATTATGTTGCTAAATGTCTAACTTGTTCTCAAGTTAAAGCTGAGCATCAGAAACCCTCAGGATTATTGCAACAGTTAGAAATGCCAATATGGAAATGAGAATTGATAACATTGGATTTTGTTACCAAATTACCCAAGACAAGAAAAGGAAATGATACAATCTGGGTGATTGTAGACAGATTGAACAAATCTGCTCATTTCTTAAGGAAACTTTCAATATGGAACAGTTAGCCAAGCTATACGTAAATGAAGTAGTTTCGTTACATGGAATTCATTTATCTATCATATCCGATAGAGATAGCCGTTTTACTTCTCTTTTTTGGACAAGTTTCCAAAAAGCAATGGGAACCAGGTTAAATCTAAGCACAGCTTATCATCCACAGACAGACGGACAAAGCGAAAGGACAATCCAAACTATGGAAGATATGCTTAGAGCCTGTGTAATTGATTTCGAAGGAAATTGGGACGACCATTTACCATTAATAGAATTATCTTACAATAACCGCTATCATACTAGCATTAATGCTGCACCATTTGAAGCACTTTATGGACAAAAGTGTAGAACTCCAGTCTGCTGGGTAGAAATTAGAGAAAAGCAATTGTCTGGACCAGAGATAGTGCAGGAAATGACAGATAAAATAATTCAAGTCAAGGAAAGACTAAAAGCAGCATGAGATCGTCAAAAGAGTTATGCAGATACCAGAAGAAAACCTTTAGAATTTCAAGTAGGAGATAAGGTACTATTAAAAGTTTCTCTATGGAAAGGAGTAGTAAGATTCGTTAAGAGGGGAAAGCTAAGCCCCAGGTATGTTGGACCTTTTGAGATTATTAAAAGAATAGGACCTATAGCCTATCAGCTACAACTTCCAGAGGAAATGGCAGGAATACATGATGTGTTTCATGTATGTAATCTCAAAAAGTGCTTAGCAGACGAATCATTAGTGATACATCTTAAAGACATAGAAAGATCAAGAACCTCAAACATAAGAGACTAGTTCTGGTCAAAGTGAAATGGGATTCCGAGAGAGGATCAGAATACACTTGGGAACTCGAATCAGAGATGCAAAGGAAATACCCATACTTGTTCCAGTAGATCTCTTGAGGACGAGATCCAAAACAAGGTGGGGAGGATATAACAACCCTCCTAAAAATATTTTGGACACCCCTAAATGTCCCTAAATATACCCCGTACGTGAGAAACGGACCCGGTTTAACCCTATACTTGTAAAAATCAACAAAAACAAGATCCAGCAGTCGCTCGCGGGACGCGACGGAGACCACCCTGGTCTGTCGCGGGCCGTGGCTGCTCTTGTGTGCCGAACAAGTCATGGTGCCACGTGGCACCTAACTCAACAATCCTACGCGATAACTCGGCAGGCCTATGGCCGCCTTTTCTGACCCTGGCGGCCCGCGACGGGCAAGCCTTAGGGCGTCGTGGGGCGCGACGGACCCCTCGGCCAACCTATAAAAGGGGGGTCAGGGCTTCATTTGCAATCGTTCATTTCTCGAATTCTCTCTCTAATTTCTTTGTAGTAGAAACTCTGCTCGGGCATAATACCCACTATAAAAGCGAAGCTTTACCTCGTTGTAAGTACTATAACCCTGTTATTACCCTACACGATCGATTTAGAATTCTGTAATGCATGTAGGCTCTGCCTGACTCAGTCATTGTAATTTTGTCTCTTGTGTACACCCGATTGATTTAGGATTTCGTAATGCATGTCGGCTCTGCCCGATTCAGTCATTGGAATTCTCTCTCGAGTTGTACGGTTAATTTGAATTTGGTTATTTTACTAACACGTGTGCATTATTTGATTTAATAGATAATAACCAGGAGATTCTCAGGAAGCCTTAGTATTATCTGAATTTGCAAAGTGAGTACATTCTTTTTTTGTAAATCTTTTTGTGAGTCAAAATGTTTTACCAAAACCTCAAATGTTTTAATTTACACTTAAACAGTAATTGAGTATTTGTGATTCTACAATTACTGCCGGTATGTTGGGGTTTGTATACAAAACGTGGAAACACGTTATCATTGGACAAAGAGTTACCCAATGGATAATATGACCCACAAATCAGGGTTTGACAATACTGAATGAGTAATTGATTAGATGTAAACAAATGTAATTGCGGGTTTCCCTCAATTCTGTAAAAGTGATAAAACTGTTTTTGATTAAACTGGGATGCACTCACCAGTATTTCTTGCTGACAAAATGTTTTTAAAACGCGTTTCAGGTAACATAATGTGAAAGCCAAATAGAAGCCAGCTGGAGAGCACTGAAGGCTTGGAAAAGTGGCTATAAAAGTTACCTAAATAAACAAGACATTTTGTTTTCAATAATTTGGGTTTATCCCTACCAATGTATTATCAAATGAACTTGGGTTTTATCCCAATAAATTATTATTATTATAAAAGTTAGGTGTTTTACCCTGATAAAAATATTTCCTAACTACGATCCTGATGTATTCCGCTGCCAAAATTAATAAACACCGATACCACCCGCTCTGAGGCTCGCGGCCGCCCGCTCCCAGGTAGGGGTTGGGGGTTGCGACATCATGTATGAAATAATGTCTTGAATAGCCAAAATGTCTTGTATAAAACAATGTCTTTGAATAAACAAAGGTTTCGTTTAAACCAAAAGTTATGTCTTATAAATCATCGCTTTTATTGTAAAAACATATATTAGGATTGTTGGCGAATACATTCAAGCCTTGTTGACTGTAGGATAAACCCTTATCAGGTCAAAGGTTTATTAAATGTTCATCAGATTCTGTCATTCTTTAAGGTCACTTCCAAACAAACCTAGGAAGTAGGAACGGGATTGTCAATCCTATGGTACCATTACATACTACCGGTCGGTGTGATCAATGTTAATGATTGTATCATTGTATATTCAACGCACCAATATGTCTTGAACAATGTAAGCATGTTGTGAAAATGTTTTGAAATCATGTAAAATGTCATTGAAATCGTGTGCTAGGTATGCTAAGTCAACATACGAAGCTACATGTCTTTGAAATGATGCACAAGGTATACTAAGTCAATATACCATGCAAAATGTCCTTGAAAACCATGTACTAAGTATGCTAAGTCAACATACGAAGCAAAATTTTATATGAAATCAATGTGCTAGGCATCCTAGGTAAAAATACGAAGCAAAAATGTAATTTAAATCATGTACTATATGTACTATGTAATCAAAGCATGTATAATGTCATGAAAACAAGAAAGTAGTGATAGGCACATATGAATCACCCCAAAACATTTAAAAACTTAAAAGAGGGGACTATGTACTCACTTGGGATTGCGTATAAGTCTTGTTCAAAAGAACAAACAAAGCCTGGAAGATCAAGGATTCAAGTGGCTCCTAATATCATATAACTATGTTAATAAGTCGGGACTTAAATCGGAGGATTGGATAGAATGAAATTTTATAAATCAATTGAGTGTTGGAACTCATATGGCATGATTTAATAAACTTAACATTCTGATTTGAAAGGATCCTATGTGCTTTTGACCCGTTATGACTCGTTAAGGTAGTTTACGCTACTTTAACGGGTCATTAGCATATACGCGTGATTAGATGGTTAAACATGTCCTATGATAAGTCTTAAATGCCAAAACATGTTTGAAAATGTTATAACATCAGTTTATATGTCAAAAATTTGGTTACGTATGTCTAAAATTGATTTATGCGCAAAAAGGGTGTTTTGGTCATTTTTAAGAACATAAGAACGACTTATCATAACACTAACCAAACGACGTGACCATAAGGTATAACCTCAGTAGGTTATTCCCTATACAACTATGGTCACAAATATATGTTTGGTCGGAACCTAAGATCGACCAAATGGGTCAGATTCGAAAGTCAAAGCGCTGGTCAAGACCGCTCGACTTACGACCCAAATAAAGCACTAAACTTAGATGTGACTAGTTAGACATGTTGAAACATGTCTAGCTATGTTATAAAATTGATTTGGTATCAAAAACTTAGTGTTTTGATACCCGTAAATAGTTCCGTCGTAAAATGCACATTATGCGCATATTTGACCAAAACTTTGACTCGTCACTTCGGCTAGTAAATGTGGTAATCGGAAGGTGCAATCGCTAGGGATCATAACCTTCGTGATTACAATCATGTTGCAAAGTTCAGTTGAACTTTGACTTGACAAAAAATGGTCAGAACCGAAATTCAAACAGAAAGTCAAACTGTTTGACTTTTAGCTCAAATAAGTTAAAACAAATGAAATAGACTAAGGAGTGAGCACTTACTTGTGTTAAGGGACACTTGAGAGCTCAGTAGGAGGTCTCCAATTGCTAGAAACAAGATCCAAGAGAATGAGAAAGAATTTTTGAAAGGTGCAAGTTGAAATGAAGAACATGGCACCTATTTATGGTACTTGGAGGATTTAGGAGATGATTCCAAGTGTTAGGAGGCTTCAAGAGATGATAACAAGTGTCCTAAAACGTGGCATAGTAATTTAGAAGCCCATGGTTTCGAATTGATGGGTTTTGGAAGCTTGGAGTGGCCACCAAGCAAAAATAACAATGCTGGCAGATCATACCGTAAGCTACAGTATGGCAACCGTAAGCTACGGTCGGGCCAGGCTGGTCACACTCACAAGTTTTTATTTGTTGCAACTTTGGCCCCTTTGACTTCCAAACTTGCCTTTTGTCACTTCTAACACTCGTAAACCTAATTTTTTAGGCTCTAGAAGGATGTTAAAGCATATGGGACTTGAATTATGCCCAAAAATATCATGGATGTTGGTTCGTTCGGTTGTACAGTTGTGTTTTTCGCTTAATTACGACGAACGCTTTAACGAACATGAAAATGACCGAAATTGCGCAACAATTGATATTATTGCATTCTCATCAATAAAAAGAAATATTTTATTGATTACAAAAATTTTTGGATGTCTACACAAGGTTCATATTTTGAATACGGACCAACAGACTTTCGTAGTTTATCACAAATAGTCCCTGTGTTCGAATAAGCATGTTCTTGCCATACCGAACCCCTCAAAACTTATTTCTAAGTTATGTAAAGGGTATTTAGGGTATGTTTAGCTTATGTCCTTATCCCGGAGTGTATGTTGCGTTAAACTATTTACGTTTGCGTAACAGTTTACAATTTTACTTCCATAAAAAGTTTGAGAGCTCGGAATTGAACAAGGATTGAAAATGTGAAATGTCATATGTATTTATACAATATCGGGATAAAACACAATGTTTTATTAAATACAAAATTGTTTGGAATTGTACGATGATTGAATGATTCAAATGTCACAGTCTCCCCTACTTAGGAAATTTCGTCCCGAAATTTAATTAGAGGAAACTTATGAGAATAGATATGGATATTTCGCCTTCATTTGATTCTCTCATTCCCAAGTAAATTCTGGGCCACGTTTGGATTACCAGCGAACTTTAACAATTGGTATGCGTTTGCGTTTAAGCTTTTTAACTTCACGGTCCAATATTTCCACAGGTTTCTAGACAAAATGCATCATGTTATCAACACGGATTTCATCAAGGGGGATGTGGAGGTTTTTACCAGCCAAACACTTTTTCAAATTGGACACGTGGAAGGTTGGATGGACATTTCCATGTTCAGGAGGCAGCTCAAGTTTGTAGGCCACTTTTCTGATTCTCTTAACAATCTTGAATGGTCCAACATATCATGGTGCAAGTTTTCATTTCTTTCCAAATCTAACCACGCCTTTCCAAGGGGATACCTTGAGAAGGACGTGATCACCATTTTGAAATTCTAAGGGCTTGCGTCGTCTATCTGCGTAACTCTTTTGACGGCTTCTAGCTGTCAAGAGGTTATCACGAATTTTCTTGACTTTGTCTGTAGTCTCTAGAATGAGTTCAGGTCCGGTGAACTGAGCTTCACCAACCACATTCTAGCAGATCGGTGAACGACATTTTTTTACCATAAGAGCTTCGAAAGGAGCCATGTTGATGCTGATGTGATAATTATCATTGTAAGAGAAATCAACGGTAGATGTGAATCCCAACTACCACCAAAATCGATCACACAAGCTCTAAGCATATCCTCTAGTGTCTGGATTGTCCTTTTGGATTATCCATCCGTTTGAGGATGATAAGCAGTGCTCAAATTAAGTTTGGTTCCCATGGCGGATTGCATGGTCTTCCAAAAGTGCGATGAGAATCGAGCATCTCTGTCAGATATGATGTTCAAAGGAACACCATGACGAGATACTATTTCATCAACATAGATCATGGCAAGTTTGTCAGGAGATAGATCCTCACGGATCGGCAAAAAGTGTGCTGACTTTGTTAGACGATCAACGACTACGCAAATGGTGTCATGACCTCTAGATGTATGTGGTAGTTTGGTAACGAGATCCATGGCAATGTTTTCCCATTTTCAAACAGGGATTTCTGGTTGCTCAAGCAAACCAGAGGAATGTTGATGCTCTGTCTTAACTTTATGATAAGTTAGGCATTTAGAACGTACAAGGCAATATCCTTCTTCATACCTGGCCACCAATACTGGGTATGAAGATCCTTGTGCATTTTGTATGCACAAGGATGAATTGAATAATGAGATTTGTGAGCTTCGTCCATCAATAAGGCACAGAGGCTGTCTTGACTTGGAATACACAGACGGTTCATGTAATAATATAACCCATTGTCTTTTGTTTCAAGTTGAAGCTCAAGATGATGTAGTAATTCACTACCCATCATGCCTTGTGTAGCACAAGTATGTTGAGCTTGGAAGATACGGGTTTGAATAGCGGATTGAACTCGAACACAATGTAGCTTGACACGTTCTTTACGACTAAGAGCATCAGCTACGACATTCGTCTTACCAGGATGGAAGCGAATCTCGCAGTCATAGTCGTTCAGAAATTCGACCCTACGTTGTTGCCTCATGTTTAGTTCTTTCTGATTGAAAATGTTTTGGAGACTTTTGTGGTCTGTGAAAACCACACATTTTGTACTATAGAGGTAGTGTCTCCAAATTTTGAGAGCAAAAACTACAACACCTAACTCAAGATCATGAGTTGTGTAGTTCTTCTCATGGATTTTCAATTGTCTTGATGTATAGGCTATGACTTTGTCTCTTTGCATGAGAACACAGCCAAGGCCTAAGTTTGATGCATCACAATATACGACAAAGTCGTCATTGCCCTCAGTTAAGGACATAATAGGAGCATCGCAAAGCTTTTGTTTCAGGGTCTGAAAAGCTTCTTCTTGTTTAGGTGCCCACTCAAAAGTTTTATTCTTTTGAGTTAGATCACTGAGGGGAACCGCAATCTTTGAGAAGTTTGCAATGAAGCGGCGGTAATAACCCACAAGACCCATAAATGAACGAACTTCGGTAGGAGTAGTAGGTAAACTCCAATCCCTAATCGCATTGATTTTGGCGGGATCTACATGTTTACCTTGTTCGTTGACAATGTGTCCCAAGAATTGAACTTCCTTTAGCCACAATTCACACTTGGAGAATTTGGCATAAAGTTGTTCTTTCTTCAGAAGTTCCATCATTAGGCGGAGATGTTGTTCGTGATCAGCTCGAGACTTTGAATGGATTAAGATGTCATCAATGAAAACAATGATGAACTTATCTAAATAAGGTTTACAAACCCTATTCATTAAGTCCATGAAGACAGCAGGAACATTTATCAAACCAAAAGGCATAACAGTGAACTCATAATGACCGTATTGAGTGCGAAAAGTAGTCTTGGGAATATCTTCTTTGAGTACATGAAGTTGATGATACTCAGAACGCAGATCAATCTTTGAAAAGCTGGTAGCACCATGTAGCTGATCAAAGAAATCATCAATGTGAGGTAGGGGATATTGATTTTTGATTGTGAGTTTGTTGAGCTCACGCTAATCGATACACATACGGAAGGATCCATCCTTCTTTTTCACAAAGAGGACAGGAGCGCCCCAAGGTGAAAAGCTTGGACGAATAAATCCTTTGTCTGAAAGCTCCTGAAGCTGTTTTGATAACTCTTGCATCTCAGACGGTGCAAGTCGGTATGGGGATTTGGCTATAGGGTTGGCACCAGGTACAAGGTCTATACGAAACTCAACTTGACCTGCTGGGGGTAAACCAGGTAGCTCTTCAGGAAACACCTCAGGATAATCCCGAACAATGGGGATGTCTTGAATAGTTTTGCCCTTGCCTGTCTCCTCTATGATATGTGCCAAGAAGGCCACAAAATTCTTTCGTTGGTATTTTTGGGCTTGGGTACAGGTCATGAGTTTAAGGCTACTAACGGGTTTTTCTCCATGAACTTCTAAGATTTCACCTGACGAGAGAGGTATACGAACGATCTTATCAAAATAGATCACCTCAGCAAGGTTTTTAGTTAACCAGTCCATTCCTACTATGATGTCAAAGCTCCCGAGTTACATTGACGTGAGGTCAATGGGAAAAAGATGGTTATTAAGGTTCAATTGGCAACTACGAATGACATAATTGAGTACAAGGGGTTCGCCACTAGTTATCTCTACTGTCAAGGGCTTTCCTATTTTGGTTCTAGGCATTGAAAGCAAAGGTTCATAAGCTAGGGATACAAAACTTCTGTCGACACCCGAATAAAAAAGAATAGATGCAGGATGATTGTTAACAAGGAGCGTACCGTTCACCACATCATTTTTGGTACGAGCCTCGTTAGCATTAAGGTTGACTGCTCGTCCACGAGCCGGGTTTGCATTTGCAAACTTCGGGCAGTTGTTCCTGTAGTGGGTAAGATCCCCATAATTGTAGCAAGACCCAGGTGGATAGTGAGGTCGTACAGGATTTGCTGGCTGGTTAATAGGGTTTTGAACCACATGATTCGGGGCAGGAGCAGAACGACAAGTGTTGGTCAAGTGGCCAGATCGTCCACAGTTGGTACAATAACAACACTGTAGATGGGGTTGGTGGTGACTATTACACTTGTTGCACAAAGGTGCAGTACTGGCATATTGTCTCTTGGCGGGAGGTTGTGCAGGCTGATTAGGAGCAACTTGGTTTGGTTGGGTAACAACAATGAAGTTGTTGGAAGCCTTACGTTTCCTAGATTTCTTTGAGGTTTCAGCCTTGTTTCCCTTCTATTTCTCAGTCTTAACAGATGGTTTCTTGTCACCCTTGCAGTGAAGTTTACCTTTCTTGACTTGTGAGTCAGTCAAGGTAGCTGCTAGTTCAATGGCTTGTCGGATGGTAGTAGGGTTGCTGCTAGTGACGATATCCTGAATAGGGTCAGGAAGGCCATCTATGTATTTCTCAATCGCCTTATCCAAAGGCGTAACCATGGTAGGGCACAACAAACTCAATTCCTCATAATGGTCAGTATAGGAACGATTTTCCCCACTTTCTTGTTTAAGATCATGGAACTCATTCTCAAGTGCCCTTTGTTCGTGACGAAGGCAAAACTCCTTCATTATAAGAGCTCGAAGCTCTTCCCACGTCTGACTTATGGCAACATCTGCACCCTGATCTCTCATTAATCCGTTCCACCACGTGAGTGCCCTCTTTTGGAACACACTCGAAGCAGACTCGACTTTGCGCTCATGAGGCGATTGCGCTCATGAGCCTCCTTCCACCCAGTTGCTGCCTCAGAACCACTAAACTTGAGTGGTTTAGCCGAATTAAACTGTTTTAAAGTACACGGAGCAGGTGCATTATTGTTGTTATTGTTGGCTTGGTTTATTTAAGTTACAAGATTGGGTAGCGCAGCAGCAATCTACTGAGCTATCATAGCTGCCATTTCGGCGTCTGGATTCGCGTTTCGACGAGGACGCATTCTAAAAGAGAAGGAAAATATGAGAGAAAAATGAGTGAGATGAATGTTTGGATAATCAAAATGAGATGTTATAAATATCGACAAATCATAAGGATGGTGGTCATTTGTTCGTTTACTCAAAACAAACAAACGACACACAGTGACTAATCAAAGTAAATGGGTCTTTATAATGTATCGCGAAGACATGCTTTAGCCTATAGGTGGACACTCACCCCAAGAGTTCCTAGGTAAGAGTGACTGGTCCGATAATACAGATTTGTATGAACACTCTAGCCTTAGACATAAAACTCAGGGTACATGCACCCACCCTTCCAGATTGCATGTGTTCACATTAATAAATCCAAAATTTGACGAGATTTTGAAAACATCAAAGGCTTAAAGCCAAAAACATATCATCTAAGGATAGATGATTATTTTCAAAACGGATTTGAAATTTGTGGATTTGTTTTGGTAATCACCTAAGGATAAGTGATGGTATTGTATTAAGAATCTAAACGCAAGATAACTTGCCTTAGGGTCCTAGGAAGGTTATAGTCTAGGTCAAAGTATTACTAATAACCTAATTCCCTATAACCATGAGCTCTGATACCAATCTTTCTGTTACACCCCGACCGCGTAAAACAACAAATTGCGACGGAAACGTCAGGGAGTCACGTAACAGAACTATTATTTCACAACCATGGTACTTAAAGTTTTGTATTATTGAATTAAATTGTTTACATTGTCTTAGATTAAACCAAAAATATAACATAAATTAAACTGTCTTTCATAATTTTAAGTCACTAAGGCCCAAGTCCGCCCTAAGTGTAGCATGCTCAACATCAAACATTCGCTCCTGAAACATATGTGAAAATAAATACGTCGGCATAAAAATGCCTGTGAGTAACATAGGTTTTGTGATGATGATTCATGGCTTTGAATGTTAAAAGAAAAGTTTTACTAGTACAAAAGCAGCCGTGAACCATTATAGAATGTTTCTTTTATGAAATCATATGAAAATCAACGATTTAAAAGAAATAATGCAAGGTTAACTTAATAACCAAAATATGTCATGTCTTGTATAAATATGTCATGTCTTGTATAAAAATATGTCGTGTCTTGTATTTTGTTTGAAGTGGTTTAGATAACGCTATGATATGTAATATGATAAGAGCACTTATATATAGTAAGTACCAGCAGTGTATCCACCATGCTTTTATCACATTACACATGTCTCGTTATTTAAATCACTTACCATAAACCAACAATGCAATGTCTTGTTTAAACCAATGTCTTGTATAAACCAAATGTCATGTATGAAATAATGTCTTGAATAGCCAAAATGTCTTGTATAAAACAATGTCTTTGAATAAACAAAGGTTTTGTTTAAACCATAAGTTATGTCTTATAAACCATCGCTTTTATTGTAAAAACATATATTAGGATTGTTGGCGAATATATTCAAGCTTTGTTGACTGTCGGATAAACCCTTATCAGGTCAAAGGTTTATCAAATGTTCATCAGATTCCGTCATTCCCTAAGGTCACTTCCAAACAAACCTAGGAATCGGGAACGGGATTGTCAATCGTATGGTACCATTACATACTACCGGTCGGCGTGATCAATGTTAATGAATGTATCATTGTATATTCAACGCACCAATATGTCTTAAACAATGTAAGCATGTTGTGAAAAGTTTTGAAATCATGTAAAATGTCATTGAAATCATATGCTACGTATGCTAAGTCAACATACGAAGTAACATGTCTTTGAAATGATGCACAAGGTATACTAAGTCAATATACCATGCAAAATGTCCTTAAAAACCATGTACTAAGTATGCTAAGTCAACATACGAAGCAAAAGTTTATATGAAATCAATGTGCTAGGCATGCTAGGTAAACATACGAAGCAAAAATGCAATTGAAATCATGTACTATATGTACTATGTAATCAAAGCATGTATAATGTCATGAAAACTAGAAAGTAGTGATAGGCACATATGAATCACCCCAAAACATTTGAAAACGTAAATAAGGGGACAATGTACTCACTTGGGATTGCGTATAAGTCTTGTTCAAAAAATCAAACAAAGCTTGAAGATCAAGGATTTAAGTGGCTCCTAATATCGGATAACTATATTAATAAGTCGGGACTTAAATCGGAGGATTGGATAGAATGAAGTTTTATAAATCAAATGAGTGTTGGAACTCATATGGCATGATTTAATAAACTTAACATTCTGATTTGAAAGGATCCTTAGTGCTTTTGACCCGTTATGACTCGTTAAGGTAGTTTACGCTACTTTAACGGGTCATTAGCGTATACACGTGATTGGATGGGTAAACATGTCCTATGATAAGTCTTAAAAACCTAAACATGTTTGAAAATGTTATAACATCAGTTTATATGTTAAAAATTTGGTTACATATGTTTAAAATGGATTTATGCGGAAAAAGGGCATTTTGGTCATTTTTAATAACATAAGAACGACTTATCATAACACTAACCAAACGGAGTGACCATAAGGTATAACCTCATTAGGTTATTCCCTATTCCACTATGGTCACAAATATGTGTTTGATCGGATCTTATGATCGACAAAACGGGTTGGATTCGAAAGTCAAAGCGGTGGTCAAGACCGCTCGACTTATGACCCAAATAAAGCACTAAACTTAGAAGTGACGAGTTAGACACTTAGACATGTTGAAACATGTCTAACAAAGTTATAAAAATGATTTGGTATTAAAACTTAGTGTTTTGATACCTGAAAATAGTTCCATCATAAAATACACATTATGCGCATATTTGACCGAAACTTTGACTCGTCACTTCGACTAGTAAAAGTGGTAATTAGAAGGTGCAATCACTAGGGATCATAACCGAAAGTCAAATAGAAAGTCAAACTGTTTGACTTTTAGCTCAAATAAGCTAAAATAAATGAAATAGACGAAGGAGTGAGCACTTACTTATGTTAAGGAACACTTAAGAGCTTAGTAGGAGGTCTCCAATTGCTGGAAACAAGCTCCAAGAGAGGGAGAAAGAATTTTTTGAAGGTGCAAGTTGAAATGAAGAACACGGAACCTATTTATAATACTTGGAGGATTTAGGAGATGATTCCAAGTGTTAGGAGGCTTCAAGAGATGATAACAAGTGTCCTAAAACATGGCGTAGCAGTTTAGAAGCCCATGGTTTCGAATTGATGGGTTTTGGAAGCTTGGAGTGGCCACCAAGCAAAAATAACAATGCTGGCGGACCAGACCATAAGCTACAGTCTGGCAACCATAAGCTACGGTCGGGCCAGGCTGGTCACACTCACAAGTTTTCATTTGTTGCAACTTTGGCCCCTTTGACTTCCAAACTTGAGTTTTGTCACTTCTAACACCCGTTAACCTAATTTTAAGCTCTATAAGGATGTTAAAGTGTTGGTGCATACGTCTGTCGACTTCGTCTTGTATCGAGTCTTGTAATAGAAATGTTAAATCAGGGCACGTAGTACGAGGAATATAGGGTTTGTGTGCAGATGGTTCGTTTCGCACGAAATAGCAAGAAGCTATTTCGCACGAAATGATTCTTGGCTATTTCGTACGAAATACCAAGCCTATATATACCTGTCATGCGAAGTCAATTGTAACGATTTCTGATTTCCGGTACCGAACTGCTGCCAACGTGTCTACTGATTGTAATCTTTGTCAAATCAATAAACAAGACATTAAAAGTGATTATGTGTGTAAATCAAGCCGATTCCAAGTCGATACGATTGTTTCCACCTTTCGTATTGATAAGAACGCTTCTGAACGACTCGTTTTAGGTCTGCAAACGATCCTACAAGTTGTATCAAAGCTCAGGAGGAAGAGTTCTTGCAAAATCAGCTTGATTTCACTAAAATTTATGACTTCTACACCTTCTTTTCAAAATTAAACAGAATTTCACGGTTAAAATGGATTGAATTTAACATATTATGTGTGAAATATAGTTTTAACAAAGCCTTGAGAGAATCAGACTTAAAATTGGACAAAAACTTGATCAATTTTAGCAAATCTGTTCGAAAAGATGACATCAGCAGCATTTCACGCAGAATAGTCCATTTTGTTTGAATAAGTTCTTCATTTCATACGATATCATCAGCTTATTTCGCACGAAATCATCATCTTCTTCATCATTTCGCACGAAATACCTTATTTCACTTGAAAAGACATCTATTTCGCACGAAATCAACATCTTGCATTTCATTTCCTACGAAATCACCTTATTTCGCACGAAATCAGTTGTCATTTCGCACCAAGTTGTCATTTCGCTTGACTGTTTTCGCACGAAATCGTTGTTCCGTTTGAAAGTGGTCATTTCGTTTGAATCTGATTTCGAACCAAAGGGTATTTCATGTAAAGTTGTTATTCCGCACCAAAAGCTCATTTCGTGTGAATCCTTATTTCGCTTGAAACTTGTGTTTTTGTGAAAAAGTTTACCGTAACATGGAAGAAGATTTGTACAATGCGTTTGCTACACCAGTTGCTCCTGTTACAGCTGTTGAAACTGTTTACAGTGAGAATGAGACGGGAACTTATAAAAAACCGCCGAAGCTAATGAAGATTTTAGAGGATGGCAAAATCGGTTTGAAAACTAGGTGCAAGCCTATAAGTTTGATGCATGGTGTTCATTAGAGAAAGATTACGAGAAACAAAAAAATGAGCGCGGGCTTGAAAAAGCTTTTAGTGACTATTCATATGGTGAGAAATTGAAATATACAAGTGAAAAAATGATGATAAGTATTCTCCAACAAGCAGTTAAAGAAGATATCTTTGTTTTGCTTCAACATGCGGGTACTGCAAGATCAATTTGGACGGCGCTGATTAACAAGTTTAAGGGAAGTGCTGATATGATAAAGAACAAAAAGGCTTTACTGAAGAAATCATTTGATATGTTAACAGCTTTTGAAAATGAAACAACAAAAATGACTATTGATATATATTGTCATTTGGTTCTGGAAATGGGAAGATTGGACATAAAGAAAGACGACGATGAATGGGTTGATAAGCTAGCCGATGCATTACCACAGAATAAATGGGGAACATATTTGTTGATCTTAAAACATATGAGGAAATCTGAAAGTATGAATTTGGCAAAGTTCATTCAGAAGATTGAAGAACATGAGTTGGACATTCAGAAAACAGCCATCATGAGTAATCCAAATGCACAACAAGATGTCAGTTTATACTACAGAGGAAATAAATTTGAAACTACTCCGAGTCCAAAGATTAAGACTGCTTTCAGTGTTGATAGTTCGTCTGGATCAAATAGTAGCACGGTAACTCAGAGTGGAGGATATTCGTCATCGTTTTCAAGTTTTGATCCGAATTGCACAACACCAAGTCCTCAACGACAGAATTCAATAAATCTGCAATGCAATGTTACATTGAACATTCAAATTGGTCAAAATCTTTCTCCAGAAATAGCTAAGCAACACATGGCATCACTTGTTGCGATGTTAGAGTCGTATGAAAGTTTAATTGCTGGAAAAATTGGAAATCCGATGCTCACCAAAGAGGATTATGACCAAATTGATGCTGAAGAACTTGAGTTGATGGATGTCAAGTGGTGTTTAGCCAGTGCTGTTAGAAGGGCAGAAAAATTTCAACAAATCACCGGAAGATATGATTTTAGTAAAATTGCTACATCTCCGATAGGGTTTGATAAATCAAAGGTTACTTGTTTTCGTTGCAAAGAAAAGGGACATTTTAAACGAGAGTGTACAAACAAAGAAGCAACAGGAAGACAAGAGAAATATGATTATTATCAAAAATCAATTTTTCATCAGATTACCCAACAACCATCATCATCTCGTGTTATTGAAGACGGAACAACGAAAGCATATCTTATTCATCAAGATGATGAAAAAGTAGCAGAGGGTTTTAGCTGGGACAAATATATTCCAGATAATTCAGGCCTGGTAGCTCGAATCTTGGAAGAACAAGAAGTCAAATCTAAGCCAAAAAGAACAAAGATTTTCAAATCATCAGAAAGTGATGATGACACTGATGATGAGGAAGAATACATCAATACCGCTCAGAAAAATTTGGACTCATTCAGTTTTAATTTGTTTTTTGCAGATAAAATTGAAATGTTGAAAGTGAAAAGAGCTGCTCGACTGAGGAGAGAGGTGGAGGAATTGGAAGCAAGAAAGATTGCTGAAGAAAAAGAAAACATGGAAGCTGAAAAAGTAGAGGTTGAAGAAAATTCGTCAGAGAAGGTTGATGATGAAGAATGTGAAATAAAAATAGTTTTTGATGAAGAACCGGGTGTGTTTGAAAAGGTTGTAGAGAAAGTAGTTGAGAAAATCGTTGAAGTTGAAAAAATTGTTGAGGTTGAGAAGATAGTTGAAAAGATCGTTGAAGTTGAGAAAATCATCGAAGTTGAAAAAGTTGTTGAAGTTGAAAAGATCATTGAAGTTACTAAACCTTGTCCGAAATGTTTAACCTCTTGCAAAGATTGTGCTGAGAAGGATAAGAAGATTGTTGAATTAGAGAAGATGAAAGAAAATTTATTGTCCGATGTGAAATATGTAAAAGAATCATATAATGTGTTAAACAGAACAGTTAATGGTTTGAACAAGACAAACTTAGAGGTTGATGCTGCTATGAAAATGATGAGTTCAACATTAATGACAAAGCAGAAGGTCATTAATGAATACATTGAAGATTGTGCTAAGCTGAAGCAAGATCTGGAACTTGAAAAAATTGAGAATGAGAAAATCAAACGATTGCTGTTGAGTTATACAACTTGTGATTATTTGATTGATCGAGTTTATCCTACTCTTGCAGGTCTTGAAGCTTTTCAAGATAAAAAGACGGAAGATACGGATGCTGGTAAGAAACAAAGTGTCAAGTATAACAAGTGTCCGCCTCTGATCTGGAATAGTTATTCTCCCAGAAAACCAAATGAGGAACATCTAAAAAAGGCTGTCAACATAAAATTAAAGTCTGAAACCATTGATGAGTTACCAGACAACATTGATGTCACATTTACAGCGTCTGACACTGATCATGAGTCTGAGTTATTAAAGAAAGTTGTCGATCAGGTGTTGGATATGGATGAAGAGTCAAAGTCAGAGTTTAAATCTGAAAGTTCAAGTTTGTCAGAGAAGAGTCCAAGTTCACCAGTCAAACGGGTTTACAATAAAGAATTTCTAATGTTGAAAAATAATTTAAATGATGAACCAATCAAAGTGGCATATACTTTGAATGATTCGGACAAATTAAATTCTGATGAAGAATTTCCAATAAGAAGTGTCAAAACTAAAATGATCAAATAGGTTTTCAAATTGACAGAAATTAATTTTTCTGAAATAAAAGATATAAATCTTTCTGAAAAACCTAAAAAATACACTTCAAGAGTTCAACAGAGAGTGAACAAGGAAATGGGTTATGGTTCTGGTTATGGTTTTCAAAAGAAACCAAATCATAACAGTAATTTCAAAAAGAAAGGTTTAGGTTTCTTTCCCCCAGAAAATTATAAAAATGAGAAAACTTATAAATCAAAAACAAAATTTGTTTCAAGAGGAAGTTCTGAAGAGGACCAGAAGAAACCATTTTGGAGACAGTCAAACCAAGAGTTTCTTGCTGAGAGAAAGAAGAACATAAAGAAGTTTGTTCCAAGAGTTGATAGAAGAACCTGTTTCAAATGTCATAAGATTGGACATATTGCTTGGAATTGTCAACAGTCCAACAACATAAAACAGGGAGTTTCTTCTAACATTAAAATGAATAAGAAGTGTATTGATGAAAAGAAACAAACAGTTGAAAAGTTTAAAAAGTTTGAAAATTCGACTTTCGAGGATGGTGAAAACTCGAAACGTTTTTACAAAAGAAAAGTTGATTTGAACAAACAAAAGTGGATTCTAAAATCAGAAAGTAGTTCTGACAATGATTCCGATTTCATAAAATCAGAGGAGTCATTTGTTGAGAAACATGTTGAGGATTCCGTTCCTGAGATGAACGATGAAAATTTTCCGCCATTGTCGAAGGAAAATTTGAAGTTGAAAGTTGGTAAGGTTGAAATTTTAGATTAATTCTTCCCTGGTAAGGAAGAATTTGATGCTGAAAAGGCTTTCAATGGGAAAGTCAAACATATTTTTGGGAAGATGGTGGACGGGAAGGTTAAGGGAGTTAAAGATTTTTATAAATAAAAAAGAGGATGGAGTGAAGATGACTCAAAATCACCCAAAGCTGGTCAGGCTTGGGTGACAGCTTTTTCTGATTAAAAGTCTGACTTGCCGGAGCTCCCAAGTTGGTAATCGTGGAGCACGAATCGGCATCATTCTTACAAATTGTTTTTGTGAAAATTTTCAAAATTGTGAAAATTTATCAAGTATGACTTGCCAGAACTCCTAGGTTGGTAAGCGTGGAATAGGAATCGGCATCTTCATACAAGCACAGGTGGTATTTCAACCTACAAGTGGTAGTTGTTCTTAAATTTGTCATATTTCAGTCTACAAATAGTATGGTTGAACCAACTATTCCTACAAGTGGTTAATCAAGGTCATTAAGTTGAACTTGATTAAACTATTCATACAAGTGGATAAGAAAACAAAGTGATGATTATAACCCCGGTTTTACAAATTAAATCAACAAAACTAATTTTCCGGAAAAACCATTTGATTAAAACAAACTTAAGTGTTTTGAAATCATAATGGGAAAATAGTTTGTTGTCAGGGGGAGTTCTGATTGTTTATGCCAAGTGGATGGCGAATTGAAGCAATTCGAATCAGTTCTCACTTTATTTGTACAGTTTGTGTTGGTGCATTACGTCTGTCGACTTCGTCTTGTATCGAGTCTAGTATTAGAATTGTTAGATCAGGGCACGTTGTACGAGAAAATATGAGGTTTTGGGTGGTGTTTGAGCTAATTCCGCTTGAAAGTGTCACTGTCACTGTCACATTCAAACGGAATTACATCTCCTATAAATACCGTCTAAACCAAATCATTTGTAATTTTCTGGTTTCTGGTACCGAAGTGCTGCTGACGCGACGTTTGATCTGTATTGCTGTTAAATCAATAAAACAAGACGTTTAAGAGTGAAACAAGCTGTTTTACAAGTCTGTTTCTTTGTTTCCGCCTCTGAAACAGACAAGAACTCTTATGATTGACTCGTTTGGGTCTCGAATCGATCCTATAAGTGGTATCAGAGCTCAGGAAGAAGAGTTCTTGCCAAAACAGTCTTAAAATCTGTCTTCTACACCTTCTTTTCAAAATTGAACTAGTTTTCACGGTCAAAAAGTCTTGAATTTCACATATTATGTGCGAAACTGTGTTTTAATGAATCCTTGAGAAAATTGGACCATAATTCAATCTAAATTTGATAAAATCAGTAATTCCGTTTCAAAATCAGATTGAATTTGATGACGTCAGCAGCATTTCAAACAAGATTAGGACTTAATTCCGCTTGAATTTGCTATTCCGCGTGAAAGATACACATAATTCCGCTTGAAAGTACGTGATTCCGTTTCTGAGTGTAATTTCGTTTGAGTAGGTTCATACGAAATTAGGTAATTCCGAAACATTGTACAGTAAGAATGAAACCGGAACTCATCAAAAACTGCCAAAACTGATGTACATTGAAGATTTTCAAGGATGGAAAAATCGATTCGAGAACTGGGTGCAAGCTTACAAATTTGATGCATGGTGTTCATTGGAGAAAGAATATGAAAAACCAAAGAATGAACGTGGGATTGAAAAAGCTATTTGTGACTATTCAGAGAGTGACAAATTGAAATTTACAAGTGAGAAAATGATGATCAGTATTCTTCAACAAGCGATTAAAGAAGATATCTTTGTTTTGATTCAACATGATGGTTCTGCTAGATCGATTTGGAATGCATTGATTCAAAAGTTCAAAGGAAGTGCAGATATGATTAAAAACAGAAAAGCATTAATGAAAAAATCATTTGATACGTTTGTAGCTTTCGAAGGTGAATCAACAAAAACGACTATCAACAAATATTGTTATCTTGTGTTGGAAATGGGAAGATTGGATATAAAGAAAGATGATGAGGAGTGGGTTGATAAACTAGCTGAAGCGCTACCACAGCATAAGTGGGGAACTTATTTGATGATTGTGAAACACATGAGAAAATCGGAAAATATGAATCTGGCACAGTTTATTCAAAAGATTGAAGAGCACGAGTTGGATATTCAGAAAACTGCTATCATGACGAATCCAAATGCTCAACAAGATGTCAGTTTGTATTATAGGGGAAACAAATTTGAGGCTACTACAAGTCCTAAGATTCAGACTGGTTTCAGTGCTGATAGATCGTCAGAAACAAAGGGTAGTAATGTGACTCAAAGTGATGGAAAGTCGTCTTCGTATTCAAGTTTTGATCCGAATTTTACAGCTTCAAGTTCTCAGTCAAAAACCTCTACAAATTTCAACGGTCAAAATTTGCAATGCAATGTCACTTTGAATTTTCAAAATGGTCACAATCTTTCTCCAGAAGTTGCAAAACAACATATGGCATCACTTGCTACTATGTTAGATTCATATGAAAGTCTGATTGCAGGAAGAATTGGAAATCCTATGCTTACAAAAGAGGATTATGACCAAATTGATGCAGAAGAGCTTGATTTGATGGATATCAAGTGGTGTCTAGCCAGTGCATTTAGAAGAGCATAAAAGTTTACACAAGTTACTGGTAGAGATGATCTTTGAGATGTTGGTAAATCTCCAATAGGATTTGATAAGTCAAAAGTTACTTGTTTCCGATGCAGAGAAAAAAGACATTTTAAGCGAGAATGTAACAATGAAGCAGGAAGACAAGATCAGAGTGAAAAGAACAATTATTATCAAAAGTCAACTTATCATCAACTTGTTCAACATCCACAAACTGCACATGCTCGGGGGCATTGATGATGGAAAAAAGAAAATGATCGAAGATGCAAATAGAAAAGCTTATTTTGGTATCATTGATCAAGATGATGAAAAAATGGCTGTAGGTTTTAGCTGGGATAACTATGTTCAAGAAAATCCACACTTAAGCTCAGCTTTTGTTGCTCGAATCTTGGAGGAAACATCTGTCAAATCTAAACCAAAAAGAATACCGATTTTTCCAGAATTGGGAGTTGATGCAGATACCGATGATGAAGAAGAATATATTGAAAAATCTAGAAGAGGTTTAGATACTGATAGTTTTAATTTGTTGTTTGCAGAAAATATCGAGATGCTGAAAGAAAAAAGGGTTGCTCAATTGAACAAATGACTCCTCTGATTTTATGGAATCAGATTCATTGTCAGAACCGCTCTCAGATTTTACAACCCATCTTTGTTTGTTTAAATCAACTTTTCTTTTGTAAAAACGTTTTGAACTTTCACCAGTTTTGAAAGTTGAATTTTCAAACACTTTAGATTTCTCAGTTAAGTGTACGGTTTTATTAACACATTTCTTTTTCATTTCAGAGTTAGAAGAAACTCCCTGTTTTGAATCACTGGACTCATGGCAATTCCAAGCAATATGTCCAACCTTTTGACATTTGAAACAGGTTCTTCTATCAACTCTTGAAGCAAATTTCTTCACATTCTTCTTTATTTCAGCAAGAAACTCTTGATTTGACTGTTTCCAGAATGGTTTCTTCTGCTCTTCTTCAGAACTTCCTCCTGCAACAAATTTTGTTTTTTGTTTATAATTTTTCTCATTTTTATAAATTTCTGAAGAATTAAAACCTAATCCTTTCTTTTTGAAATTACTGTTATGGTTTGGTTTCTTTTGAAAACCATAACCAGAACTGTAACCTTTTTTCTTGTTCAATCTCTGTTGAACTCTTGAAGTGTACTTTTTAGGTTTTTCATGAAGATTTAAATCTTTTATTTCAGAAATATTAATTTCTGATAATTTGAAAACCTGTTTGATCATTTTAGTTTTGACACTTCTTATTGGAAATTCCTCATCAGAATATAATTTGTCTGAATCATTCAAAGTATATGCTACTTTGATCGGTTCATCATTCAAATTAGATTTTGATAACAGGAATTCTTTATTGTAAACCCGTTTAACCGATGAACTCGGACTCTTTTCTGACGAACTCGAACTTTCAGACTTAGACTCCGGTTTTGATTCTTCATCCATATCTAACACCTGATCGACCACTTTCTTTAACAACTCAGACTCATGATCAGTGTCAGACACTGTGAATGTGACATCAATATTGTCTGGTAATTCATCAATGATTTCAGACTTTAACTTGATGTTGAGAGCCTTATTTACACGTTCCTCGTTTGGCTTTCTGGGAGAATAACTTTCATGGATCGGGGGCGGACATCTGTTATACTTGACACTTTGTTTCTTACCAGTATCAGTATCTTCAGTCTTTTCCTCCTTGAATGCTTCAAGACCTGCAACAGTAGGATAAACACGATCAATCAAATAATCACATGTTGTATAACTCAACAACAAACGTTTAATCCTTTCACTCTCAATCTTTTCAAGCTCTAAATCCTGCTTCAGCTTAGCACAATCTTCAATATACTCATTGATGACCTTCTGCTTCATCATTAATGTCGAATTCATTTTTGTCATTGCATTTTCAATTTCTGAGTTTGTCCTTTTCAGACTATCAACTGTTTTGTTCAGCACATCATATGACTCTTTCACATACTTCACATCAGACAATAAATCTTCTTTAATCTTCTCTAATTCAGCAACCTTCTCATCTTTCTCCTCACAAGCTTTGCAAGATTCTAAACACTTCAAACATGGTTTTTCAATTTCAACCATTTTTTCAACTATCTTTTCAACCTCAACAGTCTTTTCAACTTCAACGATTTTCTTTATAGTATTTTCAACCACTGGTTCTTCAGATTCTATTTTACCTTTCTGTCCTTCAGCTTCCTTTGTTGAACTTTCTTCAACTTCTGTTTTCTCAGCTTCTACTTTTGCTTTTTCTTTTGCAGCTTTTCTTGCTTTGTTTTCGCTGAAAAATTCTGATTTCTACACCTTATTTTCAAATTGAATCAAGTTTTAACGGACAAAATGGACTGATCCTTTGATATAATGTGTAAAATGCTATTTTAACAAACCCTTGAAAGAATCGGACCTAAATTCAAACTAAAAGTGACAAAAATTGGCAAAAAGGTTAATTCCGTTTGAACGAGCCAACTGATTCCGTTTGAAAAATTGATGTAATTTCAAACGAAATTACTTATTCCGTTTGAAAAAGTAATTCCGTTTGACTGATTTCGCTTGAAAACAGGTCTTTGGTTAGTTCCGCTTGAAATTACACCTAATTCCGCTTGAAATACCTGAGTCCGTTTCAGGGTGTAATTCCGTTTGAGAAGGTTCAAGCGAAATCAGTGATTTCGCTTCAAGTGGGTATTCCGTTTGAAACTGGTTTGTGGGTAATTTCGTTTCAAAAGGTGATTTCGTTTGAAAGATATTTCGTTTCAAGAGGGTTATTCCGTTTGAAGAGTTGATTTCGTTTGAACATTCTGTTATTGTGAAACTTGTGATTTTGTTTGAAAAGGAATTCAGGTTGTGTTGAAGTATGACGAAAATGCTTGATGAACAAGAAAATGATTATCTTGAAAGGTTAAATGATTGGTATATGGGGTATTTGGATAGTAGTTATAGAAATGTAAGAAAGGATGGTTGGGTGAAAAGGTTTAAATACTTTGTGTGTTTGAAAAATGAAAAATTAGATGATCTGGCAAACCGATATGTAGTCTTACTTGATTATTTAAAAGATCATGAGATATATTTGACAGATGCTGAAAAGATATCAAAGTTTGCAGATGCTTTGCCTGCAGAATGGATTGAATTTTTAAAAAATTTAAAAAAAGATTCAAGTTTTTTCAAAATTACATCTAAAAGATTTCATCAGAAAACTTAAAACACATGAGTATAAAAATGGAAAGAAAAAGAAAGAATTGATAAATAAATTTGAAAAATATCTTGTGGACATAAGTTTGGATGTGATTGATGAAATGAACAAAAGAGTTGGTGTATGTCTTAGAGCAAAAAATGTTCTGAAATATGATAACAAGAGGGGTTGTTATATTGATGAGAATGCGAATCCTCTAGATTTCGTTAAAATTTTTTGTGCATGCACATTCTGGACAGAGACAAAGAAAATCTCAAAGAATGAAGAATCTGTGAAACTTGAATCTTCGAATTCTGAACCAGTATCAAAGAAAAAGATTGAAGCAAATGCACCTATCTTTGATCATTCATCAGATGAAAGGAGTAAGGATGAAAGTGTTCAAGTTGAGAAGAAACAAGTTGAAAAAATTCCATCTTTGGAGGTTGAGATGAAAGCTGATGATAAACAGATTCTTGAAATGCGTGATAATTGTGAAAAATTGAAATATGAAAATGTCAAACTCTTGAAGGATGTAGAGAGTTTGACATTAGAAAACAAAATTTTGAAAGAAAAAGAAAAAGTTTTTGAAAATAAAATAAAATCTTCAGAAGATGAAGATTTTTGGATAAAATTGGAAAACAAAAATTAAAAAAAAAAGAATCAAAATTTCAAGAACAAATAAACGTTTTAGAAAACGAAAAATTTGTTCTTGAAACGAATAAAATTGAAGATGAAAAGGTAATCAAGTCTCATCTTGAGAAAATCACTCATCTTGAAAATGAAGTTGAGAATGCTAGAAATAAAATTGATGAGCTTGAAAAGAAATTGAAAGGTTTTGTGAACTCATCAGTACCAGATTATATCTGTCCAAAACCGATCAATTCTGTCCCAATAACTGACAATGTCACAAATTTTGACAAAGTCAAAATTGAAGATTGTGATGAGAAAACTGATGATGAAATTGAAAAAAGAAAAATATTTTTGAAATTAAAAGAAAAATTTCAAGAAACTGTTTTACATTCTACTGAGAAAGGTGAATGCTCAACGCAAAAACCTGTAAAGAAGAATGTGGAACAAAAACAAAAGGATAAAAAGCCGAAAAATCTTCAAAAAGAAAATAAAAGCTCATCAGTTCAATCATCCAATCGTGATAAAAAATCATAAAAAGTTGAAAATCAAAACTCAAAAACTGTTGGTAATAAGTGGTGCAGGTTTGACCACAGTGCTCAAAAGCCAAATCCAGCTTTCAAGAGAAGAAATGATTACCACAAAGCCAAGCAATGTTATGATCTAAGTGTTTGGTGTGAAAGTGGTGAATGGTACGATAACAGAGTGTGTTACAACTGTGGTGTTCAAGGACACATTGCTGTTAACTGCCAGAGTCGAAGCTTTGAGACAAGGAGATGCTTTGAATGCCAAATCAAAGGCCATATTGCAAGAGAATGCCCAATGAAATCAAAGGGAAGATCGATGTCTGAATCTCAGAAAATGGCAAAGAAACTAGTCAGTGTCAAAGCAAAGCCCAAAGAACAGAAATTTCTAGAACAGAAAGTGAAGCTTTCGCAGCGGCAAAAAAAACAGACTGAGGAAGAAGAGGAAGAAAGCGAGAGAATATCTCGAAAGGATTTTGTCCTCAGATACAGCCATCAAAGCGAATAATAGTTCTGTTAAAACATTTTGCTCTCCTAAGAATGATCAGTCAAACAGAACGAATTCATCAGATACAAATTTGAGGACGAAAGAGGGAATGAAGAAAGATAAAGGGGTTAATCAAGAGATTAACAAACAAAAGAAAGTGAAATCTTCACTTTTTGGCGATGAATTTGTTTCCTCGGAAACAAAGGAGCCAAGTTTTGTCAATGAAACTGGCTTTTCAAAGTCAGACAAGCCATGTTCAGGCGATGAATCTGGTTCGTCAAAGCCAGAAGAGCCATTGGTTGAGGTAAAAAGTGGTGATTCCAGTTTGATAATGAATGATGCAAATTTTCCATAATTATCAAACGGAATTTCAAAAGCACTCAAGGATCGTCAGGCTTGGGTGAATCTTTTTAAATAAAGTAAAACCTGACTTGCCGGAGCTCCTAGGTTGGTAAGTGTGGAGCAGTAATCGGCACATTTCTTGAGAAATTCACGTTTGTGATATTTTGACTTACTTGTGGTTAATCAGGGACATTAAGTTGTACTTGATTTTCTACACGTGATTATGTTGAGAAAATCGGGAAATGTTAAATCATACAAGTGGTTAAAGAAAGCAAGGTGATGAATGATCCCCATGTTTAAGAAATTACTCACAAAACTAATTTTCCGGAAATACCATTTTTATTAAAACAAAGTTAAGTGTTTTGAAATCACTATGGGAAAATGTTTTGTTGTCAGGGGGAGTTCTGATTGTTTAAGCCAAAGTGAATGGAGAATTGAAGTAATTCTCATCATGTTGTCACTTTACCTTGTACAGTTTGTTTTTAAAATTTCCTAGAAAATCAAAATTGAGACATATTTTGATTTTAGGGGGAGTAAAAATTTAAAAAAAATTAGAAAATTCCAAAAACATTGAAAAATGCAAAAATGAGTTTTGTTGTAAAAAGAATGAGATGATATTAGATCAGTTGGACTGTCATAGCATGCTAAAGAAATGGAAATATATAATGTGATAAACGGTCTCACTAAAGATGTGACGGTAGGCTCAGCTAGACTAGTAGATTTGCGATAACGATACAAACTTAAATGAAAAAAGCCTAGTTATAGTGGGAAACATGGTTAAAAGCATAGTACTTAGTTTTGTCCTTCTTGATTGTGTGCCTACTCAGTAATCGTTGATTGTCAAAAGACATAAAACTGGTTAAGTCAGTGAACTTTCACAACTTTGCTGAAAAAATCATTGTGATTGTGCATTTTATTTTGAAAAGATTTAAACTTGTTTTATTTCTTTATTTTGTTTAAGCATTGGACATCCTCTGCGTATACGTGAGTATCGACCTGGATGTTATTGCCTAAACGTTCTGCTTTATTTTCTTTGGTGTTTCGTTTAAGCTTTGGATCACCTCTGCGTATACGGAAGTATCGACCTGGTGGTTAAAGCCTAAACAACTTCAACTTGTTTTATTTTTCTTATTTTGTTTAAACATTGGACTTTCTTTGTGTATACAGAAGTAACGACCTGATTGTTAATGTTTAAACATTCTGAGTTGTTTTCGCACAAATCACAGTTGATAAAAGTTTAAAGGCATTACTTGAGTCAGTGTATTGCATGATGAGGGGATATGCTGAGATCGTGGGGTCCATAAGAATTTAGTGCAATATTAATATACCTTAACGTATGGGTAAGCATTTTGAAAGTTTTTAGATTGAGTTTAATTGGACAACAATATCGTCAATCTATGTGAATCGTTTAGAACTGAAAATGTTTAAAGCTTAACGGTGCTAGTGATTTGTCTCATAAACTGATATGATCCTCTTACACAAACTCACAAAAATAGTGTGTGTAAATATTTCTTTACTGCATTTCATTTCTGTTATATCAAAAATCCAAAAAGATTTTCGGTGTGTTTTAGCATAAATTTTGAAAAATTCAAAAAGATTTTCGACAACTGATGTTGGAAAGCTGATTTTCAAAATTCCGAGTGCTAAGCATGACGAACAGGTTTGGGAGTGTGTGTGGTGTTGAAAAAATGATATTCATACAAGTGGTCATCAGAAATTATAATTGTTATATCATTAATTGATGTTTTGAACTGAGTTAATAAAGTGGTTAGCAGAATTTAAATTTGTCAAACTTTATCTTTTATGAAATTTATTTTTGGGTAGAGAATGTGCAGGTTGTGGCTATGAGAAAGCCAGGATGTGATTCTTGAGCCTGTGAACATTTGAGCATAGTAAAAGCCAGACTACGATCCCAACACAATTCAAGGGGGAGTCTGCTGGTAGAGTATCATCCGAGAGGGGGATTACTTGAAGAAGGAATTGGAGTGAGGCAAGAGCCAGGTTGATATCCTGGAAGCCCAAAGACTGATAAAGACTGAAGACGTTGAAGACTCGACACTTAAGACTCGTCAACATCCGAGGGGGAGTCTGTTGGTGCATTACGTCTGTCGACTTCGTCTTGTATCGAGTCTAGTATTAGAATTGTTAGATCAGGGCACGTTGTACGAGAAAACAGGAGGTTTTGGGTGGTGTTTGAGCTAATTCTGCTTGAAAGTGTCACTGTCACATTCAAACGGAATTACATCTCCTATAAATACCGTCGAAACGAAATCATTTGTAATTTACTGGTTTCCGGTACTGAAGTGCTGCCGACGCGACGTTTGATCTGTATTGCTGTTAAATCAATAAAACAAGACGTTTAAGAGTGAAACAAGCTGTTTTACAAGTCTGTTTCTTTGTTTCCGCCTCTGAAATAGACAAGAACTCTTCTGATTGACTCGTTTGGGTCTCGGATCGATCCTACAGTTTGTTTTTCAAATTTTCCCAGAAAATCAAAATTTGAAATATAATTTTGATTTTAGGGGGATTAAATTTTTTTAGAAATTTAGAAAATTTGAAAAATCCAAAAACATGATAAATTCAAAAATGAGTTTTGTTGTAAAAAGAGGAAATGATAGTACATCAGTCGAAAGTTATGGTATGCTAAAGAAATGTAATGATTAAATAGCATTAAATGGTCTCACTGATGATATGCCGATAGGTTTTTACACATTTAGTAAACTTTTTCGGGATATAAACTTAAATTCAAACTTGCTTGTTTCGTGGGGAACACCACTTGGATATAGAGGTAACCCCTGAAATCTCGTTTGAAAGACCCCTTTTCTGAAATACTAGGTCTTTATGCTCAGTGATATCTGGGGTATTATCCCGTGACTTCTAATTTTGCGGAAGCAATGGCCTAGTCCCCATATAATACTTTATTGCTGCTTGAAATAAAAGCCCACCCTCAGCCTAAAAATGATGAAACATTGAAAAATGCTAATCATGTGCTATTGTAAAAAGATCCTCTAAAGGGGACCCACTTAAAGTCGAAGCCATCATCTCTCTGATTTTACGAAAGCAATAGCCTAAGCTCTCATGGCCCTCGCAATTAACCCCTTACAGATATCATTTGTGGTATACTCACCTGTAAGACTGAATCTTGGGATCTGGATACGGGAGTATATTCAAGAGGTGGGACACATGAATGAGTTTAAGTTCTTAATACACCTAATTCGTATCCTGAATCAGATGAAATTTGTGTGAGAATTTAAGTGGATCAGTATATCGACAATCTAAGTGAACTGTTTAATTCTTAATGTGTAACTAAGCTCAACGGTACTTGTAATTTGTCAAAAACTGATATGATTCTCTTACACAAACTCACAAAAATATTGTCTGTAAATATTTCTTTACTGTATTTCTTTACAAAAATCCAAAAAGATTTTCAGTGTGTTTTAGCATAAATTTTGACAAATACAAAAAGATTTTTGACAACTGATGTTGGAAAGCTGTTTTTCAAAAATTCCAAGTGCTAAACATGACGAACAGGTTTGGGAAAGTTTTTTTAAGAATGAAAAATGATATTTACAAATGATGGGTTAAGTGTCTTTCTACAAGTGATAAACAGAGAATAAATTTTGTCAAATGTTAAATTTGTGAGATTTATTGTGAGGTAGAGATTTGTGCAGGTCCCCATGTCTAAACCTGAGCAGAAGTTGAGCCATGTTTTGATTCTAGAACCTGTGAAAGCCAGACTACGATCCTAGCACAACTTAAGGGGGAGTCTGCTAGCAAAGGGGAGTCTGAAAGAGAATGAAGGAAGAATACACTGTCAGATAATTTTGAAAAAAGCCCGAGGACTGATCAAGGCTGACGACTGTGAAGACTCTACACTGAAGACTTCGTCAACATCCGAGGGGGAGTCTGTTGGTGCATACGTCTGTCGACTTCGTCTTGTATCGAGTCTTGTAATAGAAATGTTAGAACAGGGCACGTAGTACAAGGAATATAGGGTTTGTGTGCAGATGGTTCATTTCGCACGAAATAGCAAGAAGCTATTTCGCACGAAATGACATTTAGTCATTTCGTACGAAATTATTCTTGGCTATTTCGTACGAAATACCAAGCCTATATATACCTGTCGTGCGATGTCATTTGTAACGATTTCTGATTTCCGGTACCGAACTGCTGCCGACGTGTCTAGTGATTGTAATCTTTGTCAAATCAATAAACAAGACATTAAAAGTGATTCTGTGTGTAAATCAAGCCGATTCCAAGTCGATACGATTGTTTCCGCCTTTCGTATTGATAAGAACGCGTCTGAACGACTCGATTTAGGTCTGCAAACGATCCTACATAAAGCATACGGGACTTGAATTATGCCAAAAAATATCGTGGATGTCGGTTCGTTTGGTTGTACGGTTGCGTTTTTTTGCTTAAATACGACGAACGCTTTAGCGAACATGAAAATGACCGAAATTGTGCAACAATTGATATTTTTGCATTCTCATTAATAAAATACAAGATTTTATTGATCACAAAAATTTTTGGAGGTCTACACAAGTTTCATATTTTGAATACGGACCAACAGACTTTCACAGTTTATCGCAAATAGTCCCTATGTTCGAATAAGCATGTTTTTTGCCATACCGAACCCCTCAAAACTTATTTCTAAGTTATGTAAAGTGTATTTAAGGTATGTTTAGCTTATGTCCTTGTGAGTGCATAATGTTTATCACCTCTGTCAATCCCGAATCGTAGCAGAAAACTGTTAAAGACAAAGTTTTATGATGTTAAAATTAGGGAAAAATCTATTTTAAACAAGGAGTGGCAAACTTGTAATTAAGGAGATTTTCCTTATGCCATTGCCTATATATAGTGGTCTTATGTTAGTCATTTGGAACTCTTAGAGCTCTTGGATTATAGAGAGAGAAAGTAGCAAATGAGAGATTCTAAGGTGTAAGACTTTGTCAAATCTATATTGAATCTTGATTGTATTAGTTCTTGTGTTTGGTCCACACACGTGCACGGATTCCGCACGTCGTACGTGTCGTTTCGCAATCGTTCGGGAGTCAAACACGATCCTACAACGCGTTCACAAGTGGTATCAGAGCGGGAGATCAATTGCACGGATCAAATCTACAAGAATCTACGTGATTTAATCAGTTTCAGAGTTAAATTTACATCAGATTTGTCAAATTTCTTCTTCTACTCATTTTCTTCAGTTTTTGACAAAAAAATTCAAAATTAACAAGGATTTTACTGTTAAAAATGGCTAAATTTTTTATATGTTGTGCGCAAAACATGATTTTATAATCCTACAAAATTTCATAACAAAATTCAAAGTTTTAAGGGTTCAAATCTAAGATTTTTTGTCCAAAAAATGGTTTTTTTCGCTACTGTTCTTGTCCATTCGGATGACCATCCGCCCGGATGGGTAATTTTTAGCCCATCCAGACCAAAGTAACCCCATCCGGACGAAATTCATGATCATCCGGACGTTAACCATCCGCTCATAACCCATTCGGACTTCTCAAACACATCCAAAAAGGCCTATCCGCTAGACTGTCATACCGAGGCCCATCCGAACAGGTGTTATGGATTGAATTGTCCATTCGCTAGACTCTTCATCCGAATCAGTTTTACATATTACTTCCATCCGCTTGTTTAGATTCTAACCCATCCAGAAGAATTATAACAGGCCCATTCGGACCACCCATCCGCTGGCCATTCTTTTAAGTCGCTCATCCGGATTATTAGTTTCAATAAAAGTCCATTCGGAATATAGATTTTAATTCCATCCGAAGAGGTATTAAACAAACTCAATCGGAGATTAAGTTTTTTTGTTCATCCGTTACTCAAATATCCATTCGGATAATAAAAAACAACAAGGGGCCATTCGTTGATTAAGCTCATCTGGAGCTATCTCAATATACAGGAGTCCATCCAGACATTTCTCATTTGGATCGTCCATCCGAAGTTTATCAAGTGTGCCCATCCGCTAGTTTGGTATATCAAAGTTCATCCGGAGCTTGTTTAAACTTTCAAGTCCATCCGTTCATAGCTAATATTCATCCGGATAATCTTTGTTATTACAAGTGTCAAAGATAGTCCATTCGATAAGTCGTTTTGTGTGCAAAGTCCATACATCCGAAAGTTCACGTTGTTCACAAGTCACACATTTTAAGTGGTTTAAGTGTTTGACTTTATTAATTGTACTAAATCGTTTGTTCAACGTTTTGCAGGTGTAAATTAAGGTGCGATACACGGAGAAAAAAAACGAAGAATCAGATATCATGGCTGAAGAATTCTATAACACATTTTACAAAGCTTATACTTCAGAGTCTTCCGAAACATAGACTGTCACACCAAAAAGCATTTCGAAAGCTATAACCGAAAATATTAATCATGATAATTTTTATGGAACTAACTCGAAACCACCTAAACTTGAAAGTAATGAGGATTATAGTCGGTGGAAAGAAAGATTCATTAACTGGGCCAAAGCTTACGCACACGAGAGTTGGTTTTGCTTAGAGTTCGGATATAGTCGGCCTGTTGATGATAAAAAACGAAGAAATTCCTCTTAAAAGCTTATCAGTTGAAGACAAAAAGAATTTTTCATATGAACAACGAATGATTGCGCTAATCCAACAGTCGATCAGGGATGACATCCTTGCATTACTTAATCATGATGGGTCATCAAAATCAGTGTGGGAAGCATTATGGGTAAAAGCTGAGGGTGGGAAGCAAATCAAAAAGAATAAAATAGCTTTACTTAAAAAAGAATTTGATTTGTTTGACGGTATAAAAGGTGAATCAGTAAGACAAATGATTGAAAGATTTTGTCACCTTAAAATTGAACTCGATTGGTTTGGAATAACAAAAACCCGTGAGGAAACCATTGATAAAATAATTGAAGCTTTACCACGAGCTGATCAGTGGCAAACATTTGTGTTTATTTTGAAAAATGATTTGTTGTATGATTCGATTACTTTGGATGCTTTGATTAAAAAGATCGAGAGTCACGAGCTTGAATTGCAAAAGCAAAGCAAGATGAGCAGCTCGTCATATCAACAGAATGTGGGTCTTTACTACAAGGGCAGTGTACCTTCGGTTTCAGTCAAGGAGTCACCAAAGACTGCCTTCAGTGTTGAAAAGTCAAAAAGATTCTCAGAAAAGCTCATTAAGCTACAATCCAGGGTATCATTCGTCTTCAACAGCCTCAAACTCAGAAGAACCCGATGAGATTCTCTGCAACATTGCCTTAAAGCTGAAAAATTCTCCAGCAATGAGCATTAATGCTGCTAAACAACAAATGAGTTTTCTGGCATCGATTTTGGAATCATACGAAAGTCAGGTGGCTGGGAGAATTGGAACTTGTGAGCTGACAAAGGAAGATTACGACCAGATAGATCCGAAAGAAATGGAACTCAATAATATTAGATGGTGTTTGGCTAGCTGCATTCGTAGAGCTCAACGATTTATGAAAATTACTGGGAGACAGTCAATCGGTGGACCATCAACAAAGCTGGGATTTGACAAATCAAAAGTGACCTGCTTTAAGTGCAAACAAATGGGTCATTTTAAAAGAGAATGCAGAAACTCTACTGTTGATGAAACTGCTAATCCATTTCAAGACGATTACTATCGTAAAGCGGTTTATCACATGAACATAGAGGAACCACCAACGACGAGACAAATTGAAGACAACCCGGTGAAAGAGAAGTCGAGAGCACTAGCATTTATCCATGACGATGAAGGTTTCAACTGGAATGACTTTCTTCCAGATGAAGATCAGATAGGATCTACTTTAGTGGATGAAGTGAAACAGAGTGCATTTGTAGCTGTTGTGAAAGAGAAAACAAAAGAAGAGATTCTGAAAGAGAAAACATAGAGAGAGATGTATTTTTGATTACAGAATCGAAGAAATGGAGCAAGAGTATGAAGAAGCGAGGAATTATGGAAGGTACGACAAGAAGCGAGAGTGTTACATCAACAGCAAAGGAGAACCACTTGTCCATCCAAGCAAAGTAGTGTATAACGATGTTCTTGCAGTAGTCCCCCTATCCGGCGAGTACTATTCAATTGTCTCAAAAGATAAGGATTATGTGAAAAAGTTGGATAAAATCTTCAGGGATGTCATGACAGCAAGTCTAAGACAAAGAGATGAAGAGAGGATGAAAAAGAATGTTGAAAGTTTGGTGGATGAAGTGAAGAAGGTTACTGAGGAAGAGAAAGTGGAAGTGGAAAAAGAAGAAGCTGATGAAGAAAAGAAAGAAGAGGCTGATGATAAGTTGAAAAGATCAGTTGATGTAGTTGCTGCTGATAAAGCTGTTACTGGGGAACAGCAGGAGAAAGAAGTTGACTAAAAGCAAACGGCAGAAAAAGCCGAGGTGCCAATGACTGAGGTAAACATTTCAACTGAATTTTCTGAAGTTTTAAATAAAAATGTTGAACAGTGCAAGGAATGCATGGAAACATGCAGTGCTTCTACTGAAAAATATGAAAACTTCAGAACAAGAGACATTGAATTTACTAAAATTGAAAAATCTTTCAAAAATAAATGTAAAGAGATGCTAGAAAATGAAAAACTTTTCAAAGATAATGATGAAAAGCTAACACAAAAATGCAAGATTTTAGAAAAAGAAAATGAAATTTTGAAAGAAAAGTGCTCAGCAATGACAGAAGACTGTTTACAAAAAGAAAATTCGTTTCAAGAAATAAAAAAAGAGTATGATTCAATAAAACTTGCATATCATATTACAAAAGAATCATATGAAGACGTGAAGAGTCAAATGAAACTTGTACAATCGAGATTGAAATATTGTTCTGAAACATCTGATACGCTTAAGCAACAGTATGAAATAAAACAACAAGTTGTTAATTCTTATATTAAAGATGTAGCTAAGCTTAAACGTAAAATAGCTGATGTAGAACAAGATAATAACAAGTTGCATAGTTATCACGCTTCATCATATGTTCTTGAACATATTTTCAATTTAAAACCGGATGATAAAGATTCTGAACAAAACAATAAAGGAATTGGCTCAGAATATCATCATGTTCCACCACCATTTGAGGAAAAATTCACATTCTATGATGAGGAGAAGGTGGAAAAAGCTTTCAACATGGTTGATCAATTGCTAGATAATATAGACGTAACCTATTCCAAATCTGATGATTTTGGTGATTCAGAGGTGGTAGGTAAGGTCGTTGAAAGTGTTTTGAAAGAAGAGTCTGTTGAAACAGGTAAATCTGAATCACATGATGAAAATGAAGGTAGTTTTCATGAAGGTTATCTGAAAACTCAAAATCTGAGAAAAAGGAGAATGATGATTCAAAAGGATTGGTTTATACCATGATTGGATCGGATAAATTATTCTCAGATAATGAAGTCCCGACTCAGAATGTGATTTCAGAAAAAATTGACAAAGTTTTCAAGTTGATTGAAATTAAAAAAATCTGAAATTGAAAAATTTGCTGAAAAGGGAAAGAAAACTTTTTTATAACAAACCTGGTTTAAAGAAGAAAAACATGAAGGCGGGGTTGGATTATAAAAAGAAACAGAATTGGAAAAGACTGAAAAGGCAAACTATCATAAAAAGATGAACTTTGTTCACGGAACAAGTTCTGAGGAAGAGAAAGAACTCAAATTTAGACGACAGTCTAATGAAGAGTTCTTTGTTTAAATGAAACAACAACAACAACAACAGGTTAAAGATGTTTTGCCTTTGACATCATTTTGAAATCCAATTCTGTGTTTTTAACTTGGTTCCTTTGAAAAACCATCCATGAAATTTTAGATCCAATTCTGGTTATTTATGTAAGAACCAAGATCAAGTAAATCTTGTGTTTTTAACTTGGTTCCTTTGAAAAACCATCCATGAAATTTTAGATCTACAAGTAGTACAACTTACTTTGATCATTATTTTTCAAGAAAACCACATATCCTTTCAAGTTCATGTTTCTTATGAGGATGATCTATGATTCTATAACACTTTTATCCTCTCATCTTGCTAGATTATCTTTTTAATCATGATCTAGCAAGATTATATGATGATCAACATCATTTTCACAAGCAATCAACAATCAACAAGTATTACAACACATAAACATAAAGATTTCTTATGTATTCAAGCTTATATTCATGTTTTATTCTTGTGATTCTTCATGTTCTTTAAGATTATCATTATGTAATATCTTTTAACCACTTGAAATAGATGTAAAATAGCAAGATCAAGGTTCTTACCACTAGCTCAAGGCTAGGGATGATCAAGTGAAGTTAAGAGATGGATAAAAGCAAATGAAAGAGGTCCTTGAACTTCTACAAGCTCCTAGCTCCTTTATGTGACCTCTAACACACTTGTATAAGCTTGAAATGGATGAGAATGATTGAATGATGGTGGTGGTATGTGGGTTGGGTTTCAGCCGAGAACACAAGGAGAGGAAGAAGAAAATGTGTGTGTTTTAGTGTGTGTAGTTATGAGGTTATGATCTTGTATGTTTACGTATAGTCCATTTCAAGGCTTTATCTCATCTGTAATATGTCATTAAAGAGCCAACATAATCTAATTTTTAATTGAAAGAAAATCTATTGGTGGGGGCCATGTTGGCCGATTTCATAGGTGGGGGGGGGGGGTAGTAGGCTAGGTTAAAACTAAGTTAGATTATAGAGTTAGAATGTAAGTAATCTAGTTAGGGATTTAGTTAGTTGGTATTTATATGATGTGTTATGATGTTCGGGGACCATAACTAGCTTGGTAATGTTAAAACAATGCTTCTAGTGAAAATTTGGTGTTTCGGATAGTGTCCGGTTGTTCGGTTGGTTACTGGTTCCTTAAGATGCTAAACTATGCAGTTTAGTGTGTTTTATGTTACCTTTTGTGACACTTTTTATTCCCGACACTTAGGAAAGCATTCAGGATCATTTAACCATATTTCTGCATGATATTAGATTGTTTAAATGCTGATTTATGCTGATTTCAGCACTTTAGGTGAGTTTTAGGCACTTTCCGGCACTTATACTATCTCTAGGAAGGCGGTTTCATGATCCTTACTTTCCTACACACTATACTAGTGTAATACTTAGTTTCTGGCCCATTCTAGGTCTCAATACAACGTCTGTCTATTTACTGAACTCCGTCAGCATTTTCCTGATTTGTCTGATAACTGTACTAACTGTATTCAATGCATCAAATAAAATTCTCATGCAATAATGATATGACATTAAGCGATACGGGATGCACATGTATGTATAAAGCAGTAATCAGAAAACAATTCAGATCATTAATTGTAATCCAGCACAGTTATTAAGCACTAATCATGGTTTACTAGTTGTACGGATACCTGGAATTTTGACAGTTGTCACATAAACGTCCTTGATTGAAGCACATATGATTGAATAATTGTTGTAGACTTCCAATCACAAATCCGTGTCTAAACTTCTTGCATCATTTAATAAGATTGGAAGTGAAGATTCATCCGAGATTGGGCTAACAACCTCATTGGATGGCGATGGGTAATGTTTTAGTGACAAATTCAAGTTTGGCCAACATGCACCGTTTTGCGTTCCGGTCACGGTTGTTTGTTTTTGGAGTTCGGAAATGGCATGATCATATAAAATGTACAAATTTATTCTATAATATAAAATGATTTGTTTTATAAAAAAGTTTAGGCATTACAGGGGCCTGTTAACTCAAACAGAAGTGCAGGTTTTTATAGTTTGGAGATTCCCTAAACGAGCGTGTAGTTCACTGTTGGTGCATACGTCTGTCGACTTCTTCTTGTATTGAGTCTTGTACTAGATTGTATAGATCAGGGCACGAAGTACGAGAAATTAGGATTTAGAGGTATTTCGCACGAAATAGCAAACAGTTATTTCGTACGAAATCAGTTGGTCATTTCGCACGAAAACACTATTTCGTGTGAAAACTGATTTCGCACCAACTGTTTCGTGCGAAATAGGTCAGCCTATAAATACCTGTTGTGCCATTTCGTTTGTAACTTTCCGATTCCAGAGCCGAAGTACTGCTGAGGTGTCTACTCGCTGTAAAACGTTGTTATATCAATTAGAAAAACAATTAAAGTGAATATCTAGCTGTTTCGAACTCGATACGTCAGTTTTCGCCTCTCGTATTGAGAAGAACACCTCTGAACGACTCGTTTTGGTCGTGAAAACGATCCTACATGTGGTATCAGAGCTCAGGTTGAGGAGTTCTATCGAATTCAGCTTGATTTCGTCGAATTTTCTGTCTTCTACATCTTCTTTTCATAATTAAACAAAATTTGACGGTTAAAATGGATTGAATTTCTCACATCATAAGCGAAACTGTGTTTTAACAAAGCCTTGAAAGAATTGGACCTAAAATCAAGCTAAAACCTGTTCAAATTGACAAAAATATGGCCGAGATGATGACATCAGCAGTATTTCGCACGGAATAGATCCTCTCATTTCGCACGAAATCAGATTTCAGACTTATTTCGTTTGAAATTGCATTGTATTTCATACGAAATCAGCATTTCGTGTGAGATTTGAGTTGATTTCGCACGAAACCATCATTTGCTTGGTCATTTCGCACGAAATCACTCATTTCGTGTGAAAGAGGGTATTTCGTGTGAACCTATTCCGTACGAAAGTCTATTTCATTTCAGAGAGTCATTTCGTATGAAATTTGATTTCGTGTGTAGTTGTATTTCGTTTGAAATCATCATTTCGTGTGAGATTTGTTTTTCAGGTCATTTCGTTTGAAAGCTGATTTTGTGAAACTAGTTCCTGAATCATGGAAGAGGGATTTTATAACGCGTTTGCTACTGCCCCGACTACTCCAGCTACCATTACTCAGAGCCTGAACATGGAAAATGAAACTGGAACTTTGCAAAAAACCCCCGAAGCTTATGGGCATTGAGGAGTATTATGGTTGGAAAGATCGATTCGAAAACTGGGTTCAAGCGAATCATTTGAGATCTTGGGAGTGTATTGAGAAAAAGTATGTCAAGCCGCATACAGATTTGGGAGTTATTAAAACAATTTCTGAATTTACAGACAAAGAACGAGAAATGTACAAAGCAGAAAAGATGATGATCAGTCTGCTACAGCAAGCTGTGAAAGAAGACATATTCATCTTACTTCAACAGGATAATACTTCACGTTCGATTTGGGAAGCACTTCGAGTCAAGTTTGAGGGAATTGAGTAGATGATTAGGAGTAAGAAATCATTACTAAAGAAAGAGTTTGATTTGTTTTCGAGTTTGCCAGGAGAATCTTCAAAGAAATTGATCGAAAGATATTGTCACCTAGTGCGATCTATGTCTTTGTTGGAGAAGCTGTGAAAGAAGACATATTCATCTTACTTCAACACGATAATACTTCACGTTCGATTTGGGAAGCACTTCGAGTCAAGTTTGAGGGAAGTGAGAAGATGATTAGGAGTAAGAAATCATTACTAAAGAAAGAGTTTGATTTGCTTTCGAGTTTGCCAGGAGAATCTTCAAAGAAATTGATCGAAAGATATTGTCACTTAGTGCGATCTATGTCTTTGTTGGAAATAGTCAAAGATCAAGAAGAATGGGTTGACAAACTAGCTGATGCTTTACCTCAGAAAGAATGGGGTACATATTTGATGATCTTGAAAAACACTGGAGAATATGACAAATTGACAATTTCCCAGTTCATTGAAAAGATTGAGGGTCAAGATCTTGAACAGCAAAAGATTGCAAGGATGAACAGTTCAAGTGGTCAACAAGACATCAAGATGTATTACAAAGGAAGTGTTCAAGATGTTGAAGCGAGTCCGAAAGTCCAAACTGCTTTCAGTGCTGAAAACTCATATGGATCAGTCAATCAAAGTCCAAACAGTAGCAGTGGATTTTCTTCATATCCAAGTGTTAGTCCAAAGTCAACCTCAAGTCATCAGTTCCAAAACTCAAACAACAGTAGCGGTCATGTTTTAAACTGCAACATCGCGTTGCATCTTCAGAATGGTCAAAATTTTTCTGAAGAAATTGCTAAAAGTCACATGTCATTACTTGCTACAGTGTTAGAATCATATGAAGGATTGTTGCTGGAAGGATCAGAAATCCTATGCTGACAAAAGAGGATTACGATCAGATCGATGCTGAGGAGATGGAACTTATGGACATTAAATAGTGTTTAGCTAGTGTTTTGAGGAGAGCTGAAAAATTTAAGATGATTACACGAAGAGATGATTTCAGGGATGCTAATGTTTCTACTTTGGGTTTTGATAAATCTAAAGTTACTTGTTTTCGATGCAGGGAGAAAGGACATTTCAAGAGGGAATGTAAAAATCGAGAAGCAAGTGGAGCACAGAATCCGTTCGGGAATAATGATTATTATCGGAAAGCCATATATCAACAAGTTGCTCATCAACCGTATCAACAAAAAGAACCACAAACTGCACATGCTAAAATGATCGAAGAAGCAAACAAGAAAGCTTATTTTGGCATAATTGATCAAGATGATGAAAAAATGGCAGAAGGTTTTAGTTGGGATAAATACATTCCAACTAATTCAAAAGTAGTAGCTCTCACTGCAAAAATCATTCAAGAGCCAGATTTGATGAAGGAATGGATGAAAGGGATTGCTAGTAATGAGAAGAATCAAGATGGAGATTTTGTTTATTTAGATGATATTTCAGAAAGTACTCAAGTGTTTAATCAATCATCATCTGATGATAGTGATGATGAAGAAGAAACACAAATAAATATTGGAAAATCTATGTTATCTCCTGAAAGTTTTCAATTTTATTTTGCAGATAGATTGGAGAAGTTGAAGGAGAGACGAGCAGCAAAAGAACAGAAAAAGATAAAATGTGAAAGTGTTACTCAAGAAGTGAAGAATGAACAAAGTGAAGAAGTTAAAGTCACTGAGAAGATAGTTGAATAAGAGAAAGTGATTGAAGTTGAGAAAGTTGTTGAAGTTGAAAAAATTGTTGAAGTTATCAAACCGTGTCTAAAGTGTTTGGAATCTTGCAAGCAGTGTGCAGAGAAAGATGAGAAGATGAATGAGCTTGAGAAAATGAAGGAGAAATTATTGTTTGATCTCAACTATGTAAAAGAATCATATGATGTGTTGAACAGAATAGTAACTGGTTTGCGAAAGACAAATTCTGAAAGAGAAGATGTGTTGACAATGATGAATGTTGTAATGATGTCAAAGCAGAAAGCTATCAATTATTACATTGAAGAAAGTGCAAAGTGGAAGCAAGAGTTGGAGACAGAAAAAATAGAGAATGAAAGAATCAGACGGTTGTTACAGAGTTATTCTAGTTCTGATTATTTGATTGACAGAATTCATCCAACTGTTGCAGGTTTAGAATCATTTCAAGATGAGAAGCCGAAAGAGAAGGATACTGGTAAGAAACAAAGTGCAAATTATAACAAGTGTCTGCCTCCGATCTGGGAAGGTTATTCTCCCAGAAAACCAAATAAGGAGCAGGTCAAAAAGGCTGTCAATATAAAGTTAAAATCTGAAACAACTGATGATTTACCAGAAAACATTGACGTCATGTTCACATTGTCTGACACTGATCATGAGTCTGATTTAATAAAGAAAGTGGTTGATCAGGTGTTGGATAAGGATGAGGAGTCAGAGTCAAAGTCTAAGTTTGAAAGCTTAAGTTCATTAGTTGAAAGTTCAAAATCGTCGGTTAAAAGGGTGTACAATAAAGAATTTTTGTTATCAAAATCTAATTTGAATGGCGAACCAATCAAAGTGGCATATACTTTGAATGATTCAGACAAATTATATTCTGATGAAGAATTTCCAATAAGAGGTGTTAAAACTGAATTGATTAAAAAGGTTTACAAACTAATAGAAATTAATATTTCTAAAATAAAAGATGAAATTCTTTCTGAAAAACCAAGTCCTTACACCTCAAGAGTTAAACAAAGATTAAACAAGAAAAAGGGTTACAATTCTGGTTCTGGTTTTCAAAAGAGACCAAACCATAATGGTAATTTCAAAAAGAAGGGTTTGGGTTTTATTCAACCGAAAAATCATAAAAATGAGAAAACTTATAAATCAAAAATTGTATTTGTTTCAGGAGCAAGTTCGGAGGAAGAAGAAAAGAGCTCATTCTGGAAGCAATCAAACAGAGAATTTCTTGCTAAGAAACAAGAAGAAATGAAGAATGGAGCATATCAAAGAAAGGAAACAAGAACCTGTTACAGGTGTCAAGAAGTTGGTCATATTGCTTGGAATTGTCCTAAATCAACCAACATCAAACAGGAAGTTGTTTCTAAACTTAAAGAAATGATTGTTGAGAAAAATGAACCACCGACTGAAAAATTCAAAGTTTTTAAAAATTCAACATATGAAGTTGGTGAATGTTCGAAGAAAATATTTTACAAAACAAGAGTTAATTTTGACAACCAAATGTGGGTGGTTAAGAAATCTGAGGTGAAATCTGGCGATGAATCTGATTCCACAAAGTCAGAGGAGCCACAAGTTGAGGTAAAAGATGAAAATTCAGTTCCGCCGATGGATGATGTTAATTTTCCACCATTGAGGACTGAAAACTCTAAACAAAAAGTTGGAAAAGTTGAGATCTCGAGTCAATTCTATCCTGAAAAGAAAGAATTTGATGTTGAAAAAGTTTTCAATGGAAATGTTAAAAAGATTTTTGGAAAAATGGTCGATGGGAAGGCCAAAGGGGTTAAAGAATTTTATGAATCAAAGAAGGCAACTTACACCCCAAGAGAAACTGAAGAGGTCACATCCAAGTTTGGTCAGGCTTGGATGTCTGTTTTTCATATGTAAAATTCTGACTTGCCGGAGCTCCCAAGTGGGTAATCGTGGAGCATGAATCGGCATCATTCGTGAAAAAATGTTTTTGTGAAACATTAAAAATTGTTAAATTCTACAGGTTGTGGAATTGCCGGAGCTCACAGGTTGGTAAGTGTGGAGCAGGTATCGGCATCTTTCTTGAGAAATTCACTTTGGTGATATTTCGAAATTCAAAGGATTAACCAAGGACATTAAGTTGTACTTGATTTATCTTTCCTACAAGTAGTGTTGATTGAATCTAAAATTGTTAAATTTTTTTCAAGATGAAAGAAGAAAACAGTGTGATGAGATCCCCTAACCTACAAATGGTTTGTATAAATCAAGAAAACTAATTTTCCGGAAAAACCAAGATGATTAAAACAAACTTAAGTGTTTTGAAATCTTAATGGGAAAATAGTTTGTTGTAAGGGGGAGTTCTGATTGTTTATGCTAAGAGGATGGCGAATTGAAGCAATTCACAACAGTTGTCACTTTATCTTGTACAGTTTGTTTTTAAATTTCCTTTTAAAGGTTTTGAATTTTAGGGGGAGTAAGAAATTTCGGAAAATCCAAAAACATTAGAAAATTTGAAAAAGTCAAAAACATGATAAAATCAAAAATGAGTTTTGTTGTGAAAAAAAAGAGGAAATGATAGTACATCAGTGGACTATCACAACACGCTAAAGAATTGGAAAGTTAAATGTGATAAACGGTCTCACTGATGATATGCCAGTAGATTTTTACACGCTTAGTAGATTGTGTCGAGATATAAACCTAAATTTCAAACTTACTTATCTCGTGGGGAACATCTCTCGGATATATGGGTAACCCCCGAAATCTTGTTTGAAAGGTCTATCTTTCTGAGATACTAGGTCTTTATGCTTAGTGATATCTGGGGTATTATCCCGGGACTTCTGATTTTGAGGAAGCAATGGCCTAGTCCCCATATAATACTTTTCGCTTGCTTGAAATAAAAGCACCACCCTCAGCAATAAAAATGATGAAACATTGCAAAATGCTAATCATGTGCTGTTGAAGAAAAGATTCTCTAAAGGGAACACACCTAAAGCCGAAGCCACCATCTCTGTGATTTTGCGGAAGCAATAGCCTGAGCTCTCATGGCCCTCGCATTTAACCCTTTACAAATATCATCTAGGTATACTCACCTGTAAGACTGAATATTGGGATCTGGATACGGTAGTATATTCTGAGGTGGGACACGCGTATAAGTTTAAGTTTCTAAAACATTAATCTCGTATCTCGAAACAATTGAACTTTGTGTGAAAATTTAAGTGGATCAGTATACTGACAATCTAAGTTAATCGTTTAGAACTTAAAATGCTTATAGCTTAACGGTGTTGGTGATTTGTCTCAAAAACTTATATGATCCTCTTTCAAAAACTCACAAAAATATTGTATGAAAATATTTCTTTACTGCATTTCTTTAATTTCAAAAAAAAAATTAGTGTGTTTTAGCATAAATTTTGAAAAATCCAAAAAGATTTTCGACAACTGATGTTGAAGAGCTGATTTTCAAAACTCCAAATGCTAAACATGATGAACATTTCGTGAAGGGGAGTCTGTTTATAATGAATAAAAATAAATGTTTTGACTTCAAGTGGTTCATCAGATATTAACATTGTGAAATCCTTTATTGATTGATTAATACCTGCAAGTGGTATATAAATTTGTCAAATTGTAAATTTGTGAAATTTATTGTGAGGTCGAGATATGTGCAGGTTCTAGTGATTAAATCCGAGCAGAATAAGAAGTCAGGTTACAATCTTGGTATTGCTGATGCTGATTAACTTAAGGAATCAAGAGATCTGATCAAGAGAAGATGGAGTCAGATTGAGATCCTGGTAGAGAGAAGAAGAGAGAAGACTGAGGATGTTTTACACTGTCAGATACTTCAGAAAGAGCAGAAAAACTGATAAAGACTGAAGACGTTGAAGACTCGACACTGAAGACTTCGTCAACATCCGAGGGGGAGTCTGTTGGTGCATACGTCTGTCGACTTCGTCTTGTATCGAGTATTGTAATAGATTGTATAGATCAGGGCATGAAGTACGAGAAATTAGGATTTAGAGGTATTTCGCACGGAATAGAAAACAGCTATTTCGTACGAAATCAGTTGGTCATTTCGCACGAAAACACTATTTCGTGTGAAAACTGATTTCGCACCAACTTTTTCGTGCGAAATAGGTCAGCCTATAAATACATGTTGTGCCATTTCGTTTGTAACTTTCCGATTCCAGAGCCGAAGTGCTGCTGAAGTGTCTACTCGCTGTAAAACGTTGTTATATCAATCAGAAAGACAATTAAAGTGAATATCTAGCTGTTTCGAACTCGATACGTTAGTTTCCGCCTCTTGTATTGATAAGAACACCTCTGAACGACTCGTTTTGGTCGTGAAAACGATCCTACATTCACCCTAGAGACTCCATTTATCCCTGAAAAGTTTGGAATTACTCCCTATTGGTGCATATTATGTATGTCCGCCACTATGCGAATATGCTAGATAGAGCGTGTGTTGAATATTGTATAGTTATGAGTTAGTGACGAACACATGAATTTGGAAAGATGAAGCACATCCGTACGGATGTAGCACATCCGTACGGACTAACACATTCGCACGAACGTAAGTTTACATTCGTACGAACCTTTTACATCCTCACCAAACCAATGTCTATATCTAGTGTCGTGTGTTTGTAGTTTTAGTTTGATAAGTTTTGGAGATCCCAGAGGGGAAGTGCTGGACAAATTTTGTCTCCAACTTGTAAAATTGATGCATGCTCTTTCGGTATGAATGGAATCCTTCTACTTCATCTTATTTCTACCGAATTAGCTCTATCCCGTCAAAACTTCCGTTTAAACCCGACCAATCCGAAACTTTCTATTAGTATCAAAGCAGGAGGCTTGATATCTGAGACATCTACAAGATTTGAACTTTGAAGACTTCTTTTCTACTCAATATATAAGGGTTTAGACGTAAATCATCATATAAAGGGACAATCCATGGACAAAAAGTATGTTGGACCGATTACGTGACCCGAAAAGTCAATCCGAGTAGCTCATCTTTATGTATGAAGGCGGAATCAACCTATATGAAGTTACATCAGCTTGTTCTTTCAATTCCTATCTTTTTATTGCTTTCTGATGATATTATGACAGCGTATCGTCCCACAAGCAATGACCTAGGTTCGCTCCAAAACGTTACAAATGAACACAACATCAGGCTATATATAGTGTGTGTGGTTCGCTTATGTGAACTGCCACAAAAGCGAATCAGCCACATTGACATAAAAGCGAACCAGACCTAATGACCTATAAGCGAACCAGACCTAACATGGTCACATAAGCGAACCTGTCAACATTTTTCATGATTTCGACATCCTAAACCCTATGTTGACCCATATTGACCTAAGACTTGATGTAGACGAAGTCAACAGACATTCCGTGCACTAACAAAGTAAAATTGAAACCATAGGATTGTTTAGAAATGAATTATTAACTAGTATGTGAAAGAATCATCTTAAAATTTGAGGAAATAAAGATTTTAGATCGAAAAGATTGGAAAAGTAGGTTTCGAACGTACAAGAGAGTTTCCTGCTTAGGAGTGTCACATTCGTACGAAGGAACTACATCCGCACAAAAGTAAACCTTATCCGTTTGACAAATCATGTTCATCCACACGAACCAGCTTAAATCCGCACGGAAGGCATTCATCCGTACGAAAGACACCTCATCCGCACGAATCAGCCTAATTCATTCTAAAATCAGTTCATTCACACGAAGGAGACATTCGCACGAATTTAGATTTTACATCTGCGTGAATGTATTCAAATGCCTAAAAAAATTTGATCATGGTGACCAGATGAGTGTCTAGAAAACATTTGGTGATAGAAAATTTTTTCAAGATTTTAGCGTTAAATAAGGGTTATTCGGGGACACCGTCGGAGGATTTAGAGAATGATTTTGTTGATGAGATCACAGAGGGTTGAAGATAATGGGGTAGTCACGGATATCTGTTCAGAATGTTTATAATTTAATATAGTGACTATCAATGGGCCTTAAAGTAAAATCCACAGTTGATGAAAAATGGACTTTTGTGAAACAAAATCTCACATTTGAGTTTTTCAGTGAAAAGAGAGAACTGAATTTGCTCAGTTTGAGGGGGGACATTCAGTAAACAATATAATGACGTCAGAATTTTCCAAAAATGAGGGGGAATAAAATTTTCAAATGTTTCACATTTTTGAAAATTCAGACACTAGAACATAATTCGGGTGGTTCCGACTTCAGATTGTCAGGGGTGGCATAAGATTTTAAAATCTTTAGTCTACAATCTTAGGAGGTTCAAAATCTTCAATTTGAGATCAGATTGATGTCTTAGGGTTCGAGTCCCATGTCTTCGTCAAGCCGGTTAGCATGATTAGTGTCACAATATGCACTAGTACTGTCGATACTTCTAAGATATCAGAGGGCTAGCTGAGAGTTCTTTCATAGTCTAAAGTGTTAGAATGGTTAATATTCGAGTAGATGAACTATTTTCCGGACTAACCATCGGGGAATGACGATGTTTATCGATTAAGTTGCTGTCGGGACTAACGAAGAAGAATATATATATATCTGTTATCGTGTTGAAGATGAACAACGTGAATCTGATCGCGAAAACAGGTTTCTAAGATCAAAGTGTGTTACCAGATGATTTGTTATCCGATGAAGATTTGCTGATTGTGAAGATTACCATTTACACTGATCAAACATTCACGAGTGTGCTTAAAAGAGATTACAGAAAATGGGATTTCAGATTTTCATAGGTATTCACAGACTTGAAGATTACTGGTGTGGTGATTCGAAGTTTTTATCAATTACCGGGTTGGTTTTTTGAAGATTAAAAGATTGAGCTAAAGTGATAAATCAAAAACCGAACGTAGATGTGATTAAAGTTGAAACAAAGAAGCTACATTGTGACATTTCGAGTTGGTGATTATTTGTGAAGATTGCAGTTATGCAAATCAGAGGAGGTCGGGAACCGTGCAAACTAAGACCTGAAGATTCATTTAAGGGGGAATTTAATAAATATAATGCAAACCTGAATCATCAATCAAGGTGGAATCAATTAAAGGTATCAAATGCTTGATTGAAGTTGTAGAATATTCAAGCACGGTTCTCATACTTCAAGATCAAGATTCGACAGTGACGACCAAGGGGAATTTGTTGGTGCATATTATGTATGTCTACCACTGTGCGAATAGGCTAGATAGAGCGTGTGTTGAATATTGTATCGTTACGAGTTAGTGATGAACACATGACTTTGGAGAGGATGAAGTACATTCGTACGAATGTAAGTTTAACCTGTTACATCCTCACCAAACGAATGTCTATATATAGTGTTGTGTGTTCATAGTTTGAAAACTTTTGGAGATCCTAGAGGGGAAATGCTGGAGATATTTAGCTTCTAAGATTGATGTATTTTCTTTCGGTATGAATGGAATCCTTCTGCTTCATCTTATTTCTAACGAATTAGCTGTATCCCGTCCAAACTTCCATCTAAACCCGACCGATCTGGAACTTTCATTCCCGACCTTCCAATTATCGTCAATAAGTCATCGAATAACTTAAAAGTTCCTTCAGGTTTGTTAAAAGATTAAAAATGTTGAAGCCGGTCGTGAGGAATGGTTGCAAGTCATTTTGAATTATAACGACTGAAAGCTCTTGTTATTTGAACATAGTTCTTAACATTTTAAATGGTCCTGTTTGAAGCATTAATGAGTGATAGTAACAAATGTTTGGATAAGGAAATTGGCATAATAATACCATTAAGATATTTTGTTTTAGAAGAACTTTTATAGATGTATTTTTGTGTACCAAATTTTCTACAAATTATTTAATTTTTCTACACCAAATTTATTAAATCAATTCTAGTCAAAAGAATTGGTTGCTGGTTGCAAGTACTTTTCAAAGATAATGAATCGGGTTCATAATACTTTGTCGTAGCTCTTTAGTATTCTAAACGCTTCTATTTGACGCATGTAGTATTTAATAGTTGCAACTTTATTGATATTAAAATTAGCATTGATAAACAATATATGTTTGTGTTCCACTTTTTTGTCTTCTACAAGTGTGTATATATATATATATATATATATATATATATATATAGGGAATGGATATATAGGAAACCATTTATTAGTGAGAAAACTAAGGAAACCAACCTTTTCACCATTGATCTTGATCATCTAAGGGTTAGGGAAATTTGATGGTTTTTGATTTAAATTTAATACACAACATATATTGATGAGTGGGCCAGGAGGGTATTTGTGTCAAACCATCTCCATATCTCATTCTCTCTCTTCTGTCACCATCACCATCAAACCATCAAACCATTATCATTCTCTCTCTTCCTTCTTCTTTCTTCTTTTTAAGAATTCAAAATATCTATTCTGTCTCTTTCTTTCTTCTTCTTCTTCTTCTGTAAATTCTCCATCATCATCATCATCATCATCATCCATTCTCTCTCTCTCTCCATGTTTCAAAATAAACACCAAGAACACACACAAGTGTGTGTGAGAGAGTTCAGGAGGTAGAGAGAGAGATTTAAGAGAGAGAAGAAGACGGTGCCGACGACGACGGTGTTACAGGCAACCGGAGTGCTGATTTCAGGTGTGTTCATGCTTCATCTCACGTCGTCATCTTCATCTCGGGTGTGCTGATGCTTGTTGAAAGTTGATTTCTAGAGTGAGAAACAACAATCTTCATCATATTCATCAAGAACACCAAGAACACATAGAGAGAATCAAGTTTGAAGATCTTCATCGTGTTCATCACACGGTTTCTAGATTCGGTAAGTGTTTTTAGAGAGAGAAAGTTGCTATTTTAGAGAGAGAAACAACAATCTCTTGAGTATTTTATTTTGAAAAATCATTTCACACTTGATGTTTTAGTTAAAATGGTTGTTTATAGGTTTTTGTGTAATGGATGTTTTAAAGATGAACATGATTCTTTTGTTAAAATGGTTGTAAAAATGGGTAAATGTTTATGTAATTTGCAGGTTTTTATTTTTGTGTTAAAATCATTTTTGTGGTAAAAAGTTGTGTTTGGTTTGGTTGCTTGTTTGAGGCTTTTGATCTGAATAGTAACTGTTTTTTTGGGGGGTTGGTTGCTTGTTTGGGCTTTTGATCTGAATAGTAACTGTTATTGTGTGTTATACTAGGAGGTAACACATGTTACATGTGTTACGATAACGAAAGAAGGTAGATGGAGAAACCGATGAAGAATGGGAACAAGTAGATGAAGGGCAAGTGGTGGGTACCTTTGATGTTGTACAGAAGTTACCCTCCAGTGTAACACATGTTACAAACATGTGTTACATATGTTCAACCTCTTTGTTACCAAAAATCGAGGCTGCACATATGTAACATGTGTTACAACAGGTTTTTACCTACTTGCACGTCTCTATTACAAATGGATGAAAACAGTTTTTTTAAAACATCCACGATGTAACACTTGTTTATTTGAAAGTTCTTAAAACAACCGTTGTAACACGTGTTACATCTTTTTACTCAGCTGTGCATTTTCCTTTTTATAATCCCATCCTCAACGTAAAGATACATCCAATGTAACACGTGTTACAAAAGGAAATTACCTACTTACACATCTCTATTACGTTGATTTAAACAGTTATTTAAAAACATCCACTTTGCAACACTTGTTTATTTGAAAGTTCTTAAAACAACCGTTATAACACGTGTTACATCTTTTTACTCAGCTGTGCATTTTCCTTTTTATAATCCCATCCTCAACGTAAAGAGGGGGGTTGCACATATGTAACACATGTTACACTTGTTTATTTGAAAGTTCTTAAAACAACCGTTGTAACACGTGTTACATCTTTTTACACAAGTTACTTGTAGTTACCCCAACCCTTTTTTGGTATTTTCAGTTTTTTGATATTTTCAGTTTGTTGCCCAATAATTTATGGGTTGGGTTTGTGTTAGGTTTTATGAATTGGATTTGCTTTATTTTGTTTTCTGTTTTTTGTTTAAATTGGGCATCCCAATTATTGGTAGATAATTAGTTCGAAAATCCATAATTGTTATAGTAAAGGTTTCAAAATTTTGTTGGTTAAGTTGTTCTTTTTTTTATAATTAGTGTTAAATGTTTCAAATTTTTTCAGGCATAATTAGTTACGTATGTTACATTTCTACCAGCTACATTTCTGCTAGTTAGATTCTAAACTGATTGTCTTGTATGTTGTAACATATGTTACACTTTCGGACAATATATGGTGCACATATGGTGTTACACATTTTGTTTTGATATGAGTGTATATTGAAATGGTGAAGGGCAAGTGGTGGGTAGGCTGGCTAATAAGCGAAAGCAGAACGATAAAGAAACAGAACAATAACGAAAGAAGGTAGATGGAGAAACCGATGAAGAATGGGAACAAGAAGTCGATGAAGGGCAAGTGGTGGGTACCTTTGATGTTGTACAGAAGTTACCCTCCAGTGTAACACATGTTACAAACATGTGTTACATATGTTCAACCTCTTTGTTACCAAAAATTGGGGCTGCACATATACAACACGTGTTACAATAGGTTTTTACCTACTTGCACGTCTCTATTACAAATGGATGAAAACAGTTTTTTTAAAACATCCACGGTGTAACACTTGTTTATTTGAAAGTTCTTAAAACAACCGTTGTAACACCTGTTACATCTTTTTACTCAGCTGTGCATTTTCCTTTTTATAATCCCATCCTCAACGTAAAGAGGGGGGGTTGCACATATGTAACACATGTTACACTTGTTTATTTGAAAGTTCTTAAAACAACCGTTGTAACACGTGTTACATCTTTTTACACAAGTTACTTGTAGTTACCCCAACCCTTTTTTGGACACAAAGAGGGGTTGCACATATGTAACACATGTTTGTAACATGTGTTACACTAGAGAGGTAACACATGTATCAGAGAGTGTGATTGTGTAGTTTCGGTGCAGAATACAGTTCCATGTAACACTTTGTAGCGAGGATGTTGCTTGACGGAAAGAAGATACTTGTTGACGATTGTGTAGTTTCGGTGAAGAATACAGTTTCAGGTAACATGTGTTACCTATCTCGTACCTGTTTGTTGTGTTAAATAACTCCGAAAATATTACTTGTGCTATTATGTATTTACTATGGCGGTTGTATTTGCAGGAGTGAGGAGAATGACCAGGTCCGTGACGGTAGGCTGGCTAATAAGCGAAAGCAGAACGATAAAGAAACAGAACAATAACGAAAGAAGGTAGATGGAGAAACCGATTAAGAATGGGAACAAGAAGTCGATGAAGGGCAAGTGGTGGGTACCTTTGATGTTGTACAGAAGTTACCCTCCAGTGTAACACATGTTACAAACATGTGTTACATATGTACGTAGACTTGTTGTTAACAATGTTATTAGCAGGTGGTGGGTACCTTTGACGTTGTAACAACATTACATCATCCAATTTACAATAGTGTAACATATATTATAAACATGTTTTACATATGTCAGCACCTTTGGTTTCAATTTAAAGTTAGTAAAATTACATATGTAACAACATTACATCATCCAAAATGTCATATCAATGAACAAACAAGTAGACTAGTGTAACGAATTAAAGGGACAAACGATACACTTCATGTTACATATGTACGTAGACTTGTTGTTAACAATGTTATTAGCAGGTGGTGGGTACCTTTGACGTTGCACAGAAGTTACCCTCTAGTGTAACACATGTTACAAACATGTGTTACGGATATTGAAATGGTGAATGGTAATTGTTGTATCCTCATCTTAGCAAGTACTCTTTTGCTGACTACTAATATTTGTGTTTTTCATTTCTTGGGCAGGACTGGGACTGGGAAGAAACCTAACAAAACATTATGTGTGAAATGATGCAGATAAAAACTCAAAATTTAGGGAGTCTTCAAGTTCAGGGCATAATTGGGTAGAAGGTAACTAGGGTTAGTTATGTTACTACTATTTTTTTAATTAGTAGATTAAAAATACTGGAGTGTAACTTGTGTTATTACGACTTGACCTTAGCAGTTGCAACCAAACGAGAAGGGATCTTGGCAGAAAAAAAAAAGAACTACAATATCAGATACGACAAAAGGTGGCCACAAAGCGAAAGAAGGTAGATGGAGAAACCAGTGAAGAATGGGAACAAGAAGTCGATGAAGGGCAGGTGGTGGGTACCTTTGACGTTGCACAGAAGTTACCCTCTAGTGTAACACATGTTACAAACATGTGTTACGCATGTTCAACCCCTTTGTTACCAAAAAACGGGGCTGCACATATGTAAGACATGTTTGTAACTTATGTTACACTAGATGGTAACAAATGTATGATCATTTTTGGATCATTTGTATATATTTAAGTCTGTATAAACCTACAACATCGAAACCCCCAAAAAGGTTACACATGTTATGACAGAATGAGGCCCGCTTGCGGTCTGCTCATATAATGTAATATATGTGTGGGCGCTCGGGGGGGCAAAAGCAAAAGTGCACTAATTTTTAACGTTATTTTACTAATTTCGTGAAAATAACGTTAAAAAGAGGGGATCGTTAATCAGGCATCATGTGGTGGCGTTGATAGCCGAAAGACAAGGGGGTACATGCACCAATTGGCGTTTGTCTCAATTGCTGAGTGTTATGTGCCTTATGTCCAAGGCTTGATGCAAAACCACAATCGAGCCGGGGGTCTCATTGGAAGCAGCCTCTCTATTCCTACGGGGTAGAGGTAAGGCTGTCTACATCCCACCCTCCTCAGACCCTACCTTAGCTTTGCTATAGGTGGGATATACTGAGTACGATGATGATGATGATGATGTTATGACAGAATGGGAAATGTGTAGCATCGTTCAATACTGTTGTTTCACTCTATAGTGTGTAACATGTGTGACATGGCGTTTGTCAGCAAAACATATAACTTATAAGGTGATACGGTTGTATCTTTAAAACATGTTTACCTATAAATACTTACATGTTACAGGTTGTATCTTTAAAACATGTTTAAACTGGAAACTGGAAACACTTACAAAATTTAAAGCAGAGTTACACAAGATGTAACATGTGTAAACTGGAAACACTTGTGTAACATTTCGGTGTAACACATGTTACATGTTGTATCTTAAAAAACATGTTTACCTATAATAGAGACGTGTACAAATGGATGTTTTGAAAAATCTAACACGTGTTGCGTTGGATGTATCTTCAAGCTGAAGATGGGATTATAAAAAGGAAAATGCACAACATTAAAAAAGTTGTAACACGTGTTACAACGGTTGTTTTAAGAACTTTCAAATAAACAAGTGTTGCAAAGTGGATGTTTTTAAATAACTGTTTAAATCAACGTAATAGAGCCGTGTAAGTAGGTAATTTCCTTTTGTAACACGTGTTACATTGGATGTATCTTTACGTTGAGGATGGGATTATAAAAAGAAAATGCACGTCTGAGGATGGGATTATAAAAAGAAAATGCACGTCTAAGAAAATGCACATCTTCATCTTGAACACAAAACATCTTTTCACCTGTGAACAAAACAAGTAAACAAGTGTTGCAAAGTGGATGTTTTTAAATAACTGTTTAAATCAACGTAATAGAGCCGTGTAAGTAGGTGATTTCCTTTTGTAACACGTGTTACATTGGATGTATCTTTACGTTGAGGATGGGATTATAAAAAGAAAATGCACGTCTGAGTAAAAAGTTGTAACACGTGTTACAACGGTTGTTTACAGAACTTTCAAATAAGTGACAAGCCGGACGATAGCCAGTGGTACAAATGGATGTTTTGAAAAATCTAACACGTGTTGCGTTGGATGTATCTTCAAGCTGAAGATGGGATTATAAAAAGGAAAATGCACAACATTAAAAAAGTTACTCCAAAACAAAGGACAATTTTAACATGTGTAACACATCTTAGAATTGCCTATCGTTTTGAAATAACAATAAATTTATCTTTTTTCAGAACCATATAGAGTAAGGGTTACATGTGTAACACATGTACAACTATCAGATAATTAAAAAAGGCAGATCTGTAACACAAGTAACACATGTTACAAATTGTTTTGAAGTAACAGAGAAGGTTGTAAAGTAAGAGCTACATGTCTAACACATGTTTTGAAGTAAAAGAAATGTAAAAAATGCAGATCTGTAACACATGTACCACATGTTACAAATCCTTATTGTTTTGAAGTAACAGTAAAGATATCTTTCTTCACAACCATTTATCTTAATATTTAGATGTGTAACACATGTAATACGCCTAACTTGCGTAATGTTGTTACTACATATGTAGCTAATTATCCCACCAAAAAAACACGACTTTTTATTTGTAAAATAAACGAGATTCCGAATAAATTATGAAGTTTATACATTTTAACATTTAACAGCCAATCTAAAAAAAATCAATAAGCTGGTCTCATATACTGGGGTAACACATGTAACACCCTATATACAACATATGTAACCCGCAGTGTAACACGTGTTACAACATATATGATAAACAGTTTAGAAATTTTAGCATTAATCTTCGTAAAAATAACAATATACTCTGTACAAACAATTTAGAAAGTCAACATTAATCTTCGTAAAAAATATCAATATACTCTTCGCATAAATGTAGCTGATAGAAATGTAACATATGTAACAAATTATGCCAGTAAAAAACACGAATTTCTATTTGTAAAACAAAACCGATATCCGATTAAATTATGAACTTTCTAAAGGTAATGAAAATGTAATATCGGAGTGAATTTATTCAAAAAACAACTAAAAAACAAAGAAATTTGAAGCATACATCGTAAAAATTATGGATTTTCAAACTAATTATCTACCATCAATGGTGATGCTGAATTTAAACAAAACCAGAAAACAAATTAAACAAAATCCAATTCATAAACCCTAAAAAAAACCCAGCTCACCCACACCCCCCCCCCCCCACACACAAAAATCCAACTAAAAGCAATCATTAACTCAAAATCGCTGGACAAACAATTTAGAAATTTAACTTTAATCTTCATAAGAAAATCAATACACTTTGAAGAGAGAAATACAACATACAAAAATTTCTTATAGATCTTGATTTAAAAAATAAAATAAACAAACTAGCTCTGATTTTAAATCTACCAAACATTATACAAAGTATAAATCTAAACAAATTACATAAATTAACAAAAGTAAGATCTTTAAACATGTTTCTCTCTCACACACTTGTGCGTGTGTTCTTGGTGTCTAGGTGAACAACATGAAAATTGTTATCTCTCTTTCCAAAATATTAGCTTTCTCTCTCTAAAAAACAGAAACAAAGATGTGATTAAAATGACACCGAGCTTCCTTTTCTTTAAGAGCTTTGATGGTGGCTTCGATCTTCAGATTTCAAGGTTGGAAGGGATGGTGGCTTCGATCTTCGATCTTTGAGAGCTTTGATGGTGGCTTCGATCTTCATATTTCAAGGTTGGAAGGGATGGCTTCGATCTTCGATCTTCAGATTTCAATGGTTGAAGAAGAGAACAATGGAGTTTTGAAGATAGAGAGAGAATGAGATATTAGGTGTTATTTTAGAGAGAGAATGGATGATGATGGTTTGAAAAAGGTGATGGATGATGGGTTGAAAAAGGTGAAAAGTACTAGGCACAATCTTCAAAGGAAAAACAAAAAGACTAAAATACCCTTCAAGCATGGGTTTGGATGAGGTGATGTGGATGAATGTGGACCACATATTCTAGTTTCCTAAGTTTTCTCAATAAAATTGGTTTTCTCCATATACTTACACTATATATATATATATATATATATATATATATATATATATATATATATATATATGTGTGTGTGTGTGTGTGTGTGTGTGTGTGTGTGTGTGTGTGTGATTGGGTTCATTTGTGAACAAGATCTTCATAGTAAACTGTGTGAACTAATCAGGACCATTGATTTCATTTTTAGTTGTTAAGGGTAGAATTGTTATACAATAAATTAGTTTGAAATCTTTATTTTAATCATTTAATTTCAGTTACACTTTTAATTTTGGTAGTTTTCTTAGATTGCATAATTATCTTCTCCATCTCTTTTAATTTAAAATAATTTTATTTTCCATTTTTCTGTACGTTCATGGCGTTCAGCAGGCCCTTGATAAGGGATAATTATATTCACCCAAGACTAAGAAGTTTTATTATTTAATAAATGAATTCATATGTTTGTGTTATTTATATTCTTTTTTTAATTGCATATTCATGCAAGAATGGATTATTTACATAACGTCTAATTACATATTTTTTTATTTTTAGATTAAGTATTTAATTTTTTTTAACAATTGCATATCCATGATTATTCTTCATTAGTCATCATGAATCTTGTGTGTTTCTATATTATAATCGCGTTTTTAATAGGTGATGTATGCTACGTAGGTGGTGGTGGTTGGTGGTGCAATCGGCGGTGTGTGGCTAATAACTTTCAAATATTTGTAGACTAATATTCCGGTTTCTTGTTGAAATTTAATAAGAAAAATCAGATTTTAATATATAATCTGATTTCACTATTCATGAATCATGATGTTTAGCTTGTGGCCAGTTTCTAGTTTCTGATGGAGTGGCACGTGAATTTTCTGAGAACAATACCAAAAAAAAACCCACGTACATTTGTATTGCGTTCTTGTGATCTGTATTCCGAATATATATAATTACCCCTACATTCTTGCGATTAATATTTTTAAATAAACACTTATGTTCTTTTTAAAACTAAGTATTAAACCTAACTAAATTATGTTTTTAACATATTTGTATACATGTCGGTATATACAAGATTTATACACTTGTGTATTATTACATCTTGTTCCCTCCAATTCGTTATAAACCAAACTTATACACCTGTGTGTTATTCAAGTACATATGTGTATAAAGGTCGGTATATCATCAGATGTACACACCTACGTATTATTCAAGTAGATATGTGTATACAGATCGTTATATACCAGACTTATACACCTGTGTATTATTACATCTTGTTTCCACTATGCATCTTTTCATCAAACATTAATCTAATACATACATACATACATATATATATATATATATATATATATAATGTAATTAAATATTTTTTATCGTGTTCTAGATGGAACAATATTTGATAATGTTTGCATTTTTTTTTTAAATTATCAATTATCAAGTTAGGTAATTAAAAATTCTTTTAATTGAAAAGAGAAATCAGGAGAGAAAAAAAATCAATTAATTAAATAGAGTGACAAAAATACAATTATACCCTTGTGTCTATTAAAATAAATAAAGTTACAAAAGATAATTACAATCTTGTCACTACTATTAAAATGTAGATCTACAAAATCAGTGACTAGGATAAGTTTATTTTGTTCACAAATACAATATTGTTCACTCATGAAAACTACCCTATTATATATATAGGGTTAGGAATTAGAGAAAACGGTGAAAAGTGTGAGAACGGTGAGAATGATTTTGGTGGTGACATGTGGCATTGATGCTAAATTACATTAAGGGGTAATATTGTCAAAAAACCAACTCACATGAACTGGGTGTTCAAATAAAACGCCATAAAAACACGCAATTCAGAAAAACGCCATGAAAATATCCAGTTAAAAACGCTATAAAACACCTGGTTCAGAAAAACGCATGAAAAAACTTAGTTGAAAACGCCATAAAACACTAAGTTCAGAAAAACGCCATGAAAATACCTAGTTAAAACGCCAGAAAACACCTGGTTCAGAAAAACGCCATGAAAATACCTAGTCTAAAACGCCTTAAACCCCCAGTTCAGTAAAACGCCATAAAACCCAGTTAATTTTTTTTTCGAAAAGTATATCAATAGTATACCCGTTGGAAAGATAAAAAACGCTAAGTTTTATGGTGTAATTTTTTTCGAAAAATAATCACGTATAAAAAAGTTATTGTCGTTTAAATATAATGGGGGAAAATGGTATGTGATTAGCATGTGCACCTTTGTTTGGATCTACCTATTTTACTACTCCTGGTAGTTCCAAGGCCCCTATTATTTACAAAAATGACACTGTATCAATCTCAGCCACAAACCACTAATATGTGTGGCTGAGAATCGTTCTCATCGTTCTCACAATTTGAGCCGTTCTCCTGATACTAGTCCTATATATATATATATATATGGAGAGGATCACGAAAAACTACATATAAATGAGAAAACTAGAAAACTAACTAAAAAAATCTAAAAAAAGCTAAAAAATATACCAATTTTTTTTTACATTTTTTTATAAAAAAAATCGCTAGTTTTTATATATAAAAAAATATTTTGTTGTACTTCACATGTGCATTATATGTGCATTATATGTGTACTACACATGTGCACTATATCCGTAATAGTGCACATGTGCAATACAAAAATAAAATATTTTTTTTTTGAAAAAAATTTTCCATGCATAAAAACCTGCGATTTTTTTTTAAATTAAAAAAAAAACTTTTGGTATGTTTTTAGGCTTTTTTAGTTAGTTTTTTTGTTTTCTCATTTAAACTAGTTTTCTCATGATACATCCCCTATATATATATATATATATATATATATAGGATGAGGATCATCCTATAACACTAATTATTGCGAGAACAAAAAGAACAACTCTAAATTACTAAATTTTGGGATTTAAGGTTGATATTTTTTAAGTTTATGTTTCTTACATAAATATGTGTATTATATATACATAAAAAAATCATATATTTTTAGCTACACATAGCCTACATACATGTAGGTAATTTAACATACACATAACCTACACATATGTAGGTTATATAAAAACTGAAAATTTTCCATATTTTGTTTTTAATTCTAATGTGAGAAACTATAAATCTTACATTTGTAAAATTTTCATTTACTTTTTTTGCTTTTCACGATTGAAAAAATGGGTAATGGATTGTGCTCTGCGTGTTCTCACAATATTTAGTGTTCTGCATAGAACCTTCGCTCTATATATATATATAGGTAAAGAGTACTATACAATATTGCTTATCGTACATTACGTACGCTTCAATCTTAGCCGTCAGATCATCTTCCCGTATTTTAAAATCGCATGTTGTTTTTTTTATAACAATTTCGCATGTGATAATTTTTGATGAATTCGCATGTTGTGACAACCCTCAAATTACAGGTAACTGTACAATTTATTAATGATAAATAAAGTGCTTGATGACTGTGCTGAATCATTTAACTGCTCTCTGATTACTGTGTTATACTTAAGTGTGCTTGTTAACATACTAGTAGTGTACAGAAAAGTTACTAAATAGTCCTGTGTGCTTTCCTAAGTATTGAGAATTAAAAGTGTTACAAAAAAAAAATATATATATAGGACACTTTACGGATTAATTAAGCACTTTAACAGAACAGTATCAAACCGAACAACCGGACTTTACCCGGAACACAAAAATATTGTCAAACACATTGTTTTTATTTTTCTAAGCTAGTTAGGGTCCCCGAACACCCTAACACACTATATATTTAATAACACTCATAACACCCTAACTATATCACTTGGTTTCTAACTAGAACTTGTAACTAACCATTGAAAACCAACCCTCTACCCCCCCCCCCCTCCTTACGGTTACAAGGGTGTACCTCCACCCTTTATTTTCCTTCAATTGTTTATTATATATGTTATGTACTAATGAAACATATAGACTAATGGTTAATGGTGTGTCGGAAGTAAGTTTATTTAAACCACAAGTCCCTCATTCATAACATCCTCACATCACCAACACCCTCAAACTCTCCCTCCCTCTTCCCTTGGTCACGGCTGCAAACCACCACCACCCTACCATCACCTTCAATCTTGTTTCATCCATTCTACAAGCATACAAAGGTACTACAAGGCATACAACGAAGCTCGGTGTTCTCGGAAGTGGAAGGACCTTCTTCGTTTGCTATTAACCACCACATTTCTTCACTTGAACTTCCCTAGTCTTGAACAAGTGGTAAGAACTTAGATCCATTCATTATTCATGTTATATAAGTGGTTAAAGTAAGTTATATGATGATAAACTTAAAGAACACAAAGAAACTTGAACTAGAAACATGAACATAATGTTTACATAAAAAGGAAATGTGATGAAGTGATGTTAATATAAAGTTGTTTTGATTCTTGTTGATTTCCTGATGATTTTCTTGTTAATATTGATGTTTGATGTCGTTGTGATCACTAAACATGTTAACGGAATCAATCGAACACGAGTTAGAAAGCTAAAAGCTGAAAACAGGAGTCTGATTGGTGATTACAGCCAACTTCAGTTGGCTGTAACAGGACCTTAATAGAACGAAAAAAGTATTTTCTGAAGTCTAGATGTATGTATTTTGAAATACGGTTCTAATGGCACTGGAATCATAATTTTTGGACTTCGTTTACTGTTTTTAAAGTGTCGTTTTGTAACAGCAGCTAAAGCTGCATTTTTGCTGCTGAAAATATGCGTTCTGTTTTCAGTCATATCTTGAATTCTGTGTAGAGTTAGATCATGAAATTTGTACTGTAGATGCCCACCGATGTATTTGTAATTCTCTCACTAGAATTTCGTAAATCGGACTCTCGATGAATTTTAAATAAATTATTCCGTGGACTGCAGTCAGAAAAAGATAAATATGATTTCAGTCCGGAAAATGATTTTTTATAAAATATTGGTGATGAATTCGTTCCCGAGATTTTTACACAATAATATTTGGATCTGTAAAAATTTGGGAATTTTTGCAATAAGTTAACAATTTTATTAAAATGCCCGAAAACAGCCCAGTTTTTTGATATTTAAGTTGAAATGACATAAGTAGTAATTTGCGTGTCTAAATGTCGGGTATGTTATCTGTGAATGATCTAACATGTTATATGTCAACGAAAGTAATATGTGCAATATCGTATGCTTGTTCTTGAGTAGCTATAGGTGGAATGTTTATATGAGCGCGAACTATTAAAGTGAATGCATGTTATGTAGTAGATACGTGTAGGAACTTTGTGCTCTATTTGAAACCACTAAATGACTAACTGGTAATCATATTTGGACGTGATTGACCAACCTTGACTGTTATCTATATTTGAGAATCTAACCGAGCAAACCAAGGTGAGTTCATACACTTTCTAAGGCATGGGATTCCCCGTGGTTGGGAATGGGTTAAAGATTTTAAAACGGAATCTACATATCCTCGTTGGGTAGGATATGTACGGCCATCCTCCGTAGGTAGGATGCCAATATTAATCCTGCGTATTCTCCTTGGGTAGAATACGTACGTTCGTCCTCCTTGGGTAGGACAACAACCTTAAAACTTACTAGACAAAACTCTATCATTAAGTCCCTCATTTTATATCGACTTAATCGCCGAGGCCAATGGCGAGCGGGTCATTAGTTAATAGCGCTATTTGGTTTAACAAACCTCCCACTGTGTCGTCCGAATGGGCGTGTACTAATGGACTATGGCAAACTGTCAGTGAGGATAGACACTGATGTACGGCACAACTATCGTTCGTAGTAGTCGATATCATACCGTCTAGTGGTTTACATGGGGAAGCCCCCACTGATTATGGATATGGTTTGGGTAATAAAAAGGAACTGGTTAAACATACTTTCAACTATGGGGTAACCCCCATGGCAAATAAGCCAACGAAAGTCAAACCACGTTTTTCAGAAACAACTTAAAACTAAACAACCAAACGTGAACTCACTCAACTTTGTTGTTGACTCGTTGTTACATGCCTTACAGGTCGCTAGATGCTTATGCAGCTTGCATGAGGAGGAGGTTGTTGTGGGATAAGGACTGTTATCTCCCGTACTTAATAATTAAACTTTATAAACTTATGGAACTTATGTTTTGGGTCTTAAAACTTATGAACGATGAACTTATGTTTTGAACCTACGTTTTATGCTTCCGCTGTTAACTTAAAATTGGTCACTGTCTTATGGTCACCAATTGTATTGTGGTTGGTTTTACTTACTTAATTTCGTTGTTCAAAATAATTGGTGGCTCGATCCTGGTCACGTCACGCCTCCAAGCGGTGGTACTCCGCAAGGTGGGTTTTGGGGGTGTGACAGATTGGTATCAGAGCCATTGGTTATAGTGAACTTGGTTTTAAAAAGGGGAATAGTTTTTTGACAAAACCAAATTATAACCTGTACAGTGCTCAACGATCCACAACGACGCTTCGCTCCACGTGCAAGACTCGACACAATAGGTGGTATGATTTATGTTATGTTGTCGGTTAGATAGTTCACACTGTGCATTAATTAACGTAATAATTGCTATATGAACCTTGTGTGCTTACTCTCTACTGTTGTCCCACACTTACGCACTCTCGCAACACTTTTCTCACTTACGTTGCTTCATTGTGAAGATCATGAGCGGACGCGGAGGACGTATCAACCTCACTCAAGCCCAGTTGACGGCCTTGATCAATGAACGAGTTGCTGAGGCACTCGCCGCTGTCCCTGCAGGAGGTATAACCTGCCATATCAACCCACCTTAGGATGTTTAGATCCTACTCTCGTAAACCAACCCTCGTGCTTAACCTTGTCTTTTATTCTCGCGCATCAGGTCAACATGCTCAGCCTCCTGTGTGCACGTTCAAAACCTTCATGGATTGCCGACCTACTACTTTCAGTGGCACAGAAGGAGTTGTAGGTCTTCTTCACTGGTTCGAGAAGCTCGAGTCTGTTTTTGAGATGTGCGAATGCCCCGAAGATCGTAGGGTGAAATATGCCACGGGAACACTCGAAGGTGCTGCGTTAACCTAGTGGAAAGCACAGGTTCAACTACTAGGGCTGGTGGTTGCTAATGCCACCCCATCGAATGGTTTTAAAGAACTGATCAAAGAAGAATACTGTAGTCGTGACGACATCCACAAGCTAGAGGTGGAATTTTTCAACCTAAGGATGACGGGGTCTGAGATTGAGGCGTATACGAAGATGTCAAACGAGCTGGCCATCTTGTGCCCTACTATGGTAGACCCTCCCATCAAACGTATTGAGCTGTACCTCAAGGGTCTTGTACCAGAGATTCAGAGTCACGTGACTTCAGCTAATCTTGGCACCATACAGCAAATCATCAAGTTGGCTCATCGTCTCACCGATCAAGCAGTTGAATAGAACAAACTGCCCAAACGTATTAGTGCTACGACTACTGACGCTCCCAATGATAACAAGCGAAAATGGGATGGGAATTCCAGTAAGGGTTCAACTTCAGTTCAGTCACAGCAGCGAAAGACTGATGACTACCAGAGCCCTGGTCAACAACCTTCTGGTAACCAAGGACAGGGTGGATGCCGAGGGAACCACCCCAAGTGTAACCGGTGCAACAAGCATCACAACGGGCAGTGCAACAAGGGTCGTTGTCTGAGGTGTAACAAGTTTGGTCATGAAGCAAAGGATTGCAAGAGCGCACGACCAGCAAATTAGAATCGCCAACAACAACAACAACAAGCTCCACAGAACCACCAGCAGCAACAACAACAACAGGGCAATAAAGGATGTTTTTAGTGTGGCGCTGAAGGCCACTTTAAGAGGAACTGTCCTCAGCTGAACCAGAACAACAACAACCAAGGAAACGGGAACAATAATGGAGGCAACAACGGGGGTAACAATAACGGCAATGGTGCCAGGGGACGTGTCTTCGTGCTGGGTCAGGGGTGATGTAAGGAACGATCCCAACGTTGTGATGGGTAAGTTTCTCCTGGATGACTTCTTTGTTACTGTTTTATTTGATTCGGGTGCCGATACTAGTTATGTGTCCTTAAAAGCTAGCCAAATGCTTAAGCGCACTCCAACACTTTTGAACACCAAACACACGGTAGAACTAGCAAACGGTAAAAGTCTTGAAGCCACACACATAATTAAGGGTTGTAACCTCGTCTTAGCTGGTCAGACTTTCTCTATCGATCTTATTCCTATCACACTTGGTAGTTTCGACGTCGTTATTGGGATGGATTGGCTATCTCATCATCAAGCGGAGATTGTTTGCAAGGAGAAAATCGTCTGCATTCCTCGTTCTGGTGAAGAACCCCTCGTGATTCATGGCGACAAGAGTAGTGCTGTCGTAGGCATTATCTTTTTCCTTAAGGCCCAGAAGTGTTTGCGAAAGGGCCACACTGCCATTCTAGCACTCGTTACTGACACAACAACGGAAGATAAGAAGATAGAAGACATCCCTATTGTACGTGATTTTCCCGAGGTATTTCATGAGGAGTTACCTGGTCTTCCGCCTCATCGTCAAGTTGAGTTTCAAATCGAGCTAGCTCCTGGAGCAGCGCCCATAGCTCGAGCACCTTATCGTCTAGCTCCATCAGAACTCGAAGAATTGTCTACGCAACTACAAGAACTACTGGAAAAGGGTTTTATACGTCCTAGCTCTTCGTCCTGGGGAGCTCAAGTACTATTCATGAAGAAGAAAGACGGTACTTTCAGAATGTGTATTGACTATCACGAACTTAACAAGGTGACCATAAAGAATCGTTATCCACTTCCACGTATTGACGACTTGTTCGACCAGCTGCAAGGATCGAGCTTTTACTCTAAGATTTATTTGAGATCGGGATACCATCAGTTGAGAGTCCGAGAGGAGGACGTCTCCAAAACAGCATTCAGAACTCGTTACGGTCATTACGAGTTTCTGGTCATGCCTTTCGGGTTGACAAACGCACCCGCGGTCTTCATGGATCTCATGAACCGAGTATGCAAACCTTACCTGGATAAGTTCGTTATCGTTTTCATCGATGACATCCTTAATCTATTCTAAGAGTCAAGAGGAACACGAGCAGCATCTACGACTTATGCTGGAACTTCTTCGAGCAAAGCAGTTGTATGCCAAATTTTTGAAATGTGACTTCTGGCTACGCGAAGTCCACTTTCTAGGCCATGTGGTAAACAAGGATGGGATTCATGTGGTTCCATCCAAGGTTGACTCGATTAAGAACTGGCCTGCACCCCATACACCAACAGAAATCCGCCAATTCTTAGGCTTGGCAGGATACTACAGAAGATTCATCAAGGATTTCTCAAAGATTGCGCAACCTCTCACTTCACTGACTCAGAAGGGTGTCACCTATCGTTGGGGTGATGCACAGGAGTCTGCATTTCAGCACTTAAAATATAGACTTTCTAGCGCGCCTATCCTCTCATTGCCCGAAGGCACAGATGATTTTGTGGTTTACTGCGACGCTTCCATCCAAGGACTTGGTTGCGTGTTGATGCAATGTGACAAGGTCATTGCCTACGCATCGCGCCAACTTAAAGTTCACGAAATGAACTACACTACACACGACCTGGAATTGGGAGCAGTTGTCTTCGCACTTAAGATATGGAGACATTACCTGTACGGTACCAAGTGCACCATTTACACCGATCACATGAGTCTCGAGCATATCTTCAAGCAAATGGAGTTAAACATGCGACAACGCCGATGGGTCGAGCTCTTGAACGATTATGAATGCGCTATCAAGTATCATCCGGGCAAGGCCAATGTTGTGGCCGATGCCCTCAACCGAAAGGATACTATACCTAAGCGTGTACGTGCGTTACAGCTTACCATCCAATCTAACCTTCCCACTCAGATTCGTGATGCTCAGATTGAAGCATTGAAAGCAGAAAACATCAGGGCTGAGTCCCTACGAGGATCGAGGCAACGTCTAGAACAAAAGGAAAACGGCGCCTACTACGTTAACGGGCGCATCTGGGTTCCACTTTATGGAAACTTACGCGAGCTTGTGATGGATGAAGCGCACAAGTCTCGTTATTCAGTACATCCTGGTGCAGATAAAATGCACCACGATCTCAAGACTACATACTGGTGGCCTAGTATGAAAGCCCACATAGCAACCTACGTTAGCAAATGTTTGACTTGTGCGAGAGTCAAGACCGAATATCAGAAACCATCAGGCCTATTACAACAGCCAGAGATCCCGAAATGGAAGTGGGAGCAAATTTCCATGGATTTCGTTACTGGCCTGCCTAGGTCCCAACGTGGAAATGATACCATTTGGGTGATCGTGGATCGATTGACTAAGTCTGCACACTTTTTGGCCATCAAGGAAACAAATAAGTTTTCTACCCTAGTAGACATCTACTTGAAGGAAGTGGTATCAAGGCACGGAGTGCCAACCTCCATCATCTCTGATCGAGACTCACGTTTTACTTCTGAACTGTGGCAAGCTATGCACAAGTATTTCGGCTCACATCTAGACATGAGCACGGCATATCATCTACAGACAGATGGGCAATCTGAACGTACCATCCAAACCCTTGAAGACATGCTTAGGGCATGTGTGATTGATTTTGGAAATGGTTGGGAAAAGCACCTCCCTTTGGTGGAGTTTTCATATAACAACAGTTACCACACCAGCATCCAGGCCGCTCCGTTCGAGGCGCTGTACGGACGGAAATGCCGATCACCTCTTTGTTGGGCAGAGGTTGGCGACAGCCAAATCACTGGCCCAGAACTTGTAGTAGATACAACTGAAAGGATCGCTCAGATACGACAACGAATGGCGGCAGCTCGGGACCGTCAGAAAAGCTATGCAGATAAGCGAAGGAAACCACTCGAGTTCCAGGTTGGGGATCGAGTGCTACTAAAAGTCTCACCTTGGAAGGGTGTAGTTCGTTTTGGCAAACGAGGCAAGCTCAATCCGCGTTATGTCAGACCGTTCGAAATCATCGAGAAAATTGGCAAAGTCGCTTACAGGTTGAATCTACCTAAAAAACTCAGTGGAGTTCACAACGTATTCCACGTGTCAAATCTGAAGAAGTGTCTGTCAGATGAGACCCTCATAGTTCCCTTAAAGGAGCTCACTATCGACGACCAGCTGCGATTCGTCGAGGAACCAATAGAGATTACTGATCGAGATGTTAAGATTCTCAAGCGTGCCAGAATACCTCTTTTCCGAGTTCGTTGGGATTCCCGTCGTGGCCCAGAGTATACCTGGGAACAAGAAGACCAAATGAAACTCAAGTATCCCCAGCTGTTTAAGAAAAGTGCAACCACTACTGAGGCCGAAGCTACTACAGAATTTCGGGATGAAATTCCAAATCAACGGGGGGATGATGTGACATCCCAGGAAAATCAGGAAAACCACGCAACTCAACTAGCTTCCCCAGTAACCACGTGCTAAATTTGGGGACGAACTTCACTTAACAGGGGGAGAATGTGACAACCCTCAAATTACATGTAACCGTACAATTTATTAATGATAAATAAAGTGCTTGATGACTGTGCTGAATCATTTAACTGCTCTCTGATTACTGTGTTATACTTACGCGTGTTTGTTAACATACTAGAAGTGTACAGAAAAGTTACTAAATAGTCTTGTGTGCTTTCCTAAGTGTTGAGAATTAAAAGGGTTACAAAAATATATATATAGGACACTTTACGGATTAATTAAGCACTTTAACGGAACAGTATCAAACCGAACAACCGGACTTTTCCCAGAACACAAAAATATTGTCAAACACATTGTTTTTATTTTTCTAAACTAGTTAGGGTCCCCGAACACCCGAACACCCTAACACACTATATATTTAATAACACTCATAACACCCTAACTATATCACTTGGTTTCTAACTAGAACCCTCTACCCCCCCCCCCCCCCCCCGCTCTCCTTACGGTTACAAGGGTGTACCTCCACCCTTGATTTTCCTTCAATTGTTTATTATATATGTTATGTACTAATGAAACATATAGACTAATGGTTAATGGTGTGTTGGAAGTAAGTTTATTTAAACCACAAGTCCCTCATTCATAACATCCTCACATCACCAACACCCTCAAACTCTCCCTCCCTATTCCCTTGGTCACGGCTGCAAACCACCACCACCCTACCATCACCTTCACTCTTGTTTTATCCATTCTACAAGCATACAAAGGTGCTGCAAGGCATACAACGAAGCTCGGTGTTCTCGGAAGTGGAAGGACCTTCTTCATTTGCTATTAACCACCACATTTCTTCATTGAACTTCCCTAGTCTTGAACTAGTGGTAAGAACTTAGATCCATTCATTATTCATGTTATGTAAGTGGTTAAAGTAAGTTATATGATGATAAACTTAAAGAACACAAAGAAACTTGAACTAGAAACATGAACATAATGTTTACATAAAAAGGAAATGTGATGAAGTGATGTTAATATAAAGTTGTTTTGATTCTTGTTGATTTCCTGATGATTTGCTTGTTAATATTGATGTTTGATGTCGTTGTGATCACTAAACATGTTAACGGAATCAATCGAACACGAGTTAGAAAGCTAAAAGCTGAAAACAGGAGTCTGATTGGTGATTACAGCCAACTTCAGTTGACTGTAACAGGATCTTAATAGAAAGAAAAATGTATTTTCTGAAGTCTAGATGTATGTATTTTGAAATACGGTTCTAATGGCACTGGAATCATAATTTTTGCACTTCGTTTACTATTTTTAAAGTGTCGTTTTGTAACAGCAGCTAAAGCTGCATTTTTTATGCTGAAAATATGCGTTCTGTTTTCAGTCATAACTTGAATTCTGTGTAGAGTTAGATCATGAAATTTGTACTGTATATGACCACCGATGTATTTGTAATTCTCTCACTAGAATTTCGTAAATTGGACTCTCGATGAATTTTAAATAAATTATTCCATGGACTGCAGTCAGAAAAAGATAAATCTGATTTCAGTCCGGAAAATGATTTTTTTATAAAATATTGGTGATGAATTGGATCCCGATATTTTTACACAATAATATTTGGATCGTTTAAGATATTCTGTAAAAATTTGGGAAGTTTTGGAATAAGTTAACTATTTTATTAAAATGCCCGAAAACAGCCCAGTTTTTGGATATTTAAGTTGAAATGACATAAGTAGTAATTTGCGTGTCTAAATGTCGGTATGTTATCTGTGAATGATCTAACATGTTATATGTCAATGAAAGTAATATGTGCAATATTGTATACTTGTTCTTGAGTAGCTATAGGTGGAATGTTTATATGAGCGTGAACTATTAAAGTGAATGCATGTTATGTAGTAGATACGTGTAGGAACTTTGTGCTCTATTTGAAACCACTAAATGACTAGCTGGTAATCATATTAGGACGTGATTGACCAACCTTGACTGTTAGCTATATTTGAGAATCTAACCGAGCAAACCAAGGTGAGTTCACACACTTTCTAAGGCAAGGGATTCCCAGTGGTTGGGAATGGGTTAAAGAATTTAAAACGGAATCTGCATATCCTCCTTGGGTAGGATATGTACGGGCATCTTCCATAGGTAGGATGCCAATATTAATCATGCGTATTCTCCTTGGGTAGAATACGTACGTTCGTCCTCCTTGGGTAGGACAACAACCTTAAAACTTACTAGACAAAACTCTATCATTAAGTCCCTCATTTTATATCGACTTAATCGCCGAGGCCAATGGCGAGCGGGTCATTAGTTAATAGCGCTATTAGGTTTAACAAACCTCACACCGTGTCGTCCGAACGGGCGTGTACTAATGGACTATGGCAAACTATCAGTGATGATAGACACTGATGTAGGGCACAACTATTGTTCGTAGTAGTCGATATCATACCGTCTAGTGGTTTACATGGGGAAGCCCCCACTGATTATGGATATGGTTTGGGTAATAAAAAGGAACTGGTTAAACATACTTTCAACTATGGGGTAACCCCCACGGAAAATAAGCCAACGAAAGTCAAACCACGTTTTTCAGAAACAACTTAAAACTAAACAACCAAACGTGAACTCACTCAACTTTGTTGTTGACTCGTTGTTACATGCCTTACAGGTCGCTAGATGCTTATGGAGCTTGCACGAGGATGAGGTTGTTGTGGGATAAGGACTGTTATGTCTCGTACTTAATAATTAAACTTTATAAACTTATGGAACTTATATTTTGGGTTTTAAAACTTATGAACCATGAACTTATGTTTTGAACCTACGTTTTATGCTTCCGCTGTTAACTTAAAACTGGTCACCGTCTTATGGTCACCAATTGTATTGTGGTTGGTTTTACTTACTTAATTTCGTTGTTCAATATGATTGGTGGCTCGATCCTGGTCACGTCACGCCTCCAAGCGGTGGCACTCCGCATGGTGGATTTTGGGGGTGTGACACCTGTTTTTTTTTACCAATTTCGCATGTGATAATTTTGATGAAATAGCATGTTGTTTTTTTATAACAATTTCCCATGTGATAATTTTTGATGAATTCGCATGTTGTTTTTTTGTACCAATTTCACATGTGATAATTTTGATGAAATAGCATGTTGTTTTTTTGTAACAATTTCGCATGTGGTAATTTTGATGAAATCGCATGTTAAAAAACCATCATGCGAAATTGTTACAAAAAAACAACATGCGAATTCAATGCGGGAAGATGATCGAACGGCTGAGATTGTAGCGTACGTAATGTACGATAAGGGCATTTGTACGTTAACCGAACCCTATATATATATATCTTAAATAATATAGTATAAACTAACATAAATCATATAAAAAAAATACCAATGATCTTTTGGCCTAGTGGTTAAGGGAGGGGTGGGAAGCTTTGCTTCTCTTGGAGGTCCTGGGTTCAAGTCCAGGCAAGGGGGTTTTATACTAACTTGGTGATACTAATATACTAACTACTAACCTGGTTAGCGATATCCTAACCGTACGCCGTTCAAAAAAAAAATATCAAAAAAATTCTACAAACTCTGGGTCGACTCTTTTAGTGTACCATTTTTATTAAATAACTTTAAGTTTAATTCGTTCAACGATGTTGAAGTCAGTCATGAAAAGTTTCTAAGTCTGAGTCGTATTATTTTGTTGTAGTTTTCTAGCTTTCTAAACGTCCGTGATTGAAGCACATAATGATTGATAATGACTATATTTTAAAAGGGAAATTAGCATAGATTCACAAAAAACATTTTGTTGACATATTCTATCGTAAATCCGTGTCTAAACTTCTTGCATTATTTAATAATATTTTTTTCTATATACAAATATATCTAAAATAACATAAATACATACAAATAAAAAGTAGACCAAAAGTCTTAACAAATTGTATATCCATTTTTAGTGTACCAAATTTAGTAAAACATTTTATGTTGATTCTTTAAGCAACGTTGAACTCAATCGTGAAGAATGATTAAGCGCTCTTGTTATTTAGTCATAGTTCTTAGCATTCTAAATGGTCCTGTTTGAAACGCACAATGATTGATAGTAACAATATCCTTATATGGAAATTTTCATAATAATACAATAAAGATATTTCGTTTTTACATGAAGTTATATAGATGTATTTTAGTGTACCAAATTTATTAAATCATTTCTAGTCAAAAAAAAAAAAAAAAATGATGCTGGTTGCAAGTACTTTTGAAAGATAACGAATCAGAGTTCATGTTACTTTTTTGTAGCTCTTTAGTATTCGAGAGGCTCATTCTATTCACACCTCCCCTCTTATTGATTACACCCCCCTTGTGAGAGGAAAACTGTCGGTCCCACGCAGACCCCACCTGTAAATATGTGAGAAGAGGGGGGTGTAGAAAGTAGTACCCTATTCTTAACGCTTCTATAATAATTACAGTTTTATTGATATTGAAATTAGCAAAGATAAACAATAAATGTTTTTTGTTATATATATATATATATATATATACACTTATATAAGGAAATGCTAAAATGAGAACCACCTCGAGTTGTAAGAACCGTGAGAACTACACCGTAGGGGGCGCGGTGGACAAATTTTTTTTTTTCATAAACGTAGATGCATGTATAAAAACAACATTTTTAAAAAAAATTCAAAAAAAATGTCGTGTGTGTAGTTTTGAGCGCCACAAGTTTGTGTTTACGGGACCCGTAAATCTGGCCGGAAAATTTACGGGTCCCGTAAACACAAACTTGTGGTGCTCAAAACAACACCCACGACATTTTTTTTATTTTATTTTTATTTTTTTTTATACATGCATCTACGTTTCTGAAAAAAAAATTTGGTCCACCTCACCCCGGATCAAAAAGTTCTCGCGGTTCTTACAACTTGAGGTGGTTCTCATTTTAGCGGATACTTATATATATATATATATATATAGGGTATGCTTAATGCAAGAACCACCTTTATTGCAAGAAACACAAGAATCAATATGAAAAAAAAAAAATCTAAAAAGCACACAAAATGTTTTTTTTTTTAATATTTTTCATAAAAAAATCACTATGTTACATCATTTAAAAATTCAAGTAACAATTATCGATGCACATGTGCATATGTATCATTTCTTTGAAAATTCCGTAATACATTACCAGGAGTAGGCAATTGCACTTTCATTTACAATATCATCCGTAATACACTACTTTTTACATTACCAATATTAAAAATGCACATGTTCATCATTATGTATAACCATGATATAACGTGTTTTGGTACAAAAAGTTTGTGATTTTGTTGTATTGTTTGTGATTTTCAATGATGAAGTAGCCCATATACATATTTTTTGGTTAGTTATATCTACTGGTTGATGGTTTGGTTATATTTGTTACTATATGTTGTTTGGATGGTATGAAAGGTGTTGATGTACATGTGCATAAAGTGAAAATGTTATACATATTGGTAATGGTATTTTATTATGAATGGTAGGAGGTAATGGTATTGTATTATGGTTGGTAGGAGGTAATGGTAGTGTATTATAGAAGATATGATAGATGAAAAGGAAAGTGTATTCAAAGTAGTAGTGTACCAAAAGACGTTATATCATATTCATACATATAGATGCACACGTGCATTTCTAATATTGGTAGTGTAAAAAGTAGTGTATTACGGATGGTAGTGTAAATGAAAGTGCAATTGTCTAATACTGGTAATTTATTACGGAATTTGTCAAAAAAATGATACATATGCACTTGCGCATCGATAATTGTTACTCGAATTTTTTTTAAGTGATGAAATATAGCGATTTAAAAAAAATAGTATGTTTTTTAGATTTTTTTGGTATCTTTTGTTGTGTTTACATTGTTTTCTTGCGGTTCTCGAATATTGTTTTTTTGGTATCTAATGGATCCTTATCCTATATATATAATATAGTATATACAAACATAAATCATGTCAAAAAATAAATTATACAAACTGCGTGTTGAACTATTTTAGTATATCATTTTTATTAAATAATTTTATGTTGGATACGTTCAACGATGTTGAAGTCAGTCAAGAAAATTTTCAAGTCTTTTTGAAAAATAACGACTTAGAGGTCATGTTATTTTTGTGTAGTTTTCTAGTTTTTTAAACGTCCGTGATTGAAGCACATATGATTGAATAATTGTTGTAGACTTCCAATCACAAATACGTGTCTAAACTTCTTGCATCATTTAATAAGGTTGGAAGTGAAGATTCATCCGAGATTGGGCTAACACCCTCATTGGATGGCGATGGGTAATGTCTTAGTGACAAATTCAAGTTTGGCCTCCATGCACCGTTTTGCGTTCCGGTCACGGTTGTTCGTTTTCGGTGTTCTGAAATGGCATGATCATATACAACGTACGGATTTATTCTATAATATAAAATGATTTGTTTTATAAAAGTTTAGGCATTACAAGGGTCTGTTCACTCAAACAAAAGTGCAAGTTTTTATAGTTTGGAGATTCCCTAAACCAGCGTGTAGTTCACACTAGTGACTCCATTTACCCCGGAAAAGATCGGAATTACTCCCTATTGGTGCATATTATGTATGTCCGCCACTATGCGAATAGGCTAGATAGAGCGTGTGTCGAATATTGTATAGTAATAAGTTAGTGACGAACACATGAATTTGGAAAGATGAAGCACGTCCGCACGGATGTACCACATCCGTACAAACTAACGCATTCGCACGAACGTAAGTTTACATTTGTACGAACCTCTTACATCCTCACCAAACCAATGTCTATATCTAGTGTCGTGTGTTCGTAGTTTTAGTTTGATAAGTTTTGGAGATCCCAGAGGGGAAATGCTGGACAAATTTTGTCTCCAACTTGTAAAATTGATGCATGCTCTTTCGGTATGAATGGAATCCTTCTACTTCATCTTATTTCTACCGAATTAGCTCTATCCCGTCCAAACTTCTGTCTAAACCTGCCCGATCCGAAACTTTCAATTGGTATCAAAGCAGGAGGCTTGATATCTGAGACATCTACAAGATTTGAACTTTGAAGACTTCTTTTCTACTCAATATATAAGGGTTTAGACGTAAATCATCAAATAAACGGACAATCCATGGACAAAAAGTAAAATTGAAACCATAGGATTGTTTAGAAATGAATTTCGAACTAGTATGTGAAAGAAAGATTTTAGATTGAAAAGATTGGAAAAGTAGGTTTCGAACGGACAAGAGAGTTTCCTGCTTAGGAGTGTCACATTCGTACGATGGAACTACGTCCGCACGGAAGTAAACCTTATCCGTTTGACAAATCATGTTCATCCGCACGAACCAACTTACATCCGCATGGAAGGCATTCATCCGTACGAAAGACACCTCATCCGCACCAATCAGCCTAATTCGCTCTAAAATCAGTTCATTCGCACGAAGGAGACATTTGCACAAATTTAGATTTTACATCTGCGTGAATGTATTCAAATGCCTAAAAAATTTTTGATCATGGTGACGAGACGAGTGTCCAGAAAAAAATTGGTGATAGAATTTTTTTTCAAGATTTTAGCGTTAAATACGGGTTGTTCGGGGAAACTGTCGGAGGATTTAGAGAATGATTTTGTTGATGAGATCACAGAGGGTTGAAGATAATGGGGTAGTCACGGATATCTGTGCAGAATGTTTATAATTTAGTATAGTGACTATCAATGGGCCTAAAAGTAAAATCCACAGTTGATGAAAAATGGACTTTTGTGAAACAAAATCTCATATTTGAGTTTTTCGGTGAAAAGAGAGAACTGAATTTGCTTAGTTTGAGGGGGAAAATTCAGTGAACAGTATAATGACGTCAAAATTTTCCAAAAACAAGGGGGAATAAAATTTTCAATGTCACACATTTTTGAAAATTTAGACACTACAACATAATTCGGGTGGTTCCGACTTCAGATTGTCTGGGGAGGCATAAGATTTTAAAATCTTTAGTCTGCAATCTTAGGAGGTTCAAAATCTTCAATTTGAGATCAGATTGATGTCTTAGGGTTCGAGTCCCGAGTCTTCGTCAAGCCGGTTAGCATGATTAGTGTCACAAGATGCACTAGTACTGTCGATACTTCTAAGATATCAGAGGGCTAGCTGAGAGTAAGGATGAACAAAGCGGTATCCGATACCGAACCGATACCGATACCGCCTAATACCGATCCCGAATTTCACCAAAACTAGGTACCGATACCGAAACATGTCGGTTCGGTATCGGTACGGTATCGATATTTTGAGGGTCGGTATCGGTATTATACCGATACCGTACCGATACCGAAAACGCCTAAAATTGGTTACCGTATGCGATACCGAAAAAATTCGGTATCGGTATTTCGGGATCGGGATCGGTATTCCGTGTCATATGCTCATCCCAAGTTGAGAGTTCTGTCATAGTCTAAAGTGTTAGAATGGTTAATATTCGAGCAGATGAATTATTTTTCGGACTAACCATCGGGGAATGACGATGTTTGTCGATTAAGTTGCTGCCGGGACTAACGAAGAAGAATATATATCTGTTATCGTGTTGAAGATGAACAACGCGAATCTGGTCGCGAAAACAGGTTTCTAAGATCAAAGTGTGTTACAAGATGATTTGTTATCCGATGAAGATTTGCTGATTGTGAAGATTACCATTTACACTGATCAAATATTCAACAGTGTGCTTAAAAGAGATTACGAAAAATGGGATTTCATATTTTCATAGGTATTCACAGTCTTGAAGATTACTGGTGTGGTGATTCGAAGTTTCTATCAATTGCCGAGTTGGATTTTTGAAGATTAAAAGATTGAGCTAAAGTGATAAATCAAAAACCGAACGTAGATGTGATTAATGTCGAAACAAAGAAGCTACATTGTGACATTTCGAGTTGGTGATTATTTGTGAAGATTGTAGTTATGCAAATCAGAGGAGGTCGGGAACCGTGCAAACTAAGACCTGAAGATTCATTTAAGGGGGAATTTAATGAAGATAATGCAAACCCGAATCATCAATCAAGGTGGAATCAATTGAAGGTATCAAATGCTTGATTGAAGTTGAAGAATATTCAAACACGGTTCTTATACTTCAAGATCAAGATTCGACAGTGACGACCAAGGGGAATTTGTTGGTGCATATTATGTATGTTTGCCACTGTGCGAATAGGCTAGATAGAGCGTGTGTTGAATATTGTATAGTTACGAGTTAGTGACGAACACATGACTTTGGAGAGGATGAAGTACATTCGTACAGATTTAGTACATCCGCACGCATGTAGCACATCCGTACGGACTAAAACATTCGCACGAATGTAAGTTTAACATGTTACATCCTCACCAAACCAATGCCTATATATAGTGTCATGTGTTCATAGTTTGATAAGTTTTGGAGATCCCAGAGGGGAAATGCTGGAGACATTCAGCTTGTAAGATTGATGTATGTTCTTTCCGTATGAATGGAATCCTTCTGCTTCATCTTATTTCTACCGAATTGGCTGTATCCTGTCGAAACTTCCATCTAAACCCGACCGATCATGAACTTTCATTCCCGGCCTTCCAATTACCGCCAATAAGTCATTGAATAGCTTAAAAGTTCCTTCAGGTTTGTTAAAAGATTAATTTGCGGTTTTTGTTATAGTATATTTTCAAGCATAATTTTCATAACTAATTGTCCAAATTTAATAAAAATCTCAAATATTTTATTAAAGACTTTATTAATATATATATATATATATATATATATATATATTTCAGGTAAATTATTTTTAGATAATATTGAATTTATTTATTATGCTTAATAATTTTGTTTTAAACATCCTTTTAACTTATAAATTGTCGATTAATACCATCTGGCTTCCGAAAATTCTAATATTTTTAGTGAAATGTCACAATATACCTAGAAGCTCTCTGTAAAATTATAAGATTCCACCAAATTTCGTAAAAAGTGTTTTTTTTGGTTACCGAAAGTTTAATATATCGCGAATTTTAAAACCATAGTTTCGGTTAGTCAATGAACCCCAAAATTTTTATGGATTATTACTATGCCAAAAACAGTCTCTCTGCAAAATTTGATGATTTAATGAATTCGTCTGATAGTTTTCCTGAATTAGCACCATTTAATACCAATTAATTCCCCAAATATTCTTAGAAATTCCAAAAAAAAAATCCCAATATGTGCAGAGATCCTATTTTTATAGTATGTGACCAGCCTGAAAAATTTCATATGCTAATAATACCCACGCCAAAAGTTATACTAAAACAAAGGCCCTAAATTCGATTTTGGACGGTGTACCTTTGACGGTGTACCTTCAGATTCTCGATCACTCAAGCGATTTCTAGGCTTCCTTAGCCTGAGTAAAGCTGAGTATAGTACCTAGACACCATATACAACAAAAATATGTATCCAACGTCACCAATCAAGCCTTGTTAATCTTCTTTTTCGGTTAGACTTTGAAATATGATCCCCCCTTTCATATTCAAAATATAGCATTTTCTAAAATTATGAATATGTCGATGAGATAAGCTTATTTTCTCTACGTTTTGACCTAAGTAGTTTCGTTTAAAATAGATTAAGGTCAAATATAACACATTTTATTATTATTATTATGAAATGAAATCTTACACTACTCAATATACATATAGGTCTCTCATGGCTCAAATCGTCATTTGACCGTCACATGCTCATTTGACGACATACGTGAAACATAAATTTCATATTTCTAGCTTTTATAACTATTACCTTGAGTTACTCCGGGTTGGAAAAATTAAAAATGTCAACACGTTTTGATAAGCATCTTGGGAAAATTTTTGGGTTTCAAGAAATTGTCGGTTATTAACGCACCCCAGTTTGGTAAATAGATGTGAAACGAATCCGTTTTTCGATTATCTTTGGGTTTTAAAGATTACTTATCGTACCTTTGTGAAAAATCGAACACTTTCAACGTATTGCTTGAAAATATCTTAAATAAATATTTTATAAGTCTTGTTAGGCTTGATGGATGATGCAATACATGTTTGGATGGTACAGTACGTGTTTAAATGGAATTTGTTCCTGTCCACTATTTCCACGGGCTCTTCCACAAAGTGGAGTTTGTCATTTGTGTGCACGTCTTCCAATGGTACAATGGCAGCCTCGTTAGTAAGGCATTTCTTCAAGTTTGATACGTGGAAGACATCATGGATAGTGCTTTATTCGGGAGGTAACTTTAACTGGTATGCTACAGGACCGACCTTAAAAATAACTTCATAAGGCCCAATATATCTTGGAGCTAACTTTCTGGCCATAACAAACCTTATCACGCCTTTCCATGGCGACACTTTTAACAACACTTTGTCGCCTACTTCAAAGGACAGTGGTTTTCTGTGTCGATCACATGCAGCTCTTAGCTTACTTTGGATCTTAGTGAATCTGATATGTTGTCTCTTGAATCAGTTCAGATCATGTGAGTTGGGTGTCACCGACTACAGCTTATCAAACTAGCGATCTACACTTTCGCCCATATAGTTCCTCGTATGGTGCAGCCTGAATACTACTGTGATAGCTATTATTGTATGAGAATTTAATAACTGGAAGATGCTTATCCGAGCTTCCTTAGAAGTTCAATACGCACGCGCGAAGCAAATCTTCTAATGTTAGGATGGTTCGTTTAGACTAACCATTGGTTTGGGGGTGATATGTCGTCCTTAAGTCTATTTGAGTCCCTAGAGCTTCTTTCAATTCTTGCAAGAAGTATGAAGTGAACCGACTGTCTCGATTTTAGATAACGACAATAGGCACTCCATGTCGGGCTACAATTTCATTCGTGTAAAGCTCTGCAAGCTTCTCCATCTTGTAGTTGATGTGAATCAGTATGAAGTGTATAGGTTTGGGTAGCCTATCCACGACTACCCTAATTGCATCATGACCTTGGGGTGTCTTGGGAAGGTTGTCACACCACCAAAATCCACAAGCAGAGTATTACCACGAGGCGTGTGACTGAACAGGATCATACCACCAATCATACTGAACATTAAGTAAAGTAAAGTAAAACCATCGCAAACAAAACGTTTAGTGTTCACAAAACCAAAGTCCAAAACCAAGTTTAAGAGTTAGCGGAAGCATAAAGTCTAAAACCCATTAATAGTTTAAAAGCATAAAGTTTAATGTTAGGAAGCCAACAGTAGGTTCCTCACCACAACGTCCACTCCTCGTGCAAACTCCAGCCATGTACCTAACGACCTGTAAAGCATGTAGTAGTGCGTCAACAAAAAGTTGGTGAGTACACAGTTGGTTGTTCGTTTTAATTTTGTTCCAAAAACCCAAAAGTTGTTAAGTTTCTTGTTCTTTATAAAAACAGGCCATGGGGAGCTACCCCACTGTTTTAAACCACTAGACCCGTTACCATATCGACTACTGACTGAAGTTATGTTGAGTGCCCCGAGTCAATGTCTATCATCATTGACTAAGTGCCCAAGTACATTAGTCCACGCCCATCCTCTGCGGCACGGTGTGAGGCTTGTCAAACCTAATAGCGCTATTTAACTAATGACCCGTTCGCCATTGGCCCGACGATTAAGTCGATATAAAATATGGGGGACTTAAGATAGAGTTGTTGTCTAGTATGCTTAAGACATGTATTATAACGATTATCACCCTTCCCAAGGAGGGTGGAGGTACGTATTCTACCCAAGGAGAATATGCAGGTTGCATCCCACCCAAGGGGGATTGTTGTTATTTAACCCATTCCTAAACCACCGGGAATCCCATGCTTTGATGAAAAGTGTGAACTCACCTTTGATTGCTCGTTTGGTCTCTTAAAATGGTTAGAAGTCAAGGTAGGTCAATTACGTCCTAATACGATTACCATTTAGTTTATTTGTATATTCAAGTACGACACAAAGCTCCTACACGTATATAACACGTACCATGCACTCACCTTGATAACTTACATACACACACATAATCCACATATAATTACTCGTGATCACGCACACAATACTTCACATAACACTTTTGTTAACATTAAACAAGTTGGATCATTATCAGATAGCATAAACGACACTTAGATACGCAATTAACAACTTATAGCATTTCAACTCTTACGTCTAGAACTGGGCTGTTTTCGGGTATTTTTATAAAATAGTTATCTTATTCCAAAAATTCTAAATAATTTACAGAACGTTCTAAACGGTCCACGTCACCACGTCACCTTGTGTAAAAATATCGGGACTCAATTCATTACCGATTATTTAATAAAAGCCATTTACTGGGCTACAGTCAGATTCGTCACTTTCTGAATGCAGTCCACGGAACAATTTATTTGAAAATCATCATCTGTCCGAATGGTGAAATTCCATTGGGAGATTTACGACAACATCCGTGCCCAGCTACTGTACAAATTTCAAGACCTAACTCTATCTAGATTACAAGTTATATCGAAAAGCGTAACACGTATTTTCTGCATAAAAAACGCAACTTTTGCTGCTGTGTAAAACGGCTCTTTAAAAATAGCAAACGACCTCAGAAAAATGTGATTCTAGTGCCATTTGAAGCGTTTTTCAAAAACGTATGAGTTAGACTTCAGAAAAATAATTTTTCGATCTATAACGACCCATTTATTGCCAACTGAAGTTGGCTGTTTTCACTACACAGTAATATGTTTTTCACTTAAACGATACCAAAACGCATTTAAATGATCACGACACTTCCTAATATCAACTTACAGCAGATCAACCCGTCAATTATCACCTAACCACACCAAGAATCACATAACCCTAGCTATAAAACATGATGATTTTTGCAAAAACGCAGCCTATTCTCGTATATACATGCATAGCTTCAATCATTCAAACAATAACATAACCATCCGAAAACTAATCCAAAAGTAGTAACCGATTACCATAGATGACTCAAGAACACAGCCATGAATATAAAAAAATCACGAATCCGTAAACTAATGAGTGTACTAACCTTGGAGCGGAGAAGGGAGGACTAGCGAGGAAGGGAGATGCGAACAAGAGCTGATTTGCAAACAGGGGGCTGCTTGTGTCTGTTGCCCTCGCACACCTTAGAGAACAATTTAGGGTTTTGAGTTTCTTATCACATGCACCCCCATACATACGTAAGTTTTTATAAAATGCAAAGGGGGTGGGCGACTTGGGCTGGGGGCGACTTGGGCTAGTTGGGCCGCAAGGAACAAGGGTTGGCAGGTTGGGCTTGTGTCGCAAAAGAGGGAGGGGATGGCAGTTGGGTTTGTTTGCTCTTGGGCCAAAGGGGTGGGTTCGGTTTGGGTTTCTTATAAGTTTCGCAAAAACAACATATTACCAAGGTTTCGGTTTTGGTTTCGGGTTTCGGTTTCCACGTAATTCACATTACCCATTAACAAGCACACAACCGTTCAAATATAATCAAACACCATATTCAAATCATATCTCGTACATGAAATTACAAAGTACGCGAAACGTAACAGAGATTTATACGAGTTGTCACATCATCCCCAAGTTGAAAGAAATTTCGTCACGAAATTTAGCACGTAGCCACTGAGGAAGCTAGTTGTGTCGTGCGTTTTCCTGGGGTATCACATCATTCCCCCGTTGGTTTGGAATTTCGTCCCGAAATTCCAAAGTAGCTTCAGTACTGGACTCACCATTCTTAAAAAACTGGGGATACTTGCGTTTCATCTGGTCCTCTCGCTCCCAAGTGACTCTGGGCCACGACGAGAGTTCTAATGAACTTGAACAATAGGTATCTTGGTTCGTTTAAGGGTCTTGATTTCCCAATCCATAATTTCCACCGGTTCCTCGACGAAGCGCAACTGGTCGTCAATAGTGAGTTCCTTGAAAGGAACTATGAGGGTCTCATCTGACAGACACTTCTTCAGATTCGATACGTGAAAGACGTTGTGAACACCACTGAGTTCTTCGGGCAAACTCAGACTGTAAGCCACCTTGCCGATTTTCTCAGTGATTTCAAAGGGTCTGACATAACGCGGATTAAGCTTGCCCCGTTTTCCAAAACGAACCACACCTTTCCAAGGTGAGACTTTGAGTAGCACTTTATCCCCAACCTGGAACTCGAGAGGTTTCCAACGCTTATCAGCGTAGCTATTCTGACGGTCATGAGCTGCAGCCATTCGTTGTCTGATCTGGGCAATCTTTTCTGTTGTGTCGATAACGAATTCTGGGCCAGTGATTTGGCTATCGCCAACTTTGGCCCATCATAGAGGTGATCAGCATTTCTGCCAGTACAAAGCCTCGAATGGAGCAGCCTTGATGCTGGTGTGGTAACTATTGTTGTACGAAAACTCCACCAAAGGCAGATGTCTTTCCCAGCCGTTACCAAAGTCGATAACACACGCTCGAAGCATGTCTTCAAGAGTCTGGATGGTGCGTTCAATCTGCCCAACCGCCTGAGGGTGATAAGTTGTGCTCATGTCTAGATGTGAGCCAAAGGATTTGTGCATCGCCTGTCATAAATCAGATGCAAAGCACGGGTCACGATCAGAAATGATAGAGGTTGGAACACCGTGCCTAGCAACCACTTCTTTCAAGTAGATGTCTGCGAGTGTGGAAAACTTATCATTTTCCTTGATTGCCAGAAAGTGTGTAGACTTGGTCAGTCGATCCACGATCACCCAGATGGTATCATTTCCACGCTGAGATCTAGGTAAGCCAATGACAAAATCCATGGAAATCTGCTCCCATTTCCATGTGGGGATCTCGGGTTATCGCAATAATCCTGATGGTTTCTGGTATTCCACCTTAACCCTAGCATAGGTCATGCATTTACTAACATAGGTCGCTATGTCAGCTTTCATGTGGGCCACCAGTTTAAAGTTTTGAGATCTTGGTACATCTTGTCAGAACCAGGATGCACCGAGTAACTAGACTTGTGCGCTTCGTGTCACGACCCTCGACCCACCGTGGACGGAATCGAGAGCCGCGAACAGCCAAGTGGTACCGGTGATTATTTTGAAAAATATTGCAGCGGAAATTTCATCAGGACCGTGAGTTAGGAAAAATATCAGATTTTAGAAAACACCGGATTTTATTTATTAAATAGATGAGATAAACCCATGTTTTACAAAGGTAGCTTTAATAAGGGATAAACCCAATTACATAAAACAATATTTCTTAATTTGATTTAATTAATAAAATAAGCCACTTCTTGAAGCCCTTCAATGCCGTATCCAACTCTTATTCCGATCTACTGTAATTACCTTAAACGCGTTTTAAAAAAGTTTTGTCAGCAGGAAATACTGGTGAATCATTCTATTTACTAAAACGACTCGTTTGTTATAATTTATAGTATTAAGGGAGATTACAATGTTTCAGATATCAACCAACTACCCACAGTATTTGTCACTCGACCGGATCTGTGACTATGGTCATATCACCATTGGCCACCCGTTTGTCCAATGGCAAAGATTATCAAGTAATGTATACAAAACCCCACATACTGGCTGTAATTTGGTGATTACATAAACTTAATCCCTGTAATTATAACCTTGAAAATAAACATGATTTTGAAAGTAGTTTGATAAAAAGAGAATGACTCACATTATAAGCATGCAGATTTATACGGGCAGAGTTTAGCCTACTGATTAGCCTTGATATTGCAGATTTATATAGGCAGAGCTTAGCCTATTGATTAGTCTAGTAACATAGTGCACACGAACTAGGTAAGTAACTAATACAGCATTTACGATAACTCACGAGATTAAAACCTTCACAACGAATGACAAAGTGCAATCACTTAAACATCCATCAGATTCACAACGAATGACAGAGTACTCCCCGAGTTCGGGTGGTACTCAAACATCCTGTCGTAATCACGACTAATGACAAAGGATAGCGCTTAAACATCCGGTCGGATAGTTTCAATCGATCGGACATTGAATCGTAGCAGCGATCGAGTTAATACCCGGTATCGTAGCAGAATTCGAGCTAGTGTGTGTTTGGTAGTAAACGAACAATATCTCGAAGTGTAAAATGAATTTTAACGTCGTTCCAACTCCAGAAATCAAGTCCCAACATCCTCTATTTATACTGAGATATTGACCCCCTCGCGTGACGTGAGGGGTCACCCTGGGGCTTCGCGTGACGCGAAGGTCCACCTTATCTCATAGGCTTGTCACGTGTCCAACTAGCTTAGCTGAGTCGACGGATTTTCGAAATTCAATTCTGACAACGAGTTATGAGGATAATCGTCAAGTAGGAAATACCCCCCCTGAGTTTTAGGGGCCCTGATTCTGATTCTGATTGTTCTGAAAATTTTCGGGTTTATGTAAGATTACTTAAGGGTTTTAACTAAGGTTTCCTTGTGAACAAAATATAATAATAAATAATAGTTTTGGTGAGAGTTGTTATGGTTTGGGATAAAAAGGGAATGAAACGGTGAGAAAAGAGAATAGACCCACTTTGTAACTTTAGGGTTCAACTAAAAAGTCTCCTGGTAGAATATTGGGTATAACTTCTGAGCTATTTAAAAATATATAATGCACTCGAGTTAAGTATAATACCCCTCATTCAACCTTGTCCCTATGTCACGAGACAGAACCCCAACGAACTTAGTCAGGTGGAGCCTTGACATGCTTTATGGGGCTCAGATCAATCGGAAAAGGTAGCGGTGATCGGGAGTTAAAATACTTAAAACAAAGCATGGCTATTATTATTATTATTATTATTATTATTATTATTATTATTATTATTATTATGGGTAGAATATGGAAATTTTGAGAGAGTTGGAGACATAAGCAAAAGCATTTGGACAATTCTTAAGCAAAAATAAGAGTGACTATTTATAGTATTTTGGTTACAATTCTTTGAGTGCCACGAATACTGGGTTGTAACACCTATTCAGTACACGTAATCTTTATTTTTATTTTATTGAAAGTTTGATAGATGGAGGACACGTACATATGTGATATTACTTGAATATGACACTTTAATATTAATGGGCGGCCGATCACCTTATTTACTTTTGTGATTATTTTTGTTGCACAATTTGATTGGACCTTTGTTTTAGTGGTCTTCAATTTATAGTGGTCGACATCTAACTGTTAATGTTTATTAATATTACTAGTTTAAGTACCCGTGAATTTCACGGGATGCGAAAAGGAAATATCTTTATATTCCAAACGTAAAGATCATTATACTGTTTTTAACCACCAACACATCTCATCTACCTTGACCGCCTCAATGGTAAATCAACATACCTTTACTTTTGACATAAACCATATAAAACTCGGAATCCCTTGCCAACTGTTTGTCTCGAACAAAATGATTCATACCAGTCACGTTGTAGCGCGGACGTCCTTGAGAGTGCTCGACACCAATGGAGACGTCCCAAGTCAAACCAGCGGAGTCCTTGATAATCAAATCCATCTTACGATCCAAACCGTGCAATTGTGCCCACTTCTTTTTCAGGCGCTACGAATACAAATAAAACAATTTAATAATTAAAGTGCTTAAACAAGGGTCATCCAATTATAAGGAATACAAAACACAACATACATTAGTATTATGAAAAGGTAAAAATCAAAAACTTACATAATGATTGTCCACGCGAAATACAACCGGTACTTCGTCATCCGGATTTTCTTCAACACCAACTACAGGAATCGGATTAGGCAAATCATCATCAGAAACTTCAATCACCTCATTTGTAGGTTCTTTTTTGGTAGCATGTAGTTCCGGTGGTAAAGTTAATAGGGCAGGTTTCCAACAGAAAACACTCAACTCATAGGTCCTCAAATCAACCATTTCAAAAACCACCAAATGATGATCAGTAATAGACATCTCCGTTTTGATTCGACTCCAACCAGTTGTAATATAGAGATCATCGTCAAAAACTTCCATACGGACGAACCATTTACGATTACCGGACGACCGTACCACAACAGGATATAACGGATAAGTATTAAACATCTTGTGATGAACAAACATCCTACTCACATACTACACGTGATATGCAAACATATATCAGTTCAGATTAAACATATATAAATTCAAATGTTAAACAGATATAAGTTAAAATGGATAAGTACCATGCAATTATCTCGGTCCTTTGATCCTCCAGGTTGGTAGTAGAAATACTCAGGCGACGCAAGAGATATGTCTTGATAAAAGTAGATAAGACGAAAAGAAGATAAAGCTTCTTCAAATTGGAAAACCAACCAGGCATTTGATGGTAACTTCAAAGAGGGGACCATATCAACCCACCCGTTATAAAGAAAGTAGTCGCCTGAAATCTTAATAATTTTTACTTTAAAAATCCTCCCATCGACAGTGCGGATGACAGCATTCTTATCCGGGTAGTTGAATGTTTTAATCCACTCGCGATATAATGCCGGAAGTTTCTATAAACAAACACAGTAGGTAATGTCAATAGTAAGTATAAGATGAATAATCACAGACAAATTATTAAAAAAAAAAATTATTGTGGTCCAAAATTGTTATAGGATTAATACTAACCAACGATTTTCTGTCGTTGTTATGGACACGAGCAGCGAATCCATAAACCATTTCAGCTTTCTACGCATGCCTGGAACATGACACGATAAGATTTATATTTAAACCATCAAAACATAAGAGTACAAATTTAGAAGTTCAAACAGGATCTTCAAATAAGCATTAAAAAATTCCATTACTAAAATCAAAAATTATTGTCATACCCAATAACATTAGCAGTCAACCTAATCAAAACAAAATGCATTACTAAAATCACCAAATCTTAAAATAAATTTAGGTCATACCCAATACCATCACCGATGTATATAAGAACAATAAAAACAAAAGATCCTTATCTACTCAGAAACAATCACAAACAATCTCGAGAATGGTTTCGGTTTACGGTTTAATCAGAAAAAAAAAATCAAGAAAAACAAAAGATCCTTGTATAAGCATGAAGATATAGAAACAAAAACGGAGACGGAATCGAACATTTAAAGTAAATTACATGAACAAAATACACAAGAAACAGATAAGCTATCAAAAAGATAGAGATTACCGAAGAAGATTTTGATGAAGATTGGATGAACTTGTTGAAGATCAAAAGGGTTTCTTGGTTTACGTGTAGAAGAAACAGACAGAACTGAGATTTTGTGTATATTATAAACAAAACATGTATTATATACGGTTCCTTTTTTTTAATGGGCGGGTCGGATTCTTGAAGTTCGGATGCCGCGAACATGACTTAAAAAAGGAGGAAGTTCTTTTTTTAAGATTACCATATGTTTTTTAAATATAGATACCATTACTATATTAAATTTATATAGCCGATCATAATATTTGTTAATAGATTTTATTTTGTATGATATACTAAAAAAAATTCGAAAGATCATAATTATTGATAATGGTGGTGTTACCATATAATATTAATAAATATAACAAATAATATTTTTGAATTATCAGTTGTGTCTTTTTTTGGATGGATCTTAATCAATGATGATATTTGGTAATAAAGAATGCAAGTTACCAATGCAAATCAATACAGAATTAAAAAAAAACTAATAAATTACAATTATGAAATGAATAAATATTTAAATATTTTATTTTATAATTATTTGGAAATTGGAAATGCGCCAATTTAATAAAGTGTTAATATCCATAGTAAATCAAAATAATATCGGTAACATCAACTTATTAATACTAAATAGGTGAGACAACGGTCTCTTCAAACGATGCTACATTGTATAGTCCTTGAAATGTCTCAGCGTCTCGTAAATATTGAGAATCCTTCATTCCAATTTGTATCTCCATAATACCACACCGATCGATATCAACAGACCAAGTGTCACCTTTGTTCTCAGCTAATTTGTTACGCCATGAATAAAATGAAATTGAATTCACGTTTGTAAAAGACGAAACTTCTGACCATAGTTCATCTTCGAATTTAAATAGCTTCGCATTTTTATCAGGGGTGTTTCCAACAATAAACATATGAAGTGTGTTGCGGATTTTTAAAAAACTGCTTTGGCGACCAATAACATCAGTACATTGTGGTATGGAAACCTTCGAGAAGGTTTCAGAATCCACATCAAAAGCAATCGTATAACTTTTAGCAGGCGTCCAATAGTGTGGAGATGGAAAATATAAAACATTATTGCATAAAGTTCCGAAAGACAACCAATATAAACTTGAACCTAAATCCGGCCCTTTCAAGAAAGTTAAAGTTTTCCATTCACATGTGTTCCGAGAATACACACGCGGTACAATATCATCCATACGACGTTGGAGAAGTAATATTTTAACATCGTTAGATGAATCAATATAAATCCCAACTGCATCTTTCTTAAAATCAAAAAAATGTTTAGGTTTCTTATCACACAAATTCAAAAATTGGCCAGTTGTTGGATTCCAAAGAATTAATTCGTTCGGTAACCAATGGATGGAGATCAGTAAAAGACCATATTCAGAAGCAAGAATTGTTAGATTTGAAAGACAGGTGTCAACGGGGAAGGAAATAATCTTCCTTGAAGAAATGTCTACCTTTCCACTAATCAAGTTAGCCGTACGATCTTCATATTTAGCCGTACGGCGATAGTGAATAATCGCAAACAAATGTGACGACAATTCGTATCGCCATTGTTTGGAAACACATCTTAATCGACCAGCACACTTTGTTGGTAGCCTTGATAGGATTTCGTTAGCAAACATTTCAAATTCAAGACGTTGCATCCTACAAAATATTTCAAAAGAAACAATTGATAAGAATTATGTACCCGAATTTGTGAAGTAAGCAACCGAGTTATATTACTTAGACAATAATATATAATGACGAATTATAATAACATCCATAATACTCATACCTTTGTGTGTGTATCGATGAAAGAATGTAAGAAGGTTGGATGTGTATGAAATAAAAGGAAGGAGAAGGGTATTTATAATATATGTGGCCATCTAAGTTTGGCAATGATGTACCTAATTATATTTTCAATTTCAACATTTATTAAAATAGATAAATTTCCATATTGTATGTGATTGACCATTTTCCATATTTACAAATGTACTATATAATATAAAGTAAGAAAGTTTGCTACATGATGTAACTAATTATCTCATATATAAAAAACCAACTTATATGTGCATTAATGCTTGTATGATGTGCTTGGGGAGTGTTTCAAAAAAAAAACTAGGTTTTTCACATTTAACCCAAACATTTCATATTTTACATTTTAACCCCTTTTCATTTTTTTTTACTTTTACCCCAAAGTTTTCTATCTTTTATAATTTAACACAACACTTTATTATTTACAACTTTCGTACCCCATACTTTTTATCTTTCGCAACTTTTTCGTTTTACGTTTCGTTCTAAATTTTGTGAGTTAACATGTCGTAGCGTGCATGTGAGATTCACCGTTTTTGCTCTATTTTTTCATACTTGACAGACCCATCGCAACGCGTCCATTTTTTCCCTTTTGAAAAGTTCGCCGCAACGGGTGGGTCGCAGATCGACTAAGTTATTATTTTCTACGTTTTACGTTTCTGATTAATTTCTTCGAATTAAGACACTATAACGGGTGTGCGTGGTTCAACGATTAGTCTGCTTTTCGTTCAGTGTAATTTTTATCATTTTATCTATTTTATTTTTACGATGTTGAAAGTCGATGTGGTTGTGGCATTGGTGCTACTTGGCACGGTTTTACGAATGTTTTTAACCTATTAAATTTTTTACTAACTTTTTGTTTCAGTTTACCCATATACTTCCTTTACTTATAAACTATTTTTTACGTGCATATTTTATGTACGGGTATGTGTAAATATGATTTATTCAACATTCCGACGTAAACTTTTTTTATAGACGAGTGAGTTCAAATATAATACGTTTTCGTTTAAAGAAACCATTTTTACGTGCATATTTCTATGTACGTTTTTGTATAAATTCAAGTTGTTCTACGTTTCGACGTAAACTTTTTTGGGAAATGATTCAGGTCAAATATGATATGTTTTCGTGTTTATTTTATGTATGTTTCGTAAAGTTTGTTTCGAACCGAGTGAAGTCAAATTATGGTTTCTTTTTCTCCCTTTTTTTTTTCAAAAGCTCTAATTAATCCCTTTCGATTACATGTGCATATTTTCCTTCATACCCGTTACGTTTTCTTTGTATAAGTTGGGTCACATATAATACGTTATAATTGTTCGAAATGAATTCCATTTACTTTACGTTTGATCCAATCACAATGCTTATACAGGTTACACTGAGTTCAACTGGATACGTCGAAATGTGTGTTTTCATATGGTTAATGCATCACATAACGGAAGTTGCCCTGCAACAAAGTTGGCAATCTTCATCTCGAGGAGGGCTTTGGCCCGGGCTCATACCCGGGTTCGAGTCTGAGGGACACTGGTGCCCAGCTTCGGCTGGGTAATTTCACCGCCAGGGAGCGATCCGGTAAGCTAGCTTGGGAGGGGGGATCCCCTCCGCGGTCAGGGGTACCGTGCATCTTCCTTTTTTTAATGCATCATATAACGTTTGGACTAATTCATTCAATGTTTACGATGTACCCGCGCCGCAACGCGGGCGGGTCTTAACCCTAGTTATAATTTTAAATTTGACATTCCTTAAAATTAAAATAAATAAATATGTTAAGTCCAACTGTATATGTATAATCGATCGTTTCTTGAATATATTTTTCTGAATTAATGATATCAATCTATATAAATCGATTAAGTGATAAAATAAATTATAAAATTAACTAATTGTATCAATATATTATTTTCCTGAATTAATGATATCAATATAAATAAATAAACTCGACATTCATTCATTCAAATAAAATAAATAAATTCGATTTAACATATAAATATAACGTATAACAGTTTATACAAATCATTTTTAACTAATAGTAAGGTTTTGTGCAATTTCCATATAAACTATATATTTTAAGATTCATAATTTATAGTATTGCCGATATCAGTTAAACAATATACAATACCATTAAACGTATGATTTGTTTTTGATTTACGAATTAAACATTATTAATGTGATGTATATAAATTTATGACAATGCACTACAAATCATTTAAAAGAAAATATAATGCAAAGGCTGCTTAATAAAACCATCTCTTTTTCATAAAACGATAACAAACCACACAAAAGAGACACCGAATACATATTCGGTACCCAAGCAATGAAAACCACAGTTCAAAATTCAGAATGATAATGAAAACATAAGGGGAAAATTAAATTGTTCAAACACATTGAGATGATTATTAGACTGACAGACTACTTCTCGATCTTGGGCTTCAAAAGCCCAACACTCACATTCGCATCTTCCTCCATGTCGCTATCACTCTTACGCGGTTTAGTAGAGGACTGGGAAGAACAAAAATCAGCCTCATAAACCGCATCCAGATTGCGCTTAAGTTCCTTTTCCATCATCGAAACAGAACTACTCTTGACAGGACCAGAGGGTGTGGTAAACATACTCTCATTCAACTTAGAAATCGGAGTCTCATCCTCACCCGTACGGGAAACCGAATCCTGTCAATAATATATAAAAAGGTAAGTAGATGAAATAAAAAAAACACGCCACAAAATGTTCCAGCAATTATTAAATTCATGTAGCTCACAAACCTTAACATGAACCTTAACAGTTGGCTTTGAATCAGCAGAAACAACGTTTAACGGTTCCTCCTCAACATGTAGTTTTTAATAAAGTTTATAAGGAATGACTTAACATATAACATATAACATATAACAGTTTATACCAATACAGTTGAAAGGTAGAAATAACCTGCATAGCATGAAAATGGTGATCAAGCTCGGACATTATTTCTGGATTTTCAGTCAACTTTGAAACAGAGTAGCCATCTGCTTTATTTTTGAGGTTATAAGAACCTATGGCTATCTTGAAAGCAAACTTGCGATTTAGCAAAGCATTAAACTCTTTAGGAAAGTTTCCTTCGCTAGCCAACTGTTTGACAAATGTAAAAACTTGATCTTGAACAACATTGATAGTATTTTTAACAAAATAAGAAACGAAATACGAAATGTATAATCCACGAGTACATTTACCTCTATGTTGTTTTCTAAAAGCTGATTTGCAGAGACACTGAGCAGTTTGACAACTTCACGTTCAAACAACGTCAAGGTGACAATCCCGGTACAATCCTGAACACGTATCGGAACTTTGATCCTGTAAATATTTGTTAACGTTTTAGTTAACAATCAAAGTATAGTATGAGGACAAAAAAAAAAGAATAAAGTGGTAAATTTACCTGGGAACAGAGGTGACGGTCTTTTGATTACAACGATCAGTCTGGCATTCCAACACTCTTACTTCATCAAAACCTTCGCTTCCATCTTGCTTCTCCTTGCAAATAGTTGTTGTAAAAACCTTTTTGGTGCAAGATTTACAGGCATTGTAAAACCATGTGCTTTCTGATGCGAAGCTCTTGATTGTACCAAGGATAATAACAGCCTTTTTCTGTGCACACCAAAGAATATTTAAACATACTTTTAACCAATTATTACGATATAACTATACTATAAAATTGTAACATCTGTGCTTGTAATCATTGTGAACAGTTCGGTTATTAATAAAACAATGTTATTTGATCCCAATGTTTGTTTGGTTGTGTTTTACATTTTTCATGTTTTGACTTTTATTCAATTTCAAACTCTATATCACTTTCTGGAGAGTTATACGCAAACTGGTGCGTAAACGTAACCAGTTTAATGCGAAAAATACACCGGAACATCAACATATACTTAACATACCTTAAATAACCTTTACATAACTTAGAAATAAGTTTTAAAAGCTTTGGTATGGCAAAAACAAGTTAATTCGCTTACAGGGACTAAACTTGACAAACTGCGAAAGTATGCAAATTTGAACTGTAACGAACATTCCGGAACATGACCATAAGTTAAACATACCTTAAATATCCTTTACATAGCTTAGAAATAGGCTTTAAGGGGTTCGGTGTGCTAAAATAAACTTTTGGGTCGTTCAGGGACTAAAAGTGTCAAAAAGTGCATAAGTTTGCATTTTCGCGCATAACTTACGTTCTGAATACATTCGGACATCCAAAAATTTATGTAAGCACTAAAACATTTTATTTTAGTGTTTGGCATAAGAAAAATCCATTCGTCGCGTCATTTGGATCGTTTTTCGCGCTTATGCGCATTTCGTCGTAATTAAGCTAACATCGCGATCGTACGGCCAAACGAACCGACATCCTAGATATTTTTTAGCATGTTTTGAGTTCCCTATACTTTAACTTCATTTTAGAGCCTTGAAATGAGGTTAACGGGGTTCAAACGCATCGAAAATAGCTTAAACGGGCTGCAGGGACCATTTCTGCCATTTTTGAAACTTTGCTGAAACTGGTAGGCAGTGGCGTAGCGCGAGCACCTCATGCCTAGGAAGTGGTGCTACGTGACTGCCTAACCTGGACAGAAACATTGTATTTGGTCCATTTTCACTTTTGCACATGGTTTTGGGACAATCCGTGGGCTCAAATGGTTTTGTAAAACCACTATCTTGAGGTGTATGGCCAAGATCAAAGCACGGTTTCCGAGGAACGATCTTAACGGCTCTACGAACACTATAAATACCCCAAGCCATCCATTGCAAAACCCACAAGAATTTTGATCTTAGAAGCTCTAAGTTGAAACCATTGTTTCATACCTGAGTTACTTGTATCGAAATTAGCATTCGGGGACCCTTCGTAAGTATTCTTTCGTTCTTTTATTGCTTTTCGAGTCTTTTCGAGTCTGAAAGTCAAACTTTGTTTGACTTTCTGCGTTGACCAGTTTATGGTCAATGCGAAGTTCGTTTGAACTTCGCAACGTGATTGTAATCACGATGGTTATAGTCCCTTGGGACTATGCCTACTGATTACCACGTTGTCTAGGGTCGTAAGGGTAAGCGATCTAATAAATCGCTTATACCTTCGAACCCGACCCATTTGGTCGATCATTAGGATCCGACTAAATACATTAGGTGACCATAGTATATAGGGAATAACCTTCCGAGGTTATACCCTATGGTCGCTTCGTTTGAATAGTTGTATTATAGGTAGTTTATATGCCTTAGGTAAATTATCAGAATACCCTTTTCATGTATAATTGGTAAATAAGCATATATAACCTAAAATTTTGTCACATAACTGATTATGTAACATGTTTAGGCATATAACACTTGTCATAGGACTAGTTAGGCGGTCCGAACGCGTTTCACGCGAACGACGCGTTAAAGTAGCATAAGCTACCTAAACGGGTCGTAATGGGTCACAAGCACTTAGGTTAGGTTTCGTTTTAGTATGTGGGCTTTGTTAAACCATATTACACGAGTCTCTATACTCGTTTGGTTTACGAACCCTCATTCTATCCGATCCTCCGATTTAGGTCCGGTTTATTAACATAGTTACCTATATTCGGTGCCGTTTGATTCCGTGATCTCTGTCATTGTTTGGTTGTCACTCCAGGACTACTGAGTAATCTCAAGTGAGTACATAGACCCCTCTTTTACTGTTTTCCAAACTGTTTTGGGGTGAAACACATGTGCCTACTTGTTACTTTCATGCTTTCATGTTTACACATCATATACCAGCTATGTTTGTTAGTACATTATAGTACATGATTTCATTACATTTCATGCTATGTATGTCCATTGTGTGCATACTTAGTACATTGTTTTACATTACATTTCTGCTATGCATGTTGACTGATAGCATGCTAGCACATTGATTTACAAGACTTTTCTGCTTTGTATGTTAACTTAGCATACTTAGTACATTGTTTTCATATGACATGTATACAACTGCTATGACATTTGGTTTGCACAAACGGGTCTTTATTACGTTCATTAACATTTGCTACGCCGCTCGGTAGTAAGTAGTGGTACCATAGGACTTGACAAATCCCATTCCTAACATCTCGGGTTTGTTTGGATGTAAGGAATGACTGAATCCGAAAACATTTCTTTTGATGACCTTGACTGAAAGGGTTATCCGACTGTCTCAAGGCTTGAATGTATGCGTTAACTTACCACATAAATGTTTGTATCGATGTAACATGCATTACTTTGTAAAACATAACTTTTTGATATATTCAAAATACTTTGTTTTGTACTTTTCTACATTTGGATTATGTGACAATACTTTACTTACAATACATAACATTTGTTACAAATTACTTGACTACTTTTGGACTATCAACATTTGACATGGTTTATACAAGGACTTTTTGACAATTGGTTTAAACATAGACTTATTACATTGTTGGTTGGTTTAAGTGACTTAAGTAACGAAATGTGAGTAATATGATACAAGCATGGTGGATACGCCGCTTCCTATATAAAAGTGTTTGTATTATATTACATATCATAGCGTTATTTAAATCATTCATTTTGGACTTATACATTTTACACAAGTAACATGTTTTCACAAGACTTTGGTTTACAATACAGTTTATTTTATACAACTCATTTTACTTGGTTATTCATTTAACCATACATTATTCTTTTATTTATACATATCATTTGATCTTATCGCTTTCTAATGGCTTACAAAACAAAACAATTTACAAGGTTCATGATTGACTTTTACTAAACAACTTTTTCTTAAACTTAAGTCATGAATCCTATTTTCACAAAACCTATGTATCTCACAAGCATTTTTATGCTGACGTACCTATTTTCACATGTGTTTTCAGGAGCTTTTGCGTAGAATGATGATCATGACACTAGGGCGGACCTGTGCCTTAGAGACTTAAAACGAAGATAGACTTTGTTTAATTATGTTATAAACTCTTCGATTACTGTTTGAAACAATGAAACTCTTATGTTGATAAATAAAATACAACTTTGTATGCCATGGTTATGAAACAATTAATTCTGTTACAACACTCCCCGACGTTTTCCGCCACGTTTTGTATGTTATACGTGGTCGGGGTGTGACAAAAATAGCTACAAAGTGTACAACTTACCTCTGCGATTCCGCTTAAAGCTCCAATTGTACTGAAGGTGAAATCTTTAAGATATTCGTCAACAGGTGACTTTATAACAGAAGAAGTCAACCCAGAATAACCGGAAGACGTTTAAGCAGAAATCTGAGCAACAAAACTAAAAACACATAACAAAGTTAGTGACAGTAATTTGTATGTTAACTATAATATAGAAAACTGTATTACGAATACAAACCTTTTCTTAAAATCGACAATCTCGGGAATGTCACTGTTGATGAACACTCGAGTTACAGTATACAAATTGGATACATTCACATGTCCTGTGTATTAAAAAAACATGTAACTAAATGGATAGATTAAATACATGTAAATACATTGCTAAAAGATAATTGACATTGATCAGATAGAATATACCTCCCCAAAACCTGTACTTCCCAAACTGAATAACGACCACAATATTCTTTTCCACTGGATGGTTGCTCTCAAATGCTCGAATTTGATCAGCATAACCATCCCATAGTGTAACAAAAATCTGATGGTGCCTATATAAAAAAATTAATAGTTAACTTGTTATTTGCAGATAAAGTCAAAAAGTAAAATTACTAAAACAGATATAAATATATGTAAATGTATTCGTACTGCAAGTCTTCAAGAATAAAGGTAACTTTGTTTTCCTCTTTGTCGTTGTTATTATCACTCTTACCCTCAGCCGGAATGCTCTTCACCACAAACCCAATTACATCTAAAAATAAAAATAGTAGAAACTAAATAAGATATATATCGAAATTCCAAACTTTTTTCATATCAGATTAGATTTTTAAATAAATTACCAATTGGACTTTTGAAAGACTTGAAGTCCTGATCTGGGTCCTCCAGAATAGAATCAAATGGAGTAAAATCAAATCCCCACTCAGAACCAACAGGCTCGGTGTAAGCCTCAACAACAGTGTTCTCATTTAGATTGATCTTCAACGTACTATGAACGTATTTAACTTTCTGGCGATTCTCACCCATGGATGGGTTACGTATAGTTAAACACTGATTTTCTTTCAAAAGGTGCTCATAAACGGTAGCGTTTCTTTGGAGTACAAATGCCTGCATTTTGGTGCCCTGCAACAGCACGTGTTATAATAATGTGTTAAGTCAAAATAATATATATATATATATATATATATATATAAATATAGATAAGTTATATAAATGTATATAAACAAACCTCTTGGTCCATGAAAATCATGTCGTAGCAGTAAATCTTTCGAGGATTGTTGAAGGCAGATCTTGTCCATAATCGGACAACGCGGACTCTGATAGTGTAATCATCAACATTAAGATCAACATTGTTGAGAAGTGTAATAGCAGGCTGTTCCATTTCTGCAAATGAATAATAAATAAAACATTATGGTGTAATCATCAACGCAATATGTTAATCGACAATATAAAAATCTGCTGAATTAAAATGAAAAAAAAATGATAAAGATACATTCTTATGAGAGAAAGTTTGTGAGTAAGATATGAATGAAAATGTAATATGTCAAATGTGTTATTTATAATAGGAGTTGGGAAGTTAATTTAGGAAAAGAAATTTGTTATTATAATACACCTTTGGAATGAATTCTTTATTAAAATAGAAAATTCAGTTACATCTATTTTTATATGATTGATAATTTCCATAACATCAATCACGATTGAAGAGGATCGAGAAGAACCAAAAAGGAAAAAATGCCAGTTCAAATCAATCACAAATGCACTGCAAATGAAAAATTGGTAAAATAATTAGGCCAAATAAATATTTAACCTGAAAATATTAACATAATAATTAGTGTCGGATCCCTAAATACAAATAAAAATGAATTCTAATGGCTGCGTAATACCTTAATGGTAGCAAACAGGGCAATAGCCTTCCTTGGTATCCAACCTCGAACACAGTTTTTTTTACAAAATTCATCACATTCGAAAACCGAACTCGGGACGGAACGATCAAATATAAGTTACAGTTCCATATACCGAAAATGCCTGTAGGTAGGGTGTCTTTGCCAACATGATTATTAAAATTACCTTATGACCACATAACACAGGGCTCAGAATAGGTATTGTGGTTCTCACTGCTGCATAACAGGTTGCAAGAAGAAAACAGAGTGCTCGCCATCCATGCTATGCAACATCGAACCAAGTTTTTTTTTTTTACCAAAGTCATCACAGCCGGAAAATCAAACTCGGGACGCCAACATCATTATTATGAATACCTTATGACAAATTAACACAGGGCTCAGAATACGTATTGTGGTTCTCATGGCTGCATAACAGGTTGCAAGAAGAAAACAGCGCACTCGCCATCCATGGTATGCAATATCGAACCAATTTTTTTTAACAAAAATCATCACAGCGGGAAATCAAACTCGGGACGCCAACATCATTATTAAAAATACCTTATGGCCAATTAACACAGGGATCAGAATAGGTATTGTGGTTATCATAGCTGCATAACAGGTTGCAAGAAGAAAACAGCGCACTCGCAATCCATGCTATGCAACATTTAACCAAGTTGTTTTTTTTACCAAAGTCATCACAGCCGGAAATAAAACTCGGGACGCAACAACCGAATATAGAATTCAAATCAATCACAAATGCACTGCAAATGAAAAATTGGTAAAATAATTAGGCCAAATAAATATTTAAACTGAAAATATTAACATAATAATTAGCGTCGGATCCCTAAATACAAATAAAAATGAATTCTAATGGCTGTGTAATACCTTAATGGTAGCAAACAGGGCAATAGCCTTCCCTTGCTATCCAACCTCGAACACAATTTTTTTTACAAAAGTCATCACATCCGCAAACCGAACTCGGGACGAAACGATCAAATATAAGTTACAGTTCCATATACCGAAAATGCCCGTATGTAGGGTGTCGTTGCCAACATCATTATTAAAAATACCTTATGACCAAATAACAAAGGGCTCAGAATAGGTATTGTGGTTCTCATGGTTGCATAACAGGTTGCAAGAAGAAAACAGCGCACTCGCCATCCATGCTATGCAACATCGAACCAAGTTTTTTTTTTACCAAATTCATCACAGCCGGAAAATCAAACTCGGGACGCCAACATCATTATTAAAAAACCTTATGACAAATTAACACAGGGCTCAGAATAGGTATTGTGGTTCTCATGGCTGCAAAATAGGTTGCAAGAAGAAAACAACGCACTCGCCATCCATGGTATGCAACATCGAACCAAGTTTAGATGATACAGGTTCAGGTAACAAAAAGAAACCCTCTGTTGAAGAAGCAACCAGTGAGAGATTTTTGATGGAATTTTTATGAGGGGTCGGTGACATTGCTGAGGAGTATAAGAAAATGCTATCACTAAGCATTTCATGACACTCCTCGACAACATCACCGACACATCCATGTTTCCAGCAAAACTCTCTCACTGGTTGCTAATTCAACAGAGCGTTTATTCTTATTAACTTGAACATGTATCATCTAAACCGTATAAATTGTGCACCTATGGAGTTCTTTTTTACCTCAATTACCCTATCTGCAAAATTAAAAAAAAAAGGATTATATAAAACAAAAGGCAAACAAATATGACTACAGAGATATGTTAATTGATGGGATGATATTCAAGTTTTAACCTTTAGTGGATCCTGTTCAAGATCAAGAAATTCCAGTTCTTTGGTATTCGTTAATTTAATAAGTTCAGCAAGCTCTTTGACATTTGTATCAGATATATCATATCTTCAATAATGATGACCCATAAATTCTCGAAGATAGAAAATTCCTGAACCCTAAGAACACATGAAATAGTTATCCACACATATACAAAACAGATAGGAGAGTTCTAGTTGTGTATAATTGTAACTTGTAATCATACCTGTTGGCTAAACTTGAGGATTGCACATACTCGGTCTCAAAGTTCGGGCATCTTTACACCATAAACATTCTCATCCCTGTGAATAATGCCATATCTGTCCAACATCATACATCAGAAATCATGTCTATGTAACCCGGCTTCAATGAGTGTTACGATGATGCATATTTAGCCGATATACTCTTGTAAAATAACTTGTCAAATTATAATATTTAGCGATCAGTTCAGTTCTCGGGTTGCATGATAAGCAACAACCAATCTTTGTTTACATAAATCTACCACATCTTTCTTTATGTGTATTTGGATACCAAAGTGTTATACTTAACTATTATACACACAGATCTACCAATCAAACAAAACCTTTGACAATAAAACATGAAACAATGAGCAGATGGCAAGAAAACCGTCCATGCAAAATCATGCACACAAAACCTCTGCCAATCCAACAACCTAATTACTTATCTCAGTCACATAACGTAGTTCAATCAACAAATTTGTTACTTATCTCAGCCAAAAACCTTCTTCATAGATCCCCATAACATATTAAAGCAGCGACTAATAAAAAAAATAAAAGAAGGAAAAAGTGTTACCTACCGGAAGCAAAAACGTCAACGTCCCTAATCCTGTTAACAAAGCCAGAGACAAATAAAATAACCGGAGATAAGTAGATAAGAAAACGAAAAAGGGAAAGAGTGTTATTAAACAACCAAAGGTAAATCGCAGACCCTTGAATTCCGGTTTCAAATCAAATCAACCAAATCCGGATTCAAATCAAATAAACCAAATCCGGATTAGGGTTACAGTTCATTTTAGACCATGAAATTCAACATGTAAATAAACGCGATAAATCAAAACCGGATTCAAACAACAAGGTTTAGTTTTAAGCCCTAATATGGGACTACAGATCTATGAATGAAACATGAACTTCAAAAACTTACCAGAATGAGATTAATCAGATCCGGATTCAAATCGAAAGGATTGTAGCGGTGGATGATTAGCAACGAAAGAGAATCTGGTCGAAGTAGATGGCGAAATTTGAAGTCTGGTGTTCTCAAAATCGGATCTGTCTTGAAATAAGGAGAAGAAAGATAATGAGGAGAGAGGGGAAATGAATTTGCCGCCCATGTTCCAATTAACTCCTCAAAGAGAGATGCCACATCAATTAAAAATGGTTTAAGAAAAGGACATGTGGCATTAAGTGTATTTTTTTAGTATAATAGGTAGATTGGACTATTGACTATTTACTATCACATGGAGTTTTAGTTTCTTTTAAATTTATTTTATTTAAAATGTAAACGTACATTATGAAAAATATAAGTTATTTATTATTATTTTATTATATCTATATATTATAATTAATTTAACTGCTTCACTTATTTGGCGCGTATAACTTCTAAAAATATAACGTTTTATAAAACAATAAATATGTTATTAGAATGAGAATATTTTTGTCTACATTTGGGTCTAAGTTTCATTAAAAATAGAATAGGTTTAAATATAATGTATTTTTATAGTTTAATTATTAAATGGTTCCTGGCCCGTCTATGAACTTCATATTTCTAATAGTCAACTTACCCGTAACCTAATCGTCTAATAATATAAGTTTTTATAGACTTTTATTTTATTATAATGGTCACCCATATACATGCCAATTAATTTTAGAATAATATTTCAACCAACTATATATAAAATAGTGTTTAAAATTATTTGGGTTGAATATTTATATTAAAAATAAACTAGTTACTAGTTACTAGTTGTTAATAAATTTAACCAAACCCTATAATTCTTTATATAAAAATAGGAATGTTACATTCTCCCCACCTTGTTTTAAATCTCGTCCTCGAGATTTGGGTTACGATATTTCTTTTAGACTTATGTCATATTTTAGTTAATAAAAACAATATTAAGGTAGATGACACATAATTAAAATATCAAATTTTGTGAATACGAGTTGTACAATAAGTAGGATTCAATGGTTCAACTGAATTAGTTCAAGAAATTGATGACAAATGAATGAGATGAAAGGATATAATTTCCAAAGTGACTAGGTTCAAGCCAAAAGATATATGATCAATAGATATTTAAAATGAATGTGAAGGACTTTTTAGAATCAATAAAATTCTTTGTCAAAAGAAAGCTTACTTTGATTGGCAACTGAGGAAGACTTAGAATCGACAGGTTCAAAATGAAATAAAAGCATGAAAAATGATTTGTCAAATATTTATGATATGAGAAAATCAAAATGTTGAGATGAGTGAATTGCAAGGATACACGAAAAGACAATAGAGTTAGTGTATTATTGTCTTAATATATAATGGCATTAAGACGATTTTAATCAAAATGTTCGATCAAAGATAGGTGATATTTTAATTTATTAAATACCTTTTCCTTTTATGTTATCATAAAGTAAAATAATAAATTAATATAGATAGTTTTAAAATATCAAAACCCGTGGTAATTTCAACAAAATAATGGTATATGTTTTATTAATATGTTTATCCAAATATCCTAGAACTCACGATTATCATTTTTAAAATCAAGTATGTTTAACTAGAAGATATTTTAAATCATAAAAGTAAAATAATAAATTTTTATTTTTACTATCAAACATATTTAAATATTGGCTTGAGTAAATAACATTTGATATTTTAATATATTAAAATACATATATTATAAAATAATATTTCTATAAGTATTTAATAGTTGTGGAATATTAATCAAGATGAACAATTACTTATAAAATGTCGTGTCCATGACTACTTAGATAGTTATTTAGATATTTTTTATCCGTCCCTCTAATTCTTGTATTGTTTTATAAAAATATGTCTTCTCCTTACAGTACAAAGTATATATATTTTTATATATATACAAAATATAATTAAAATTTACTAAATAATTATGATGACTTAATTTATATACATTAATTAGTCACTATCATGGTTGGATATTGGTTAGTGCTGCCTTGTTTAAGCATGAGTGATCAGTCCATGCCTAACTAAGGCTATGCTATCCAATATCTGCCCCTGACAATAACCCTAGTACCTAAAAATAATACTAACACTACTACTATTAATATATTATTACTAATAATTACCAATAATAAATAACTAAACATAACTTTAATGAGAGTATACCTCAAACATAATTTTATACATATATATAAAAAAAATATAAATTTTTTATCTCAATGGTTTAACAAGAATTTTTAAATATAGTAATACTATATTGTAAATTACTTATGTAAGTTTCCATATATAATCAATTAAAAGAAAGTTCGGACATAGTCACAACAAAACCATGTATGCCCAAAGGAAATTGAGATTTTTAAGAAATTCATTGACTCAATATCAAAGAGTCATTGTTTTGTAATAATGCGGTTCATAGTGCAAAAAGCGGAATGATATTTGAGTTTGGATAAAATAACAAATCGGAATGAAGTCCTCCAGTGGTAACAAACAGTGCATGTGTAATGTGTGGATTTACCAAGAAATGAAATAGATCAATATTTGCTACTATAAAAGAAATCCTCATGGTATGATATCCATTAAAGGAAATGCAAAAGTCTATTCACAGAGGTCAGAATTTTAACAAAGGGAAGTTAAGAATCTTTATCTGGGATTTTGTGTGATAACCGTTGTTAAGTGACATTACTAGGGAATGTCGAATAAAATGAAATAGGGAATTTGCAAAGGTATGTGACTCATTTTGCAGTGATAATAATTATGACTCTGATTAGACTGTGTACCGATGGTTGTGAAATCTTGTTACAACGTACCTCAACGATATTCATGTCGTTTGTAGGATCGTGTGGCAAAGTGCTTCTTTTTTATTAGTAGTTCTTCTACTGACGGGATTCGCATTGGTGTCATCATGCCCAATTTATATTTTCCAAAGGTCTTGCCTTGGAAGTCGTATGTGATATACTTCGATGTCTGGGGACGTATAATTTAAGTTATATGTGTTTTCTTGTGCACTAGCACAACTTTACATGCTTCTTACTTGCGTTAATAGTCTATGATAATGTATTTAGAATTTTTTTTTATACTTTTGATGGTGTCCCAACTTTAATGGGTTTCCATTGTTATTATTGTCACTCGAGTTACGAGGTAGATGATCAAACGAAATAATGTTTGATATCAGAAAAGAGATTATTGATAAAGAAATCTAGACACATATGCTTGTGCTTTATTCCAAATTGACTTTTGGAATTTCTTATAAATATACATCTATACTACTTTATAAAGCATATAGGAAGGATAGAAATGGTCATTTGCCATTGTACAACCATTTGAAGCCTAATGTACAACCTTTAAAGCATGGATGTGTTGAAAACTTCTTTTGGGCGGCCAATCCTTTTTTTCGAAAATTTTTGAATCCCCGCTCATCCCCACTTCCCAATACTCTTCCTGTCTTTTCAAAATCAAATCTCAGAGCCATTCTCTCTCAAGAAACCCTACAAACTTCACGGTACCAAGAAGACCACAAGGTGAAAAACGATGATCCAAGTTGATTTGAGATCATGAAACGATTTTAGATCTCTATTGATCCTCTCTTATTTTCATCTCATCTCAGGTCTAGATCTCTCATTTTCATCTCCCTTTTCTGTTTCAGGTCTAGATCTCTCATTTTCATCTCATCTCAGGTCTAGATCTCTCATTGTGATATTGGTGTGTTTTGATTTTTTCTGATGTGGGTTAGAACAGAGAATGATTAAGAACAGAGAATCTGGTGCTAGGTCAAGACACCTACAGCTCGCGCTCTCTCTCTCTCTTTGAAATTCATGTACGTCATCGCAACGTCAACCCCCGCTGCGACCAGTTGCCACTATCTTCCTTCGATCTTGCTAGGGTTCAAGGATTTGGTTGCCTGAGGAATAGAGGTGACTGGATTTCGACTCCTTTGTCGATTTTTGCATATAGATCTGGTAAAACTTTTATTTTGTGGCATCAACGACTCTGTTAAGGCTTGTGTCGCCTAGGGTTCCATTCCGGCCTCGCATCTTTGTTAAGGGTTTGTGTCCTTCGAGCTTCATAGGGCGATTACAACGTCTCAGTTAAGTGCTTCACATCTCTATTAGGGTTTATTACTTTTGTGTTGTTTACTTACTGTTAATTCCTTATTTCAGTTGCAGATTTGCTGAAATGGATCTGCACGTATCAATGCGATTAGGGTTTTTAATTTTGCCACTTATCTTTGACATGTTAGTTTAATCACTGGGTTCAAGGGCTCAGGTCTTGAAGCCTAGCATAAATCAGCAACATCATAAAGGATAGTAAGTAATTATCTAACACGGATTCGTTTCATGAATTTTAGTTTTTGTTGGAGCAAAGATTCTTATTTTTATATTGTTTATCTTTGAAGGCCGATCTACCAGAAGTTCAATTCTTACTGTTTCTCCTGAACCATCTGAGTTGAGTAATTGTATTTTGTGTTGGCCCTGAGAAACCGTTTGAAGTTGAGTCCAGTTGGAACTTAGATTGGAACTGCACTATTTCTGTTGCTTTTTTTATTATCACTTTATTAGACTTGGTTTTACAAAGTTCTACATTCTGGTGAGTTTGGTTTGAAATTTTTCACTTCTATGACTAGCTTAGTTTTCCAATAGCGTAGCATGATATATATTTAAATGTTCTCAGATCATGGATGTGCTCGGACCAACTCTTTGGGATGTTTGGAGTTCATTAGGCCAATCGTAAGACTCTTACGAAGAAAATTTTGATGCCATTGTTGTGCATAATGTTTTCTTTTGGCTAATAATGTTCTTCTGCAGGATGACACCAAATGGAACAGCTTTTGCATGGAAGGCTTTGTTGTGGTTTCCGTTTTGGATAAAAAGTATTGGATCAGGTTCGTTAGATCTGTATCTTCCTATATTTTGGTAAATGAAGTTGAATTTGTATGCATTCGATCGAACACATAACTTTTAAATGAATTTATTTATTATAACAAAATAACTATTTTCCTCCCAAACTATGCCTTTCTATGATGTCATGTGTAGTATAATCATTATAAATAAGTATATGTGAACCATTAAAAGAATAACCGTTCTATCCTGGACTGTTCGTGAGAATCAACTTGAAACTTGTTTTAAGTAGTCATCAAACATTTTACATTTTTGGCAACTTGAAATGAGTCAAGCAGTAATTGGTTTTTGTTTTTTTGTAATAATCTGTTACCCAATGTTAAACCATTTGTATATACAATCCCCAACCCCATTTATTTGGTACCTTTTTTTATAAAACCGCCCGTTTTGACCCGTCCCAAAATGACCATGTCTTGAACTGAGCCGTTTCGACCTAGACCTGGTTGAATTTGTAACCTGAATTTACTTAAAAATGGACTGAATTTACTCAAACGCCACATCGTCTTTCAAAATTGGGCAGGTAAACTGAAAACTTTCCAAAAAATAGAATGGTTGCAGTTTTTATGAGATGAAATCAATTCATACGTTCTTTTTATTCACAAATGTATGCAAAACAATAATAATTTGGTTTACAGGTCGTAGAAGCAAAAGTTCATCAGTTAGATTTCTCACTTGAACGTATATACTTGTCTGCTCGTCATTTGCTACACTACCGTTTGAGTCGTTCTTAAACTGTATTTGAATCAGGAGGCTCAACCAGAAAGGTAATCGTTGATTATGCTATCTCTGTTTAAGAAAGGTTAATCAGTTCATGCTTTTGTTCGCTTATAAAAATAATCAATTAGTTCTTTAAAATGGCAATTCCAAGTGGGGTATGTATTTTGTTTATATTACAAAACTCGATCAATGTTTCGTCGCAGCGTTGATACCACTGCACCTACGTTTGCCGCCGCCGGTCTGCTCTTCGCGAATAGGTACCAAGATCACTTTCTTCTTCCTTACAAACTTTGTTTTGTAATTTTGACAGCCACCACTCGCCGTCACAACCACCTGGAACTGCCGCCGTTGGTTCGAATCGCCTTCTTTCACTGTTTGACACAACGCCGCTGGCAACTATCCATTATTCGAGGTATTAATTCTGATCTGGTTCATCACATATGTTCTATAGGCCTACGTTTGTTTCCAGCGACTACTCAATCTAATATTGGTTTACAAAAGATGAACATACATACTATATGTTTCAAGAAAAAATAGAGTTTTGTTTGTTCGTTTTTTCTGTTACTGTGTATATCGAGACATGATTTGTGTGTGTTAATGATTAGTATCCATTGTCATCGTTGTTCTTGCGAAGTCGCTCATGGACGCGAACTACAAAGCGGCGTTGCGTAGAGTCTTTCAACAATCGACGCGTTCTAAATCATTTGTTTTGGATTCGTCTCGCCCACCAATTAAGGTAACCTATATGACCACCATTTGTTGATTTATTATGAAAAATGAACACCGTATATATGTAAATTGTATATATGTAAATTATACTGGAACATTAAGTTTTGAAACTGTTAAGTTCCAACGGTTGGACATAAGCGTTCAAGACCCACCTCATGCGTTTTTTAATTACAGGCCTTTTGGTATTGGTATTGGTTGGCCCTCTTTTATTTCAAAATTTATATTTTTAATAATTATTAATGTGCCAAATGTAATTACATAAAATGTGTCATTTCTGTACCATTTTTAATTATTAATGTGCCAAATGTAATTACATAAAACGTGTCATTTCTGTACCATTTTTAATAATTATTAATGTGCCAAATGTAATTACATAAAACTATCATAATGTTTCCTTACTGGTTGGAGTTTTAACTATGTGAGGCTATTTCTGCAGCTAACAAGACTAAAGTCTCCCGCAATGTGAACATTGATAAGCTTCAAGCTGGTTATAGACCCTAATGGTTTATGCTCTTCAGTTTCTATGTATTTTTTTCCAATTTCATGTATATAGATTCGTTTTTGGTTCAATTTCATATTCACAGGCTAATAATGGAGGTACATCGGAGAAATCGACGTATCGGGAACCGTCACAACCGCCTGTTGTGGAGAATTTCAAAGACTTGAGCTTGCCGACTGCCAGTATCCGCCGGAATATGCGGCTCGAAGTTGTAATCGGAAAGAAAGCGAGTTGTGTGGGTGACTGTCCACAAAGAGTCCCAAATCAAACAACCAATACATTTGGGAAGCATCGGCTGAGAGTAGCTTGTATGTGATAAAAGAAGAAACTGGCACCAGAAAGTAGCTTAGTCGGGTGACAGAAATAACACTTTATTTGAAGGTAGTTAATATGTTAATCATATAATGTCTCCGTATTTTTGTATCAGTTATAACATAAAGCTCTTGCGATAATTAATTTATATTTGGACGAAAGTCGCAAAACTGGCCAAACCACATGGACGTAAATGGCATTTTACTCTTTTTTTCAGTTAAGAACAAGCTTTGAAAGACCTATTTACCATAATTCAAGGAAGGTTGACCTTTTTTTTCATATTTGTAGGTTTATCTATTTATTTCCTTGCATCGAGTTGCTGGCTGCCTTGTTATAGAGCCAATTAAAAAGGCGTATCGGTTAATCTCAAACTCGCATCGAGTTGCTGGCTGCCTTTATGTTGTTGCTGGTGTTATAAAATGGATGGCTCAGCCAGGGTATCTCGGTTTAGGAAGGTTTAGAAGACTACTGCGATTCTTTGTCGAGTTATTTGGCTGTTGCTGATGAACATAAATCCCATACGCAGTAGGGGATTTTTGGGCATTTTGGGTTGGGACAGGTTAGCTCAAAAATATCTCCGACTGCTTGTGATTTACAATCTGGTGCACCTGGTAACTGCAAAGTGTAGAGCATTAGTGTATAGTCCAGTTGATGCTACTATTTTGACGCTGATGTACCTGGGTCTTGGTTCAAATTATCGCTTATTCAGGTTGCGAGTCAAGAACTGGATGCATCAATGTCTGGGTATATATTCTGCTTATATTGTGCAGATCTGCTACTATTGTATCTATTTTTTGCTGCAAAAAAAGGATCACTGGAACCGAAAGGCTGGCTCGATGATGACTGACCCAATACAGCGGGTTCCAGATCTTTATAAAGACCGTGGAGGCCCACCTATGGTTTCTCGCGAGAAGTATTGGACGCGTTTTACTGAAGGCGCTAAAACGTGGTCAGCTACTCTTGGTCGTCTCATTTTGGGAGGGGTTTCCATATACACCCCACGTTGGGAAACTAGGAGAATTTATAACTTTTGTAATTGTGATAGGTTAGATGAGTATACATGTAATACTCAAAGCAACGTTCGGTTCTTTTGTTCCCCTAGACGTGGTTGTATGGTTTCCTATTTTTGGTCCCCAAAGCATGTTTTGGGGATGTTACGAGGTAATGCCCCCTTGATTGTGTAATTTTTTCCTTGTGTGTTATGTAGTTTGCAGGGCGATGCCCTTTATCCAAAAAAAAAAAAAAAAGTTGGGTTGGCTTGACCCACACACTTTTTGTCCAGAATTTATTTTTTCGCAAGCAATTATTGTGTCAAATACAAAAGAAATATTGTTCTGTGATTTTTTTTGGTTTAAATAAAATGATTTAAGAGGTTTAATGTTTTTTTTTTCATTCTGTTTGACCCGTTTACCTGTATGTTCTATAAAATGATTTAGGAGGTTTACAACATTTAGTAATGCTTAGTATCTTGCAACTCGTGTAATAGTTAAAGCTTGAATCTTTTAAAAAATGTAGGAAAAGTTTCTGCTCGGATTTGATCCTTGAACACAAGCAGTTAGCATTCTCTCAGCCAAGGAACGCAGGGAAGTTATTAGCAAACAGTTACACCAACACAAGATCTTTCTTGGTCTACTACACAACAAGTTTGTTGTAAGCCATTTACATACCAAATCTTGAATTCATTACTTGCAAGTTATATCAAGAAACAGTCTTTTTTAAGGAAGTATGTTTACAACATCGTAAAGCTCTAACACCTTTTCTTTACCTGATCAAATTACAAGAAAAAACGATGTATGTATATATGTATATAACGGCCCCGTGTACGACTACAAACGCAGCAGCAAACGACTACGTTTTTATACCCGTTTGCTGATGCGTTTGCAGCCGTAAATGCGCCGTTAAACGGCTGCGTTTTTGCACCCGTTTGCTGCCGATTTTGCAGCCGTTTAAAGGCGCGTTTATGGCTGCAAACGCAGCAGCAAACGGGTGTAAAAACGCAACCGTTTGCTGCCGCGTTTGCAACTGTTTAACGGCGCGTTTACGGCTGCAAACGCAGCAGCAAACGGGTGCGTTTTTACACCCGTTTGTTGCTGCGTTTGCAACCGTAAACGCGCCGTTAAACGGCTGCAAACGTCTGCGTTTTGGCACCCGTTTGCTGCCGCGTTTGCAGCCGTTTAACGGCGCGTTACGCTTGCAAATGCAACAACAAATGGTTAAAAAACGCAGCCGTTTGCTCTCGCGTTTGCATCCATTTAACGCCACATCGGAACTACATAGCCCTAAACTCACCAACCTAAGTGATATGCTTCCCGCCGCATCGCGCGGGTAAACGACTAGTATCTATATAATCATATATTTCACATACTGTATTATACATACCCTCTATAAGGTCAATGTATTTAACAGATTCATATTTCCAAAAACAAGTCAGATATCAGGTCATGATACTATTTAGGGAAATCTTGTCACTTGTTTGACATATTATATACCCCGTCTTATCCGGTTCGCGCCGGAGAGGTAACCTCAGTATATCCGGACAAGCTGGAGAGTCTGCTACACCATACCCAGTCTTGCCGGAGAAAATTTTCTATTTCCCATAAATAGTATCTTTTCAAGATTTTTAAAAATGACTCTCTTATTAGGGCTTTTATCCAGAATCAAGGAATTTGTATTTCCATAACATATCTTTATTCTAGAACAAGTAATATCAATAAGCAAGGATTAATAGCAATTAAGTGCTATTGCCTGCAATGTTCTAATCGTTATTCTTACTGCATACCAAAATCTACCATACTTTATTTTCATAAGTAAATAGCTTATCTTGAAGCTTATACAAATGCATCTTTTCTTAAGTTCAAGTCTAAATACTATCATGTGTGCTACCAGTTAATAACAATCTCCTAACTCTTTTATATAAACTTAGGTATTATTATCACAACACCTATTGGCTTAAAGCAGTGGCTCTGATACCACCTTCTGTCACGACCGCCGACCCACCCTGGACGGAATCGAGAGCCGAGAACAGCCAAGTGGCACCGGTGATTATTTTGAAAAATATTGCAGCGGAAATTTCATCAGGACCGCGAGTTAGGAAAAATATCAGAGTTAAGAAAACACCGGATTTTATTTATTAAATAGATGGGATGAACCCATGTTTTACAAAGGTAACTTTAATAAGGGATAAACCCAATTACATAAAACAATATTTCTTAATTTGATATAATTAATAAAATAAGCCACTTCTTGAAGCCCTTCAATGTCGTATCCAACTCTTATTCCGATCTACTGTAATTACCTGAAACACGTTTTAAAAAGGTTTTGTCAGCAGGAAATACTGGTGAATCATTCTATTTACTAAAACGACTCGTTTGTTATAATTTACAGTATTAAGGGAGATTACAATGTTTCAGATATCAACCAACTACCCACAGTATTTGTCACTCGACCGGATCTGTGACTATGGTCATATCACCATTGGCCACCCGTTTGTCCAATGGCAAAGATTATCAAGTAATGTATACAAAACCCCACATACTGGCTGTAATTTGGTGATTACATAAACTTAATCCCTGTAATTATAACCTTGAAAATAAACATGATTTTGAAAGTAGTTTGATAAAAAGAGAATGACTCACATTATAAGCATGCAGATTTATACGGGCAGAGTTTAGCCTACTGATTAGCCTTGATATTGCAGATTTATACAGGCAGAGCTTAGCCTATTGATTAGTCTAGTAACCTAGTGCACACGAACTAGGTAAGTAACTTGTTGATGCATAGAATGTCTGTTGACTGCATCTTCATCAAGTCTTAAATCAAGAAAGTCAAGATTAGGGTTTTAGAGTTAATTCCGCTTTAATGTACATGTTATTTAGGGTGATTCCGCTTCAATGGTCAGTAGGTGATTCCACTTCAATGTACATCAGGTGATTTCGCTTCAGTGTCATGGACACATAAGTGGAATCAGCCTATCTATAAATACCTCATGTGTGTAACCATTAGAGCGAAATTAGGTCATTAGCTTGGTAGCGAAACTCTGTCAAAATCATTCTAGAAAGCTAATAAAGAGAAGAAATTGAAAGGAAAAGCTGTTGTTACTTTGCGTGCATTGATTCCGCCTTTACACGTGAAGATGAACTGCCTTGACTGATCGTTTAGGGTCACGACACGGTCCAACATAACTAATACAACATTTACGATAACTCACGAGATTAAAACCTTCACAACGAATGACAAAGTGCAATCACTTAAACATCCATCGGATTCACAACGAATGACAGAGTACTCCCCGAGTTCGGGTGGTACTCAAACATCCTGTCGTAATCACGACTAATGACAAAGGATAGCGCTTAAACATCTGGTCGGATAGTTTCAATCGATCGGACATTGAATCGTAGCAGCGATCGAGTTAATACCCGGTATCGTAGGAGAATTCGAGCTAGTGTGTGTTTGGTAGTAAACGGACAATATCTCGAAGTGTAAAAAGAATTTTAACGTCGTTCCAACTCCAGAAATCAAGTCCCAACATCCTCTATTTATACTGAGATTTTGACCCCCTCGCGTGACGCGAGGGGTCACCCTGGGGCTTCGCGTGACGCGAAGGTCCACCTTATCTCATAGGCTTGTCACGTGTCCAACTAGCTTAGCTGAGTCGACGGATTTTCGAAATTCAATTCTGACAACGAATTATGAGGATAATCGTCAAGTAGGAAATACCCCCCTTGAGTTTTAGGGGCCCTGATTCTGATTCTGATTGTTCTGAAAATTTTAGGGTTTATGTAAGATTACTTAAGGGTCTTAACTAAGGTTTCCTTGTGAACAAAATATAATAATAAATAATAGTTTTGGTGAGAGTTGTTATGGTTTGGGACAAAAAGGGAATGAAACGGTGAGAAAAGAGAATGGACCCACTTTGTAACTTTAGGGTTCAATTAAAAAGTCTCCTGGTAGAATATTGGTTATAACTTCTGAGCTATTTAAAAATATATAATGCACTCGTGTTAAGTATAATACCCCTCATTCAACCTTGTCCCTATGTCACGAGACAGAACCCCAACGAACTTAATTAGGCAGAGCCTTGACATGCTTTATGGGGCTCAGATCAATCGGAAAGGGTAGCGGTGATCGGGAGTTAAAATACTTAAAACAGAGCATGGCTATTATTATTATTATGGGTAGAATATGGAAATTTTGAGAGAGTTGGAGACATAAGCGAAAGCATTTGGACAATTCTTAAGCAAAAATAGGAGTGACTATTTATAGTATTTTGGTTACAATTCTTTGAGTGCCACGAATACTGGGTTGTAACACCTATTCAGTACACGTAATCTTTATTTTTATTTTATTGAAAGTTTGATAGATGGAGGACACGTACATACGTGATATTACTTGAATCTGACACTTTAATATTAATGGGCCGATCACCTTATTTACTTTTGTGATTATTTTTGTTGCACAATTTGATTGGACCTTTGTTTTAGTGGTCTTCAATTTATAGTGGTCGACATCTAACTGTTAATGTTTATTAATATTATTGGACTATTGACTATTTACTATCACATGGAGTTTTAGTGTCTTTTAAATTTATTTTATTTAAAATGTAAACGTACATTATGAAAAATATAAGTTATTAATTATTATTTTATTATATATATATATTATAATTAATTTAACTGCTTCACTTATTTGGCGCGTATAACTTCTAAAAATATAACGTTTTATAAAACAATAAATATGTTATTAGAATGAGAATATTTTTGTCTACATTTGGGTCTAAGTTTCATTAAAAATAGAATAGGTTTAAATATAATGTATTTTTATAGTTTAATTATTAAATGGTTCCTGGCCCGTCTATGAACTTCATATTTCTAATAGTCAACTTACCCGTAACCTACCCGTCTAATAATATAAGTTTTTATAGACTTTTATTTTATTAGAAAGGTCACCCATATACATGCCAATTAATTTTAGAATAATATTTCAACCAACTATATATAAAATAGTGTTTAAAATTATTTGGGTTGAATATTTATATTAAAAATAAACTAGTTACTAGTTACTAGTTTTTAATAAATTTAACCAAACCTATAATTCTTTATATAAAAATAGGAATGTTACACTTCGTCCATCACAAGCTCTTGTAAGTTTCCATATAATGGAATCCATACACGATCTACAAAATAGTAAGTACCGTCTTCCTTGAGTTCAAGTCGCCTTTCCATGCCCCGCAGGGACTCAGCTTTAAGGTTCTCTTCCTCCAATGCTTCAACCTGAGCATCACGGATTTGGGTAGGAAGACTAGAGTGGACAGTAAGCTATAATGCACGTACACGCTTAGGTTTGGTTTCCTTACGATTGAGGGCATCAGCCACAACAACGGCCTTGCCTAGATGATACTTGATTGCGCACTCGTAGTCGTTGAGGAGTTCGACCCATCGACGCAGTCGCATGTTCAACTCCTTCTGATCCAAGATATGCTGGAGACTCTTGTGATCGATGTAGATGGTGCACTTGGTATCGTACAAGTAATGTCTCCATATCTTGAGTATAAACACTACTGCTCCCAACTCCAAATCATGGGTAGTGTAGTTCTTTTCGTGAGCCTTGAGTTGGCGTGATGCGTAAGCAATGACTTTCTCACGTTGCATCTACACACAACTAAGTCCTTGGATAGACGCGTCACAATAAACAACGAAATCGTCTGTGCCTTCTGGTAACAAAAGAATGGGTGTACTACAGAGTTTTACCTTCAACTGTTGAAACGCGGATTCCTGAGCAATCCTTCGAGTTAGAGTTGCGAGGGTTTGTGTATACAATCAAGAAAAGCGGGCTTCGCAACGTCAAAAGTCGTTCGTTGGAAACTAAACATAAGGTTATTTGTGTTGTAGGGGCTCCATGGTAAGGTGTAGGTATCGTTCGGATTCCTACTAGTTCTTGGAGTAGTTTTGGGTGTCGTCGAAGAAATCAAGTGACATGTCCGTCAAGGTAGGCTAAATTCCAATGTCGTGAATGGGGATCTATATCGGTGGTATCAGATTTTAAGAATAGTGCTTGTGATACCTTCATATCTGAGAGTAATTCATTCAAGGGAGAGTTCGCGAAGAACGTTGCTAGGATGAGGATCATAGGATTCGAGAAGTATATCGCGAATGGTTGTGGAAATATGCAAAAAAGGTAGTCGTAATCGATGTGTGAGTGTGTAGGGATCCGTAGCAGGGGTATACTAGAAGTCAAGGTAGAGCGGGTCGTACACAAGTTGCATGAGTTTAAAATGAAGAACGCCACTTGTCAAATAGAGATGTCACGTGGATATATCAATCAAGAATTTACCATAGGAGAATGGGTGTTGCACGAATTTGTAGTGTTAAGGTTTGCTGAAACTTCCATCAAAGTTGTTGGGCTCGCCCACATGCGAAGGAGGAATAATTCACCTTGATCCATGAACTTAGATGAGTTTGCGATTTATCGAGTCGGTAAGCAACCAAATTCGGAGGATTTTCCTTAGGTCGTGTGAATGAATCTGAAATATGCCTTTTAGTCAAGAGGTTTCAAGAAAGGACGCGAAAACATGTTCAAGAGGGTATGATCGTATCAACAACACATCACTATCCTCAGGGTTTCAAGAAGTGATCACCAATGATCGAAAGTCGAGCCTTCCAAATTCTCTCGACTAGTGTGAGTTCTTGTTTGTGTCGCTCCCTAGAGAAGCGAGGGTGTAGTGTCACTGTGGTAAAGGAATGACGGTTTTGTCTAAATCAATAGTAGGAATTGGGCATTGCATTAATCAACAAGCATAGGTCGGTACAAAAGCTAGTGAAAGATTTCATATAATTTAGAAAAACTATCGTAGGATTAAAATGCGACTCTTGTATTGTAAAGGAGAAAGGGGTGAGGTAAATGTGTAGTTCATCGTGTCCGTCTGTAGGTTGAGTAATCAGTATCTCTGTCCTCGAATGTCTCGAAGACTATCCCATCATTTGGAGGCATCCACTTGCTAAGTTGGGTATACGAAGGTGTAAATCAAGTTAGAATAAGAATTATCCACCCAACAGGTTAATGGGGGGTAATCTTGTGATCGGTGAAAATCGTGGTATGGTCGTTAGCGTTTCGTTATATCGGTTGCGGATCGAAGAAACAGGAGGTTGGTGATGTTCATACGAAGAATTAAGAAAAATCAAAATCCAACTAATAACCGAAGAATTCCGTAAACTATTCTATTCTCCAGAGGCAGTTTCAGTAATGGTGGATGGTGGAAACGGCACGATAAGAAAGTTCGTTGCATCATGGTCACGTGAGTACATCATTTGTCCAAAATAGATTTCGGATGACAGGGTTTCGAGTTGCACAACGACAACGTGTGTAACTGTGACCGCTTCGTTTCTGGTGACGACGACTGGTGGAGATGATAAGGTTCGTCAACATGGACGCATAGGTATATTGTTCTCCTAAATCCGAGTTCGTTTGGGCCGGTTCTGGTCCACGTGAATGTTGTCGTGCAAACCGAATGTACGGAGGTTTAGATCTGAATTCTAGCTGTAACGGCAACGTCATGTCGAGACAAACGTATGAATAGATAGAACGCATAAAACAGTTGTCGTAGTGGGATGAGGAGAAAACAGGAAAAGAATTTGATCACCACACGTCAAATTTCAAGTAAATAGTTGGGTGTCATAAAGAGCACATTTGGGCTAATAGATAACATACTACTGCTCTAACTAAGCATACCATAAGCACCACATCATGCAGAAGTAAACTAGCAAGTAGGCAATATAAACGTAAATCATACCACCTAAAGTGTTGAGCCTTGCACGTGGAGCGAAATGTCGTTGTGGATCGTTGATCACTAAGCAGGTTATAGTCTGGTTTTTGTCAAAAAGATTTTTCCCCTTTTTAAAATCAAGTTCACTATAACCAATGGCTCTGATACCAATCTATCCCACCCCCAAAATCCACAAGCGGAGTATTACCACGAGGCGTGTGACTGACCAGGATCATACCACCAATCATACTGAACATTAAGTAAAGTAAAGTAAAACCATCACAAACAAAACGTTTAGTGTTCACAAAACCAAAGTCCAAAACCAAGTTTAAGAGTTAGCGGAAGCATAAAGTCTAAAACCCATTAATAGTTTAAAAGCATAAAGTTTAATGTTAGGAACCCAACAATAGGTTCCTTGCCACAACGTCCACTCCTCGTGCAAGCTCCAGCCACGTACCTAACGACCTGCAAAGCATGCAGTAGTGTGTCAACAAAAAGTTGGCGAGTACACAGTTGGTTGTTCGTTTTAATGTTGTTCCAAAAACCCAAAAGTTGTTAAGTTTCTTGTTCTTTATAAAAACATACCATGGGGAGCTACCCCACAGTTTTAAACCAATAGACGCGTTACCATATCGAATACTGACTGAAGTTATGTTGAGTGCCCCGAGTCAATGTCTATCATCATTGACTAAGTGCCCAAGTACATTAGTCCACGCTCGCCCTCTGCGGTACGGTGTGAGGCTTGTCAAACCTAATAACGCTATTTAACTAATGACCCGTTCGCCATTGGCCCGTCGATTAAGTCGATATAAAATATGGGGGACTTAAGATAGAGTTGTCATCTAGTATGCTTAAGACATGTATTATAACGGTTGTCACCCTTCCAAAGGAGGGTGGAGGTACGTATTCTACCCAAGGAGAATACGCAGGTTGCATCCCACCCAAGGGGGATTCTTGTTATTTAACCCATTCAAAAACCATCGGGAATCCCATGCTTTGATGAAAAGTGTGAACTCACTTTTGATTGATCGGTTGGTCTCTTAAAATGGTTAGAAGTCAAGGTAGGTCAATCTCGTCCTAATACGATTACCATTTAGTTTATTAGTATGTTCAAGTACGGCACAAAGCTCCTACACGTATCTAACACGTACCATGCACTCACCTTGACAACTTACATACACACACATAATCCATATATAATTTACTCGTGATCATGCACACAATACTTCACATAACACTTTCGTTGACATTAAACAAGTTGGATCATTATCAGATAGCATAAACGACACTTAGATACGCAATTAACAACTTATAGCGTTTCAGCTCTTACGTCCAGAATTGGGCTGTTTTCGGGTATTTTTATAAAATAGTTATCTTATTCCAAAAATTCTAAATAATTTACAGAACGTTCTAAACCTTCCACGTCACCTTGTGTAAAAATCGCAGGACTCAGTTTATTACTGATTATTTAATAAAAATCATTTACTGGGCTGCAGTTAGATTCATCACTTTCTGACTGCAGTCCACGAAACAATTTATTTAATAATCATCATCTGTCCGAATGGCGAAATTCTAGTGGGAGATTTACGAAAACATCTGTGCCCAGCTACTGTATAAATTTCACGACCTAAACCTATCCAAATTACAAGTTATAACGAAAAGCATAACACATATTTTCTGCAGATAAAACACAGCTTTTCCTACTGTGTAAAACGGCTCATTAAAAATAGCAAACCACCTCAGAAAAATGTGATTCCATTGCCATTTGAAGCGTTTTTCGAAAATGTATGATTTAGACTTCACAAAATTAATTTTTCGATCTATAACGACCCGTTTACAGCCAACTGAAGTTGGCTGTTTTCACTATACAGTAATCTGTTTTTCACTTAAACGATACCAAAACGCATTTAAATGATCACGACACTTCCTAATATCAACTAACAACAGATCAACCCGTCAATAATCACCTAACCACACCAAGAATCACACAACCCTAGCTAAAAAACATCATGATTTTTGCAAAAACTCAGCCTATGCTCGTATATACATGCATATCTTCAATCATTCAAACAATAACATAACCATCCGAAAACTAATCCTAAATCAGTAACCGATTACCATAGATGACTCAAGAACGCAGCCATAAATATACAAACATCACGAATCCGTAAACTAATGAGTGTACTAACCTTGGAGCGAAGAAGAGAGGATTAGCGAGGAAGGGAGATGCGAACAAGATCTGATTTGCGAACAGGGGGGCTGCTTGTGTCTGTTGCCGTCGCACACCTCAGAGAACAATTTAGGGTTTTGAGTTTCTTTTCACATGCACCCCCATACATACGTAAGTTTTTATAAAATGCAAAGGGGGTGGGCGACTTGGGCTGGGGGCGACTTGGGCTAGTTGGGCCGCAAGGAACAAGGGGGTGGCGGGTTGGGCTTGTGTCGCAAAATAGGGAGGGGATGGCGGGTTGGGTTTTTTTGCTCTTGGGCCGAAGGGGTGGGTTCGGTTTGGGTTTCTTATAAGTTTCACAAAAACAACATATTACCAAGGTTTCGGTTTCGAGTTTCGGTTTCCACGTAATTCACATTACCCATTAACAAGCACACAACTATTCAAATATAATCAAACACCATATTCAAATGATATCTCGTACATGAAATTACAAAGTACGCGAAACGTAACAGATATTTATACGAGTTGTCACAAAGGTGCATTACAAAGTCCATTGTAATTTGTTCCCGCTTCCACTAGGGAATTTCAGGTTGTTGTAGCAATCCTAAGGGTTTTTGGTTGTAGGACCGGTTGATTGACGTGTAGATCTTGATAAGATGTGATATGAACACGTACTGATATCTACGTATCTTGCAATGAGTACGTAATCCAAATTACAAGGTTGAATACACAAGAACTTCCAAATATATTTGTTTCATATAAATTGTGGCAACATAACGACGTCTTTACAAAAATGTATCAAAAAGCTCCAGATGTGTAAGTTATGAGCTCATGCGCACGGAGGTCCTATATAGAGTCCTTTGTCCTCTGTGCGTGAGACTCCTACGTTGGAGGTACTCATACGTGCATATAACTTGTGCGCGTGTTTGAGTCCTTTACAAACAAAATCAAACTTTAACGCTCTAACACATTATGCTACCAATAAAGTAACAAACTCTTACTAAGACGTAGGCATTAGACATTATGCATCAACAGAATCCCCCTTGGATGATGCTGCACTCTTGTCTTGGTCTACAAATTCTTTCATTATTTCATCCCAAATACCCGCTTTCAGTACTCCTTTCGATGCTCTTCGAAGCTTTTCTTTGGTCTTTGATCAGTGAATGGCGGTTTCCTATATTTGAATCTTGAAATAAATGCTTTTAACGTCCTTTCAGCTATCTTTTCTGTTATCTTTAACTCTTTCTCTTCTTCTTTCTACTCAAGCTCTCTCTGGTTGCTTTCCCACATTCTTATAGAATGTATATCGTGGGCAAAACATATCCTAATAACCCTCTGGAACTGCATCCCATGTTCTCTATCTTCGCGAGAATAGAAAATCTTGTTAAGGAATAAGTTCTCGAGGTCTTTGTTTGACATGTTGACTACCATATAGGATGATAAATCCAGATGGTTCTCCAATCTGTTTCACCTTCACATAGTACGATCACTACCTCCCCTGTCTTTTCACCATAATACCACCTTTTAAAACTTTATAGAAATCGTATTCCATCTCATGAAATGGTATCACACGCAAAACATTCGGCCTCTTGTACTTCAAAGTGATAGAATACTTGCATGTTTCTGGATCTATCTTGGTCTTTTACTGGTGAATACATTGATAGGGATAAACCCTAATTATTGAAAACAAAATGTCTTGTTTATTTTAGGTAACTTTTATAACCACTATCCCAAGCCTTCAGTGCTTTCCAACTGGCTTCTATTGGGCTTTCACATTATGTTACCTAAAACGCGTTTTAAAAACATTTTGTCAGCAACAAATACTGGTGTGTGCATCCCAATTTAATCAAAACGATTTTAATACTTTAACAGAATTGAGGGCAACCCGCAATTACGTTTGTTTGATCTAATCAATTACCCAATTGGTACTGTCAACGCGACTTGTGGGTTATATTACTCATTGGCTAACTCTTTGTCCAATGGTAACGTCTCATAAATTTTGTATACAAAACCCCAACATACCGGCAGTAATTGTAGACTTACAAATACTTAATTACTGTTAAGTATAATTTAAAACAATTGAGGTTTTTATAAAAACAATTTACAAAAGGCAGATAAACGCACAAAAAGATTTATAAAATGAGAATGTACTCACATTGAAAGTTTAGATAATACTAAGGCTTCCTGGGAATCTCCTGGTTATTATCTATTAAATCAAATAATGCACACGTTTTAGTAAAATAACCCAATTCAATTTAACCGTACAACTCGAGACAGAATTCCAATAACTGAGTCGGGCGGAGCCTACATGCATTACGGAAATTCTAAATCAATCGGGTGTACACACGAGACAGAATTCCAATGACTGAGTCGGGCGGAGCCGACATGCATTACGAAATCCTAAATCGATCGTGTAGGGTAATAGCAGGGTTATAGTACTTACAACGAGGCAAAGCTTCGCTAAATTGTCGGTATTATGCTCGAGCAGAAATTCTACTATCAGAGAATTTGAGAGAGAAAAGAAAACTGAACGATTGACAAATGAGCCAAAGCCCCCCTTATATAGGCCTGACGGCCACTCTCCTCCCCGCGAGAGATTTAACAAGGTCCTTCGCGGCCCGCGAGGGTTAGAAAAGGCGGCTATAGGCCTGCCGAGTCATCGGGTAGGCTTGCTGAGTCAGGTGCCACATGGCACGCCACGTGTCCGGATAAGAACCAGGCAGTCGCGCCCCGCGACAGACCAAGAGGCCTCCGTCGCGGCCCGCGAGAAACTGCCAAATCTTGTTTTTGTTGATTTTTACAAGTATAGTGGTATAACGGGTCCGGTTTTCACGTACGGGGTATATATTAGGGACATTTAGGAGTGTCCTAAATATTTTTAGGAGGGTTGTTATATAATAACCCTCTGGAACTGCATCGCTTGTACTCTATCTTCGCGAGAATAGAAAATCTTGTTAAGGAATAAGTTCTCGAGGTCTTTGTTTGACATGTTGACTACCACATAGGATGATAAATCCAGATGGTTCTCCAATCTGTTTCACCTTCACATAGTACGACCACTACCTCCCCTGTCTTTTCACCATAATACCACCTTTTAAAAAAATTAATAGAAATCGTGTTCCATCTCATGAGATGGTATCACACGCAAAACATTCGGCCTCTTGTGTATTTGTGTGGAAATCGATTAGATCTAAGTTGTTCTTGGTGGGTTGAAGCCAAAACATGAAGTCCATAAGAACACCATGATGACGTCATCCTAGAACACCTCAAATCTAGTGATTTCACGGTTAAAAGTTAAGATTCAAAAGATAGAAAGGTGTAGGAGTGCGTGTAGATCAAGAAAGTACAAGATTTAGGACGAGATCTTACCGGAATCGAGAGAAATCGAAGAAAAGGTGAGGAGAGCGTGCTGTTCGGTCAGAGAGTTGCCAAAAGTAGAAAGTTTGAGAGTGACATGGGTATTTATAGAGTTACCCAAAGAGGAAAGTGTAGGTCAGTCGGATGGCATCTCGCCCGGGTGGCTTATCCGGTCGGATGTCATCTTGGTCGGATGACATATGGCACCAGGTCAAGTGACAACCCGGTCGGATGGCAATCCGGCCGGATGGCACTTGGTTCGGGTGTTCGGCGCGACAATTTTTGAGGTTTCGATTTTGATTGCGAGCGATTCGATGCGATAGATTTTCCTATTCAAATTACTTTTAATCCCAACCATTCATATCTAGCACTATCTCTTCTCCACTAATTCTCATAGTTCGATTTCGATTGAGTTCGATTACGATTACGATTCGAGTTTCGATTGCGTTTCGTTTGATTCCCACACATACATAAATAAACATGCACAAGTAACATATAAGGCACACACACGTATAACAATAACCAAAATGCGTATTTCGAGTTGCGTTTCGATGTCGATTTGATTAGCATAGCTTGATTATCGTTTAGTTAACTTTATCGCATTGTTACTTTCTATAGTTCACAGTCGTAGGTCGATTAGATAGCGAATAACATTCGTCGATTATTGTAATTATTGACACTTACTCCACATAATACAACTAAAATAAACACATAAAAGAAATTCTCTACAAGTCTAGTCCCGCGAAAATCGGTCGTTGACTTTGACATTGACTTTGACTTTGTCTTTCGAAAAGACGGGGTGTTACACTCGGGGTTGCGCTTCGTTGGAACAACACGAATCACCATGTCGGTTGTAGACTTGCCAACATTGACCGAATCATGGGCACTAGAGGTTACCATAGCGTTTTGAGAGTTATCGAACAAGAATAAGAGACTTTTTTAGAGTTTATGAAGATTCTCAAGTGTTGTGATTGAACCTAAACACCCACAAACCTTTTATACTAGTTGGAGATGATTTTTAGGACAAAAAAAAAAAAAAAAAAAAAAAAAAAACGTCTACTTTGGGTCCCAAACGGTCATATGACCGTTAATACATGCCGGGCGAAATTAATCGGTTTTTTTATAGTCGTTATCGGTTAACCGATTAATAACCGGTTTTTTTTTTGTGTAATCGATTAATAACCGGTTTTTTTAAAAAACCGGTTTTATAACCGAACCGGCCAAGAAAAAGTATAACCGATCATTAACCGGCCAAACCGGTTGTAACCGAACCGGTTACAAAAAAACGGTTTAAAAAAAAAAAAACGATTTCGGTTTTTTTTCCGGTTTCGATTGCGTAATCAGTTTTTTTGTACATCGAATCCAATGTCGGTTGAAGATATTTTGAATACTTTAATGCAAATTGATGCATGTAATGCATAATTCAATATTTTGTAATGTAGTCTTCCAAGGGAAAAGTCGAGATTTCCGGATCTTAGATTATGATTACAAGGTTGAACAGTTTAAGAAGTACGTACATGTTGGAGATAGCTCACAAACTGAGTATTTGCTCCGGAAATTAGAAATCCACGATGACTCTGCAGAAGGTGAAGCATATATCGGAATGCTTTGTGAGGCCACAGCACGACCTCTCACAAGATACAAAGCAACCCATATACTTAACACCCTTTGAGCTCCCCTATCTCAACCTCAACTACAGCCAAAAGGGTCTCCTTTTTGCAAAACCACCTCCGGAAAATCAAGATTTCTCCATAACCGTTTTCTTGGAACACCTTCGCGCTCCCTCTCCGCCACCCTCAATCATTTCTACCCTCTCGCTGCGCGCTTAGCCATGCGAAAAGAAGAAAACCCACCTTCATATGTCATCTACATAGACCCTGAAAACAGCCCCGGAGTCAAGTTAGTTCACGCAACCGTGGACGCAACTGTTTCCGACATCCTTGCGCCTGATGTACCCTTAGTTGTTCATTCATTCTTCGACCTAAATGATGCTATTAGCCATGATGGTCATACGCTCCCGTTGTTATCCATTCAGGTGACCGAGCTTACCGATGGAATCTTTATCGGTGGCTCTGTGAACCACATTCTCGCAGATGGAACATCTTTCTGGCATTTCATGGCTGCTTGGAGTGAAATATTTAGATCGAAAGAGAAAAATGGTGATTGCATCTCGCGTCCTCCGTTATTGAAACGATGGGTCCTTGAAGGATACAGTCCTATTACAAGTCTGCCGTTCAAACATCATGATGAATTCATCCATCGAACAGAAAATCCGCAAGTTAAAGAGAGATTCTTCCATTTCTCCTCGGTTGCAGTCTCTAAACTCAAAACAAAAGCAAATGAGGAATGCAACATGCAAAAAATCTCAAGTTTACAGGCGGTTTCCGCACTTTTGTGGAGGTGTGTAACTCGAGTTCGATGCCAACCACCCAATAGTGAAACCGTTTGTAAATTTGTTATTAATAACCGGTGTAGAGTGAACCCACCGTTGTCTGATGATTATTTTGGCAATGTGGTTGATATAGTTAAGGAAACAACAACGGTTGAGGATCTAATGTCTCACGGGCTTGGATGGGCAGCATTGAAGATGCATCAAGTGGTCAAAAACCACGATGATGTACCTTTAGTTGTTCATTCATTCTTCGACCTAAATGATGCTATTAGCCATGATGGTCATACGCTCCCGTTGTTATCCATTCAGGTGACCGAGCTTACCGATGGAATCTTTATCGGTGGCTCTGTGAACCACATTCTCGCAGATGGAACATCTTTCTGGCATTTCATGGCTGCTTGGAGTGAAATATTTAGATCGAAAGAGAAAAATGGTGATTGCATCTCACGTCCTCCGATATTGAAACGATGGGTCCTTGAAGGATACAGTCCTATTACAAGTCTGCCGTTCAAACATCATGATGAATTCATCCATCGAACAGAAAATCCACAAGTTAAAGAGAGATTCTTCCATTTCTCCTCGGTTGCAGTCTCTAAACTCAAAGCAAAAGCAAATGAGGAATGCAACATGCAAAAAATCTCAAGTTTACAGGCGGTTTCCGCACTTTTGTGGAGGTGTGTAACTCGAGTTCGATGCCAACCACCCAATAGTGAAACCGTTTGTAAATTTGTTATTAATAACCGGTGTAGAGTGAACCCACCGTTGTCTGATGATTATTTTGGCAATGTGGTTGATATAGTTAAGGAAACAACAACGGTTGAGGATCTAATGTCTCACGGGCTTGGATGGGCAGCATTGAAGATGCATCAAGTGGTCAAAAACCACGATGATTCAGCAGTGAAAAAGTGGGTTGAGTCATGGTATAAAAACCCGGTAGTATACAAACTGAATGGACTGCTACATCCAAACATTGTACACATTGGGAGTTCACCAAGGTTTGACATGTATGGGTGCGAGTTTGGGTTGGGAAAAGCGGTTGCGGCTAGAAGTGGGTTCGCGAACAAAGCTGATGGCAAGATGACAATGTATCCAGGTCGGGAAGGAGGAGGGAGCATGGAGGTTGAAGTTTGCCTATTGCCGGAATATATGATGGCTCTTGAATGTGATGAGGAGTTTATAAGTGCTCTAAAAGAGTAACTAAATGGTACTATGGTACAAAGTAAAATCTCATTTCTGATGGTATTATGGTAATAGTGGTTTCTTTCAATAAGTAAGTTGTTCCAATCAAGATACGATTCCTCTCTTCTTATCAAATAGGATGTTACCTTTGTAAAGGCCATCAATTTGCACTAAACTAATGTCGTTAATTTTATATTTTATCAATTAGGAAGTTTGGGTTTATTGTGGGTTGTATCTTGTGTTTTTTTTGTTTTACTTGCTTTGGATGTTTGTTTTTGTTGCTTTTTTGTTGTAAATTTTGGGTCGGTGGGGGTTTAAAAGGTTGGGCCCTCACCATATCTCATCATTTACGCTCTCACATTCTCTCTTTTTTTCTCTATACATAACACTCTCTCTCTCTCTCTCTCTCTACATTGTGGCAGCTTCTAGTTACTTTCTCTAGCGAATTTGCGGTTGCTTTAGGTAACTTCTTTCTTTGTTGGTTTACGCATGTTGTTCGATCAGCTTGGTTGTTGGGTATTATTGTTTGAGCGATTCGTTTTTTTGTGGATTTGTGTTAATTATGTGTGTTTTCAAGCAAACGACGTGGAATGTTTACTTTGTTTGTTAATGTATATTGTTTCGTTGTCTTCGATTATTCATTCACGTATCTCTGTTTTTGGTTTGGTGGGTTTGTTTTTTATTGATGTTACTGGGGGTTTCACGTTATGATATACTTATTGTTACGTTTGTCTCTAAGGAAGACATATTTTATGGCTTCTTACAGTGTAGTGAAGTTTTGGGTTTACCGATTTCCTATGACTGTTCGAATCTGATGTTAACTTTGATGACGTTTTATTAGGTTTTATTTGTTTTAAAGTGCGATGACATACTTGCATGTCTTCAAAAGTAGTTGGATTTCGTGTCTTTGCAATTGGTTTGACAATTATGTTTACTGTTTAGTATTCAGAGACTATTTAAACTGCTTGGTTTGTTGTATGATGCTTTGTTAAGGCGTTCTTTGTTGGTTGTTGATGTGTTAACATATCATTGGTCTGTAAGGATGATTATTTAGTTTTCTAAGACTGTGTATTGAGGGGTATTTGGTCAGTAAGGGTGGCTCTTAAGCTGTCTAAGACTATTTATGTTCTTTCGTTGTGTCTGTGATGCTTTGTCTTCAAAAGTAGTTGGATTTCGTGTCTTTGCAATTGGTTTGACAATTATGTTTACTGTTTAGTATTCAGAGACCATTTAAACTGCTTGGTTTGTTGTATGATGCTTTGTTAAGGCGTTCTTTGTTGGTTGTTGGTGTGTTAACATATCATTGGTCTTTAAGGATGATTATTTAGTTTTCTAAGACTGTGTATTGAGGGGTATTTGGTCAGTAAGGGTGGCTCTTAAGCTGTCTAAGACTATTTATGTTCTTTCGTTGTGTCTGTGATGCTTTTCTGAGACCATGGCTGCTTGCAATTTGTGACTTTTTGGTTTTTTGGTTGGTGAGGATGACTCGGTTGTTGTATGAGACTGCTTCAGTTGAGTCCATGTGTCTGTGAAGCTATGTTGAGACACACAAACATGGAGGTAAAAGTAACAATGCATAGAAATCTTTGACTTGGTTCTTTTGAAAGGATTATCGTATGCCTCAGATATGTGATGCTTCGCTGGGAGTTTTGGTAACATATTAATTTCAAATTTACCTTTTACGTTTTTTAGTGTTGTGTTTGTTGTCGTAGTGACGGGGTCATAATGATCATTTGTTGTAGTAATTGGACTTCGTAGATCCAGTCTATATCTTGGTTGGGCAACATAGATGCAATTATGTTGTATAGAGATTTTCTTTACAACTAGGATTGTAGACATGGTAGATTTGGGTGAAGGCGAATCTCGTTACTACGATTCTGAGCCTTTGTTCATAGTTTTTTTCCCACGTTTTGATTTCGCTTCTTATTTGTTAAAGAAATTTGTTCTTTGGGTTCATCATATGTAGTTTGTACATAGATGGGATTCCCAAAAACATGTCAACTGTTGTTGGTGCTTGTTTGAAAGTACTCTTTTGCTTTCTTTTTGTTTATGTCATGGGTGATGATGAGGGCAACCTATCTAACTTTTTCCTTATTTGTTATCTTGGTGTTGTTGGCTTTTGGGTTTCAATGAGGTAAGGGCTTCGCATTGTTTGTTTATTTTATATATTGTTCCATATTTAAAGTTTATGTTTAATTTTTTTATGGCTATGGAGATGTTTTTTTTTTATCTAGACATAGCAATCAAAGTGGATTTAATGCTACTACCACTGCAGCCGATAACCTGAGTCTTTATATGTATATACATATTGATTGCATTATCCTCTTTATCAGTCGTGATTGCGTAAGTGTTTTCTTCCTTTTGCTTCGGGGTTTCTACGATCTACATTTATCAGTGCGTATAGTAAATTAATGCTTGTAACTTTCGTGAAGTTGGTATAATGTTTTATTATCGTTTTTTCTTACAGAATGTGAATGTGAATGTCAAGCGTAACGCTAACGTAGTGGATACATTCATTCCCCAGCATTCTAAGAAGCGTTGGGAAATTCCTACTACGAATAGGTATGATACCTTAAATACGGATATTTTATATGCTTGTGTTTAAATTTGTAGTCATTAGGAACTTATGCATTTTTGTTGTTTTGTGCAATAGGTTGTTAGACTTTATGAAAAACTTCGATTGCCCCGTTTATTTCTTACATCCTCATTGTGTGCTCAATTCGGTACGTATTTCAGATTCACGTCGTGTGTTGGAATCATAATGGCAAGTTTAGTACTTATCAATTTTTGTTAATTGTTTCTTATGCTAACAAACAATTAGTTATTGTTTTTGTAAATCAACTGGCACACACAATTTCAAGATAGTCGGTGCTTTTTGTTGTATCAACCAAAAGGCGTAACTGCTAATTAAGCCTTTTTTGCCATAGTCGTGGTTGGGAAAAAAAACTATCACAAAAACATGATGCTAATGCTTTTGTAGTACACGAAAATTCGATTAGGCTTATTACTTTTTGTAAAAGTGTTGTTTGTAACGCTTTTGCTTTATATTGTGTTAACTTACAAGATTTTTTTTTTTTTGCATCGTTGGTTATATTCTATGCTTTCTTTGTTTACCTTACTTTGTTGGGTACACTACAAACTAAAAACACGTAACAACACACACTACAAACTAAAAACACGTAACAACAATTAACGCTTCGTCTGTCTTACAAAATGTTTGCAGAGATAATTCTAGTTTCTATTAGTGTTGATGTGTTTACTATAATATGTTATCTTTAATTATAAAAAAAAATCTTATATGACAAAAAACTTAAAAACTTAAAAACTTATGAATAAAATAAACTATTAATATAAAATAACTTTTCTTAACAAAATATATATATTTTAATTAATATATAACCACCCTAGCAAGGAGCTAGGAATTGACCAACAACAATACAATACAATACAATACAAAACAAAATTAAAATTACACCATTTTATCCACTCTAAATCATAAAATATTATCTTATTTTTTAGCCAAACATAGCAACTTGGTTTCACAAATTTCAATCCTCTCTTGCTCTATCATACACATTGTTTTGGTAAAACCAACAAAATACACAATGTCTAACCATTCTTTAAAATACAATATAAATTACAAACAAGAACATGAAAAAGAAAAGAAAAGAAAGTAGGTATATTGTTAACTAAATCTCTAAAGTAGTGAATGTTTGAATATATCTAATTAGTTGATTATTTGCGGCCATTCCTGAGAATTCAGATTCTTCTTAGCCCCTCTAAAGAGTAAAAAAAACAAAAGGCTCTAAATGTAAACTTATATATTTAATTTATTTAAGAAATTGTGGTCTAACTTAATTTGCTACAGGTTAAAGAGATTAACTTAATTTGTAATAAAAACTGGGCCTTTTTACACTACAGATTAGGCCTTATTCAAATGGTCTGTATAACATATATTATATATGACCTAGAAGTTTTTTTGGCCCCAAAAAATGTTGGGCCATTTGAGGCTGATTTTCCAATATCACACTTGACCCGGATTCATACATTGAACTACGTATTAAAAAAAACCCGATTTGTGCACCTCTAGCTGCACACTTCACACACCAGCGCTGCTACTAATCAATTTGAAGAAATTGTTACAAAATGTAAGTTTGAATTTAATTGTGAACTTAATCCTTTATTTTATACCTTAACTTGTTGTATTTGTATTTGAGGTACCATGAAGCGTGCATGTCGAGAAATAAACACTCTTGAAGTAGAGGGATCAAGACACCGATATCCTTTGTGTTGCGTACTGTAACCAATAAATACACAAGCAATACTACGTGGCTCAAGCTTGTGCTTCGTGTAATCACATAGATAGGGAAATACTTGACAACCGTAAGTTCGAAAATTAGAATATTGAGGGTATTCATGAAACAATAGTTGATAGGGAGACTTGTCACCCAATAAAGGAGTTGGCAGGAGATTGATAATATATGTGGCTTATGTAAAAGCGTCCACCCAATAAGTAGCCGGAATATGAGCATTGAATAGCATTGCCAATCCTGTTTCAACAATATGATGATGTTTTCGTTCTTCACGCCCATTTTGTTGAGGCGTATAAGGACACGAAAAACGATGAAAAGTGCCATTGTCTTCAAAAAAAATTCGAATGGTTTTGTTGACAAACTCAGTACCACCATCACTCTGAAAAACTTTCACCTTGCATGAACATTGCGTTTGAACAAGAATGAGAAAAACAGGCAAAACAGAGTAGAAACCTGTTTTTATTTTTTGGGGATATAACCATGTGAACCTGAAGTAATCATCAATAAAGGAAACATAATAACGAAAACCATCTTTAGAACAAATAGGTGCAGGACCCGACAAATCACAATGAACTAAATCCAAAGGGTTAGAAGCACGTTTTAAATTTAAATCAAAAGATAAACATTGTCCATTTGCAAGTTGACATGGTGTGCAACCCGTAGGTTTAGGTAACAAGGAAGTAACAGATAAAACCCCTAACTTATTCAAAAGTGAAATAATACTAAAAGAAACATGGCCTAAACGAGCATGCCATAACTCATAGGATGTGTTATGAGATCTTATAGTGGTGGCAACAAAAGCTTGTGACGAATTCTTGAGCACATATAGACCATCCGTATATGTTCCTTCAATAAGTACATGCTTGCTTACCCGATCCTGAATATGAAAATATGAATCAAAAAATAAAACATCAACCGAATGATCCTGGGTTAATTTATTGATGGATAAAAGCTTCTTCGTGAGACCAGGGATCACAAGGACATTATGCAACATAATATTATTAGCTAGAGTAGATGTCCCCGTGTGAGAAATAGGAAGTTTCTTACCATTACCAAAGACCACATGAGTATTACCTTTGTATGGAGTCGAATTTTGAAGTGAATCAGAAGGTGGAACCATATAGTCAGTAGCACCCGAATCTGCACTCCAATCTGGGGAAATCATCAGTAACATGACATCTTGCATGGAAGGCTTTGGCTAGAGACTCATCTGTTGTAGCATGAGAGGCAAAGCTAGCAACTTGAGGACAGGCATTCGCATAATGACCATTAGTGCGACATAATTGACAATGCGGAGGCCGATGATTTTGACCATTATTAGAACCACAACCATGATCATTGTTATAACCACGACCAGAGTTTCCACGGGCTGAAGAGCCACGACCCGACCCCGACATTGTTAGGCATGAAAGGAAATAGGTGGTGTATCACCACTGTGCATGGACTGCAAAAAGAGCTCCTGACTTTCGGTTTGAGCAACCAGATCCCAAAAGGAAGGAAGCGGTCAAGCGGTCCGTATAGCAGTGGAAAAAATCTCATAGGAGGGACCAAGGCCACAGAGGTACCAGTGAAGTCGATCCATCTCGGCAACCGGATGACCAATAGCTGCTAGTTGGTCACATAAAGCTTTAAACGGTAATAAAATTCAGTAACAATGGACGCATCCTTCTTAAGCAGACGAAGAGAATGAACGCGTTCGACGGACGCATTGCTATAAGCATGTTCAAGAGCATTCCAGATTTCTCGAGCAGTTTTGAGACCAAGAACTTCAGCAACGGCTTCTTCGGTAAGAATAGATTTAATAAGGAGAACCGCCTTTTGATCATTGGTAGTCTAGATTAAAGCACCCGGATTTGGACTGGTCTTGTCCTCAGTAGTAATCGTGGCCGGAGGAAGAGAGGCCGAAGCATCAAGATGAACAGATAACTTATGAAACGCAATAACACGAAGCATTTGTTCGCGCCACACAAGATAGTTGGATGGAGAAAGCTTCATATTCATCATGTGAGAAAAGGCAGTCATGGAGAAAAGCGTTTCAAGAGTGGACGAAGATGGGGCCGCCATCTCAGAAGTATCCCAGGAAAGAAAGAAAAGAGGAGGAGGATGGAAGAAGAAGTTTAGGGTTTTTGAGAGGAAAGGGAGAGAATTTTGGATATAAGATGATAATGGTTCAATCTCATCAATTGAATGAGAGAAGAGAACTTTTTATAACCAAAGAATTACAACAAACTCTCCTATAATTAAGAAGGTTAACAAATATAAAAGATACACAATAAATGATAAATATTTTACAAATCTTTATCTAACAGTACTAATAAAGATGTTTTGTAACTACAGAATAAGAGAAAAGAATGTGCATTGTTCTAAAGAGTGTAAGATGGAGGTCCTCATTTAATATTCGCTTTTTCTGATTCTCTCACTAAACTTGATTTTAACTCTCATATGTGGTGAACACGTTTATGATATGATTAATGATGAATCCATAGCGTGTAGTTGATTGGTTCATCACACTTTTTGAGATTTTCATGGGTATATCAGCTTTTGATTTTTTTACTATGTACACACATGCAAAAAAAAAAATGGTTTGGGGAACGAAACCGGCCGGCCCGAATTAGTTTCAGTTCTGAACCAATTTGGTTCTATTTCTAAACCAACGATTCCATTTTGGTCTCCCTTCCTAGCATCCCTAACCAAACCGAACCGGTTTTTCAAGGAACCAGTTTGAACAATTGGAGCTATTTCCAAACTGGCAGTTCCGCATTGGGTTCCCTTCCTGGCATCCCTAACCAAATCGAACCAGTTTTTCGAGGAACCGGTTTGAAACGTTGGAGCCATTTCTAGTTGTTTGGACCCTTTTTCTAGCCTTTTTCCCCACAAATTCACTATTCTTGCCGTTATATGTTAGTATAATTCGCTAGTGGGTGTATTTCGTTGATCACAACTTACAAAATGCAAAAAAAAAAAAGACTATAAAAAGGCAAAAAAAGAACGTTCTCGTCCTTCACCAAACTATTGAAATGCTTCCACATGTTCCCATTTGGACGGAAGACGAGGAATATACCTTAGCCCTTGCTTTTGTACATGTTAGGACCTTCGACTTAAATGAGGAGGGTACAAGGGATAAATTTGGTACTAATTTTTGGGATTACGTTAAGCATAGTGTTGAAATGTTAAAAACATTTAGTGCATTTTTATACTTGTTCTTTTATATCTTATCGTTCTATTTCATGTCGTGAACTGCTGGAACTGTATGGGCGCTATGAGCTGATTGTACAGGGTTAACGTTTGGGCCAAGACAAGGCCCGACGCACCCTCCAAGTAATAATGGGCTGCTGGATAGGAAGCTGGTTAAAGGATTGAATAGTGTGGACTGCTAAATACTTGTGGGCCTCATGGGCTTATAGCTACTTATTGGGCTCAGTCTTGGAGCTTTATAAAAGGGTTGGAGCTTTTACCATTCACGACTGAGACAAGATATCTTTCTCTTGAGTTTGTTCTCCCATTTCTCTCTAGAATTAGGGTTTTTTTTTTTCAATTTTGGTTCATCTTGAATCGAGACATAGTTTTCAGATTCCTGTTATCTTTGAAGATTATCTAGTTGATAATCGTTCAGTTCGAGAGTTGAGAGTTCTGTGAGTGATATTGCCTCTTTTATTTTGTGTAATCTCTGTATTAAGTAACTCTATAGGTTCAATAATAGTTTGGATTGGGTCTCTGAGTTGTTTCTGGTAGATTACATCTTTGATACTATAAATTGACACATAGATTTGATGAGGAAATAGGTTTTGCAACCGAGCATATAAGGGATCAAATATTGTCAAAGTAGGCGAGTATATCATTAGTGCTCAAAAGGTTTCACAAAATCTACCGTAGCGCGATGAAACAACTCTCATTAATTAGTCAAAAACATTTTATCCTACACATTTCAAAATCTGTTCTACACATATCAGAATTTATCATAGATATATCCTACACATATCGAAATTCATCCTACACTTTATCTACACATATCAAAATATATCCTACACTTCAATAAAACAATCTTATTTTTGTCACACCCCAACCGATGGCTGAAACATCGGAGTGAGACGAAAACGAGATTGCAAGAGACTTCATAACACTACTTGTGACAATATTTAATAAATCAAAATTTCATTTCATTGCTAACTTTCAAGTACATCATTTGAAGCAAATCCAACAACTTAATCAACGAAACAAAGTACAACATAAAATACTAAAATTAAAATGGGTTTATAGTTCATCCTACTAGATTCCATCATCATCATCGTCATCAAATTCCTACAACACGTATTAAAGTATAGTTCAATACAAAAGTATTGGCGAGCATAAAAGTTTAATTACTAGCATAAGTATAAAAGTTTAAACAAATCCACATGGCATAATCATCAACTTAAACTAACATACAATACTAGCGTGCAACTATACAAGTCAAACCAAAGATTCCCGCTAGCGTAATCTAATCATAGCAATGAATAGACCTTTTTGTTTAACTTAACATGACCTCAAGAATACGGACTGTCACACCCCAACCGATGGCGGAAACATCGGGATGAGACGAACAAATCGCTCAAAAGCATCATAACACTATGTGACAATATAATTTAAATCCAATTTCATTAATGTCTAAAATTTGAATACATTGTTTCAAATAAAGACAAATTGCAACAACATTGTTTATTATTGAATGAGTATCTAAGTTGATGCAGGCCCAAGTGTGGAGGAACGGGCTAGTTTGTATTTGGAGGCCCAAGACCGCGTAACAAAAGGGGCTTCACTAAAATGGCTCTAACTTGGGCTACGAGGGTCCGTTTTGGGCGTGCGACCAGGCGAAACGAACGTGAGAACGAGCTCCATCTTGCTGCAAACGCCTATGGCAGTTTGGGTCATCGTCCGGGCCAAAAAACGCTTATTTCTATTACTTATTTTCATTTTTATGTTTTTTTTAATCTATTTTGGGCATTTTGTTTTAGGCCGTGTATTTTGGGCATTTTGTTTTAGGCCGTGTGTTTGGCCCGTTATCTTTTTTAGGCCCATTTTGAATTTCGATTTCTATTTATATGTCCCTCTAATAATATGAATTATCATAATTGAATTTTGAAACTATTGATTTTTCACTTCAAATTCCGTGCCTTTTGGGTGGAATCTTAGGGGTTGGGGAAGAACACACGGGTATTCTTAGAATCAACGTGTTTGATCTTCGTTTCCGTATCACGCGCTACATCATAAGTCCATCCTAACTTGATTTCTTCATCGTCTTGTCTAACAACCTGCAACATGTATTAAAATAAAATCAACAAAAGTTGGCGAGTATACAAGTTTGAATATATAGCATAATAGAATAAAAACTCAAATCCAACATGATTCATAATATGTGATTACTAGTATGCAATTTTGGCGTACAATATGATCAAACCCTAGAACACAACGCATAAAATAGCCTAATCCCAATAGTTCAACGGGGTGGTAACTATAGCGCTATAATTGTTAAGGTGGGCGAGCAAGTCAATGAGCATATAACGTTCCAAATCGTTCATAGAGCATACAAGAATAGCAAGTAAGTCACATTAGTTTCATGCTTCGTTCAAAGATTGAGTATGTTTAGTTCAAAAGTTGTTTGCATAATTATACATGTTGCATCCCAAAGTGTAAAGGGGAAAAAGGGATCGAGTATACTCACAAAATTGCTAAGTCTTCCGATTATCCAAGTGTTGAAGAGTGTATAAGTTTAGGAGGATGGAACACCGAGGTCACCCTATCTGGGCAAACGATGGTGCATGAGTAACGGAATTATGACGGAAGATTTGAAACGGAAAATAAAGTATAACTGGTTGCTATATATGTATATATGAGTATATATATATATATATATTTATATTTACGTAGTTTATATAGCTTATACAATGATTTAAATTAAGTCTATCAAAAGTATTATAGGAGTGTCGAGAAAAAAAAATAATAAAAATAAAAATAAATAATAATAATAATAATAATAATAAATGTACATTTATATTTATCGTTGTAAAAGTTATTTGTATTTCGATACGTTTTCATTAGCGGTTAGCCTAAAAGTACATGTATATTTTTAACGAAAATCGGGCAGAGTTTCCTCTGTTTTTGGGCGAACCCGACAACACAAGTTGTCGTTATATTTGTCAAAATTTAACAACAATATATAAAATTCACGTCAAAAGCTAAAGTATATTTAAACGTCACGTGTAATGGTTAGAGCTTGTTTAATACAACGAAAATATATAAACAAAATACAAAAAAAGAATTGTGTCGTAAATGTTATACCAAGTCTCGCGAGTAGCCCGTGTTGACCAATTGACAGGTTTGACTGAACCGAAAACCGCTGTTGACCAAGTTTGACCGCCACGAAACAGACCCGAACTGAACGTGACCCGAGGCTGCACCGAAACGAGGCCCGAAACTGAAACGACACTCGAACCTGCTTGAAACAATCCGACTAAACATGGAACCATACTCGGTTTGACTGAGTCGTTGACCCGAACCGAAGCTATCCCGAATCACGAACCGAACTGCCCGTGTGTTTCTCCTGTGAGCTCGAACAAAACCTGAGGCGATACATCCCGAACCAAACCCCAAACCGAAAACCGAAACTGATTCTAGAAAACAAACTGAAGCCTAAAAGAATACCGTTCATACCGGAACTGAGCCGAGACCGAAGCTGACTTGACTGAACGACTGCCGTCGTCGTTCTGTGTTTGTCGCCGCCGCGTGCCGCTTCCACCAAACAATGGTGGTAGCAGGCCGTTTCAGTGGGCAAGGGGTGTGTGCGGTGGTTTGAGGTTCTAGATCGAGAGGAGAGAGATGGGAGGCCTTGTTTGTGATGTTGAGTGTGGCTCACCGGAAAGGCGGTGCCGGAAAAGGTAGCCGGAACCCTATTCCGGTGACCGGATTCTAGAGGGAGGGAGACATGGAGGTGGAAAGCTAAATGTGGTTTGTGTGCTTTGTCTGCTCATATGAACGAGAGATATAGGGTTTAGCATTGCATCATTTTTTTTTAGGAAAGAACCCAATATAGCCCCTTATCTTTGAAAGGTTTTATTAATTAGCTGGATTAACTTGGATTAAGTTATGTAACCTAGTTGACCAAGCTAATTAAATAAATTAAGTTAATTAAGTTAATTAAATAAATTAAGCAAGTAATTAAATGGTGAAACGTCTAAATCAGCACGGGATTAAATTAGAGAATAATTCCTTCGATGGTTATTATTTCGCGAAAAGAAATTCTAAGGTTTCAAAGTTACGATCCGAATTTCAAAATGGGTAGAATTTTGGGATATCCGTTTTTTACGGATGTTACAGTCTCCCCTACTTTAGGAGATTTCGTCCTCGAAATCGAAGAGGAAGACTTTTGAAAAGATGGCATCCAGAGATTAAACAGAGGGAGTAGAAGAGACCTGATCGTGAATGGGATTCGTATAAAAGACAAGGAATAAAGGAGAATAATGGAAGTATAAAAGTGAACGAACGAATCCGAGTTTAAGAATGGCATAAGTAGTGCAAAAGTAGTGCGTTAAGAATGAGGTCTCGTCGTGGATAATCGGATATAATGCATTTGTGAGTTGTTTAAAGTTTGAATTAGGTCCAAAAGGTCTGCAAAACACTGAATTTCTCATGGCACGTTTTTTGAAGGTTTGGTAACATGGTGAAAACACTTGTATATAGGAAGTACCAATGGCGTATCCACCATGTTTTGACCACATTACGTCCGTTTCGTATTCAGTGTCATGTTATGTTCCGTGTCTTACCATACGCAGTAGCACACTCTAGGGTTCTCATACGTCCATTACTATAATCCCGTGTGCACCCGCGATTATACCAATCGGCGCATGATTCGCATAGCTTGTACTAGTTGCGTATGAATCAAGGTATACATAAATTTTGAAAATAAGATTGCGTGTGTAAAGAAATGTAGCATGTAAGCATGTTTGCGTTCCAAATAGTATAAGACCAACGTAAGCGAATCCCTCGGGTTTCGCCCACATATACGAGCGAAAGTATAAGTTTTTGAGTATGAATAAAGCATGAACATAGTATAAGTTTAAATATGAACAGGCACGTGAGCATAAACACAAAACGCATACCAGGAGTATGAGTAAATGTATAAGCATAACGTGTATTAAGAATGAGCATAAATGTGAGCACAAACGAATGACGCGAGTATAGACACGATTCGTATAAATGAGAGTACAAACAAAAGTACGAGTATAACAGAAATCGTATAAACGTGAGTATAAATGCGAGTACGAGTATAACATAAATCGTATAAATAAAAGTATAAACACGAGTACGAGTGGGAATACGAGTATAAATATGAGTATAAACATAAGATGCATGAGTATGGATGTAAATGTGAAAATTAAGTGTAAAACATGAATGTTTAAGTACGAATGGAATGTATGAGTGTATATATATATATATATATATATATGAGTGTAAACGTGATTTTCATTGTATAAGTACAAGTACAAGTACGTTGTTGCGAGTATGAGTATAAATATGAGTACAAGTGTAAGCATACGAACGTATTGTGGGGAGTACGTGTGTAAATATGAGTCAAAGTATAGACACGAAACGTGTCGTGGTAATTATGAGTATATAAATACGAGGATCATAAAAGACGTGAGAATGTGTCTGAATATAAATACGAGTATAAACATAGCGGTATAAGCGTATACGCAAATTGCATACGTATGAATGTGTATATGATTATAAGTAAAACGTAGGTGTATGAATATGAATGTAAGTATCACGTAAATTGCATGAGTATAAAGGTGAGTGTGAATGTATACGGGTAAATATACATGTATGAGTATAGCTATAAATGAAAGTGTAGGCTGTACAAGTATAAACATGAATATGAGTATAAGAGTAAACACAAGTGTATGAGCATGATTGAAATGCGGGAGCATAGATTTAAGTGTAAAAACATATTAGTATAAGTATGAATAAGAATAATAATTGGAACATAAGTGTAACATAATGCATTGTTGTGAGCGAAACCTGGAGTTTATTGAATCAAAACAGGTTGAGTTGTTATGAAATGTAGAATCTAGTTTATGAATGTAAAGAGAGTATAAATCATCCACTATTTATGCAAATAGTACTTTGTAAAAGTATGGGAATGCTACTATGGTTTTAAAAGAATTTACATAGTTGAAAATTTGTCGGTTCTTATGAAGTTTCCTTGCCCACGTGTTTTGAATTTAATTGACGTATCGCGTAAGGTTTTGAAAAGTTCTAGGGATTAATAAGTTTGCATCGTTTTAAGAAATTTTGTATTAGAAAATTTTGAAACTTACAGATTCTTGTGAAAAAGTTGATCCTTAGAAAAAAGAATTTGGTATGTGGAATTAGTGTTTGCTGAAAAAGCGTCTTTTAATAAAATGTTTTATTGCTTTTGATAGAAAGTTTAGTTAATGTTGTGTAATATTTGTAATACTTTATAGGCGTGTGCGAAAAAGTTGATTTGATTCTCAATTGAAAATAAAAATCTCTAGTTTAATGGTGTGAGAGGAGCGTGTTTTAATAATTACGTTGAATATTGAATTTGGGGGCAACGGATTTATTAGACCGACTAGGTTGACAAGTAGCATTTCGTTAAATTTTGAAAATCGAGGAACAAGCGTTTATGGTATCATGAGAATTTTGTGTATGCGAGTGATGTGAAAATAGATTATAGGATAAGAGGTACGTTTAAATAAACGATGCATTTTGAAATAAATGATAAATGATTCAGGTACAAACATGACCGTGTTTACATAATATAGTCTTTTAAAAGGAAGCATTGGCAACGATCACCTAGGTAAGGGAATCACCCCAAACCCGTTGGTGAGGTCGTTGTAAGATGAGTAAAGATGCGGAGTTAATCGTCAAGGTAAGGAAATCACTCCTATCTCGATGATATGTCTCTGCTCGTTACAAAAGTGTAATTAAAATTTCGTGAAATTATGCATGCTAGTAATGTATAATCGTATGAAAGTAATAGTATGATGTGTGCGCAAAATGAAATCTCAAAAATGATTCAAAATTGACAAAAGAGAGTTTCATTATAAAAGTTCGAAAAATAAAGCGTAAGTTTGATAAAAAGAAACTTGGATGGTTCCAAACGGAACATTGACTAACCAAAGTGGTCGAAAGATCTTTGAAATTGAGAAACATGCTTTGGCCTAATAGGTGGAATACTCTCGCCGATATCTCGGCTAACGGTACTCACCCTTCCAGTTACTACATGTTCCCAATCCATCAAAAATTCGAGACTTGGCGGGATTTTTGAAAATCAAGGAGTGGGACTAGTCGACGAGGTGTGGGTTTCACCCCTAACTTTGACGACTTCGTACCCTAACTTGACGAATTTAAATTTGAAATTTCCATTAAGATGTGGATTTCACTCCTAACTTAATGGTGTAATTTCATGCAAAAATAGAATTAAGGGGGATGAGAGTCGTTTACCAAATTGTGGGTTTCACGCCTATTTTGGTAAACTCGTCTCGTTTGTGTAATACGAGTGTTTTTCGAGTTAAGAAAAATCGAGCAAATGCCTTAGAAAAAGGGCGCATGTTACAGGAATACACAAACGAGTATAAACACATAAGAGAGCATATCAAGGATGGTATGTACGGAATAAAACAAGTACTAACACATAGGGAAATACGTCAGGAATACACATAAAGGATCGAACAATAGAACAAGTATTAACACATAATAGAACAAGTATAGCATGTCAAGTGTTTACACATAAGTGACATATATGTTTAAAAGATAAGAATAAGCAAATAAGGTAGCATGCAAGTAGTTTCAAGCAAAACATAAAAATAAAGCTCTAAAACTATAGACTAGGTTAAAGCATTCCTACTTTTCCTAATTCCCTATAGTTATGGCTCTAATACTAATCTGTCACACCCCAACCGATGGCGGAAACATCGGGATGAGTCGAACAAACCGCTCAAAAGCATCATAACACTATGTGACAATATAATTTAAATCCAATTTCATTAATGTCTAAAATTTGAATACATTGTTTCAAATAAAGACAAATTGCAACAACATTGTTTATTATTGAATGAGTATCTAAGTCCATCCTAACTTGATTTCTTCATCGTCTTGTCTAACAACCTACAACATGTATTAAAATAAAATCAACAAAAGTTGGCGAGTATACAAGTTTGAATATATAGCATAATAGAATAAAAACTCAAATCCAACATGATTCATAATATGTGATTACTAGTATGCAATTTTGGCGTAAAATATGATCAAACCCTAGAACACAACGCATAAAATAGCCTAATCCCAATAGTTCAGCGGGGTGGTAACTTAACAATACCCAATAGAATAGCAGGCGGGGCGTTAATCCTATAGCGCTATAATTGTTAAGGTGGGCGAGCAAGTCAATGAGCATATAACGTTCCAAATCGTTCATAGAGCATACAAGAATAGCAAGTAAGTCACATTAGTTTCATGCTTCGTTCAAAGATTGAGTATGTTTAGTTCAAAAGTTGTTTGCATAATTATACATGTTGCATCCCAAAGTGTAAAGGGGAAAAAGGGATCGAGTATACTCACAAAATTGCTAAGTCTTCCGATTATCCAAGTGTTGAAGAGTGTATAAGTTTAGGAGGATGGAACATCGAGGTCACCCTATCTGGGCAAACGATGGTGCATGAGTAACGGAATTATGACGGAAGATTTGAAACGGAAAATAAAGTATAACTGGTTGCTATATATGTATATATGAGTATATATATATATATATATTTATATTTACGTAGTTTATATAGTTTATACAATGATTTAAATTAAGTCTATCAAAAGTATTATAGGAGTGTCGAGAAAAAAATAATAAAAATAAAAAAAAAAAAAATAATAATAATAATAAATGTACATTTATATTTATCGTTTTAAAAGTTATTTGTATTTCGATACGTTTTCATTAGCGGTTCGCCTAAAAGTACATGTATATTTTTAACGAAAATCGGGCAGAGTTTCCTCTGTTTTTGGGCGAACCCGACAACACAAGTTGTCGTTATATTTGTCAAAATTTAACAACAATATTTAAAATTCACGTCAAAAGCTAAAGTATATTTAAACGTCACGTGTAATGGTTAGAGCTTGTTTAATACAACGAAAATATATAAACAAAATACAAAAAAAGAATTGTGTCGTAAATGTTATACCAAGTCTCGCGAGTAGCCCGTGTTGACCAATTGACAGGTTTGACTGAACCGAAAACCGCTGTTGACCAAGTTTGACCGCCACGAAACAGACCCGAACTGAACGTGAGTCGAGGCTGCACCGAAACGAGGCCCGAAACTGAAACGACACTCGAACCTGCTTGAAACAATCTGACTAAACATGGAACCATACTCGGTTTGACTGAGTCGCTGACCCGAACCGAAGCTATCCCGAATCACGAACCGAACTGCCCGTGTGTTTCTCCTGTGAGCTCGAACAAAACCTGAGGCGATACATCCCGAACCAAACCGAAAACCAAAACTGATTCTGGAAAACAAACTGAAGCCTAATACCGTTCATACCGGAACTGAGCCGAGACCGAAGCTGACTTGACTGAACGACTGCCGTCGTCGTTCTGTGTTTGTCGCCGCCGCGTGCCGCTGCCACCAAACAATGGTGGTAGCCGGCCGTTTCAGTGGGCAGGGGGTTCGCGGTGGTTTGAGGTTCTAGATTGAGAGGAGAGAGATGAGAGGCCTTGTGTGTGATGTTGAGTGTGGCTCACCGGAAAGGCGGCGCCGGAAAAGGTAGCCGGAACCCTATTCCGGTGACCGGATTCTAGAGGGAGGGAGACATGGAGGTGGAAAGTTAAATGTTGTTTGTGTGCTTTGTCTGCTCATATAAACGAGAGATATAGGGTTTAGCATTGCATCATTTTTTTTTTTAGGAAAGAACCCAATATAGCCCCTTATCTTTGAAAGGTTTTATTAATTAGCTGGATTAACTTGGATTAAGTTATGTAACCTAGTTGACCAAGCTAACTAGGTTATATGTATATAAACTTCTAAAATAATTAAGTTAATTAAATAAATTAAGCAAGTAATTAAATAGTGAAACGTCTAAATCAGCACGGGATTAAATTAGAGAATAATTCCTTCGATGGTTATTATTTCGCGAAAAGAAATTCTAAGGGTTCAAAGTTACGATCCGAATTTCAAAATGGGTAGAATTTTGGGATATCCGTTTTTTACGGATGTTACAAGGACGGTGCCTATAGCGCTATACATGTTAAGGTAGGCTTGTACGCAGTTAATGACAAGTATAAAGCATAAGAATAATCTATCATATATGTGTTCACGTATAACGTATTGAATTGTTTGTTTGTGATTAAGCATAAAGTATGTGGTTTGCGTGTTTTTAATAGCATAAAACGTATTGCACCTAAAAGTGTAAAAAAGGTGTCAAGTATACTCACAGTTTTGCAAAGCTTTCTGTTAAGTTCATGAGTTAACAAACGAGAGGGTGGGAACACCGATGTTACCCTACAATGGGGAAACAAAGGTATGTGAATATTCGGATTTTAACTAAGGATTTGAAATGGAATTTTAAGTACAAAAAGTATGTATTCATAAAAATATATCATGTCTAAGTGCTCATTTTGACACTAAGTTTTTATGTGATTTCATGGGTCCTAACTTGCCCATTAGAATAAAAAACGAGGAACTTAGAACAAAGATAAAAATTAACCTAAGTTCATAACACTAAACCATAAATTGGTTAACATCATGAATTTGGCGCTTATATATATATATATATATATATATATATATATATATATATATATATATATACATATAATCATATAGTATTATTAAAATCAAGTATTATCATAGATTTCATGGAAGTCAAGCATGGAGGTATGTACTCCAAAACAACAATATGTAGATAATAATCCTATAAATATTATACAAACATCTGAAGGATCTGTTCAAATACAGTTTGACCAATATAAACCTAGAATATCTAGGACTATGTCTTCTAGGTCTTCAAATTATCATATATCCCCTCTAGGATATACTGTTAGAAGTCCTTTCAGAGCTTCCACTTCTCAAATAAGAGAAGAACTACCTGAAAATAGGGTAGAAGAATTAAGAATTAATTCTGATAATATTGTAAGAGGTGTTTATAAGCCTAGTGAACCGGAATTAACCGAGTCAGAAATGAATTTTTCAATTTAATGGATCAAAAAGTAAAAATTGATTTTAGTCCAGGTTCCCTGGCAAGAAAAATTATTAGTGAAGAATTTAAATAAGAAAAATGGAAATTATTTAGAGATTGGTTTTTCAAAAATTTTGATAGCCAAGATACCAAAATGTTTCAAGAAGTTTTTTATAAAGAACTTTCAGAAGAAAATAGAGTTATACTTTTTGTCCCATAGTTTATAAACAAATATACTAATAGCATGATTTCTGTTATACAGAGAGAATATAATGTTAATGGAAAAATTATAAAAACAAGTTTTCCTCCACATCAACCTTTTAAAATAGAAAAGGATAATGAAACTAGGTATTACCAGGCTTTCCAAAAATTGTTGGAACATGATGCTTTGCCAATTACTATTTCACATATAAACAATATTTTTAAACAACAAAATTACACAAATATTTATTTGATTTGTTTAGGTGAACAATTGAGTTCAATAAATGATAGAATAAATGAATTAATTAATTATATAAAATGTTTAAAGAATTCTCCTATGAAACAAGAGGAGAAAAAGGAAGTTGTTACTACTCCAGCTATACAACCTCTCCCTGATATAAAAGATTTTAAGTTAAAATCTAATACTGAAATATCAGATTTATTAGACAAACAATTACAACTTTTGAATGAAAAATTTTCAAATTTAAGGGTTAATACTTTAACAAAAGAATTTGTGAATTCTCTAGATAAAGATAATTATCAAGAAAGAATTAATGAAGAAATAAGAAAATTGGATAAGTTTGCTAATAAACCAACTCAACGGATGTATTATTATCCTAGACCTACTCCACATGATGTTCTAATAGAAGAACAAGAGTATATTATTAATAATTCTTATCATGGTAAACATATTTATGAATGGAACATATATGGTTTGTCTGAAGGTCATAAAGCAAAAACATGTTGGTTTAAGAAAAAACTCAATAATATTGAGGATGAACAATTAAAAGATACATTATCTAAATTACTTATAAACTCCGATGATGATTCTGAATCAGAATCAGAAAACTCTTATGATGAGGAAATAAATATATTAGAAAATGAAGATTTAATATCCTCTGATGAAGAATGTTTCTCTTGTAAAGGAGAAAAATGTTGTCAAAAAGATTTTGACACAGATAATGAAGATGATATTTATCAAATTATTGCTCAATTTGAAAATATGGAAATAAATGTTATTTCTAATGATCTTTTAGATTTACTAAAAGTTGTGGAAGATGATAAAATCAGAAAGGAAATTATCTCTAAAATAATTAAAGAAGAAAAAGCTTCTACTTCAATAGGTCATCAAGAATTTAAACCCTATACGATAAGTGAGGTTAAAAAACAATTAAACCAAAGAAATTCAAGGGGAAAACCTATTAATATTGAAGAATTAAAATTGGAAATTTATAATCTAAAAATAGAAATAAGAAATTTAAAAGGAAATAATAAAAATTTAGAAGAAAGAATTAAAAATATAGAATTAGGGAAAATTAAGACTGAAATCCCTAGTACATCTGGAAAAGATGATCTAGAAACTCATAATTTTTTATCAATGTTAAAAGATGAAATTTTTTTATCCATATATGAAATTGTAACTTCTCATAAATGGCATATTAAAATTAAGCTATTAATAGATAGTAATTTTTCAATTGAACTTATTGCTTTACTAGATAGTGGAGCAGATTTAAATTGTATTCAGGAAGGAATTATTCCTACAAAATATTTTCATAAAACTACTCATAGAGTTAGTTCTGCTAGTGGAGAACCACTAGGAATAAGTTATAAATTACCACAGGCTTATATTTGTCAAGATAAAGTTTGTATTCCAAACAGTTTTATGTTAGTTAAAAATCTAACAAGCCAGATTATACTTGGCTCACCATTTTGGAAAAAGATTTTTCCAATAAGACATATTGATGAAAATTTTATTTTAGGAACTTATAAAGGAAAAGAAATTACCTTTCCTTTTGTCAATAAACCAATTACTAGATTTATAAATGACATTGAATTTTATTTTAGGAACTTATATATATATATATATATATATAGGGTAAGGATAGTGTAAAAAGGGCCTAAAGTGTGAGAAATGTATTATAACACTATATATAATACTATATAACACCATATAAACACCGTATAACAATATGTAACACCATATAATACCATATAACACTATGTAACACTATATATCATTATATAACAAATATAACACTATACATCTATCATAGACATGCTATCAGACAACCTATAGTGTTATATTTGTTATATAATGATATATAGTGTTACATAGTGTTATATGGTATTATATGGTGTTACATATTGTTATACGGTGTTTATATGGTGTTATATAGTATTATATATAGTGTTATAATACACTTCTCACACTTTGATCACTTTTTACAGGATCCTCTACCTATATATTATATCATATAGTATTATTAAAATCAAGTATTATCATAGATTTTATGGAAGTCAAGCATGGAGGTATGTATACCTCTTTGTATGATTCATCAAAGGACAAAGTTTATCAACATAGTTGATAAACTTGGTTGGTCATGAATAAGATTAACATAACTAACGAATAGATTATCCAAGTAGCCAAATAAGAACAACCCGGGCATGTCATTTCCAACATGGCCAATGTTGGAGGCGAGGCGGGGTTAACTTACTTTGATTCTAGGAAGCTACTTGGGTGTTCATGCACAAGTCCATAAGTGAGGTAGTGGAACTAGTTTGAAAAGCAAAGGCTCCCACAGTTCACACTTCTACCAAAACACAAGTTCATCCATATTGAGGATGGTGAATCTTGGATGGTCTCAACACTTGGAACTTGTATGAACTTAGATTAAAAGAGTCATTGAACTCACTTCTTGGTGAAAATCAAACTCAATACAAACCCACAACTATGAACTTAGTTGTGAGCTTGGTGGGTACAAGATTTCACCAAACTTAAATCAAGAAACGAAATGTACAAAAACATGATTAAAATCAGAATTTTCATCTTACTTTGGACCTCAAATGTGGTGAGGTTTTACCTTAGTTTGTCATGGCAAACTTGTGAAAACCTTCCTAGAGGTTGTCCAAGTAGAATGATTTAAGAAAAATAGAATGAAATAAGTAAGGAAGTGAGCTAGAACTCATTTAAAAATGTTGCAACTTTCTGCCCAAAGTTGGAAATTTTAGAGATTATATAGTTGAGAGATATTGAAGTGTTTGGAAAGTGTTTAGAAGTGGAAGAGGTTATAGGGTTCGTGCGGAGGCATGGCTCGTGCAGATGGGAGTGATTCGCACGAATGGGTGCTAGTTCGTGCGAAGGATGCCGGTTCGTGCGAAAGGATGCCAGTTCATACGAAAGGAGTCAGGTTCATGCGAATGTGAGATGGTGCACGCGAGAGTAGGTTGGTTCGCACGAAGGGGTATCTTCGTGCGAGGGGACTTCATTCGCATGAGGGAGTTATGTTGGGCCAGTTTCGCGTATTTTAACCGGTTTAAAGTATTTCAAGCATAAAAGTATAATGTATGAGTATAAAGCACATAAAATTGATGTTTCAAGTATTCCAAGTATGCGTTTTCGCGTATGAGCATGTATTCAAGATTACAATGTATAACACAAGTATGTAACCTGTATAAGTATAAAACAATGGAGTTTCATTATGATTAGAGTCTCGGATTACAATGTTTGGAAAGGAAATCCGAATACGGTACAATTACAAATTTCCAAAAATAGAAATACGATTACACTTTCTAAATAAGAAAAGTACAAAATACGAAGCGTTAGAATTTTACAAAATATTTGTGTCACTTTTAAAATATTTAGCTGTATTAATCCCCAGTCATTTCTACTCTTCTTATTTGGTAGGATTTGATGCCATTTGTCTTGGCCATCTTCTACAATGTCTAGGATACTTAATATACTTTCTTATCAGTTCTTACGTGCATTATAAAGATATTCTATAGATATCATGCAAATAGGCATTACTGTTTATTTATATACTAGAATCATATTATTTGGCATGTTTATTTATATACTAGAATCATATTATTTTTTGTTTTCAATCAGGTGTGAATGGCTTAACATCAACTTTTCCAGATGCCTCTAGAAGAGATTTACCACAATATTTTCTTCCCAATTAGGATTTTTTGATTTTTTATTTTTTAAAATTTTCAATGGTTTTTTTATTTTTAATTTTTCTAAATATTTGATATTTTTTGGGATTTTTTTAATTTTTTATATTTTTGTGATTTTTTTCTATTTTAATTTTTTTTTCTTTTTGAAGTTACAACTCTGAACACTCAAACAGGATGAAGAGTCTAACTGTGATGCTCTTTTTAGGGTTACCCACTTACCCAACGTAATACACATCCTGACTCGTTAATTAATTAAAGTAGATATCTTAAAATCCATCCTGACACATCCTTATTTATTTCTTAACCCATCTTGACCCATCCTTATTTTTAAAATAACCCAAATGGTTTTTATTGCCAGGCCTAACCAAAAGTAATGTTATGCAATGGTCATCCAACTAGTTGATTTATCGATTTAGTAGGTTATAATCTCATGTATTACATGGGTTAATAAATGTAATGTTATATAATTAGTAATAAAAATTTATGTTTTAAAAAACGTATGAATTGCGGTTGAATAAACCAATGTATTATACTATTTGAATAAAATATAATTTGTTAATATATACAGTCGTCAATATATATTTAAACAACCAAACATTGGCGTGATAGTCATTAATTTTGTTAACATACACAGTCGTCAAGATATGTATTTAAAAAATGAACATTGACGTGACAATCATAAATTTTTTTGTGTTAATTTTTAAATATTATTTCTTTCAACTGGGAATTAACTTTGATTTTTTTAATATCACAAATTTTTATTATTTAACATATGGTATTTTAGTTTCTTTCATTCTTACCATCTAACCATATTAAATATTTGATTTTTTTTAGAAATTACTTATAAGACGATTATTGTCATTATTCTTCGTTTTTTAAATATTTTAACCAACATGATTTTGAATTTGGTAAAGCTTTTAACTAAAAAATATATATAAGTTTATTTAAAAAATAATAATTAATTTCATTTAAAATTCATTTGTTGATATATAATAACAATCTTTGTCTTTAACTAAAAATATAAGTATCCATATATAAGTAGAAAAAAAGAAGCGGAAAACCAAAAAGTAGATCTGATTTCTTAGCAAGTAAGTCCTTGTCAACACAAGTAGTTTTTTAAAGTTTTAATTTGGTTCGTGTAAAACCTAATTTTGACCAAAATGAAGTCAAGTTGAAAGGTGTTGTTTAAAAAAGTACCAAAATAACCCCATCCTATAAAATAGTTTTTTTTTTAACGGCCAACAAACTCAATCGCGAGCACTCTCGGGGCACCCACTGGACAAACGGAGTACTCCGAGAGTAAATTGAGTACACCACCAATTCCGGGGAAAACCCGGTAACCCACCCGCCTATAGGCACGACGGTAAAATTACCGGTAAAACCCGTTTGGCTCAAGGATCCAACCCAGGTTTCCCTGGGTCTCCTATCATTGCCCACCAGTGCCTCACTCAGCACCAAGTGAGAGTCGAACCTGCATCTCTCAAGAGAAATGCAAGCCCTCCAGCACTTGATATAAAGATCATTGGCCATCCTCTAAAATAATAATTATAACAATAATACATTGATGACTTTTTAATACAAAAATTAGGGATAGATCACGTCGTAAAAATACAATGTAATTAGAAGGCATATAAGAAAACGAGTAAATTCGTTCTTGTAGTTTGACCAAATTGGGGGGGGGGGGGGGGGGTTGTGCAGTTACACAATGAACGGAGTTAGGGATGTTAAAAAGGTTGACAGAGGTACGTGGTCGTCATTTGGTCTAGGAGTTAACCGAAGTTGGTCTAAGAATTCACCAACGTTGGTGGAGAAGGACAAAGGATCTAATGGTGGTGGTGCTACTAGATTTTAAAGTAGATCTATAAACATGAAAGGTGGGTTAATGTAATTTTTAGTTTTTAATTAGGGTTATTGAATTTTAAATAATCTCAACTTCATCTATTGGTTGAGATTAATCCCAACTAAAGAAATATTTAAAGTCAATCCCATATTTAAACATATTTTCCTCCAACAATCCTATATTAACTGAATGTTAACCTAGTTAGTTTTAGGATGACATGGCATTTCAAATCGAAACTAAACCAAACGGAAACCGGTTTTTCAAGCCGGTAGTAAAAATCGATCAAACCGTGGAGGAACCGAACCGGTTTGACTTGGAACCGGTCAAAGTCAAAATTGGTTCCAAACCGGTCAAAGTCAAAGTGGTTCCAAACCGGTTTGGGTTCGGAAAAAGAACCCTTTCGCTTTCCTCTATCTAGAAACCTTGCTTCTCGTTTCTTTTATCTTTTCTGTGACCAGCCCACACTTTAAGCCCAGTTGATTTTTAGTTTGGTGACTCTAGTTCACCACTTTTGTTGGACCGATCATAGAGAATTAATTCTAGCCTATTAGTTTGTAACATCCAGCCCAATTAGTAAGTAGTCATTCCACTTTGATTCTTCATTCAAGATTTCCAGTTTATTTTTCTTTTCTTTTTTCTAACTGATGGCCATTTTGATATCCTGCATTGCTATTAAACAAGATATTAATTTGAGTATTAAAACTAATTCAACTCTCAAGACTTATAGTTAATGTCACTCATGATTTTCTAAAGTGATAATATGTCAATTTCTCTCATTTAAACACATCAATTACATTATTTAACTTATTATATATAGAAAACCCACCATGTATACTAACCTATAAAATTAAATTATTGTGTACATAAGTTCTACCGAATAATAATTGGGTCAACAAGTTTGCTTATTTAATTACGTGCTTATATAATTTGGGTTATTTGTAAATTTTAGCATCATCGAAACAGAACGAAACTTGGGCCTTTCAATTTTAATTAAACTGATCCTCTGTCTTTAGTTTTTTTTTTTTTTTTTTTTTAAGGTAAACTAACTACATTAAAACCGGCCGGCCTGGCCAAAAAACGCAGGACCGCACCAAAGACCGACTATAACATATACAAAGGATAATTACACCAATCTCTCCGAACAATGTTGTTACTATGTATGGACCTACTTTTTAACCATAAAAATCTAAGAGACTTCACCTCCCCAAAGATCTCATCACTATCGCCTCTACCGTTTGAGAAGTTCTTCGAATTCCTAGCTTTCCATAAGCACCAACAAGTCACCACGACAAGCCCACGGACAACCTCCTTTGCCTTCTTATCACCGCCGATACTTTTGTGATAATCAAGAAGATCCCTGAAGGAAAAGGCAAAAATAGGCGGAAGCTTGGCCCAATCACTTAACCGATTCCATAACGTAATGAGGTATTGCAAGCCATGAATAAATGATCCACGGATTCGAGCATTTCCCGACAAAGAACGCAATCTTCCGAGTCCACCGTTATATTTCTCCTTAACAATGCTTGTTTAGTCGGAATACGATCGAGGACCGCCCTCCAAATAAAAGTGTTGCACTTGGAAGGGATCCACCTATAACCCTTCGCCGAATAAATGTTCTCCGTGATCACAGGCTCCGTTGCCAATTCTTTAAAAGACATCGTAGAAAACTAACCCGAAACATCCGGTGACCAACGCCACCTATCCTTCTCAGAAGATCAAAGAATGTCGGCCAGCACAACCGAGCAGTCATCCAACTCCTCCACTTCCTCCGGGGTAATCAGAGGTCTAGACCAATCCCAAGTCATAATTTCGTCCTCTCCCGCAGCCGGTAATCGGTCACTCACCCAGCAACTTTTATTTTTTTCTAAAGCGAAAAACTCAGCCATTTAAGCATAAACGAGGTATCGCCATACCAATGATCAATCCAGAAACGAATACTACATCAGTCCCCCAAAACCCCTTTAATTAAACTATGAATTCTTTTACCCTTTAACAAAACTTTTTACTTCATTCTCATAATGTTTTTCCAAACTCCCGACATCACCGGATTGGAAGGCAAACACGACCACTTCCTACTTTTACCATGGCAAGACGAAACGACGCTTCTCCAAAGGCTCTCTTCTTCCACCCTATATCTCCAGACCCACTTAGAAAGAAGAGCATCATTCACCGTTTTGAGCTTACATATGCCTAGCCCGCCATTTTTTTTAGGAAGAGTAACTTTTTCCCACGCTACCCAATGCATTTTTCTAACATCCTCCGATCCACCCCATAAGAAATTCCTCATAAGGGACTCCAATTTATCAACCACTTTGACCGGCGCTTTAAAGATAGAGAGATAATAAATGGGGAGACTCTCTAAAACCGCTTTGATTAGAACCACCCGACCACCGATAGAAAGATAATGTGCTTTCCAAGAAGCAAGACGCAAGATAATGTGTTTTCCAAGAACCAAGCACCGTCGCCGACGGTCCTTTAGGGCGTCGGCGACGCCCCTTCTGCATTCCCGGCGTTGTTTTCTACTTTTTGATGACTAGGGATGATTATACTTGCGCCGCGAACGTCCCAAACGTATAGTAACATCCTTACAAGTCCCCAAATCATACCAACACTTTACTCCATGCCTTGATGGCCGAAAACTTACTTTACCCCACTTCCTAGCTTTAACCCGTTTGATCTTTATTACACACTTTCCGACTTAGTTAACCATTTTTGACCCATCACCACAAAAACTAAACTTAATACTTCATTTGATTTTTCGTTCTTGCACACCTCACGATTGGTAACATATAACTAAATTAACCATTCTCTTTAAATACTAAAAAGTGATTCCGGAGATCACTTACTTAATACTACCTACTTGACATCGTCATTAATAACTCATTTCAATATAACTTCTGACAATTATAATACACATAATCTCTTTTGCAACTAAAGAGAGAGTCCGGGAGTTTACTTACCTTGAGCGTCAAAGTTCAAGCATAGGTTCCATGCTTACTTTTGACCCGTTAGCCTCCGTGCTTGAGCCCATAGACATGTTATCTATCCTTACATGACCATACATTGATATCCTTGTTAGTAAACAAAAACACGTATAACATCAATCATGATAAATTTATGCTCTACACTTGGCTCTCATTAGTCAATTTCTAACAACACATAGTATAGATTAACAATGAGATCCTTCCTACTCGTATGATATGAACGTGCCATCACATATCTCACTATAAACATATCATGCATCACTTGACTTCCTAAACCGTAGATTTATGTTAAGAGATCCAAATCACAACATTCCTACCATTGTTGACTATCCAGAAAGTCAACCGTCAAGCATTTCAATTTCCAACTTTGACACACATTTATTCACAAATTAACATGTTAGTACATAGTCATTATACCATCTATGCTTCATACTCATATTGTAGGACATATTCGGCCACATGATTAAAATAGTTACATATACACATTCCATTCCATTTATAGCAACATCATCGTAATTAATGCCAACATCATTTAAGTTTACTCTTTTCTAGGATTCTCATTCCTTCCATATCTATTCTTAGGTCGAAACTAATACAATCAAACAATCCATATATATTCATCATATCATTCAAGCGTATAGTGCAATTTCATATATTATTGTCGTTTAGACATTTCATCAAACACTTGGCGCGCGTACAAGTTTTTAAACATAATGTACAAGTATTCTTCATACCTTTTCTTCCTAGTTCTTGTTTTTAATCATCCAACATACAAAATATCAATTCAATTTCATAGCATATTCAACATAACTAACAAAGATTGATTACACACAACATAATTTACCAAGGATTTGAACAAAGGTTGGACATGGGTGACATACCCATGTCGCCACTCTCACCATCAATGGTGGTTTCACCACTAAACATCAAATTACTCAGAACCGCTCATAATCCAAGCTTTATTTGTTGATTCTAACACCTCCTCATACTTAATTTCATATGAAATCAAAGATACATCACATAGCCATACTTGCAAAAATCATTAAATCAAAAACTATGACTTACCACATGTTTAGCAAGGCTAGATGATCATATATTCAGGTCCATTCATAAGATTTAGCCTTGATTCCTATTCCAATTCTCTGATTTAGGGTTTGAGAGGGGTTTCCCCCTTTTTTCTTCTCCTCTGCTCGAACACACCCATACGCCCAAGTGGGTGTTGGGATTTTTAGGTTCTTGTTTTATATTTTATCTTTCTATTTGCCCATTTTTGACCCCTCAAGTTTGAGCATTTAACCTTTATTGGCTATCCTTTGTTATAATTCATTTCTTAACTTAAATCAAGAGGTCACTTACATTCTAACTAGGTTAATATTCCTAGTTATTATTATTTCATGCTATATAATAGAAGACATATTAGAAATTATAAAAGTTCGGATTTTTGGGGCGTTACATTTTCCGACTTTTGTTTCGTGTGTTAAGCGTTGTGTTGCGTTTAAGCGAGTTACGAGTAAGCGTATGAGCGCGTAAGCGTTGCGTTGAGATAACCACATAACATTAAACAAATATTCACACAATTAACACACATAACAACTAAGATGCATAAAAGTAAATCCGCGTTTCGAGTTTGCGTTGAGTTTGCGTTGCGATAGCATTTAGTCTAAACAAGTGATAAAATGCGTTTAAATAGTAAGCGTTATAAATATCCATTGGAACTAGATGCTATAAAAATGAGATGAGGCAATTCTACAATGATGATGATCCTTCAAACAGAAGATTTCCTTCACTCGTTGGCTTCATGGTTCCAGAAGACATGGATGAATATCTTGAGCTCAAAGTAAGACAGGCTAAGATAAGAGCCAAGGTTGAATGTAAAGGTCAAGGTGATGAAGCCATTGCTGAAAGATTGGATTTTCTACTCACAAAAGTCAAACAAATAAAAGATTTTGCACAAGAGCTAAGCAAAGAAAAGGCAGAACAACGAAAAGAGATGAGAGGAAAACTTCTTGCATACATAATGCAAGAAAAATTTTATCCTGCTGAAGAAAACCAATTTGAAGAATGGCCAATAGTGGCTTTAAAGCATGAAGCTGATAGGATTGATAGAATCAAGAATGATCCTAGAAAGAAGAAAAATGCTCCAAATTGGAGTAAATACAAAAAGCTCATCTCTGACCTAACAGCTGAGTATAAAAGAAAGAAACAGGAGCTGGTGAATGCAAAAGTGGACACTGCAAATGCCATATCAAAATGGTCAAAGCAGCAAACTGATGAAGCCTATGAAAGGCTGAAGAAAAGGAAGATAACTGTTTCAGGCACTTCAAAGAAGCATGAACAAATGATGAAGCTTGAACAGCAGATAGAAAACCTCAAAACACTATTCCGGTCTACTCTTGTGACAAACCAAGAAGAAGGAGAACAGCTGACCAGTGAAGAGGTAAAAGAAAAGGAAGTTGAGTACTTCACAGAATCCATCATGAAAATGGGTCTAAAAGAAGAAAGCTCAGAAAAACTTCAAAACCATTTTAAGAAGGTGTTAACAAAGCCTGCATCACCACACATTTCAGCAGATATCCCAGACATTGAGCTTGATCAACAACAAAGACAAGAGCTGATTGACAAAGAAGTTGCAGAAGACATAGCTGCAGCAAATGAAGTCATAAAAGAAGCTTTCAAAAGAATGTCTGAAGTTCAGGATACTGCTTTACAATTCTTCTCAAGGCCAATATCCCAAAGCTCATCTGCAAATAAATCTCTCCCAAGAAACCCATTGGGTTCGAAAGTAGTAAAGTGGATGTCTGATCAAAATACCCACGTATTGACCCTGGTCAGATCCAATTGCGATGTGAAGTATATATCAAGGAAAGAAGCACTAGGCCTTAGTGTTGAAGATTTGCAGGATCTCCTTTCACTGTGCAGGGATGAGGATGACACAAGTTACAAAGAATTTGAAGAAGAATTTAAAAGACTTGCAAAGGAACTACTGATGAGGAATAAAGATCCAGAATAATGACAGGTTTTGGCATTATCTGTTCCAGGGGGAGATTGTTGGGATTGAACCCTACCAGAGGAACAGATAATGAAAGTCAAAACCTGGTCACAACAGTGGATTCACAATAAGCAACTGTTTACACTAAGTCTTCTCCCTTGAAAGTGATTACAACAGCTGATGGTCTTATATCCACTGCCCAGATACAACTACTGCTCTGCATAACTACTAATGAAGTCTAGAAGAATGCTGGAAACTAAGCACTGCTGATACAAACTGCTGATGACAAAGCACTGCCCAATCAAGGATTGATCAACCTTGAGGAAAGCACTGATGAAAAGAGAGAGCAGTAGTTTAGTATATCTTCTGTCTTATGTACTGTCAGTTGTTAGGCTTAGCAGTGTTTATATAAGAACAGTAGATACAGGTTGTTAGGCTGTTAGACGTCGCTTTCATGGTGTCGTCAGCTGAGATGCCTCAGCGGTTTGGTTTGTCTATAAATGGAGCAGTACTCTGTACTGTTACATTTGATTTGTTTAGAGAGAGTTCTTCTCCTCAATTCAATCCTTTCATCTTGTGCAATCCAACCTTGGGGCATCTGGCTGAGGGGGAGCTTAGTATGTAAGCATATCTGTAATCATTTGATTCTTATTGTAAATCTTTTGACTAAATGAATTGCATATGCTTTCTCAAAACTATTTTCTCCTTTGATTGTGTTTACAAAGTTTGTTATTCATTTCCGATGCACTTTACATTGTTTCATATTCACTAATTATTCAAATCATACAAACAAACACAATCATGAGAGCCTCCGATCCTAACAATTGGTATCAGAGCTTGGACAGTCAAATTCGATCTAACAATCAATTTGACATAACAGTTCGGCTCAAAATTCATTGATACTAAGGTTGGGTGCATTTAGTTGAAAAACAGAGTATCGAGTAAACCATGTTCAAAATGATTATTCAAAAATTCTGAAAATCAACCAAGATGTCATATGACACATAAATTTCACACAACAAGTGATTTCATGCACAAGACACTCATAGTTTCTAGATCTGAAAACATATCTGTTAAACTATGAGATTATTTCTTATTTTCAAAATTGATTTCAACTATTGTTGTGAATTTTGTGCTGTTTCCTCATGTTTTATACTAAAGTATGAACCTCAGATGAACAAAACCTATGTTCTTTAAAACATTAGTGTTTTGATAAACATGAAAGAGGGAATTTAAAACTTTAGTTACAAGATCTGCTGTGTTGAAAACCATGTTGAGGATTCTTAAAAGGAACAAATCAACTTTGTTAAAAATACATTAAGAAAATCAGGGGTCAACATAATCCGTATCATATGTAATGTGAGATTAGTTGAAAAACTTATGCAAACATGACCAATTCTCTCAAAACATTAAGACAAAGTGATATTGTATTAAGGTTTTTCTCTCAAAGACCTCCCAGTAAGTAATTCATTACTTATAAATGGGAAGGGTAACAAGGGAAGAAGAAATTCACAAAAACTCAGAAGTGTGTTCATCTCAAAACTTCTGAAGTCAGAAGAAAAGAGTATAAACATAAAACACCGAAGAGTCAGAATTTATGGTAATAATGGTCATTAAGCAACTGTGTGCATTTATCTATTCACGAAAAGGTTTAGGTAAAAATGGAATTTCCGGTGATTGAACTTACAAGAGGACCAGACAAACGTTCAAAAATCATCACATGGTAACAAGATCTATAACAGGATCTTTAAAACTCATGTGTCCATGTGTTCTCATGTTTGCAATCAACTAACAAGAAAATGGTACCAAACAGTGGTCAAAATGTATTCAAAATTTCCTACCACTGCTGTCAAACCACTGACCATTTTCATAAACTTGAGAATGATATGATTACGTATTTTATTGAAAATTTACCAGATCCTTTCTGATGCTGTTCTCAGAAAATCCTTTAATTTTTTTTACAAAGGATTTTCTCGAATAATCAGGATATATTATTCATTTTTTAAGAATAATATATTTTGAACTTTTGCTTGTTTTTATTGGCAATTGTCTCTGTTACCTGTCAGGAAATAGTACCTTATTTTTATTGGTATTATTGTCCTTTTAAATGGGTCAAAAGGAAATGGTGCTTATGTCAAGGTCATGTCATACTCAAGGTTATTTTAAACACTTATCAAAGGTTGATTGCTAAACAGTGTCTAAACTACTGGGGCACTCATGTTTTAAATTTGGATATTAAACGAAAATGAGTTGCCTTAGTAAAAAGTTCTCATCATCCGGGGTACAAAACCACTGTCAGTAATTTGTAAGAATTTCAATAGAAAATTGACATGTGGCAAAACCTTGAATGAAAATCTCTGCAAAAAGTTGCTAAATATGAACTTTCAAGCCATTGTCCTTATTTTTACCCTAACCACTGTTTTGCTCAAACGTCTGTTTCCTAATTACTATCCACTGCTGAAAGTCAACCACTGTTCCTCATTTTGCTTGGCAAGCACTGATGCTCAAAATCAGTGTCTTATCCACTGATATGCTATCCACTGATAGTAAAAATCTTCCACTGTCATCACATTATTACTGTTGTAACTACTGATGCTTGATACATCAGTGGTTCTTAAAACAACTGTCCTCCATTCTTCATCCATATCATCAGAGGTTGACACGTGGTCAGTTTTTAGCCTTCAGATAATAATAACCGCTGCCACATCAGCGATCATTTTTTTTCCTAAATAAAACCCTGATCAAAACCCCAAACAGGGTTTTACACTGTCGAATTGAATTCCAAAGTTCTCTTCTCAAAGCAGTTTCCAACTTTTCTTCCCAAATCACTCTCCGATTCTTCTTCATCAAAATGACGAAGTCAAAATCAAAATCAAAATCTAAACCAAAATCACCATCATCTTCAAAAGAGGTCGCTCAAACGGCCGAAGAAACCATTGAAATCCCATACAAATCACCGCACAACTACTTGGGTCTCCTCACAAAACCCTCAAACAACCGCACCTTCGATTCCGTCATCGACACACTCTCTGAATCAAAGTACAAAACTTTGTTGACAGTAGACGCTCCCATTTACTTGCAAACCCAGAGAGAGTTCTGGAAAAATACTAAGCTAGAAAAACAAGACGGAAAAGTAGTAGCCATTAACTCCTCGATACAGGGTAAAGCGATTCAAATCACTCCGCAATCAATCTCAGAAGTCTTCAAACTCGATGATCAAAAAGGTAAAACTTCTTTTGATAAAAACGAGTTAAAAGCTGATTTTCTGAAAAGGGGATATGTAGAACAATCAAAGGTAGATACCTTACAAAAAGGTTATTTCCCGTCTGCACCCAGATTTTTATTCCACACACTTTTGTCGTGTGTTTCAAATAAAACAACAGCTTTTAACGAAATACCATTGAAGATTCAATGCCTGGGCTATGCCATTTTAAATAATAAAGATTACAATTATTCCCAGGAAATCTTCAATGACTTGGTAAAGAATGTTGATAGCAAAGCATTTTTACTCTTTCCAAGGTTTCTAAGCTACTATTTCAAACAAAAATTTGAAAAAGAAAATGAAAATGTGCCAAAACAAGGTGTTTATTTTCAAATAAAAAGTTTAACACCGGAAACATTCACTAGAATGTTGGCACCAATAAAAACAAAAGCAGAGGTGTCCGAGCAGAATTTAGCAGTTACCACTGCTCCTCAGACATCTGCTGCTGAGCCCACTGCTCCAGGTGATCATAGCAGCACTACCACTGCTTTGAAACCCACACCTGACATTACCAAAAAGACCAAAAGAAAATCATACAAAAAGCCCACCAAACCCAAGAAAAAGACAACTCTGGAAGATGAGATCCCAGAGCAACTGCCTGTGACAACACAGATGTCACCACAAACCACTGCTGCTACTTCCTCACAGCAGTCGGTAGAAAGATCTCCACCATTGCCTAAAACTCCTCCTGCATCCTCACAAAAGGATCAGGTTGTAAGCACAGGGACCCCACAATATGAAGCTCTGGATTTAATCGGATCCATCTTCCTCAGTCCTGATCCCAAGGACATGTCTCTTTCAACTCCCATACCCTCACCAATGATATTACCACAATCCAAGCTACCTTTGTTGCATGCAGTTGTTATAGCTCAGACACAAACCAGTTCCTCTCTATCACCTGTCACTGAGAGTATACCCCCACAAGTGACTGGGTCTGATGATTATACCTCTGCTATCCCAGCAACAACTGAGGAGGTTACACCCCCTGAGTTACAAGTAACTCTCGGTGGTAGTTCAAGTGGAGCAGCAACTACAACTGATGGATCAACAGATCTTCAGTTGGACAGTTGTTTCATTAGTAAGACTCCCTTGAAGGCAATTTCTTCCATAGCAACTTCGGTAACCACCAGTGAGTTGGTTCTAACCACTGGTACCATCAAAGGTTTATCGAGTGCTGCAGAAAGAAGTCCCCAGTACCAAGAACAAGGGGCATCAATGGGTGATTTTTGGGACTCAATTCCTAAGTCAAACATTGATATAACCACTACAGGTGGGGATTCAGATGATCCCACTAAAGTGGGTGATGATTCAAAATACCAGGAATTGACGGGAAGAGTTGAAAAACTGGAAACCTCAGTTGCTGAAATAAAGGAGATGGTGCAAGAGATTTTAAAAGCTCAAAAAGCACAATCCACTGCTGCCCCACCACAATCACCTGTTCCAACTCAAGCATCTGCTCCACCACAAGCAATTGTTGCAAATGAGCTCTGGAATATCTTTCAACCTATGCTTGAGAAACAAAAACAGATGGCTGATCAGCAGCATGAAATACATGTAAAAATGCTGACAAACATGGTGGAGTCAAGATTCAAAGATACTCAAGCAGACATCAAGGCTATAAAGGCCAGCATACAAAAGACTGCCCATGGTGAAAAAGTTCCCTCCACTATCCTTTTTATGGATAACCCCCTTGTAGATAATGCCAAAAAGGGGGAGAATGTCAAGAAAATGAAGAAAAAGGGAATTGAAGATGGTCTGTATGTTGAACCAGAGCAAGAAAAACAACCATCTAAAATCTCAAAAGATTCAACATCTAAAACTTCCATCCAAACAGCTGATACAGTAGTGGTTACAAAAACTACTGTCAGTAGCCAAACAACTGCCATCTCTTCAACACACACCACTCCATCACACACCACCAAAACCACTGCCCTACCACCATTACCTCCTGTCATAAAACAGAAGACAGCAGATGTTAAAACATCTGTTGTAATGACAACAGCAGTTGGAACACTAGTTGTTTCAACAGCTGTTAGTCAATCACAAACACAAACCACTACCATTCAATCTCAAACCACTGAGCCACCCAAGACATCACCAGCCTCTCCTACAATAAAAAGGAGAACGATTGTCATATCTGATGATTCACCACCACCATCAAAAACTACCTCACCACCTCCATCCCCTGCTCAAAAGCAGAAGACATCTACTGACATATCAGCAGTTGTAATGACAACAGTGGTTGAAACACCAGTTGTTTCAACAGCTGTTAGTCAGACATCCACCACTGTTTCCACCAGTTTCACATCACATCCAACAAAGCTCTACACCAGAAAAAGAAAACTTACTCAGCCAGATGAGGACAAATATGATCCCAATGTTGCAAAATATCCATTGGAACTAGATGCTATAAAAATGAGATGAGGCAATTCTACAATGATGATGATCCTTCAAACAGAAGATTTCCTTCACTCGTTGGCTTCATGGTTCCAGAAGACATGGATGAATATCTTGAGCTCAAAGTAAGACAGGCTAAGATAAGAGCCAAGGTTGAATGTAAAGGTCAAGGTGATGAAGCCATTGCTGAAAGATTGGATTTTCTGCTCACAAAAGTCAAACAAGTAAAAGATTTTGCACGAGAGCTGAGCAAAGAAAAGGCAGAACACCGAAAAGAGATGAGAGGAAAACTTCTTGCATACATAATGCAAGAAAAATTTTATCATGCTGAAGAAAACCAATTTGAAGAATGGCCAATAGTGGCTTTAAAGCATGAAGCTGATAGGATTGATAGAATCAAGAATGATCCTAGAAAGAAGAAAAATGCTCCAAATTGGAGTAAATACAAAAAGATCATCTCTGACCTAACAGCTGAGTATAAAAGAAAGAAACAGGAGCTGGTGAATGCAAAAGTGGACACTGCAAATGCCATATCAAAATGGTCAAAGCAGCAAACTGATGAAGCCTATGAAAGGCTGAAGAAAAGGAAGATAACTGTTTCAGGCACTTCAAAGAAGCATGAACAAATGATGAAGCTTGAACAGCAGATAGAAAACCTCAAAACACTGTTCCGGTCTACTCTTGTGACAAACCAAGAAGAAGGAGAACAGCTGACCAGTGAAGAGGTAAAAGAAAAGGAAGTTGAGTACTTCACATAATCCATCATGAAAATGGGTCTAAAAGAAGAAAGCTCAGAAAAACTTCAAAACCTTTTTAAGAAGGTGTTAACAAAGCCTGCATCACCACACATTTCAGCAGATATCCCAGACATTGAGCATGATCAACAACAAAGACAAGAGCTGATTGACAAAGAAGTTACAGAAGACATAGCTGCAGCAAATGAAGTCATAGAAGAAGCTTTCAAAAGAATGTATGAAGTTCAAGATACTGCTTTACAATTCTTCTCAAGGCCAATATCCCAAAGCTCATCTGCAAATAAATATCTCCCAAGAAACCCATTGGGTTCGAAAGTACTAAAGTGGATGTCTGATCAAAAGACCCACGTATTGACCCTGGTCAGATCCAATGGCGATGTGAAGTATATATCAAGGAAAGAAGCACTAGGCCTTAGTGTTGAAGATTTGCAGGATCTCCTTGAACTTTCACTGTGCAGGGATGAGGATGACACAAGTTCCAAAGAATTTGAAGAAGAATTTAAAAGACTTGCAAAGGAACCATTGATGAGGAATAAAGATCCAGAATAATGACAGGTTTTGGCATTATCTGTTCCAGGGGGAGATTGTTGGGATTGAACCCTACCAGAGGAACAGATAATGAAAGTCAAAACCTGGTCACAACAGTGGATTCACAATAAGCAACTTTTTACACTAAGTCTTCTCCCTTGAAAGTGATTACAACAGCTAATGGTCTTATATCCACTGCCCAGATACAACTGCTACTCTGCATAACTACTGATGAAGTCTAGAAGAATGCTGGAAACTAAGCACTGCTGATACAAACTGCTGATGACAAAGCACTGCCCAATAAAGGACTGATCAACCTTGAGGAAAGCACTGATGAAAAGAGAGAGCAGTAGTTTAGTATATCTTTTGTCTTATGTACTGTCAGTTGTTAGGCTTAACAGTGTTTATATAAGAACAGTAGATACAGGTTGTTAGGCTGTTAGACGTCGCTTTCATGGTGACGTCAGCTGAGATGCCTCAGCGGTTTGGTTTGTCTATAAATGGAGCAGTACTCTGTACTGTTACATTTGATTTGTTTAGAGAGAGTTCTTCTCCTCAATTCAATCCTTTCATCTTGTGCAATCCAACCTTGGGGCATCTGGCTGAGGGGGAGCTTAGTATGTAAGCATATCTGTCATCATTTGATTCTTATTGTAAATCTTTTGACTAAATGAATTGCATATGCTTTCTCAAAACTATTTTCTCATTTGATTGTGTTTACAAAGTTTGTTATTCATTTCCGCTGCACTTTACATTGTTTCATATTCACTAATTATTCAAATCATACAAATAAACACAATCATGAGAGCCTCCGATCCTAACAGGTATCTTCCTATTACTACCATGTATGATGATTCTAAACACAAGTTTATCATCAGCTTCATCATATTATCAAAACATATTTAACTAGGTGTGATAATTCATCCAAACACCTAAATCATAGCAATTTATTCGATAGGGCTACAACTCATTGTTTTATTACTTATTTACATGTTACTAACTAGGTTAATTTGTTCCTAGTTATTTTGTTTACAAGTTAACTTTTACCACTAACGGTACTTTACCCGCTTTTTAATATTAGCGTTGTTTGATTATCGAAACCCGTTTTTGGTGTGTTACACAATGATCTCTTGGCCTAGTGGTTAAGGGAGAGGTGGGAAACTTTGCTTCTCCTGCAGAACCTTGTTTCAAATCCAGACAAAAGAGAATTTTAATACTAACTTGGTAATACTAACATACTAACTACTAACTCGGTTAACAACATCATAACCGTACACCACTAAAAAATGTTTTAATTCAAAGGTGAGTGGGTACCATACAACTCCACCAATTCATCTTTATGTGTGTAATTTAGAAATATACTACTACTCACATAATCAACTATTCAATTTTAGATTTAAAGGTGAGTGGGACCTATACAACTCCACCAATTTTATGTGCTCTAATACCTATGACAGTTCTTTTTCTTTTTATATGCACCACCACTCCTCACATTTTTCTTTGTGCAAGTAATAACTAGAATTTTAAAGTTGAGTTAAATGATATTTTAGTCCGTATGATTTGAGTTATTTTTTCAGTTTAGTCTAAAAGTTTCATTTTTTACATTTGGGTTCAAAAAGGTTTCACCATTGTCATTTTAGTCCACTGGGTTAATTTCATCCATTTTTTCTTGTTAACAAGAAGGGCAATTCGGTCATTTTATATGTAATTTTGTTAACTCAAAGGACAATTCGACCATATAAAATGACCGAATTGCCCTTCTTGTTAACAGAAAAAATGGATGTAGTTAACCTAGTAGATTAAAATTGAAACGGTGAAACCTTTTCGGACCCATATGCGAAAAATAAAACATTTGGACTAAACTGACAAAATGCCCCAAACCACATAGACTAAAATGCCATTTAACTCTTTAAATTTTGTTATGATTTACGGGGGTGTTTGGGAATCCATTTGCAAGCTCCTTATAACTTAAAAAAAAAGAGTTTTTTTTTAAATGATATTTGAGTAACGTGTTGAAACAAAGTTTTGATGTTTTGAAAAAAGAGAAAAATGCCCGGATAGTCCTTGTGGTTTCACCTTTTTTCACCTATAGTCCCTATCTTTCTAAAACTACTTGAATAGTCCCCAAGTTTTCAATTTTTGTTCCCGGATAGTCCCTGGGTCTAACTTCAGTTTGTTTTCTCTGTTAAGTGGGTGTTAAGAGGGTGTGAAATGACAAAAATACCCTTTCCTTAAAAGGCCAAACCACAGGGACTATCCGGGCATTTTTCTCTTTTTATTTATAAAACCCCACCACCACACTTCATCTTCAACCTCCACCCACTATCACCCTCCTCCACCCTCCACCATCACCACCACAATCACTCTCCATCTCTCGTTCCCCTTTCATCAGCCGCACACCCCATTTTCTCCTCTCCCCCTCTTCTTCTGATCCAGCGACGGGAGTGCCATCTCTGCCCAATCCATTTTGACTAGATCTAAATTAACCTAATCTCTCAAATCACAATAAAACCTCAATATCCACAACAATTCGTCAACAAACCACAAATACAATATGATTTAACTTCTAATTCTCCAGTAACTAACCTTCTGATTCAATTTTTTGCCAAAACCTTTCGAATCAAACCGCATCAACAAACTGAACATAATCAGTTCGCAAACAAATCACATCCGATTCAGTTTTTCAACAAAACATTTCGAATCAAACCGCAAAAGAGTGAACATAATCAAATCTGATCGATCGGCCACCATAATCTCTACGATCTGGATCAAAATATGAAGAATCAATAGGAAAATTGAGAGAACAGACCTGACCCCCCCTAAACCACCTCCTCCCTCTTCACCTCTAACCACCCTGGGGCACCCACACCTCTCTCTTTTAGATACGGCCGGCCACCACCGTTTGGTGGTGGCGGTGGTGGTGTACGACGGTGATGTGACCAAATAAGTGGAGAAAGAAAGGGAAGAGAGAGACGAAGTGAGAGGAGAGAGACGACGTCACCGGCACTGTTTCTCCATCCTGATCTCTCTCTCCCTCGCTGTTTCTCTCTCTACAGTCCTCTCTCCCTCTTCGACCTCTAGTCCGGTGTGGGTGTGAGTGGCTATGGATGTGTTCGAGGAGGAGTGGTGGTGTGCGACAACCATAAAAGATGGCGCCGGAGCTCGGCCGGCACCTCCGGCTCTTGTCACCGGACCTGTAACGAGAGAGAGAGAGAGATCACGAGGGTTTTGGTTGAATGTTGAAAGTGAGAGTGAAGGTTTTAATTTTTGTTTCTTTTATAGAAAAATGCCCGGATAGTCCCTGTGGTTTGGTGTTTTTAAGGAAAGGGTATTTTTGTCATTTCACACCCTCTTAACAGAGAAAACAAACTGAAGTTAGACCCAAGGACTATCCGGGAACAAAAATTGAAAACTTGGGGACTATTCAAGTAGTTTTAGAAAGATAGGGACTATAGGTGAAAAACGGTGAAACCACAGGGACTATCCGGGCATTTTTCTCTTGAAAAAAAAATGAGAAGTTATTAGTTGATAGTGACTTTTTCAAAAAGGTGAAAGAAAATGAGAAAAGCCTACATTTTAGTTAATTAATTTGAATATGTTAATCTCACTTTACATAAACAAACTTCCATTCAATCTCACTTATATTACTTTTTTCTCACTCTACATAAGAAAGCTTCTTACCAATTTGTATTTTTAAATTGGAAACAACGCGTTTTAAATTAACAAGTAATTGTAGATATGTCAAAACGAGTTCTACACAGAGTATGTAAAATAGATACATTTTGTGAGTTAACATACCGCAATGCGTAGTTTTACGATTGTTTGTTTTCTATTTGGTTTAATAGAGCCGCCACAACTGCGGGTCCTAAATACTCATTTATCATTGAAAATCAATACCATAAAAAATAAAATATGCGTTGGGTAACGTAAGGGAAAAGAAAGCAACAAAAAGTGGTGGGTTTCGACTTTCGGTGAAAGCATGGATCGAACTCTCGTGTAATATCTAAGTGTCTTTTGGTTTAGGAAAATTGGATTTAAATAATTCTAATTTTCTCAATTTGGCCCATAATATTTGCAACTCAGTTATTTGTCGTTAATAATCCGAACTGGTCCACTTTTGGCCGATAATAGTCCGCCGTTAAAAATAGCTTAACGGAGTTAAGTTTTTTTCCGAATTACAAACCGATGTTTTGGGGTTTTTGATCAGAATGTGGATACGAGTCGGTTTATGTAAAACTTATCTCGAAACGGTGTTTCAAACTGCTTGATTTTGGTTAATTTGACTCGTTCGAATAGACAAAAAGGAAAAATATGATAGCAATCAACATGTGTTTTATATCAATTGAGAACCATAAAAACGAATACGTGTACTGGTGCTGATGTTATTTGGTTGGTATTGGTTTTGTTCGTTAAGGTACCGCTATAGTAACGGCACTAGAGATGGCTTACGATACAAAAAAAATACTTTATTGTGAATTCGATTCTGTGTTGAATGAGTTTTATACTGTCACGTCGAGAAAACTATATATAAAAACGATGCCGATACTGATATTGTTTGGTCAGTATACGTTCCGTTTATGACGATAATAAAAAAAACTATGTAATCATTTATTTAAACCAAGAAAATAAAGAAAACATTATGATCTTTATTTCTAAACCAAATGTTAAATCAAGTCCAACTAAAAAGAAAATTTTATGACTTTTCTAGTTATTACATAAAATACAAACATCCTATAAGGTAATGAATGTTGATAATAGATTATCCCAGCATTAATTTGGAATTATACTGCTACTCACATAATTAACTATTCAATTTTAGATGTTTTAATTTAATTTAAAGATGAGTGGGACATACAACTCCATCAATTCATCTCTATGGCGCTGTTTGTTTTTTGGCCAGAAGCACTTCTAGCCACTTATGTCTGTGTCACGCAGACACGCGCAGACCTTTGGGTCCTGCAGCTTGCTTGTTTTTCAGAAGCACTTCTCACCTTTACCCAGGGCCGGTTCTTGGGCCGGCCAACCCGTGCCATCGCCCGAGGCCCAAATTTTCAAAGGGCCCGAAAGGTTTTTATGAGCTTTTATATATATACCAAATTATATATTTAATATATACATCTATCTATTTTTAAAAAAAGCGTTTGTTGTGGAGTGGAAAAACCATCCCAAGATCATGTAAAGGTCTCAAGTTCTAGTCTTGACTTCACCACCAACATTTAAACTTTTTAATTCATTTCTCTTTAACCACCATTTTGGGACCAACTTTTTTTGTCGCCCGAGGCCTAAATATTTTTAAGAATTCTCTGGGACGGCTCTGCTTTTACCTCTTCCCCACCTCTTCCCCATGCAGACATAAGCCCACCTCTTCTCACCTCTTCTCTTTTTCAAAACACAGACACTCTCCACATCTCTGCATCACCAATCTCCACCGCCACTCTCTGCATCCCCGCCACCACCTCCACCACCACATCTCCGGCACCACCTCCACCCCCACATCTCCGGCACCACCTCCACCACATCTCTACCACAACTCTCCACAGACCTGCATAAGAGGGAAAGAAGAGAGAGAGAGGGGGAAAGAAGAGAGAGATCGGCGGTGGTGGGTTTGACGTTCTTCATCTTCAAACAAAACCCCCAAATCAAACGACGATGACGGTGGTGGGTTTTGATGTTCTTGGCGGTGGTGGAACGACGAAGGCGGTGGTTGTGGTTGCTACGGGGGTCGGTTCTTGGAGTGGGGGCTAGGGTTTGCGGTGGTGCTTGGCTTCGCGGTAGGAGACAGGGGCGGTGGTGCTTGACGGTGGTTGTTGGTTATGGTGGTGGCAGGTGGACGGTGGAGGATGTCACTCCCCAACCGATGGTGGAATCATCGGGGCATGGCACTGAGCGAAACAAATTGTCCAGAAGTTTCCATAACAACTATCATTACCATTCAATTTAAAATAACATGTCCCATACCGTGTCTCAAACAATAAACAAATTATTACAGATAAAATCTAGGCAAGAAATTCTGTTCCGACAACTCAGATTTATTCATAGATAGTTTATTTATTGGTTTCTAGGACCACTTTTCCTAGCTTTGATTTCATCACTGCGCAGAGAGCATCCTAGACATTTCCTAGCCTCGATTTCACAGTGAGCTAGTCATAAAAACAACCTAAGCACCTGTCACATACGTTAAAATAAAGTCAATACATATAATGTAAAGGTGAGCATACAAGTTTGATAATAGCATATAGAGTTCGAATTTGTTTACGCGTAACCTGCACGTACACATAGTGAAATGAAACACGTTAGTTATCGACATACATCCATCAATACCAATGACTACGAGTTGACTGCCCGGGGCAGTTCGCAATACATGATTACCACCGTAACCCATGCAAGTAATTGTCCTTAACAACCCCCGTGCGAACGGGTGCTGAGTCCAAACTATAGTACTATCGTTGCTAAGGCAGGTAGACAACATTCCATGTGTAAACATAACAAACAAGCATTCATGATCCATGTATAACATGCATTAACGGTTAGCGTTCAAATAGTATTGAGTAGTGTGCTTGATGTGATTCGAATAGTTGTAACGTATGTAACACCCAAAAGTGCATAAAGCAAAAAGGGGTCGAGTATACTCACAGCGGTTGATGGATTGAAGGGAGCGCTTAGCGAGTAAAGTTAGCCTGAATGGATTGATAGCATAACGATAAGCGACGCGTAAAATGATACAAAGTGGGATTGGGTCGGATAGCAGTTCGGTCGGATGGTAATCCGATCGGACGGCAATTCGTGCGGATGATAATACGTTCGGATGGTCATCCGGTCGGATGGTAGTCCGGTCGGATGACTATTCGAGTGGATTGTTTCTTCCTATAAGATGAAAGTCTTTGTGTACGATGGCTTGTCCTTTGAAGTTTTTGTTGTAGCATTTTGAAAACATTGAAGTATCTCTATCCTTCAAGTCGGTCGATCAGACGGTCAATCATGCGGACAACAATCCGTTCGGATGGTCATTCGGTCGGACGGTAGTCCGATCGGACGGCGACCTTAGTGATGAGGTTACTTAGTGGAAACAATTCATAGCAGGAGTGTCACTCGGTCGGATGTTCATTCGACCGGGTGGCAATCCTGTTGATGAACATGTTGAAAATTGTTTAAGTCTTTAAAGTCTTAGTATCTCATGATCCGAAGAGTAATCCGGTCGGATGGTAATTCGATCCGATGGCAATTCGTTCACTTCAGATGGAGTTGACTAAGCGTGGGACCCAAAGTGTGATCCATTCGGATGGCAATCCGTTCGGGTAGTCTATCCGGTCGGACAGCAATTCGTTTGGACAGCAATTCGTTCGTCTTACACTTGGTCGTTTTGTTTGTTCGTTGTTTTATCGAGACATTTTGATAATGCTTTAATAAATGGAACCCCATCTTGACCATGTGACAAAACCGACCAGGAATCACCCTAGTTCGGTCAGTTAACCAGTTCAAGAAGGTTGTCCTTGTTTAACCCGAAATCGGTGGTCTCGTGGGTAGAATCCAGATCTGAGCTAGCACAACACTAAGAATGAGTAGGAGACTAGATCAGGGTCGGATCCTATCGGTTCTAAGTGTATTGAGTGTAAAAGAGTTGAAAGAAAGTTAGAAACCATCTTTCAATCCTTTTTCATTATGTTTAAGCTTGGATCTACGCGAGATCTTTGTGTATTTGTGTGGAAATCGGTTAGATCCGAGTTGTTCTTGGTGGGTTGAAGCCAAATCAAGAAGTTCTTCAAGAACTCGTGATGACATCATCCTAGAATACCTCAAATCTAGTGATTTCACGGTTAAAAGTTAAGATTCAAAAGATAGAAAGGTGTAGGAGTGCGTGTAGATCAAGAAAGTACAAGATTTAGGACGAGATCTTACCTGGATTGAGAGAAATCGAAGAAAAGGTGGAGAGCACGAATGGTTCGGATAGAAGGTTTCCAAAAGTGGAAATGATGACAATGACAGGGGTATTTATAGGATTCCAAAAGAGGAAAGGGCTGTCCAGTCTGATAGCACACCGCCCGGATGACTGTCCGGTCGGATGACATCTCGGTCAGATGGCACCTGACACCCATGACCAAGTGGCTATCCGGTCGGATGGCTATCCGGCCGGATGGTACTTGGTTTGTGTGTTTGACGCGATGATTTTTGCTAGTTCGATTTCGATTGCGATTGATGCGGTACGATAGAGTTTTCCTATTCAAATTACTTTTAATCCCAACCACTCATATCTCGCACTATCTCTTCTCCCTAATTATCATAGTTCGATTGTGATTCGAGTTCGATGTTGATTGAGTTCGTTTGTATTTCGAGTTCGATTTCGATTCCACACATAATCCTAAATAAACATGCACAAGTAACACATAAGGCACACACACGTATAACAATAATTAAAACACGTAGTTCGAGTTGCGATTCGATTCGATGTAGATTGGATTAGCATAGTCTGGTTATCGTTTCGTTAACTTTATCGCATTGTTACTTCCTATAGTTCACAGTCGTAAGTCGATTAGATGGCGATTGACATACGTCGATTTATTGTAATTATTGACACTTACTCCACATAATACAGCTAAATTAAACACATAAAAGAAATCTTCTATAAGTCAAGTTGCGCGAAATCGGTCGTTGATTTTGACCTCGACTTTGACTTCTCGAAAACACGGGGTGTTACAGCCTCCTGTTGTTTAGGGAATTTCGTCCCGAAATTAAGCTGGAAGTTGTACAACACCGTGAATCATGTTTGAGAACTTTCTCTCTTTAGACTTTCTCTTTAAACAGATGCGGGTACTTCGCCTTCATGTCGCTTTCGAGTTCCCAAGTGAACTCTGCGCCTCGTTTGCCTTCCCATCGGATTTTCACAATAGGAATGCGAGAGCGTATGAGTTGCTTGGTTTGGCTATCCATGATTTCGACAGGCTTCTCCATGAAGTGTAATGTTTTGTTGCAGATCATCGAGAGGTACAATTAGATCATGCTCAGCTAGACACTTTCGGAGATTCGAAACGTGGAAAGTCGGGTGGACGTTACTAAGTTCCTCCGGTAGTTCGAGTCTGTAGGCAACTTTTTCGATCCTTTCCAGAATCTTAAAAGGTCCAACATATCGAGACACAAGCTTTCCTTTCTTTCCAAATCGGACTACACCCTTCCAAGGTGATACCTTTAGGAGTACGTAGTCACCAACGTCAAATTCAAGTGGCTTGCGTCGTCTATCGGCATAACTTTTCTGTCGATTCCGAGCTTTTACTAGATTGTCTCGAATTTGGAAAATTCTGTCTGTCGTTTCTTGTAATAGCTCAGGACCGGTTAGTTGCGAATGACCGATCTCATGCCACACAATAGGCGATCGACATCTTCTTCCGTATAAAGCCTCGAATGGTGCCATTTGAATGCTTGCATGATAGCTGTTGTTATACGAGAATTCAACTAACGGCATGCATTTATCCCAATTACCACCGAAGTCTATGACATACGAACGGAGCATGTCTTCAAGAGTACGAATCGTTCTCTCAGTCTGACCGTCGGTTTAGGGTGAAAGCGGTACTTAGATTTAGCGATGTACCGAGTGCCGTTTGAAATGTTTCCCACAGTCGCGAGGTGAACCTAGCATCACGATCAGAGATGATGTCGTGAGGCGTACCATGATTACAAATGATCTCGTCGGTGTAGATTCGGGCTAATCGTTCTACCTTGTAGTCTTCCCGTATTGGCAAAAAGTGAGCTGATTTAGTCAATCGGTCAACCACAACCCAAATGCTGTCGTGACCTGATGACGTATGTGGTAGCTTGGTTATAAAGTCCATAGCTATACTCTCCTACTTCCACATAGGGATCGGTGGTTGTTCGAGTAAGCCAGAGGGTCTTTGATGTTCAGCCTTGACTCTTGCACACGTCAGGAATTTTCCAACATAAAGGGAAATATCTGTTTTCATGCCGGGCCACCAGTATTTGTAACGAAGGTCCTGGTACATTTTGTCGGCACCGGGATGAATAGAATACCGGGATTTGTGGGCTTCGTCCATCAAGATTTGTCGTAAATCGGATCGTTTGGGAATCCAAATTCGGTCCAGAAAGTGAAATATCCCATTCGATTTGCTCATAAGCTGGGCTCCATCATGATAGATTATTTCCTTCTTCAATGTGCATTCATTAAAACATGCATGCTGAGCTTCACGGATGAGGGATTCGAGATCGTGTTGGGCTTGAATATTACGAGTGCTAAGCAGATAACTCCGTCTGCTAAGTGCGTCGGCAACAACATTTGCTTTGCCTGGGTGATAACGAATCTCGCAGTCATAATCGTTGATAAGTTCTACCCATCGGCTTTGACGCATATTAAGTTCCTTTTGATTAAAGATATGTTGCAGGCTCCTATGATCGGTGAAGATCGTACACTTAGTACCATATAGGTAGTGTCGCCAAATCTTTAACGCAAAAACAACTGCGCCTAGCTCGAGATCATGGGTTGTATAGTTCTTCTCGTGGATTTTGAGCTGATGAGATGCGTAAGCTATAACCTTGTCCCGTTGCATGAGAACACAACCAAGACCAAGGTTGGATGCAACACAGTAGACAATGAAATCACTGTTTCCGTTGGGCAATGTGAGAACAGGAGCATTGCAAAGCTTATGCTTGAGGGTTTGAAAGGCAGACTCTTGTTCAGTTCCCCAAACAAAAGGCTTGTCTTTATGCATGAGAGCGGTAAGTGGCACAGCGATCTTTGAGAATCCTTCGATAAATCATCGATAATAGCCCGCTAGTTCGAGAAAAGAACGAACTTCAGATGGGTTCTTAGGCGTAATCCAGCTCTTAACAGCTTCAATCTTCACAGAATCGACGTGAATACCTTGACTATTAACAATGTGACCCAGAAACTGAACTTCCTCCAACCAGAAGTCACACTTGGAGAACTTGGCGTAGAGTTGGTTCCCCTGGAGTAGCTCGAGAACCAAACGTAAATGTTGCGCATGTTCGGCTTTCGATTTGGAATAGATCAGGACGTCGTCGATGAATACGATGACGAAACGGTCGAGATATGGTTTACACACGCGATTCATCAGATCCATGAAAACCGCAGGTGCGTTGGTTAAACCAAAGGGCATAACAACGAACTCGTAGTTGCCGTAACGAGTGCGAAACGCGGTTTTGGGTATATCCTCCTCTTGAATACGTAGCTGGTGATATCCTGAACGCATATCGATCTTCGAGAAGCACGTAGCACCTTGTAGTTGATCAAACAAATCATCGATGCGGGGTAGGGGATAGCGGTTCTTGATAGTTAACTTATTCAACTCCCGATAGTCGATGCACATCCTGAACGACCCATCCTTCTTTTTGACGAAGAGGACTGGTGCGCCCCAAGGAGAGGTGCTCGGGCGAATGAAGCCTTTCTCAAGTAATTCCTGGAGTTGGTTTGAGAGTTCGCGCATTTCGGATGGCGCGAGTCGGTAGGGAGCTTTGGCAATAGGGTTGGCTCCAGGGATGAGGTCGATACAAAAGTCGATATCACGACTTGGCGGTAGTCCGGGAAGATCCTCTAGGAAAACATTAGGAAATTCTCGAACCACATGAACGTCTTTCGCTTCCTTCTTCTCTTTCTTTTCCTTCTCCGCTACTACAATGTTGGCCAATAAAGCTCTGTATTCCTTGCGGAGATACTTGCTAGCTTGAACACATGACATGAGCTTGAGACCTTTCGAAGTAGTATCACCGTCAACACACAATAAATCACCATTCGCCAGCGAGAATCGAATCATCTTGTCGAAGCACACAACTTCAGCATGGTTTTCGCGAAGAAAGTCCATGCCTACTATGACATCAAAACTTCCGAGTTGCATCGGGATAAGGTCGATTGGAAAGATGTAATTGTTGAGCTCAAGAGTACAATCACGAAGAACAGAATTGACGGCGACAGTTCTTTCGGTAGCGACTTCAACGTCGAAGGTTGAGGAGAGTTGGGAGCGTTTACGACTAAGAAGTTTCTTGAACTCGAACGACACAAAGCAATTATCGGCTCCAGTATCAAACAAACATGAAGCATAAAAACCATTCACAAGGAACGTACCATTGACCACGTTGTTGTCGTCTTGGGCTTGACGCACGTTGATGTTGAAAGTTCTGGCGCGTGCGGCCTGTTGTTGCTGCTGCTGTTGTTGCTGCTGAGGCTGCTGCTGCTGGGGCTCTTGCTTCACGACCCTGTTCGGGCACATGTTGGAGAAATGGTTAGGATCGCCACATGCGAAGCAGGCTCTGGCTTTGACCGCGGGTGCCGGAGGAGCTTGTTGACCCTGAGGGGCGGTGAGTAGAGCTTGATGAGCAGGAGCTTGTCGAATACGGCAGTTGGCAATATAATGGCCGTATATATTGCAATGAGCACAAAAACGGCAAGCAATGGCAGTCGGGTGATGGTAGGTACAAGTAGGGCAGAGCGGATGTGGCCCAGTGTATGCATGGTTTGCAGGAGGTGCGTTTGCCACAGGCGCCGCTACTTGACGCTGTTGGGCTGGTACAGCTTGAATCGGTGCAGCAGTGATCGCACAGTTCTTGTTGCTGGAGCTGTTCTTTCTCTTGTTCTTCCTCTTATTGCTCGACGAGGTGGTGGTTTCAGCAGTTGGTGCGACGGTAGTAGCTTGATGCAGGTGTTTCACAGTTTTATCCCAGACACCAGCCTTGACCCATTTGTCGTTGATTTCAGCGGCCAGTAGATAAGTCTCTTCGATCATTGTAGTCTTAGCCGCTTGCACGAAATCAGCCACACAGTCAGGCAGGGCTCGGATATACTTCTTGATCGCCATGTCTAGGGTCTTGACCTGATCGGGATAAATGATGCTGAGCTGTTTGAAGCGAGCAGTGAGCGCAGCATTGTCACCATCCTTTTGTTGTATGTGCCAAAATTCATCCTCTAGCTTTTGACATTCATGAGGAGGGCAGAATTCCTCCAGCATGACTTCCTTGAGCTCGTCCCATGACAGACCGTAGGCTGCATCGTTCCCTCGCTTGTTTCTCTCGGCCGTCCACCAGTCTAGTGCACGGGACTGGAAAACGCCGGTAGCATTTAGAGTTCGGAGGTCATCGGGGCAACCACTCTGCCGTAGAGTGACCTCAATGGAATCAAACCATTGGAACAGTGCAGTAGGATCTCCCTCGGATGTGTTCAAAATACAACATATAAATTTCATCAAGTGTGGCATAAAACTAACCCTTTTTTAGTACTAATGTTGGAAAAAGTGTGCTTTTGTCTTCCTTTTGTATTTTCAGGATTAAATGAGCTCAATTAACAAAAGAAGCAAAAAGACACCAAAATCTGACATAAATACAAGAAAAGGAACAAGACGTGACATGCCCGACCCCACGACAGCATCTTCCCAAGCAAAACAAGACAACAGAAGACTGAACACGCCCCGTGCTTAGCCAGCACGGGGGCGTGCCCAAGTGTCAGCAGAAAAGACAAAGTGGTAGAAGCTTCTATTACCCACCACGGGGCTGTGCTCAGCGGACACGGGGCCGTGGTCAACTATAAGATTCGCACAATCCAGGCAAATCTTCATAGTACAAAGATTCTTCTGCACACAGGGTCGTGCTCAGCGGACACGGGGGCGTGGTCAACTAATAAGACAAAGCTGCATTAAATGAAGAAAGAGAGGATGTGGACACGGGGCCGTGCCCACTGGACACGAGGCCGTGCCCGAGCTTCTGTTCAGCCTATAAATAGGAGTGCTTGGTTCAAGCTCAAACCATCCCTTGGCACACCACCTCTCTCACACTTCACCCACCACCCACCACCACCATAACACCATCATCCACTACCATCATCCATTGTCCATCATAGAGTGTGTGAGTCGTCTCGGGATCCAAGATTGATCGTAAGAGTTCTTGACAATCAAGGCCATGTTTGCCTAAGTCTCTTACATCACTTGGTGAATACAAAGTGTCTAGTGTAATACTTTTTATTTCTAATCTTTTCGCACTTTTTACTTGGTTTTGTATTAATGACTTTAATAACTAGTTTCTTATGTTGCAGGTGATCTTTCCTTATCGTTTGTCCGTGGTGTCTTGAAATTATTTTACTGTCTATATAAAATAAAAGATTTTCACCATTCATATCTCCACGATCTATATGGAGGTATGTTGGCTACCTGGTCGGGGGTTAAGGGAACGGTTTGGTAAAGGTCTTGCCATTGTTCAGCGTTTAGAGGTCCTGCAATGGACCTGGGTCAAATTTAGTAGGACCTCCTTCAATACTTAACGGTATTGGATGGTGGGGGTCCAAACTCTTTGATCCCCTCATAAGTTAACTACTATTAATACTATAACCCGGCTATTTAGGACTGTATCCCTACTGACTCAGACTACTTTGTCGAGGGTAACGTCACCTCCAAAAGAGGGGCCTACCATAATTTGCATTAATAACTTAATTATTTATCTTCCAATAATCCACCCTTTTAGGATTGTATCCTTGTTGACTCAAACTACTGGGGTGAGGGTAACGTCACCTTCAAAAGAGGGGCCTACTACAATAACTAAGATAATCTCTTAAAATAGTGTAAAAGTGCGGAAATAATCAAAGGTTACACTAGATATGAGTCGGAACCAAGTGATTCATCTTGTCTATCTGTTTTTCTTTTACTTTTATTTTCAGCATTTTGGATAGTTTTTATTTTTCTTAACTTAAAACATTTTTTCTAAACTTTTTGATTTGATTAGACGTTGAGGATAAACCGGTACTAAAAGTTCTTGTGTCCTTGGACGACCTTGGTATTTTACCAACACTATACTACGCTCACGATGGGTGCACTTGCCCATATGTGTGTCTAGTGTTAGTAAATATCGTGTTTTATAAATTTAAAACTTGACTAAAAAAGTGTTAAAGGGGCTTAAAATATACACCTAATATATATAACACTTCACACGCATCAAGTTTTTGGCACCGTTGCCGGGACACAAGGATTTTAAGAAAGCTTAAAATCGACGGCTTAATCAGTTTTTCAAAACCTTTTTAACGCGCGCACATTTTTCTGCATTTTAGTTTAGTTTTGCATTTACAGTAACCTGTACACGGGGCCGTGTTCACTGAATACGGGGCCGTGCTGCATATTTTTCATAAACACCCAGTAACAGTAGCTTGAACACAGGCCGTGCTCACTGAACACGCCTCGTGCTCAACTAGATCAGTAAATTTAATTAAAACGCCGAGATACAGATCCTGAACACGGGGCCGTGTCCACTGAACACGGGGCCGTGTCCAGCCTCTGTTTCCATTTTTATTTTTGTTTTCTGATCTCGAGACTTGGTTGTGGTCTGCTGAGTGATTCTTATGGATCAATACTCAGGAGGTTACAACTACACCTATGAGGAGGATGATTATAGGGGTAATTATTGCACTAATTGTCGTAACACACACTCGGTTCAAAATAGTCACTCATATCAACCATCCAATTCATACAGCTACTATGAGGAGCCCAGGTACGAGCCATCAACTTCATACACATCCTATGAAGACCAAAGGTATGAACCTCCTCCCTCATACTCATATTTTGATGAACCAAGGTATGAGCCTTCATACTCATACTTTGAGGAACCAAGATATGAGCCACCACCTTCGTATGCTTATTATGAGGAACCATGGCGTGAACAACCCACCTCATATGAGTATTATGAAGAACAAAATTACGACCCTTATCCATCATATGCTTACAATGAAGAACAATGGTGTGAACCATCTACTTCATATGGGTATTATGAGGAACAAAGGATCGAACAACCGGATTCAAGCTCTGAAAATCCCGATTCTTTTTCTATAACCGAAGTGACCGATAGGATATTAGAACACATTAGAGTTATCGATCGCTGTATAAAAGAATCTCGCGCAAGGGAAGAGGAGTCCCGCACAAGAGAAGAATTAAAAAAGGAAGAGATAACTGAAAGTGTTAAAATGGAAGAACAAGTAAGTGAAAAACCGACACATGAGTTAAACAACGAAAAAGGTGAATCCGACAACGTTAAAATTCAAGAAGAGTCTAATTTTGAAGAAATTAATCTCTTGTCACCTTCTTTTGAAAATCATTGTTTAGTACCCACTCATGCTATGTTTTTAAAAGAGTTAAATACTAACACTAAAATTGACGAAACGGTAAGTGTTAAGTTAACTAATGATCAAACTTCACTAATAAAAGAAGACCCATTTGAAATTAACATTACACCGGTTCCATGTTTCTTTCAAAATTCGTTTATTAGTAATGTCACAATCGATAAAGATCTTTGTGTTAACATAATGCCTAACTACATTTTCAAAAAATTAAGTATTAGTGATTTTTCAACACTTCAAATACCCATTTTTCTATCCAATCGGAAAGTGATAAAATCAATCGGTGTAGTTGAGGATGTATTGGTTCAAACAAATCAAATGGTAATCCCGACCGACTTTGTCATCCTCGATGACGCTCCTCTAGTGTTGGGACGACCATTTGTAAAAACTCACGAAGCTTTGAAAAACCGGAAGTTCAACAATCTATCACTTCAATTAGGGGCATTTAAAAGAAGTGTCGATCTTGAGCGGTCAATGAAATATCCATTCGGCAATAATGACCCCCTAATTGAAGATGAAGATGAACCACCCGATACAAGTGAAGAGATTGACCACTTTGTTGAAGAAGAGGTCGCCATAGAACAAACTTTTAAAGTTCTTGATCGAAATGAGCAACCAAATAAGGAGTCTCCTAAAGACCCACCACATGAGCTCAAAGAACTTCCAAAAGGTTTGGAATATGCTTTTCTAGACAAAGAGGGTAATTTACCTGTAATTATTTCGTCTAAATTAGATAACTTAGAAAAAGAAAAATTAATTAGTCTTTTGAAAAAACACAAAAACGCAATAGCTTGGAAACTTGTAGACATAAAAGGAATTAGTCCATCCATGTGCACACACAAAATTTTGATGAATGATGACTACAAATCGGTAATACAACCATAACGTTGAGTAAATCCAAACGTTCAAGAAGTGGTTAAAAACAAAGTCATCAAATTACTTGACGCCGGACTTATCTATCATATCTCCGATAGCCATTGGGTAAGTCCCGTCCAAGTAGTTCCAAAGAAAGGAGGTATGACGGTAATAACTAACGAAAAAAATGAATTAATACCAACGAGAACCGTCACAGGATGGAGAGTATGTATAGATTATAGATGATTAAATGAAGCAACAAGAAAAGATCACTTTCCTTTACCCTTCATTGATCAAATATTAGAAAGATTATCCGGTCATAAATTTTACTGTTTCTTGGATGGTTTTTCAGGTTACTTTCAAATCCCGATAGCACCTGAAGACCAAGAAAAGACAACTTTCACATGTCCCTATGGAACTTTTGCTTATCGACGCATGTCGTTTGGTCTATGTAATGCCCCCGCAACATTCCAACGTTGCATGGTAGCCATTTTCCATGACATGATAGAAAAGACAATGGAAGTCTTCATGGACGACTTTTCTATCTTTGTGGATTCATACGACCAATGCCTCGATAACCTTGAACGAATGCTATCCTGATGTGAGGAAACTAACCTCACCCTTAATTGGGAAAAATGCCATTTCATGGTAACGGAGGGAATAGTACTCGGTCACAAGATCTCAAGCGAAGGAATGGAGGTGGATCGAGCCAAAATAGATACCATTTCTAGATTACCACCTCCATCCTCTGTAAGAGCTATCAGAAGTTTCCTAGGGCATGCCGGATTTTATAGGCGGTTTATCAAAGACATTTCTAAAATCTCTAGGCCTCTAACAAAATTACTTGAAAAAGATGCCCCTTTCATCTTTGACAAGGATTGCAATCAAGCATTTCTAACCTTAAAGGAAATGTTAATCAATGCACCTATCATGATAGCGCCTGGTTGGAAATTTCCTTTCGAAATCATGTGTGATGCCAGTGACTTTGCAGTTGGGGCTGTCTTGGGACAAAGAAAAGAAAAGCATTTTCACCCAATTTATTATGCTAGTAAAACACTAAATGATGCACAAGAGAATTACACAACAACTGAAAAACAATTACTAGTTGTGGTATTTGCTTTTGATAAGTTTCGTTCTTATCTTGTTCTTTCTAAAACTATAGTCTATACAGATCATGCAGCCATTCGATATCTCTTCAAAAAGCAAGATGCAAAACCACGTTTGATTCGGTGGATTCTACTCCTCCAAGAATTCGACATTGAAATCAAAGACAAAAGAGGAGCAGAAAATACCGCAGCAGATCATCTTTCGCGCTTAGAAGACCCAGCTTTAGAAGCAACCAGGGACGCGCAAATCAACGAAAAATTTCCAACTGAATCCCTGGAAATGGTGGAATATAAGGAAGAACCATGGTACGCCGACTATTCTAACTATGTCACACCCCAACCAATGGCGGAAACATCGGGATGAGACGAAGTGTGAAGATTGCTAGAGACATCATAACACTATTTGTGACAATATTTAATAAACCGATTTCATTTCATAAGTAAATTGTCAACAATACAAGAAATTCAAATAACAACAAGTTCAAAGGAAATACATAACAACATAATAAAAGTTGATACAACATTTAAACCTAAACGTCTATATGTGTATCTAGGCATCATTGCTACTTCATTTCATAGCATCATCATCGTCAACCTGTAACATGTTTAAAATACAATTCAATGCAAAAGCAATGGCGAGTATACAAGTTTGATACGTACATAGCAAAAGATAAGTTTTAAACAATTCCTCATAGCAAGCATGTGATTAAAGATAAACAATAAATTTGGCATGTGTCTAACGTATCAACCCAAAAGAGACGCGAGATGCTGCATGACATAACCCCAAGTTTAACGGGCGGGGCGTCAATCCTATAGCGCTACATATGTCACGGTTAGGCTCGTACGAAGTTAATGATAAGTTCACACATAAAGTTTCACCCAAGTTTAAAGTATCAAGCAATCACGTATACAAGCATGTTATAGGAATGTTCATGTGTTTAAGCAAAATGTTCATGTGTAAGTTTGTTGATAGGTAAACATGTTACACCCCAAAAGTGGTAAAAGTAAAAAGGGGAATACGAGTATACTCACGGTTTCTCAAAGCTGTTCCTTTGGTAATCCCGTGACGAGTTGAAGGTTGGAAACTTCAAGCCTATAAGCGATACAATTCTTCCGTATATAAAACAGTCAACAGAATCCCCGTTTCTGATGTGGAAGATCAGACTAAGCTGCAACCACAGAGCATACTACGAAGAGAGAAGAATGGTTTGGACACTTGGTGTTCTTTTAGAATTCTTAGAATTCTTGATTGAGAGAATTAGAGAGATTAAGAGAAGATTGAGAGAAGAATGGTGTGATGAAAATGGTAGGAGGGGGTTGGTATTTATAGGTGAAGAAAGTGGTAGGTGGGTGGTGGAGATAATAATAAAATATATGGAAAAAAAAATAATTAAAAGATAAAATAATTATAATAGAGAATGGAGGTGGAAAAGGTGATTGAAGGAGGTGGAAAAGGTGATTGGAGAAGAAAAGAGGTGGAAAAGGGGTATAATCTCCGTATGGCACTATTCACGGCACTATTCACGTATTTTTTTTTTTTTTTTTGAAAACTATGGATTAAAACATGTACTTTTTACAAAAGGGACCTATGCTAGAAAAGTTTCTAAAAATTATTAAAAATCCTTTTCGTAAGATTTTACGGTATCAAGTATGAATGTCACGTATTTATGAATTCAACGTACGTTTGTAAGCATCACGAGTAAGTATAGAATTGTTTCACCATCAAACGTATCACTATGTATGAAGCATGTATAACACGTATTTAAAGAAATGCAAGTTTTCATTCATGATTCAAGTCTCGGATTTTACAACGGTTACAAAGAAAGAACGATTACAAGAACACAAGGTTTCCAAAAATAGGAACACTAACAAGACTTGCTATAAATGGAAAGTACAAAGTAGCGGGGCGTTACAGGCTCCCCTTCTTTTGGGAATTTCGTCCCGAAATTGAAGAAGACTTAGGAAACAGATGTGGATACTTTTCCTTCATATCACTCTCGAGCTCCCAAGTAAATTCAGCGCCACGTTTTCCTTCCCATCGAACCTTGACGATAGGAATTCGACTGCGCTTCAATTCCTTGGCTCCTCGGTCCATGATTTCAACTGGTTTTTCCACAAAATGAAGTGTTTCGTTGACTTGTAAATCTTCGAGAGGGACGTGTAGTCCTTCGTCAGTTAGACACCTCTTCAAGTTGGATACGTGGAAGACAGGGTGTACATTGCTGAGTTCTTCAGGCAGGTCCAATTTATACGTAACACTGCCAATCCTTTCAAGAATTTTGAAAGGACCAACGTAGCGAGGTGCGAGTTTCCCTTTCTTGCCAAATCGGACCACGCCCTTCCAAGGGGATACCTTGAGAAGTACGAAGTCACCTATCTCGTATTCCATTGGGTTACGTTTCTCGTCGGCGTAGACCTTTTGTCGGTGTCTGGCTTTCAGTAAGTTATCTCGAACCTGTAAAATCTTGTCCGTCGCCTCTTGTATGAGTTCGGGACCAGTGATTTGAGAGTCACCAATCTCGTGCCAACAAATAGGCGAACGGCACTTGCGACCATATAATGCTTCAAAAGGTGCCATTTTAATACTCGTGTGATAACTGTTATTGTACGAGAATTCGACTAAGGGTAAGTGTCTATCCCAGTTACCACCAAAATCAATTACGCATGAACGAAGCATATCCTCTAAGGTTTGGATGGTACGCTCGGTTTGACCGTCTGTTTGGGGATGGAAGGCAGTACTAAGATTAAGTTCAGTACCCATAGCAGATTGAAAAGTTTGCCAAAGGCGGGACGTAAAACGAGCGTCGCGGTCAGAAATGATGTCAACAGGAATACCATGGCGGCAGATGATCTCATCAGTGTAGATTTGAGCCAATTTAGCGACTTTGAAATCTTCACGGATGGGGAGAAAATGAGCCGACTTGGTTAATCGATCCACGATCACCCAGATACTGTCATGGCCAGAAGAAGTGCGGGGAAGCTTAGTGATAAAATCCATGGAAATGCTCTCCCATTTCCAGACAGGAATCCTTGGTTGTTCAAGTAAGCCAGAGGGACGTTGATGTTCAGCCTTCACCTTCGAACACGTGAGACATTTCGAGACGTAAGTGGCTATATCCTTTTTCATTCCCGGCCACCAATAGGACGTACGCATATCATGGTACATCTTGTCGGCACCCGGGTGAATAGAATACTTCGTGTTATGCGCCTCTTTCATCAGGAACTTGCGAAGGTTATTGCGATTAGGAATCCAGATACGATCGAGATAGTGCAAAATACCATTAGGTTTGGACACAAGACTGTTTTCAGCACCACATTGCATCTCGTTGTAGAGGTTTCCCTCATTAACAGATGCATATTGGGCTTCACGTATACGATTCTGAAGATCATGGACGAGTTGGAAACAACGGATACTTTTGACATGAGTTTTACGACTGAGAGCGTCTGCTACTACGTTCGCTTTACCTGGGTGGTATTTGATCTCACAGTCGTAGTCGTTTAATAGTTCCACCCAGCGGCGTTGACGCATGTTCAGTTCTTTTTGATCGAAGATGTGTTGGAGGCTCCTATGGTCGGTGAAGACCACACACTTAGTACCATAAAGGTAGTGTCGCCAAATCTTCAACGCAAAAACAACTGCGCCAAGTTCAAGGTCGTGAGTAGTGTAGTTCTTCTCATGTATTTTGAGTTGCCTTGACGCATAAGCGATGACCTTGTCTCGTTGCATAAGTACGCAACCAAGACCAAGGCGGGAAGCATCGCAATATACGACAAAGTCGTCGTTTCCATCGGGAAGTGTAAGGATAGGAGCATTACATAGCATGTCCTTGAGCGTTTGAAAAGACTCCTCTTGTTCGGGACCCCAAACAAAAGGGTTCTCTTTTTGAGTCAAGGAGGTCAAAGGGACAGCGATCTTCGAAAAGTTGGAGATGAAGCGACGATAGTAACCAGCAAGACCAAGAAACGAACGAATTTCGGATGGAGATTTAGGTGTGACCCAATTCTTCACAGCTTCAATCTTAGCGGGGTCGACGTGAATACCAAGTTCGTTGACAGTATGACCAAGGAATTGGACCTCTTTTAACCAAAATTCACACTTGGAGAATTTGGCGTATAGACGTTCAGCACGAAGAAGTTCGAGGATAAGACGCAGGTGTTGTTTATGCTCTTCTCGCGTCTTGGAATAGATGAGAATATCGTCAATGAAAACGATCACGAAACGGTCCAAATATGCTTTGCACACTCGGTGCATCAAGTCCATGAATACAGCAGGTGCGTTGGTCAAACCAAAGGGCATGACCACGAATTCGTAGTGACCATAACGTGTACGGAAGGCGGTTTTAGGCACATCTTCTTCGAGAACTCGAAGTTGATGATACCCAGAACGAAGGTCGATTTTTTTTTACTCATTTCGCACGTCATCGCAACCAAGAACAATACAAACTACCTAGCTAGCGGCATAGTCACAAAAGGTTGGCCACATCATCAAAGAAAAAAATTCTTTGCCAATGTGAAACACTATTTTTGGGAAGATCCATATCTTTTCAAAATATGTGCCGACCAACTCGTCCGACGATGTGTACATGGTAGCGAAGCACGAAGAATTCTCCGCCATTGTCATGAAGGTCCATACGGAGGGCATCATGGTGCCGCTAGTACCGCACGAAAGGTATTTGATTCAGGATTTTATTGGCCAACCATTTACAAAGACGCCCAAAGTCTTCTCAAGACATGTGATGCTTGCCAAAGAACAGGTAATATTTCTTCCAAAAACGAAATGCCACAAAATGGCATTCTTGTTTGTGAAATTTTTGATGTGTGGGGACTCGACTTTATGGGACCTTTCCCACCATCGAAAGGAAACAAATATATACTTGTGGCAGTAGACTACTTGTCTGAATGGGCCGACGCCGAGACACTTCCAACAAATGATGGAAGAGTCGTGGTAAGATTTCTAAAAAAATTATTCTCTCGTTTTGGCACACCTAAAGCATTAATAAGTGATAGAGGTACCCATTTTTGCAACCATCAACTTGAAATTTTTTTAACAAGATATGGGGTCTATCACCGGGTCTTAACAGCATATCACCCTCAAACAAACGGACAAGCCGAAGTGACTAATAGAGGTTTAAAACGAATACTTGAAAAAACCGTAGGGTTAAATAAAAAGGTATGGGCAGATAAATTAGATGATGCTTTATGGGCTTTTTGAACTACTTATAAAACAACAATAGGTACAACCCCATATAAGCTAGTCTACGGAAAAAGTTGTCACTTGCCGGTAGAAATTGCACACAAAGCCTACTGGGCAATCAAAAATGTAAACTTAGATTTAGAATTTGCTGGTAAAAATTGATTTTATCAATTAAATGAATTAGACGAACTTAGGAATTATGCATACTCAAACTCTGAAATTTATAAGGAAAGAATGAAAATTTTGCATGACAAACATATTAAACCTAATGAATTTCGGGTAGGAGATCTAGTTCTTTTGTTTAATTCACGACTTCGACTGTTTCCTGGTAAACTAAAGTCTAGGTGGTCAGGACCTTTTTCTATCACCCATATTTTCCCACACGGTGCAGTAAAAATTAAATCTCGAAATGGACCTCCATTCAAAGTCAATGGCCAACGGCTGAAACTCTATCAAGGATTCATTGAGGATGAAGAGGAGGAGATCTCGCTCCAAACGGTGGAAGAATGAAAACATCATCATCATACCTGGTAAGTTACGAATGATCGGGACGATGTTTAAAGCAGTTAGTTTTCTAACCAAAGCTTATGGGAAACAAAGGGCACTCACATGAGAACTGAAAAAAAAAATTTCAAAACATTGCTCGGCACGAGGCCGTGTCTGCTGGACACGGGGCCGTGTCCGCGCTGCAGACGGGATATATCCCCTTTTTCAAAACAGTTACTTCATTCCACACGCCCCGTTTCCCCGAAAAAGCTCTGGTTCCAGGCGATTTTTCGCAGATTTTCGACGTCTCCTATCACTCTAACAACATCAAGGTATGATTCTATCACTTTTAGTAGTTAGATTAGTTACTTGCATGTAGTTAAAACACCAAAAATTTGGGGAAAAATCTAGGGTTCTTGAAGTTCATCCGGATCGAACCTCAAATTTTTGTTTAGATATGTTTGCATTTAGTTAGATTAGTATTATGGGAAGTAAATACACTTGTATTGTTCATAGATTCACCCGATTTCTCACAAAAACCCCAAACCCTTGTTCTTGAACCGAAAAAGATAAAATTAATAGGGTAAACGGGTTATTTTGGGAAAAACGGCACTTAGGGTTTCATTTTCGGGGGAGACCGCACCTATTGGACCAAAAATTTTTAAGTTTTCGAAACCCGGACGAAAAATGGAATTTTTGAGTAACAGACGCCTGGACACGGGGCCGTGTCCGCTGAACACGGGGTCGTGTCCAGCTCACTGTTTGCAGTTTTGTCCGAAAATACTTATGTTTCGTGCTAACTTTTGATGTATTCTTTCAGATGGCTAGGAAGTTCACAAGATTTAACGCGAATGAGCTCGATCCTAGGGCTCGATACGAGATACTTCAAACAAGGCCGGAGGAATACCCGAGGCAAGCATGCACGGAACTGTTAACTGTGGTGAATCAAATCGACCGTTTCAACAATATTGTCACGGGACCACTCAGAGTCGCTTTAACAACTCGACTCCGTTCCATCCACGAATGCACTTTGGAATTCTATAGCACCTTCACATTCAACTCGAGGTGCGACCAGTTCGACAATGATGGGGTAGCATTCCGATGTGGCGGAACGAGGTATTCGATCTCTATGGCTTAATTTGGATCGATTGTCAGGTTGTATGCGGAAGAGGATGCGGGAAACGAGGAAAATACTGGGGGAATGTGAGAGATAGGTGAGAACGAACGCCAAGCCATTTGGGCTCAGATTGGTGAAGGGTACTACAATCCGAGCAGCACTAAGAGTACGAAGCTGAGGGATCCGCTCTACAGATACATTCGTAGGCTCCTCGGCTACTCTCTTAGCCAAAGGCATGATAGTAGTGGCGTCGTTGGGTTAAGAGATCTCGTTGTCCTCCACTGTATCCACACCCACAGACCGCTTGATGTTCCGTTCCTCATGCTCCGAAACATGCATCATAACCACCTTGCAAGCGCACCGACCCCTATCTTCTTTGGGGGATGGGTGTACCGTCTCTTCAGGCACTTCGCCCACATACCTAGGTCATTTGAGAGGAGCCCATGGTCGGGCATGGTGGATATACACATATGCCGCTCAATGAACCTAATTTATGAGGCGGAAGACGGGACGGTGAGCTTTCAAAGGATGCAAGGTCATGCATGGAACCCGCAAGAAGCACTTGTCCTCCACGCTCCGCAACATCATCAATGCCAGTACCAACCCCACGGTGATCCGGGCCAATCATCCTCCTCGGGAGGCGGTTTTCCTAACTTTCAAAGTTTGCATGATTTGTTGCAGGAAAACCTTATGTGCATCAGGAACACCTATAACATGGCAAGCAACACGTACCACCGGGTTGGAGATATCGAGAGAAACATATCTGATATCCAAGATGATATTGGATATATTATGGACCACATTGCAGGCCATGGAGGGGATGATGACGATGCCATGGAGTAGGCGGGAGGAGCGGAGGATGAAGCGGTTGTTTGATGGTTCCCCAGGTTAACCCTTTTCTAATCTTGAACAATTGATGGCCTGCGTGCCAAGTGTTGAACAATTTACTTTCCCTAACTTCTTTTATTTTCTGCACTTATTTTTTCTTTTAACTTTGACATGGATGTTGAATATTGCTAAAAGTAGGATGTTTGCTATGGTATGGTATGGTATGGTATGGTGTTTATTGATTAAGCAGGTACATACAAGGCTTAGAGTACTAAGCATAAGTACTACTAAAGCCGGGACAGGAAAACCGAGGAAAGAAACCTGTTTTTCAACGTTGCAGACTGTCCACACGGGGTCGTGTCCAGCCGACACGCCCCCGTGTCCACTCCCCTGAACCTGCTGTTTGTATTTATTCTGCAGACCTTGACAGACACGGGGTCGTGTTCAACCAACAGGCCCCCGTGTTCACCTTCTGTAAGTTTTCGTTACTGGCACCTGAGCACGGGGTCGTGTCCACTCAACACGGGGTCGTGCCCAGGTAACCAGTAACACAAAATTTTTGCTTTTTACGCCTTTTTACACATTCAATCAACCTAAAAACTTATTTTTGGGACACATTGAGGACAATGTGTAATTTAAGTGTGGGGGGGATGCTAAAACCTTGAATCTTGCAAGTCCTAAATACAAGCCTTACACAAAACTCTATTGGAATCGCTAATCACCCCAAATTTTTTTCAAAAATTTTCATTTTTTTTACTTGTCTAGGTTTAACTCGGGAATTTCAAGTTCTAAAAAGGTTATATTTTTACGAATTTACAACCGATAGCGTCGTGATAAAAAGAACCAACATAAGAAAATTATGAAAAGGCATGGCAAACTTAGTTAAAATTTGATTATATATACTTGATCACATAAAAACCCATTCCCACAAAAGTGAGTTTTGAGCCTTTATTGAGCATACAATTACATATCATTAGACTAAATGCTCATTTTTCGTTTCTTGTGTGAATAGCCGCTTGGTTCTTACGACTCTAGAACTTGCCATGACGATACATTCCCAGTCCTTACCAACTTAAACCCGAGTAAGTAAATGATGGAGGCATTAGGACTAACCCTTTTTATTTCTACACCATTATTTTTTTTTCCCACCTACCAAAAATCCCCCTAGTTAGCCCCTTTGAGCCTAAACCTTTTCATTTCATAACCCAAACAAACACCCTTTTTTCCCACCAAAACCTTTTTCATTTTTAACCCTTTGTTTTAGTAACTAGCTCGGTTTCTCATATGACTTTCAAAAAAAAAATGTTGATTATGAAGCAAAAGCAAATAAACAAACAAGTTTATCAAAAATGACTTTGTTTGAAAAATACCTTCATAAAAATAAAAATGGAAAAATAGAAAGTCTTACGAAAACCGACGCTTGTTACGCTTTTCGCCCTTTTTCTACTAACCACTAACCACCAACCCAACCACCTACCTTTAACCCAAGCCTAACCCTTCATCCACAAAGTCCTCTTGATATTTACAAAGGTATATAAGTTAAAAAGGAGGAGGATTGATTACTTGGCAAGCCTATGGTAGGAGTAAGTTTCATGCCGCTCTCGAGTGATCCACAAATACATTTTCGGCCGAGTGTTGAATGATCCCCGTGAGGTATGTGAACTTGTATATAAATAAAAAAATTTACAAAGGCATGTTATGCCCTAATAAGTAATTTATCTTATGAAAAGTTTTAAATAAATCATGTCGAATAGGATTGTAAACAAATAAAAATAAAACTAAATAAAGAATCTTGGACATCCCGACACTCTATGACGAGCCCAAAAACCTTCTTCTCTACCCATTCCATTTGGGAGTGTAATAGCCACATTATAAAGAGTTTTGCTTGAGGACAAGCAAAGATTCAAGTGTGGGGGTATTTGATGTGTTCAAAATGCAACATATAAATTTCATCAATTGTGGCATAAAACTAACTCTTTTTTAGTACTAATGTTGGAAAAAGTGTGCTTTTGTCTTCCTTTTGTATTTTCAGGATTAAATGAGCTCAAATTAACAAAAGAAGCAAAAAGACACCAAAATCTGACATAAATACAAGAAAAGGAACAAGACGTGACATGCCCGACCCCACGACAGCATCTTCCCAAGCAAAACAAGACAACAGAAGACTGAACACGCCCCGTGGGGCGTGCCCAAGTGTCAGCAGAAAAGACAAAGTGGTAGAAGCTTCTATTGCCCACCACGGGGCCGTGCTCAGCGGACACGGGGCCGTGGTCAACTATAAGATTCGCACAATCCAGGAAAATCTTCATAGTACAAAGATTCTTCTGCACACGGGGTCGTGCTCAGCGGACACGGGGGCGTGGTCAACTAATAAGGCAAAGCTGCATTAAATGAAGAAAGAGAGGATGTGGACACGGGGCCGTGCCCGAGCTTCTGTTCAGCCTATAAATAGGAGTGCTTGGCTCAAGCTCAAACCATCCCTTGGCACACCACCTCTCTCACACTTCACCCACCACCACCATAACACCATCATCCACCACCATCATCCATTGTCCATCATAGAGTGTGTGAGTCGTCTCGGGATCCAAGATTGATCGTAAGAGTTCTTGACAATCAAGGCCATGTTTGCCTAAGTCTCTTACATCACTTGGTGAAGACAAAGTGTCTAGTGTAATACTTTTTATTTCTAATCTTTTCGCACTTTTTACTTGGTTTTGTATTAATGACTTTAATAACTAGTTTCTTATGTTGAATGTGATCTTTCCTTATCGTTTGTCCGTGGTGTCTTGAAATTATTTTACTGTCTATATAAAATAAAAGATTTTCACCATTCATATCTCCACGGTCTATATGGAAGTATGTTGGCTATCTGGTCGGGGGTTAAGGGAACGGTTTGGTAAAGGTCTTGCCATTGTTCAGCGTTTAGAGGTCCTGCAATGGACCTGGGTCAAATTTAGTAGGACCTCCTTCAATACTTAACGGTATTGGATGGCGGGGGTCCAAACTCTTTGATCCCCTCATAAGTTAACTACTATTAATACTATAACCCGGCTATTTAGGACTGTATCCCTGCTGACTCAGACTACTTTGTCGAGGGTAACGTCACCTCCAAAAGAGGGGCCTACCATAATTTGCATTAATAACTTAATTAATTATCTTCCAATAATCCACCCTTTTAGGATTGTATCCTTGCTGACTCAAACTACTGGGGTGAGGGTAACGTCACCTTCAAAAAAGGGGCCTACTACAATAACTAAGATAATCTCTTAAAATAGTGCAAAAGTGCGGAAATAATCAAAGGTTACACTAGATACGAGTCGGAACCAAGTGATTCATCTTGTCTATCTGTTTTTCTTTTACTTTTATTTTCAGCATTTTAGATAGTTTTTATTTTTCTTAGCTTAAAACATTTTTCTAAACTTTTTGATTTGATTAGACGTTGAGGATAAACCGGTACTAAAAGCTCTTGTGTCCTTGGACGACCTCGGTATCTTACCAACACTATACTACGCTCACGATGGGTGCACTTGCCCATATGTGTGTCTAGTGTTAGTAAATATCGTGTTTTATAAATTTAAAACTTGACTAAAAAAGTGTTAAAGGGGCTTAAAATATACACCTAATATATATAACACTTCACACACATCACCTCGCCAGTGAATTCTTTTGGCCCACACGACTTGAATTGCTTGAAATTGAAGGCTTTAGCGGTAGCTTTAGGAGCTTCGGTCCTCAATTCCTCAGATGATTTGCTTGCATTCTCGTAAACATCACTCACGGCCCTTGCTACACTTTTAGCGATGATGGCAGCAAGGCGTTTGTCTCTCTTTTCTTGACGAGAAAGTAAGGGATGACGGGATCCAGATGACATTGTCTGCAACAGACAAAGTCACAGGACTCAACAAATTGTGTTCGAATCTCACCTCACACATCTAACGTTCACTAAAGGTCAGGAACACATACATCACGTCAACACATAGTCACATAATCACCGATTCACATATCACAGAGGCACGTAGGCACGTAGAGCACAGAATCACAGAAGCACCTAATCATGTAGTCACAAGAGGCAGTCAGAATACAGAAACCTATCATTCACAGTTCGCGAGTGTTCGAATATAGCGATCGCGTTTTAGTATATCGAGTAGAGTAGTGTAGTATAAGCGTAGCACAAGTCGTCCATAATTTTAGCGATTTGTTAGCGATTTGAGATAGAAATGCAGTGCGTGTCGATCGAAGTGAAAGCAAAAATCGAGTAAATCTCCAAAATTTAAACACATAAACAGGTAAACATATGTATAAAAACATAAAAATCGACGAAACATCAGAGTCAACAGTTGCGGGCTCAGAATCGAAACACATAGAAATCGAGAAGTAGATTGTCTGCGGCTAGTAGACTTCGACTAACCAAAGTGATTCAACTATTCGCAAGGATCCGTTGTGCACATTTAACCTTCAGGACTATGCTTTTGCCTCAATTCTTGGGCGTTTGGCACACATCCCGTTAGTCATTTTGTGGCTTCAGGTCGTTTGGAGTCCATCGAGACTTTGGTGAGAGTTTGGTATAAAAGCGGAACAAGTCGTCGAGGTTAGGGTTTCATCCCTAGCTTAACAACTTCGTTCCTGTTTTAATAAAATAGAGGAGATTATTCATCAAAATACGGATTCCACTCCTGATTTGGCATAATTCTCCTCGTTTATAGATAAAATACTTGTTGATTAAGCAACTTTAGTCGAGAGTTGGCGGTTTTCACACCTAATCCCGGCTTAATTGCTCATTCATAGCTGAAAATTTTGAGTGCAGTGATAGTGTAGCATAAGCGGGAATAGCGAGAAATAAGCTTGTACTTAATCCCTACTGGATGTACTCAAGTTGGTCTGTTGGTTCCTAACTATAGACTAGGTATCTAAGACATCGACCCGGACTAGGTCGTGTCTTGCTTAATTCCCTATAGTTATGGCTCTGATACCAATCTGTCACACCCCAACCGATGGCGGAATCATCGGGGCATGGCACTGAGCGAAACAGATTGTCCAGAAGTTTCCATAACAACTATCATTACCATTCAATTTAAAATAACATGTCCCATACCGTGTCTCAAACAGTAAACAAATTATTACAGATAAAATCTAGGCAAGAAATTTTGTTCCGACAACTCAAATTTATTAATAGATAGTTTATTTATTGGTTTCTAGGACCTCTTTTCCTAGCTTCGATTTCATCACTGCGCAGAGAGCATCCTAGACCTTTCCTAGCCTCGATTTCACAGTGAGCTAGTCATAAAAACAACCTAAGCACCTGTCAAATACGTTAAAATAAAGTCAATACATATAATGTAAAGGTGAGCATACAAGTTTGATAATAGCCTATAGAGTTCGAATTTGTTTACGCGTAACCAGCACGTACACATAGTGAAATGAAGCACGTTAGTTATCGACATAGATCCATCGATACCAATGACTATGAGTTGACTGCCCGAGGCAGTTCGCAATACATGATTACCACCGTTACCCATACAAGTAATTGTCCTTAACAACCCCCGTGAGAACGGGTGCTGAGTCCAAACTATAGTACTATCGTTGCTAAGGCAGGTAGACAGCATTCCATGTGTAAACATAACAAACAAGCATTCATGAGCCACGTATAACATGCATTAACGGTTAGCGTTCAAATAGTATTGAGTAGTGTGCTTGATGTGATTCGAATAGTTGTAACGTATGTAACACCCAAAAGTGCATAAAGCAAAAAGGGATCGAGTATACTCACAGCGGTTGATGGATTGAAAGGAGCGCTTAGCGAGTAAAGTTAGCCTGAATGGATTGATAGCATAACGATAAGTGACGCGTAAAATGATACAAAGTGGGATTGGGTCGGATAGCAGTTCGGTCGGATGGTAATCCGATCGGACGGCAATTCGTGCGGATGATAATACGTTCGGATGGTCATCGAGTCGGATGGTAGTCCGGTCGGATGACTATTCGTGTGGATTGTTTCTTCCTATAAGATGAAAGTGTTTGTGTACGATGGCTTGTCCTTTGAAGTTTTTGTTGTAGCATTTTGAAAACATTGAAGTATCTCTATCCTTCAAGTCGGTCAATCGGACGGTCAATCGTGCGGACAACAATCCGTTCGGATGGTCATTCGGTCGGACGGTAGTCCGGTCGGACGGCGACCTCAGTGATGAGGTTACTTAGTGGAAACAATTCATAGCAGGAGTGTCACTCGGTCGGATGTTCATTCGACCGGGTGGCAATCCAATTGATGAACATGTTGAAAATTGTTTAAGTCTTTAAAGTCTTAGTATCTCATGATTCGAAGAGTAATCCGGTCGGATGGGAATTCGATCGGATGGCAATTCGTTCAATACTCAAACTTCAGATGGAGTTGACTAAGTGTGGGACCCAAAGTGTGATCCGTTCGGATGGCACTCTGTTCGGGTAGTCTATCCGGTCGGACAACAATTCGTTCGGACAGCAATTCGTTCGTCTTACACTTGGTCGTTTTGTTTGTTCGTTGTTTTATCGAGACATTTTGATAACGCTTTAATCAACGGAACCCCATCTTGACGAAGTGACCAAACCGACCAGGAATCACCCTAGTTCGGTCAGTTAACCGGTTCAAGACGGTTGTCCTTGTTTAACCCGAAATCGGTGGTCTCGTGGGTAGAATCCAGATCTGAGCTAGCACAACACTAAGAATGAGTAGGAGACTAGATCAGGGTCGGATCCTATCGGTTCTAAGTGTATTGAGTGTAAAAGAGTTGAAAGAAAGTTAGAAACCATCTTTCAATCATTTTTCATTATGTTTAAGCTTGGATCTACGCGAGATCTTTGTGTATTTGTGTGGAAATCGGTTAGATCCGAGTTGTTCTTGGTGGGTTGAAGCCAAATCAAGAAGTTCTTCAAGAACTCATGATGACATCATCCTAGAACACCTCAAATCTAGTGATTTCACGGTTAAAAGTTAAGATTCAAAAGATAGAAAGGTGTAGGAGTGCGTGTAGATCAAGAAAGTACAAGATTTAGGACGAGATCTTACCTGGATTGAGAGAAATCAAAGAAAAGGTGGAGAGCACGAATGGTTCGGACAGAAGGTTTCCAAAAGTGGAAATGATGACAATGACAGGGGTATTTATAGGATTCCAAAAGAGGAAAGAGCTGTCCAGTCGGATAGCACACCGCCCGGATGACTGTCCGGTCGGATGACATCTCGGTCGGATGACATCTCGGTCGGATGGCACCTGACACCCATGACCAAGTGGCTATCTGGTCGGATGGCTATCCGGCCGGATGGCACTAGGTTTGTGTGTTTAACGCGACGATTTTTGCTGGTTCGATTTCGATTGCGATCGATGTGGTACAATAGAGTTTTCCTATTCAAATTACTTTTAATCCCAACCACTCATATCTCGCACTATCTCTTCTCCCTAATTATCATAGTTCGATTGTGATTCGAGTTCGATGTCGATTGAGTTCGTTTGTATTTCGAGCTCGATTTCGATTCCACACATAATCCAAAATGAACATGCACAAGTAACACATAAGGCACACACACGTATAACAATAATTAAAACACGTAGTTCGAGTTGCGATTCGATGTCGATTGGATTAGCATAGTCTGGTTATCGTTTCGTTAACTTCATCGCATTGTTACTTCCTATAGTTCACAGTCGTAAGTCGATTAGATGGCGATTGACATACGTCGATTTATTGTAATTATTGACACTTACTCCACATAATACAGCTAAATTAAACACATAAAAGAAATCTTCTATAAGTCAAGTTGCGCGAAATCGGTCGTTGACTTTGACCTTGACTTTGACTTCTCGAAAACACGGGGTGTTACAGAGGAGGTGGTGGCGGATGGTTGTGGTGGTGGTAGATGAAGGCAGAGAGAGAGAGGAGTGTTCTGTGTGTGTGTTGTGTGTGTTGTGAAGTGGTTTTTGTAGAAGTAAAAAAAAAAACAAACTCTCTTCTCCTTGCAGACTGCAGATCTTTGGTCCACTTCTTCTCCTGCAGATGTGATCCGTAGACTGGAGACCTTTTACATCTGAAAAAACAAACACCACCTATGTGTGCTCTGATATGATGATGTTAAAGGTCGTTTTCTTTTATATGCACCACATCTTTATGTGTACTCTGATGGTTGTTTTCTTTTTATATGCACCACCACTCCTTACATGCTCTATTTGTGCAAGCAAGAACTAGAATTTTAAATTTTATTATGAGATTACATTTTAGTTGATTAATTTGAATGAATATGTTAAGCTCTCTTTACATAAGCAAATTTCCGTTCTGTCCCCTTATATTATTTTTTTCTCATTATATATATATATATATATATATATATATATATATATATATATAAAATATTTTGGGTAGCATCTTGGCTACAAGAGCTAAAGAAGTCCCAAATTTCAAAACATTTACAAAAATGTCACACTTCAATTTACTTTCCATGATATACAAGTACAACTTGTATATACAAAGGGGAATTGTGAAAACCTTGCAAAAGAAGACCCAATTTCAATATATTTATAAAAATGCCACACTTTAATTTTTGGCTTGGGTTATGTCATCTATTTGCTGGTAATATTTCTTAATGTAGTTATCTTGCTGTTAAAAAAAATAAAAAGAAAATTATTATATAAAGTAACTATAAGTTAGGCATTTAAGTATTTGATCTAGAGTAGTTTGATACAATTTATATAATTAACTTATAATTGGATGGGCCTTGCGTCTAATCAGCAAAATCATTAGAGTTAAGGTGTTGCTCCACTTGAGGTCAAATGTTAGAGTCTCACCAAATGTGGATTTGATGTTATTTAAGCCGTTCATTAAAAAAACCTTATAATCTGTGTTTCTAATAAATCTCTCTTTCCTTGAAAAAAAATACAAAAAAATCATATTTCAAACTCATTATATTGATAAATTTATTAAAATGTGGTTTTCAAAATTGCTTATTGTTAATTACTTATTCTAAGGTCAATTCGTTTGTGTGTAGTCGATTGTTCATTGTGAATTGGTATATTGATTGTATATGCCAATGGCAATTAGTATGAAAATAACACGAGAATACCAACCGCTCTTATTACAGACGAAACCCGCCGCGAAGCGTGGGGTTCTTTACTAGTTCTACATAAGAAAGCTTCTGACCAATTTTTATATTTAAATTGGAAACACGCAGTTTATTTTAACAACTAATTGTCGATATGATAAAACGAGTTTTATACACAGTATGTAAAATATATAAATTTTGTGTGTAAACATGCCGCAATACGCGTGTACGATTTTACGACTTTTCGTCTCTTTTCTCTTTGGTTTAATAGACCCGTCACAACTCACAACGGCGGGTCCTAAATACTCATTTATCTATACTATATTGCATAAGGGATGAGTATTTTAAGATACCAAAAAAATAAGAACTTTTTCCCCCTTTATTTATAGAAAGTCCCCTAAAATGATGGTAGTTTGATCTTTTAAACACTATTTATTTTTTAGCCCCTAAACTTATTACACTTAAATCCCTAGGTTTTAACAAAATGATAGATAATTAGTTACAATTCACCCCTCCACAACAAACTTATAATGTTTTACGTGTTCTTGACATATCTTATAAACTATATTATTTAAAAAAAAATCCAAAGATAGCATGACGACCTAAACATTTTTGTCGACGTTTCGGTAGTTGTCTTGTTCAATAACGACGCACGGATTAAAAGGTACAAGTCGATAATGCATTAATGTACAAGTAATTAATACGTGTGATCTAATGCGCCTAATCTATAAAGATGGGCTCCATCTTTGCAAACAAAAATAATTAAAAGTACCGTAACATAAAATGATGATGTTATGTGTCACATTTTATTTTATTACAACTGCCTAATATCTATACTTAGATATATCTTATAAAAACTTAAAACTAACCTCAACAAACTTCCTAAATAAATGGGTGGCAAATCTAAAATTAAACCCTAATGCACTTCTATAGTTACTACTATAAATACATGGCAGGACACCCCTATATCTATTGCTAAACAAAGTTAAAAAATGGATCTAATTCGGAATTCAATTGTTGCGAAAAACCAAGCATGAAAGATTAAAAATTCTAAGGTCAGTTCTGTTATATCGCAGCAGTGAATAATTGTTTTCTTTTATTTACTTTTATGTGAATGTTAACTTATTTGATTTTTCAGATTCAATTGCATGATGAACATGCCATTTTAAACAACCCAGTTGTCGAACAAGCTTCTAAGGTATTGATTTTGATGGTTTTTAAGTATTATTTTTGCGTATATCTTTCATATGAACATGTTCATTATGTTATTATATGTGTGTTTTATTGCAAGATGATGGTGATGAAAGTGTTAATATTATTTCTTATTGTACAATGTTTAGTCCATACAAGTCTAATCTTCAACATGAATTTAGCGAAGAGGTAATTTTAAGGTTTATTTAATCTTCTTTTAACTTTTGTATTCAATTTTTGTCCGTCATAAGGATCAGAAGTTTGAGACTCAAAAGAAGAGATCCAAGAGACTCCCTGAATGGAAATGAAGTAAGGTTATTAATTTAGACAATTCTGAGGACAGTGACAAAGAAGAGGAATTAGAAGATACTACCGATTCAAGCACAATCCAGAAAACCCGATTAAAAATACCTCTAGTGTCAATTCAGAAGCGGAACATATTTCATGCAGTCTATTATGAAATCTATCAAGTGTTTTTTTTTTTTCATTTCAGTTGTTATGTTTGATCTAGACGTATGAATAAAGTTTAATTTATATTTGAACTATATTTTTGGTGTTAATATAATGCAGTTATTAACCATATTAATAAAGTTCAAAATAAAGTTAGTATCCTAAATTTACAAGTCAAGTTGACTTATATAAGTTCATATCCTAAAGTTGTAATAAATAGATATTACAGTTAGATATAGTCAAGCTGAAATTATAAAATAATGCAGTTATTCTTGGATATTAATCTATAATTTGCATTTCTTAATTAAAAAACAACAAAGTAATAAACTTTAAAGCTAAACTAAAAAACTGAACTTACTACGATATAAAGTTAAGAGTTAATTGCCAAAATCGTCCCTGAGGTTTGGGCAGGTTTGCCATTTTCGTCCAAAATGACACTTTTGTACCAAATTGCCCACAACGTTTGTAACTTTTTGCCATTTTCACCCAAACCACTTACTTAGTTTATTTTTCTGTTAAGTTGAGGATATTTGGATGAAACTGACAATTATAAAACCACAGGGACGATTTTGCCAATTTACTCAAACTCTTTTAAATTTCTTTTATTTAATTAATTTTGTTACATATATAATAAAAAAGAATATACATGTAATTTTTATATGAAAAAAATAATAGCTTTGTCACATAATTTTATAAATTTGCATCCAACCACTAACTAAGTTAATTTTCCTATTAAGGCGAAGGATGTTTATAAACTAAGACAGAAATTTATTTCTAATTTTTGATATAGATCAATTTTATAAAAATAAAATCTACTTAAACCTCTAAATTTTATAAAACTAAAATGTTGGTGACCTTATCGTCGTTCTTGCCCTAATTCCTCCCCATCGTCGTTCTTGCCCTAATTGGCCCTTGAAACATTGAGTCAACATGTCCTCGTCTTCTACCTCTGGTCTAATTCAAAAACCTAAACTCTTCAAGGTCGATTTGGATGGAAATGTGTACTGTCATCACGACATTGTTGCGGTTCTTCGAGTAGCTAGACTTAAAAGTGAAAGACATGGTGAAAAATTTTACGGCTATTCTCACTGTCCTATAGGTTCAATTTGCAGTTCAATTTGGTGTTTTGTAGATAGTCCATTGCAATTTCCTTATAGTTGTTGTGTTTTGTAGAGAGGGAATTGCAAATTCTTCTTGTGGAAAGAAGATGTTGATAAGATGTTCGTTGAACGTTCATACGGCACCTCAACTCCAGTAACGTTTAAAGATCTGAAGATAAAGAACCTTGAATTACAGAATATGTTATTAATAAAAGAGAACAAGAACTTAAAAGCAATGAGATTTGACACAAAGACGAAGACGAAGAAACCATATGTGCTAACCTTTTTAATTGCAATTGCAATATTGTTGTATTTGTGGAATTAGTATTTATTGAACTCCTGTCGTATTTAATGTTTGTAACCATTTATGCCCACTTGTTATGAAATGGAATTTACAACTAGACATCTACGTTATGCTTTTGTTACTTTGACTCAACTGGACATCAAAGTTATGTACATATTTGACCATACTTGCAAGTGACTCAAGCTGCATATGAAGCCAAAATGGCCAATGTTTGAACCAAAATTGACAAACTGTGTAAAGCAAAATTGGCCAAAGTTTGAACCAAAAAAGTTTGACCAATTTGCAGTCAAACTGCAACTTGGTGCAAAATTGGACAAAGTTTGAACCTAACAAAACTGTTGTCATACTGTAACTAGGTGCAGAATTGGCCAAAGTTTGAACCAAAGTGCAACTGCACTTGCAGAAACAGCTGAATCACCAAACCAAACTGCTGTCAAACTGTAACTACATGCAAAATTGGCCAAATTTTGAACCAAAGTGCAACTGCACTTGCAGAAACAGCAGAATCACCAAACCAAACTGTAAGTTGAATCAAAATTGGCCAAAGTTTGTACCAAACTGTAAATGTACTTGTAGAAACTGTAGAATCACCAAACCAAACTGCAGAATCACTAAACCAAACTGCAGACTTACCAAAAGATACCAAACAGAAGCATGGTAACCAATGTTTGAGTCAACCTATTAAAGTGTACACAATGACCATAATGGAATATGTACACCAATGTGTGACTCAATGAACAACAAAAGTCAAACAACACAGAAGTCAAACAACACAGAAAAAGTCAAACAACACTGAAAAGTCATACATTGACTAATTAACTTGTCCCACATTACTAGAAGTTGTTTTTAGACAAAATATTAGAGTAAATAAGTCATACATAACATTGCCACAAACACAAAAGATCACATATATTCTACATAATTTCAGCCTTCATTGTTGCCCCTCTCTTTGGTCTTTCTCTTTCCCTTTTGACTTGACTTGTTGGTTCCCATTTGAGTAGATTTCTGAGTTGCCTCTTGAGTGGACTGCTGGGTTGCCTCTTGAGTAGACTGTTGGGTTTCCTTTTGAGTTGATTTGTTACTACTCTTCTTCTGTCTCTTTGGAGCAGAACCACCTGGAGATACAAACTTTAAGCTAGGTAATTAACTAACCAATAAACTTAAACTTAATAAAATTTACCTTCAGTTGTTTTCCCTTCTCAGTGCACTTTCTTTTGTTGTGTCCTCTAGCCCCACAGATACTACATTTCATTATAACCCCATGCTTTGTGAGTTTCCCTGGCCTTTTTGGATCTTCATGAGGATCCCTCTTCCTATTCTTCTGGGGCCAGCAGGAGCAGATTTGATTGGTGGTGGATCCATTGGCTGATTAATCTTGGTCCAATACCTTTCACTAGGCAATGGAGGTATTGAGAACTTATAAGCCTTCATGTATGTATCTTTGTGATAACACACATCAATAAAGTCTTCAGCACTCTTATGTAAAAAACCAGCAACAACACATACATGTTTACAAGGATATCCCTTTAAATCCCATTTTTCTACATGTGTAGGTTCTGTTTTCTAGATCCACAGAGACATCATCAAAATCCCTTACTTGAAAAATTTGATATGATGAGGAATACACCTCACATCTATAAGAAGCACCTTTTAAAAATTCAAGTTTTTCCTGGATTTTAGGGCATATGATAACATCTCTGGCAGCCATTTCTGTCCTTTTTGTCACTAACCTACTCATGACCTGAATCCTTATATCCTCTAACATATGAATTATGTGTTTTGACCTTGCATTAATGATAAAACCATTAAAGGTTTCTGCCATGTTGTTTACTATTACATCACACTTGGTGTAGGTGTCCAAATAGCACCTGTTAAACCACTTGGGATTCTGCTTCGGTAAGGCCTCTACTGCATCAGGATTGATTGCTTTCATGTCTTCAATTGCTTGTAGATAGTCACTTTCAGAGTAAGCCCTAGCTGATTTCCAAAACAACTCTTTCAGCTCCTCATCTTTGAATGTTTTGTGCCAATTTACATAGATGTGCCTTGCACAGTTTCTATGCTCTGCATAGGGCCAAATACATGAAACAAATTTTAACAGGCCCTGCCAAACCAATTAAACATAAGTAATGAATAACTAAACAACTGATTTAGGAAGACAAAATTAAGTAACAACCTTTTGCTGGTCATAAATGAATGTCCATGAAGCCCCATCATCATTTACTTCCAAACATTGCATTAGCTCATGCATGAACCATTCCCAACTGTCATTGTTTTCTCCTTCAACAACTGCCTAAGCCAAAGGATACATTTACTCATTAGCATCCCTCCGAACAGCAGTTAACAACATTCCTCCAAGGAAGGTCTTTAGAAAACACCCATCTAAGCACAACACCTTCCTGCATCTAGCTAGAAACCCTTTTTTAAGACCATCAAAACATATAACAGTCTGAAGAATGCTTCACATGTGGCCTCTGGATCTAGATTAATTAACACTTGGTTCTACATCTGATGTGCATCCAGATCTAGGGACTTCAGGAGTTGTAAAACTTTTACCAGATGCCCTAACCACTTTCACATGTACTACTTTTTTTTTCTGGGCTTAGGTACTAGTTTTTTGGGTTGGGCTTGTCGTTTAATGGGCTGGGAACTAGACTAAGGTTTTGTTTTAATGGGTTGGGAACTGGACTGGGCCTTTGGTTAACTGGGTTGGGAACAGTAGTGGGTCTTATGTTCAGACATAATTGGGCTATGTTGAACAAACACTACAATGAACGGGTCAGTCCAATTTTTAGCCTTCATTGCAAGTTCCAACACATCTTTATCATCACGAAACAGCTTAAAATCACCATTATCCGCATCCATCCCATACATATAAAAATCCCTACTTTTATACTGGTTGGTTTCCAGTGCATAATCAACTAGCTCAAAGTATGCGATATGGTCAAAATCAATTACCAACAACTTAGAATTACCTCCAATATACTGAGGTTGATCAAAAGAGAAATCTAAAGAACCACCGTACCAAAGCATAGCATCTATACGATACATAAGTTTAATCAGTGTGTAAAATCACAATGCAATCAACCCTAACATAAACCTTGCCTCTTGGTTGTCTGAATTTTGGCTGCAATCATCGATGATCAAGGTATTAGGGTTTGATCGCCAACCATCGAAGTGAACTGGGTGTGGGTGATGAAATGCAACTGATTAAAGAGGGAAAGGGGTATTTAATGAGGCTCTGTCCACGTATGCTTCCAAGTCATCATCTGCATGCCACATAGGCTTAAAAAAATAACTTAGTTGGTGTTTTTTTAACGAAGGGGTGACAGTGACACCAAGTTGTCAAGGGAGGGTGGTGGTAGCCAATTTGAAAGTTGAGAGTGGTATTGGCGAATTTTGCATAGTTTAAGGTGATACAATCCATTTCCCCATAAAATAAACATACTTTACAATTATAACAACTTATGTTTTTATTTTTAGTCTCTTGATTATTAATTTTTATAAAAAAACAAAACTTTACATATGTGTAACACTTATGACATATATCCACCACAATAATGTTATCATAAATATTATACGAATAAGAAAACTACCAGAAACGAGTGCCGTAATGCAAAGTGTCGCCCCCGCCGTATCGCGCGGGCACACTACTAGTCATAAAAATCAAATGCCATAAAAAAATCAAATACGCATTGGAACGTAAGGGAAAAGAAAGCAATAAAATTGGTGGAAAAGAAAATGAAACAGTGAAAGCATGGATCGAACTCTCTCGTGTAATATCTAAGTGTCCTTTGCTTTAACAACCAGACTGGCAAATCATCTCTATATGAAACCAGATAACATCAGATTTGTTAGTCTATTTCATTTTATATAGAGTAAACTGTCAAAATGGTCTCTGAGGTTTGGTCAGTTTTGCCACTTTAGTATAAAACTCAAACCTTTTGAATCTGGTTCCCTGTGGTTTTAATTTTGTTGACATTTTCATCTAAAATCAAAATCTGATCAGATTTTCCAGTTAACATTCATTTTTTTTTTTTGTCTTTTTCTTCCCTTTTAATGAAGGGCAAAATGGTCTTAAAATGTTTTATTATAACAAATTAAAAAAAAATCTAATAATTTTGCCCTTCATTAAAAGAGGGAAAAAACAAAGAAACTGGTTGTTAACTGAAAATATAACCAGATTTTGCTTTTGGATGAAAATGGCAACAAAATTGAAATCACATAGACCCAGATTCAAAAGTTTAAATTTTGGACTAAAGTAACAAAAGTGATCAAACCTAAAAGACCATTTTGACAGTTTAGGGGCTGTTTGGTAGCCTCTGAATGGTCATTAAAAGGCTACATCTTAATGGAACCATTAAGAATTTTACTAATGAGAAGGTAGAAGAATGTAACATGTGATGATTTACCATTCAGAGGTTACCTCTTAACCATTCAGACTTGAGGTTACCTCTTATTCATTCAGAAGTTTTAAACCATTAAGAGGTAGCATCTGAATGGTCATTAAGAGGTTACCAAACAGCCCCTTACTCTTTTATATACCTAGCTATCCTTTGCATATACTTTCTCTCAATTACAAAGAAAGTGCGTTCGAAATGATATTTTAACACCAAATCTACAGTGTTTCCAGGGCCGGCCCAATGGGCATAAGACCCTAGGCACAAGCCTAGGGCCACCCAAATTGAAGGGCCACCAAGTTTTTACTATGTATTCTTTATACTAGGCCCATTACTAATCAGACTAAGCCCAATAATCCAATTTTTGATATCGGTTAACCCTTACACGTGAATGCCAGATGTGTGTGAAAGACTGATGTGCGGCGTGGCAAACTAAAATCTCACTGATGTGCGAATTAATGGCTGGCTTCGAACTTGGAACACCTTGACGATTCAAACTTGTGGCTAGCAATATAATCTTGTGGCTCTCACTCAGGCTAGATATCTTGTTTATAGAATTAGAGTGCATTTGTAGATTTGAATTTATTATTTCGGACTTACACGTATTTCAGTATTTTATTTGCTGATTTCAAGTTGTTTAGGGAATTAGGGCTTATTTGCTAATTTAAGTTTGTTGCTTAGGACTTTAGGGCTTATTTGCTTATTTTAATTTGTTGTTTAGGGTTCGTTGTTAATCTATTAAATAGATTTATATCTTTGCAATGTTAAATCGAATCCGAACTTTTGAATCTGATTATGCAAAAGGGCAAAAAAATTGTAAACAAGAAGCTTTAATCGAATCACAAAAGGGCCTCAACTTCGAAGTTCGCTTAGGGTCACCAAAAATGTAGGAACGGCCCTGAGTGTTTCCAACTTAATTATTCTCGCATTCGAGGAACTATATATTGAAATCAATATCATGCCATAGTACGATCATGTGATGCATCTCAAATCATTTTTACATATTTCACACGACATCCGACAAATACGAGCATACCCTTTCTAGCGATAATTTAAATTAATATTAACTAGGTTTTGTCCGCCCGCGTTGCGGGGCATTAAGCCGAATATTTCTTTCTCATAGCATGTACGTATGTGTTTTAGTTACTTGTACATACTACTCATAACACGATCTCAAAAAAAATTACATTGAGTAAAGAAAGTGAAACAAAATACTACCATACTTTTGCTAAAAAAAACTAAATCGATAGAAAAACTATCGCTTGGCATGACGAATAAAAATTAAATCAAGCCAACCAATTAAAACAAAACACTATAGTCTTGTAAAAAATATTAAAACAAATTTTATACTGGGGGCAAAATCGTAAATAAACACAAAAAAAAATCATGTCGAAATGTAAATCAACTTAATTTTATATCGACACGTAAATAAAAATAAAGACGTAAAACTCAATTAAAAAGTATTTAGAAAGTTAAGGGTTTGTAAGAGTAAATGCTAAATTAAAGGGTAAAAGTAAAAAAGAAAAAAAACCATAAAAAGAAAAAGAAAAGAAAGAAAGAAAAAAGAAAAAAAAATTGATAACCCCACTGTAGCAAAGTGGTGTTATCAATTGATATATATAATAATATGGCTTATCACCAACCATACGCTTTGATGATGTCTAACCCCATTTAAGTTAATTTATAGACCACCATACACATCAATGTGCCTCTTACACCACCTAGGGGCGGCTCAACCATTTTAGTATCCTGAAATGAACAAAAAACTCAAGCCCTTTTTCCCAAAAAAAAAAAAAAAAGAAAAAAAAACTATTTGAGAAAACTTCTTTTACCTGGGCTTGAGACCGACAAAATAAGCTAAAAGGTTTATTGCAGGCCATATTGATTTGGAGGCTTAAAGCCCAAGCCTCAAAATACTTGAGCTTGGGCCGGCCCTGATGTTACCTTATCGGATTGACGGACTAAATGTTGAAGATCGATCACCTCTACTCGAGTTGTGCTTAGACCATGTGTAATGGTGAGTGAAATAAATGTCCCACCTTTGGGCATAAAGCGACAAATGACGCCTAATCAGCAAAGAGGCTTGAAAATTAGATATTATAATTGAATTAAATAAAAAAACAAAAAAAAAATCACGAAATTTCTATTGGTCATCCACTTTCGATCCGGAGGGTGATGGTAGCAGCATTATTGGACGTTTTTTTTTTTTCCTCCACACCATTTCAACACACCACTAGAGGTGGTCTTAAAAGTTAAATGTGTTGGTTCATAGTCAATCCTTATCACACTTTAAGAGTATATCCAAGAAGTGCCTACACCAAAGATATTGGTTGGTCCACAACAAACCCCATGGACGCCCAATGATACTTAGAAAATGACTCCACATGACAAGTGGTATTCGAGCGGATTCCATATTTTGAGTAGTCAAGTCTAAGCTACTATCTAAAAACGTATTAAATGAGAAGGATGAAAGTGGTGAAATCCAATGTCGGTTGAAGATATTTTGAATACTTTAATGCAAATTGAGGCATGTAATGCATAATTCAATATTTTGTAATGTAGTCTTCCAAGGGAAAAGTCGAGATTTCCGGATCTTAGATTATGATTACAAGGTTGAACAATTTAAGAAGCACGTACATGTTGGAGATAGCTCACAAACTGAGTATTTGCTCCGGTAAGTAGAAATCCACGATGACTTTGCAGAAGGTGAAGCATATATCGGAATGCTTTGTGAGGCCACAGCACGACCTCTCACAAGATACAAAGCAACCCATATACTTAACACCCTTTGAGCTCCCCTATCTCAATCTCAACTACAGCCAAAAGGGTCTCCTTTTTGCAAAACCACCTCCGGAAAATCAAGATTTCTCCATAACCGTTTTCTTGGAACACCTTCGCCGCTCCCTCTCCGCCACCCTCAATCATTTCTACCCTCTCGCTGCGCGCTTAGCCACGCGAAAAGAAGAAAACCCACCTTCATATGTCATCTACATAGACCCTGAAAACAGCCCCGGAGTCAAGTTTGTTCACGCAACCGTGGACGCAACTGTTTCCGACATCCTTGCGCCTGATGTACCTTTAGTTGTTCATTCATTCTTCGACCTAAATGACGCTATTAGCCATGATGGTCATACGCTCCCGTTGTTATCCATTCAGGTGACCGAGCTTATCGATGGAATCTTTATCGGTGGCTCTGTGAACCACATTCTCGCAGATGGAACATCTTTCTGGCATTTCATGGCTGCTTGGAGTGAAATATTTAGATCGAAAGAGAAAAATGGTGATTGCATCTCGCGTCCTCCGTTATTGAAACGATGGGTCCTTGAAGGATACAGTCCTATTACAAGTCTGCCGTTCAAACATCATGATGAATTCATCCATCGAACAGAAAATCCGCAAGTTAAAGAGAGATTCTTCCATTTCTCCTCGGTTGCAGTCTCTAAACTCAAAACAAAAGCAAATGAGGAATGCAACATGCAAAAAATCTCAAGTTTACAGGCGGTTTCCGCACTTTTGTGGAGGTGTGTAACTCGAGTTCGATGCCAACCACCCAATAGTGAAACCGTTTGTAAATTTGTCATTAATAACCGGTGTAGAGTGAACCCACCGTTGTCTGATGATTATTTTGGCAATCCGGTTGATATGGTTAAGGAAACAACAACGGTTGAGAATCTAATGTCTCGCGGGCTTGGATGGGCAGCATTGAAGATGCATCAAGCGGTCAAAAACCACGACGATGCAGCAGTGAAAAAGTGGGTTGAGTCATGGTATAAAAATCCGGTAGTATACAAACTGAATGGACTGCTACATCCAAACATTGTACACATTGGGAGTTCACCAAGGTTTGACATGTATGGGTGCGAGTTTGGGTTGGGAAAAGCGGTTGCAGCTAGAAGTGGGTTCGCGAACAAAGCTGATGGCAAAATGACAATGTATCCAGGTCGGGAAGGAGGAGGGAGCATGGAGGTTGAAGTTTGCCTATTGCCGGAATATATGATGGCTCTTGAATGTGATGAGGAGTTTGTAAGTGCTCTAAAAGAGTAACTAAATGGTACTATCACTATGGTACAAAGTAAAATCTCATTTCTGATGGTATTATGGTAATAGTGGTTTCTTTCAATAAGTAAGTTGTTCCAATCAAGATACGATTCCTCTCTTCTTATCAAATAGGATGTTACCTTTGTAAAAGCCATCAATTTGCACTAAACTAATGTCGTTAATTTTATATTTTATCAACTAGGAAGTTTGGGTTTATTGTGGGTTGTATCTTGTGTTTTTTTTTTTTTTTTTGTTTTACTTGCTTTGGATGTTTGTTTTTGTTGCTTTTTTGTTGTAAATTTTGGGTCGGTGGGGGTTTAAAAGGTTGGGCCCTCACCATATCTCATCATTTACGCTCTCACATTCTCTCTTTTTTTCTCTATACATAACACTCTCTCTCTCTCTACATTGTGGCAGCTTCTAGTTACTTTCTCTAGCGAATTTGCGGTTGCTTTAGGTAACTTCTTTCTTTGTTGGTTTACGCATGTTGTTCGATCAGCTTGGTTGTTGGGTATTATTGTTTGAGCGATTCGTTTTTTTGTGGATTTGTGTTAATTAAGTGTGTTTTCAAGCAAAAGACGTGGAATGTTTACTTTGTTTGTTAACGTATATTGTTTCGTTGTCTTCGATTATTCATTCACGTATCTCTGTTTTTGGTTTGGTGGGTTTGTTTTTTATTGATGTTACTGGGGGTTTCACGTCATGATATATTTATTGTTACGTTTGTGTAAGATTAAATATATTATTAATGTAATATTTAATCTTGTAGCCTTTATAATCATTTATATTATATTAGATCAAAATATATTAATAACCTATTAATAATTAGTTGGTAATTGTTGATGGACCATATTACCCTTATTAACTAATTAGGTTTCCTCTTGGGTGTATAAATAAGAAGCTTATTAGAGAGTTAAAGGGTTACACAACTTAGTGAATCAACCAACCCTCATAACATCAATTTCCGTCTCTCTCTCCTAACCGAAATCAACCCTACTTTCGGTTTCATCACCATCATCACTTTACACCCTAAGGAGGAACCGGATGATCTTGACAAGTATGTCGAACTCAATGGGTGGATCTCTGACTGGATTCTCCACTGCTTTGAATGCTATAACAGGTATGTTATTCATGTTTTCCATTAAGTTTAAACAGAACTGGTCAACATGTGGTATCAGAGCATATGTTGATAAATCAGTTCTGTTTTCGTATCCATTATTCTGGGATCATTATAAGGAAAACATAAATTTTAAAGCCTTAATATCATGGCTGTTTTCGGTTTTTTTTTAATGTCACCGAAATCACTGTTAATTCGGAAAAGGATGGTAAATCATGTAACTCGAAACCAATATGGGTAAACTAATATCCGAAATCTATATATAAAGCTTTAAAACTCAGTTTCGGATCCCAGAATTACGGTTTTATTTTTTTTTAGGGTTCATCGCTTGTTCTTAATAAAACTCGAAAATTCCCTAAGATTTGGAATATAATTTGGATTAGTGGGTGTTTTTATTATTTTGATCTTAATTTTATCTATTAAAATTTTCGAAAACTGTTAATGGATTTTCAGTTATTATTTTCGAAATATTTGATAAGTTTAGATCATAAATAAAATAGGAAACACTATCCCACAATCCCTTAAATTTCGAGTTTTAGTTATTATCACAAATAACAGCTATTAACAGTGGGTTTCGAAATCATCAACATGTCGCACAAGTTCCCTCAGTCGCACAAGATCAGATCAGATATGATCTGATCGCACAAGACTGATCACACAAGGGAAATCGCACAAGACTGCATAATCGCACAAGAACTTATAGTTCGATCCGCGCTAACAGGTGGTTTGCTATTAAATACTTGGTTTTGTTTATACTTAATTAATTAATCAGAATCAGATAATTTTACAAAACCAAAATAGCTTAACTTGAATGAGCTTCTGATGTATTAATTCTGGCCAAAGCTGATTTAATACATCTATTTATTGTTCAAGTATTATAAAAGCTATGTTAAGTATGCATTACAAACGTGAAATGTTTTAATTCTGGCCAAAGCTGATTTAATTCATTTATGTTTAGCATGCTTGACAAGTGCATAACTAAAGTGATTGTCTCATTTCTGGCCAAAGCTGATTTGTCACAATTACTTTGCACACATATTTAAATGATTACACTTCTGGCCAAAGCTGATTTGTCTTCGTTTAAATAGAATTTTACTAAGTCTATTATTTTGATGTTAGTAATAGACAATATCACAGCTTCATAATTAAAATGGTCATTACTTATGCCTGCCTTAGTATAACATGCCCTTAGATCACATTAAGACTTCTTTCTTAGTATCATAACTTGCTCACCTTATTTCCACTATCAGCACCCAATCAGGGGATTCCACCTTTGACTGGTGATAACTTTGCTGCATGGAAGGATGCCCTCATGCTTACACTTGGACTCTTGGACTTTGACTATGCTCTAAGAGAGAATAAGCCAGCGGACCTTACTGCTACAAGTACTGCTGCTGAGCAGTTACTTCATGATAAGTGGACTAGGTGTAACCGCATGTCTCTCATGTTCATGAAGCAGTCCATTCATAACTCAATCAGAGGGGCCATTCCTGATTCTGACGATGCTAAAACCTATTTGGCTTCTGTGGAGGATCAATTCAAGGGAACATCAAAAGCACACGCTAGTACTCTTATCCTCAAGCTGGTGATAACTAAGTATGATGGGAGGAGCGGCATTCGCGAACACATCATGATGATGCATGACATGGCCAATAAGCTGAAGGGCCTAGAGATGGAGATAAATGATGGTTTTCTTGTTCACTTCATCATCACTTCACTTCCTTCGTCCTATGAAGCATTCAAGATCAATTACAACACTCAGAAGGACAAATGGACGATGAGTGAGCTGATCGCTATGTGCGTGCAGGAGGAAGAGCGTATGAAGATGGATCGCACTACTAATGTTGCTAACTTCACCACCTTCAGCTCAAAGAAGAGGAAGCACAATTATCAAAGAAAGGATGCTTCTAAGGTTCAAAAGCCAAATCCAACTCCTAATACAAGTGCACCTTCCAGCTCTAAGAACTCCTTAGGCAAACCCTACTGCAAGTTCTGTAAGAAAACAGGACATAAGCAAAAGGAATGCCCTGACTTCAAGGAGTGGCTGGCTAAGAAAGGTAACGATTTTTTCATGATACTTGATGTCACACCCCGATATTTCCACACTTTACCGGTGGGCCCGGTGGGGAGTATCGTGACGTAGTTGATATCATCATGGACACACAACACAATATATAATGCACAACGGAAGCAAAGATAGATTCATTTCAACTTGAATAAAGTGTAATATTTAATATCACAAATAGTTGAAACGGATCCACAGGCGGATCAAAATGAAATAAGATATTGTTCAACAGCTTTATTGTCGTCCAAGCTTGCGAGACTTATTGTGGACGCTCTAGAAGACCGCCAGCCTAGTACGAGTAGTACCTGCACTTAATCTTTTTGGAAAAATACGTCAGTTTACACTGGTAAATACAATTTAACTGACTCATTTTAAAAAGGTTGAAAATTGATTTGAATGCACATGGCACGAAACATTTTATAACTTGGGATAATTATGTAATATAATCTTGTGAACGTATTACATGTTACTTGTGCGTTCAGTAGCCCGGTGCGTGCCGGGTTAAAGATCAATAGACCCTCCACATTGAGTTATTCACTGACAGGTGTACGCCTACACCCCGTGCTCGGTCGTGGCCATCTCGTAAGATGATGCCAAGGATATCCGGGACATGGTCATTAACCCCCCAAAGGCTTTAAGTGAACAAGACTGTTTAAACGAGCCGACCAAATTATTCAATTAACCATTCAGAGATGTAAGATTTGATGCTCGATCAAGCGGTATTCTATATACCGTAACCCAAGCCCGTATAGGGAAAATAAGTTAAAAGTATTTACCTGAGCTAAATATTAATTCAATCTCAGCCGTATACCATCAAGCAAGTACAGATAGCTTTTACTGGTTCTTCTATTCTGGAACAAAGGTTTTTAATAACCTATTAGATTTCTAACGGGTCGTTATTTAAGCTTAAGCTTAGACCGACTAGTTTTAAAGGACGATACGGTTCAAACGCACGATTAAGCGAAGACCGGATAGAATGTGATTTAGACCCGAAAAGTTTGAATACTTGTATAATATGGGTATACTAAATACATTCTGGATTTTGAGACAAAAATGATAATGTTTGACCCGTCTTGGTCAATTTATGCAACTAGTTACATAAACCGAACGCGAAAAGAGCGTTACGGGTAACCGAAAGAGTCATATGCAAGTTCCCTGAGATAATATGCCCTAAGTAATGTTATAATATCAGTAAGATATCTTCTATTATGCCCAAAATGGATTTAAACACAAATTATGCCTCATAGGGGCATTTTGGTCATTTAAAAGATTGTAAAAGAGTTAAATTAGAAATCTGAGTTACAGGTCTGGTTTATATAGTAAATATACTTAATTTAACATGTTATAACAGTAGGGTATGACCCATATGTGAGACTTATCATTTAAAAACCAAACTATGCACCTTAGGGGTATTTTGGTAATTTCACAAGGACTAAAAATGTCAAAATTGGAAACCTGAGTTCAAAAACTTATACTTACTGTTATTATATAAAAATATGCTAAAAACATCAGTAGGTATCAACCTTATATGTTTAATATGGTTATAGTATATACTATGCGTTAAAAACGCTTAAAAAGGCGATTTAGAGCCGTTTCCGGGTTTTTAAAAGAAAGCTGATATTTTTATATTTCCAGAATGCTCAAAATATTTTATTTAATAAATAAAATCAGTAGAAAAAGGTTTGGGGTCAAAAGGATTTGTAAAACTCATTTTATGGCTTAAAAGGCAAAATCGGTATTTACCGAATTAAACTTAGAGACCTATGATATGATCAGCAAAAAATTAACTAAAAATCTTTAAAAATCCCAAAATATTATATAACATCAGTGGGTAAAAAGTTTGATATCAAAAAGTGGGTTTAAATAGGTTATATGCTAATTACGCCGTTTAAGTAACAAAAAGCTTTCAAATTACGATATTGAGCATAACTCTTAATCTAGACCTCAAACTGATATCAAATTTTTGGTGCAAGTTTACAAATCAGTAACAAATGTTTCTACTCTTTCACTTTTTCAAAAATCACGTTTTATAGTAAAAAGGGCAAAATAGTCAACTTTTAAGCATTAATCGGAAACATGCATATGAACCGGATAAGTGTTGAACCAAGTTGTAAAATCTCATAGAATTAAACTTATATGAAAATTGGTCCAAAATAAGCTCTAAGGCAGATCTCAAACATGCATGAACGGATTAGAACTGAAAGTCAAAGAAAAAGTCAATTTATGCGACTTTCGGCTCCGATTCGGGTTTAAACTGAAAATTGTCGAGATGAACATGTTGAGACATGTTCTTACATTAATTATTAAGTTATTTTAATGATCAAATAGGTTGCATGTACCCTACATTGCTAATCATGCTTAAATTTGCAAAAACACATTCTGTTGACTTTTTGAAACAAGCTTTGACTCGACAATTAACATACTTAGAGTGGGAATCTGAAAATACCCTTTTGAGGGTTTGTTACCCACATAAATACCAACTTGTAGGTACTTTCAATTTGGGAAAAGACTGAGCACATTTCGTTTAATCACAAAGTCAAACTAAATTTACGATGGAGTGACTTTTGGTTAATATACTAAGCTAGAACGGATTTGAGAAGGTTATAAACACTTACAAGAGTCCTAATAAAGCTTAGAGATCACTAGCAAGATGTCTTGACGTCCAGAGAGCTCCAGAAGTTGTCTTGTGAATTTTTTGAAAGTGTAAGTGTTCATAGTTTGCATCTTCAAGTCCCTTTTATCACCATTTAGATCTAATTAGAGGCTGCCACAATAGTCTAGGGATGTTGTGAGAAGTATACAAGTGTCCCTATATGCATGTAAGTCGATTGGTGAGGCTCTGGAGTCGACAACAGCTGGTTACAACTCGCAAACAGAACTGACTGGCAGCTGTGCACTGTTTTGCTCGCTGGTGACCCGTAGGCGGGCCGCGAGACCATGTACGCGGGCCGCGTACATGTGTGCGACCAGGTCTTCAAGTTTTCATCAATTTACAATTTGGTCCTTGATCTTTGTAACGTGGTTTTTGCTATTTTTCTTGCACATTAGACCCTAAAACCTGACTTTTAAGGACCTTGGGACATTTACAAACATGGTAAAGTCCTTGAACAACTTTGTGTTTACCCGAAAAGTCTCGAAATTCAACGTTAACGCAACTAACCCTTCGTTCACGGTTTTGATCATAACTTTCTCATACGATAATGAAACTTGATGAAATTTTTATCACATATTCTAGTGAGTATATTTTATCATTACAAAGCTTTGGGTTTGCCAAAAGGTCACTCAGAGGTATACTTTCAACATGTTGACACATTTAGCCCCTGTAGTTTGAAATTCCTCACTTTCTTTCATTTTCCGCTTCGTATGATCCATGATTTATCCGTTTAAGATTATAAACATCATGTAGGGTTATTTTATAGCCTATTTATCCATTGTTGCCACTTTGGACCTTTATATTCACATAGTTTCACTGTTTGTCAACTTTAGTCCCTCGAAAGTATGTTTTCACATATTCAAAGTCCATGACACGTGTCAATACATTATTGGACGTAAATTTTTCGAGGTGTTACATCCTCACCCCCTTAAAAGAAATCTAGACCTCGAGATTTGCTAAAATGCGGGAAGTACTTTTTGTCGCATAATGGACTTAACCTCAATAGCATATCTGGAGCTTTTCCAAGCTCTCAAGTTGACCTTTATAATGGGTACATTTATCCTTTTGGAGTTTCTTCACCTGTCGATCCTTAATCGATATAGGTTGCTCATCATATCATAAATCTGCATATCAATATGTGATAATGCTTCTTGACTTATTGGTGAAACATATCCTCAATTCATTAGTGTACAATGCATTGTATACTCCGCCAAGCTCCTTAAATAGGTTTCTAGCTTATTAATCTATTTGATCTTGATACATTCGATTTCCTTCGAATGATTCTATATATATTCAGAGCTTTAACTAGCCTGATAATTTAACAAGCTGGTACACCCTTCAAGGTGATATCTTTTGTTGAACCTTATTCTTTTAACAAGAACTTAGGAAGGTTGTTACTCTCATAAATCCTTGATTTTCTGCCGAATACTGGCAACTTGCATATGATTACGAATATGCATGATCTTATTCGTTGTTTCCAATGCAACTTTCAGATCCTGATAATTGGTCTTACTAATCTTCTGTCTACTAATGGACGTTTAACATTCCATCAATACAAGATCTTCAAGGAGCAGCCTTGATACTTATACATCAACTATTATAGAAAAGCTCATCTCAATGCGAAATGGTTATTCCAACCATTACTTAAAACTAATCTTAAGGGATAGTTAATCCTCACAGTTAGTCGAACAAATCGACGATCCTGGGCAGCTGATGGAAATTCTTAATTGTTACCTAATTTGGGTTGCGGTAATCAATGCATAAGAAAAATGAACCGTCTTTCTTACTTAACAATACCGAATTCTTAGAATATAGGGTTAGGCTATATGAATTCTTTATTTTCAAAACTTATTTAATTGGGGTTTTGATTCTTCCAATAATGGCACTAGCCGTCTTGGAGATTTCATAAGAATACAACCCTAAATGAAATATAAATCTTAATTCTACCTGCCTCTCAGGAGGTAAACAGGGTAATCAAGATACAATGAGGTTATAGAGATTTTTCCAAATCTCAGGCTCCAGTTCAACTGTCATATTCTGTGTCAGATAAGTGACACACTTATGTCACAAGTCCATGAATTCCTTAATCGGGAACATTTACTTTGGCAATTCCATTCTGGATATCTTCCTTGAATACCATTAGTTGACTTTAGCACCATATGACTATTAGAATATCCTTGCGGTTCCATGCATTAAACTTCCATACTGATCAGGCATGGAAGCAATCTATGGAACATATTAAGATACACCAATCCTCATGTGGCGCTTTTATCATATCATCTGGTATTCGCAATCGATAGAGATCAAAGAGATATCAACTATACATGCTGACACACTTCTTCTAGAGAGAGGGTACTTTTAGAATTCCATGATTAGAGATTTCTAACAGGAACATAAGAAATGGTTCTTATGATTTTGCCTGTAATTTTTACCTTACACTTACTATCTGAGGTTTTTATGGGAAAATTTCTAAAAGTTTGCTAAGCTTAAAATCTTATGAGAGATTTAGCAGTACCTGAATCCAAACGTAACTCTTAGCCATAAAATCATAATAGGGATTTATCTGGTGTAATTATTAAGGTGAACTGCCTCTAATTATTCATCAGGAGGGTTAAACGCCTCCATTCTTAATCCTTTTAAACTTAGCTACAAAATCGTTGACAAACTTTTAGGGCAGTCTCAACTTTGACTGGTTATTTCTTAATCTATATAACATGAGTATCTGAGTTAGGTCCATAATGGATTTATAATGAGCAGGTTTTGAAACCCTAAAGTTCCCTTTCATAGCCGATGCTAAATCATCGATATATATAGTGCATTACGCTTAAGTTCTAGGTTAACCGAATAAGAGCACTATTTCAACCAATGAACCAAGATTTGCAACCTACTGCCGATAGTTTATAGCTCTTTTGGGGAAGTCGGAAAAATTCTTATTCCATCTTTTCCATTTCGTGAAGCGGCTAATAGGTTGTCTAATAAGGTCCTTAAAATTTGGACCATCCCATAATGAAAAAGGGGATCTCTCTTATGGACTCCATTAATGTCCTCACTAATCAAGGGTACTACCATCGAATGATTGTGATGCATACCTTACCGTGTGCTTTCCAGCATAACTGCTGACATACCTAATGGTTTCTACTTCATCCAACAATTTCTTATAATCAATGATCCCTTTTTACTATTGAAGTCTCTTGACTTCCAAGAGACGAGGTACTTTTAAGTAAATCCTAAAAAGAATGGGCTCCGTGCCACATATGATTTTATTTGGGTTATTCTTCGCATATGGAATATGAATAAAGCTCTTCTCATGAGCAGTGTCATGTGTTTTAGAGTGAGCAGCGTTTGGCTCTTCATGGCTTTTCTCATAGCCCTTCTCAGCAGTGATAATTATAGTTTTGGAGATTAACTCTGTTAACATTGAGGTTCACACTTGGTGCACTATTAACATTGGCCGCATCTCTTAGCATCGCGACTGTTGTCTCTTCTGAGTTTTCCATACTCAATTCTTTTGGTATTAAATACCAATTTGATAATTAATTGAGTGCATTTCCCAGCTAGTCATCATCCTGACGACTTATCATACATCGATCATGGTATTATTGAACCATATGAATATTCCTAAGGAGTGTTATTTGATTGTACATGTGCTTATATTTAATCAAAATGGAGATTTCACAAACTAGGCACCTAGCTCGGTTGGCTAGGCGCGCGAAAGGGTGCGGCCTAGACCCAGGTTCGATTCCGGGGACGGCCAATTCCACCATTTTTTTTTATGTTTAATATTTATTAATCGTACGGATGCATGTAATTATGAGGGTTGTCTCATAAGGAGTCTTGATAATTAATTGCTTCTTATCACCCACAATATGGGCTTGATTTTTCAGACAACCAATCGATTTTATAACCATATTGTGTCCTTATATTTTAACAGAAAAAATAGGACATCGGAAAAATGATTCCTAATGGACATAAAACATCCGTCTAATATTGCTGAAGCAGTTTCTGAGGTACTATCGGCCAATTTTACTTCATACTTAACGCTTAGAGTTTTAACAGGTAGATTTAATGATTTTCAATATCCATTGTCTACGAGAGACTTATCTGAACCTGAATCAATTAATACTCTAGCGTGAGCGTTATTGGTAAAGAAAGTACCTGTTGTGACATTGTTATCCTGAACAGTCTCTTGAGTACCCATTTGAGAGCTTCCAGCTTTGATCTTTTTAACTTCCTCAAGCTTTTTAGCATATTTAGGGCAGTTGGTCTTAATATGCCCTCTTACATTGCAACCATAGCAGGTTGCGTCTTCCATCTTCTTGCAGTCCAAGGTCTTATGCCCCTTGGACTTGCATATCCCACATGCAACAGTTCTCGTCTGTGTATGCGAGTTCGATCCATACCTGCACTTCCCGAAGTGCTGTTTCTTACAGATTTTGCATCTGGGTTTTTCACCCGCCTGCTGGTTGTCCTTTAAATCCTTGCCAGACTTAGCTGCTCCTCCCTTGGCAGCCTTAAAGCAATTGGTACTGATGTGGCCTTTTTCGTCACAACTGAAACAGTTTGCATCTTCCAATTTCTCGCAATCCAAGGTCTTATGCCCCTTGGTTTTGCAAATTCCACATAATTTAGCACGTGGGTCGATTGCATTTTCCAGCATGTTGCTTCCTGCAGTTATTGCATTTGGGCTTTGCCTCCTTTGGCTTAGACGGGTTATGGTTTGAACCGGTCTTACTCTTTTTACGACCTTTATTTGGGGCATTTTTGCACTTTCGCTTATGATCCCTTAACGCTCGGTTCACTGCCTTGTTTACAGCTGTATCTAACATAGCCTGTAACTCGGCGCTCGTTAAATTCAGTCTTGTATCATCATTCTGATTAACTGGATGATTGTGAGCTTCTGAGGAGTCAGCCATGGTGAAGCTTTGCAGGCTACTAACCAAGTAGAAACAATTTGTTTAATCATATAGCGAATTGTCGAATTTTGATGAATAAACAGCCATGGTGCAATTAAACCATATAGGCCAATAGATAGTATTTAATTTATTTGATTATGTTTTGCCTAAGTTTTTAAATAAACCATCTTTGGCATTTAAGCGGAATATAATCCTTCATATTTATTAGACAGGGGACATAAGTCACGACTGCCAATGTCATACTAGCATCTTTTATATATATAGCACAAGGGCTTGTTCCAAAGGACTTATGATGGCTCTGAGGCCTTGTCACTAGGGAAATTTTGAAATATAATCGATGATTCCTTTGGGTTGGAAAATTTCATAGTTCATTGTCTTGACAAGAAGTTATGAAATAAAACTATCTTTTTCATGTATTCATCTTTACCCGTATGTATACATCCCAAATGGATGTTTTGATGCGTACATCATTTTCGACGTTTACCAGCCATGATTCCTATTGATCACTTACGCTAAATAAGGGATTTGGAAAAATTCCTAATATAAGGATGACAAGCGTGATTTTATCGCATCACTGTTGTCGGGAGTGTTAACACGTTTTCAAGTGTTTAATAAGGATCTGAAGCTCTTTTAAACAGGTTTTACCATTTTAGCTAGGTCTTCAATGACATTCAAGCTAGGTCAAACCTTTTAAGATTCTCTTTTAATATTATACTGGCAGGAAAAGGATGATATCTATTTTATTCAGGATTTTCATTATAATTATCCTAAATTTAATAAAAATATAATTATGGCACAAAAGACCAAGTCACAGGGATAACTTTATATTATCAACCTTGATTTTGTAGAATTAAGGTATTTAGGCTTGAACGTGTTCTTGCCTTTTCTTGACAGGAGTTGTAGGCTACGACTGTCTTTTGACTTATATGACAATGAGTATAGCCCGTAGGCAGTATATCCCTAGTTATAATTTAATAATAGCTCAACAGCCTAGTCACATGGACAGATTTAATTTATAAACCAGGATGTTACAAAATCGAGGTATTAAGGCTTGAATCAAAGTTCATTACCTTTTCTTGACAGGGAGTTGTAGGCTACCACTGTCTTTATTAAAATTTCTGGCCCGTGGGCCTATCAATTAACATCTCGTAAGATGTTAAGACATATAGTCATTGCACTGATGATACGTTCAGCGGTCACAGTAATGACATGACGACATGATCAGTGCCATTAATTTAATCAACTGTTGTTCAGTGGTCATAATAATGACATGACGGCAGGATTAGCACTTTAATTTAAATCAATTGTCGTTCAGCGGTCATAATAATGACATGACGACCAGATTATCGTCTAGAGGGCTTTGAGCATAGCTCACCCCCTTAGGACGGGGAATCTCAAAAGACCACAACTGTCGATGTCGCAATCGGACAGTGTATTATATAAAGGTAGATATTATAAAAGGAATATTTGAATGAAAAATTTAAAGTTAATTATTCCACTATAAAATTAAAAATACAGATGTGCCCTAGACGGGACTTGAAAGGAATAATGTTGTCCTCGAAGGAACTGAAAGGTAATTATGTCCTTATAAGGACTATTAAGGAAACGATTTTTAGCAAAAGGAGTTTCTTCTTCATTTTATTTCTGAATGCTTTCTCCTTGGTTGCATGTTTCGTCCTAGCCGCTGTACGAAGGTCAGCGAATTAAGGCTCCGGGTGTGGAGAATTATTATTACAGCTTCTTCGCTTGGCGACGTATCCAAAAAAATTTGGAAGCAGAATTTCCAGATAAGGATTGAGAATTTTCCTATGTTAAGTCTAGACTCAGAAGGTCAAGGAATGTGCTAATGTGTCATTGAGATTAAACACAAAAAGCTAGTGTTTAATTCACTCAATGTTGGCTCTGATACCAACCTGTCACACCCCGATATTTCCACACTTTACCGGTGGGCCCGGTGGGGAGTATCGTGACGTAGTTGATATCATCATGGACAAACAACACAATATATAGTGCACAGCGGAAGCAAAGATAGATTCATTTCAACTTGAATAAAATGTAATATTTAATATCACAAATAGTTGAAACGGATCCACAGGCGGATCAAAATAAAATAAGATATTGTTCAACAGCTTTATTGTCGTCCAAGCTTGCGAGACTTATTGTGGACGCTCTAGAAGACCGCCAGCCTAGTACGAGTAGTACCTGCACTTAATCTTTTTGGAAAAATACGTCAGTTTACACTGGTAAATACAATTTAACTGACTCATTTTAAAAAGGGTGAAAATTGATTTGAATGCACATGGCACAAAACATTTTATAACTTGGGATAATTATGTAATATAATCTTGTGAACGTATTACATGTTACTTGTGCGTTCAGTAGCCCGGTGCGTGCCGGGTTAAAGATCAATAGACCCTCCACATTGAGTTATTCACTGACAGGTGTACGCCTACACCCCGTGCTCGGTCGTGGCCATCTCGTAAGATGATGCCAAGGATATCCGGGACATGGTCATTAACCCCCCAAAGGCTTTAAGTGAACAAGACTGTTTAAACGAGCCGACCAAATTATTCAATTAACCATTCAGAGATGTAAGATTTGATGCTCGATCAAGCGGTATTCTATATACCGTAACCCAAGCCCGTATAGGGAAAATAAGTTAAAAGTATTTACCTGAGCTAAATATTAATTCAATCTCAGCCGTATACCATCAAGCAAGTACAGATAGCTTTTACTGGTTCTTCTATTCTGGAACAAAGGTTTTTAATAACCTATTAGATTTCTAACGGGTCGTTATTTAAGCTTAAGCTTAGACCGACTAGTTTTAAAGGACGATACGGTTCAAACGCACGATTAAGCGAAGACCGGATAGAATGTGATTTAGACCCGAAAAGTTTGAATACTTGTATAATATGGGTATACTAAATACATTCTGGATTTTGAGACAAAAATGATAATGTTTGACCCGTCTTGGTCAATTTATGCAACTAGTTACATAAACCGAACGCGAAAAGAGCGTTACTAGTAACCGAAAGAGTCATATGCAAGTTCCCTGAGATAATATGCTCTAATTAATGTTATAATATCAGTAAGATATCTTCTATTATGCCCAAAATGGATTTAAACACAAATTATGCCTCAAAAGGGCATTTTGGTCATTTAAAAGATTGTAAAAGAGTTAAATTAGAAATCTGAGTTACAGGTCTGGTTTATATAGTAAATATACTTAATTTAACATGTTATAACAGTAGGGTATGACCCATATGTGAGACTTATCATTTAAAAACTAAACTATGCACCTTAGGGGTATTTTGGTAATTTCACAAGGACTAAAAATGTCAAAATTGGAAACCTGAGTTCAAAAACTTATACTTACTGTTATTATATAAAAATATGCTAAAAACATCATTAGGTATCAACCTTATATGTTTAATATGGTTATAGTATATAATATGCGTTAAAAACGCTTAAAAAGGCGATTTAGAGCCGTTTCCGGGTTTTTAAAAGAAAGCTGATATTTTTATATTTCCAGAATGCTCAAAATATTTTATTTAACAAATAAAATCAGTAGAAAAAGTTTTGGGGTCAAAAGGATTTGTAAAACTCATTTTATGGCTTAAAAGGCAAAATCGGTATTTACCGAATTAAACTTAGAGACCTATGATATGATCAGCCAAAAATTAACTAAAAATCTTTAAAAATCCCAAAATATTATATAACATCAGTGGGTAAAAAGTTTGATATCAAAAAGTGGGTTTAAATAGGTTATATGCTAATTACGCCGTTTAAGTAACATAAAGCTTTCAAATTACGATATTGAGCATAACTCTTAATCTAGACCTCAAACTGATATCAAATTTTTGGTGCAAGTTTACAAATCAGTAACAAATGTTTCTACTCTTTCACTTTTTCAAAAATCACGTTTTATAGTAAAAAGGGCAAAATAGTCAACTTTTAAGCATTAATCGGAAACATGCATATGAACCGGATAAGTGTTGAACCAAGTTGTAAAATCTCAGAGAATTAAACTTATATGAAAATTGGTCCAAAATAAGCTCTAAGGCAGATCTCAAACATGCATGAACGGATCAGAACTGAAAGTCAAAGAAAAAGTCAATTTATGCGACTTTCGGCTCCGATTCGGGTTTAAACTGAAAATTGTCGAGATGAACATGTTGAGACATGTTCTTACATTAATTATTAAGTTATTTTAATGATCAAACAGGTTGCATGTACCCTACATTGCTAATCATGCTTAAATTTGCAAAAACACATTCTGTTGACTTTTTGAAACAAGCTTTGACTCGACAATTAACATACTTAGAGTGGGAATCTGAAAATACCCTTTTGAGGGTTTGTTACCCACATAAATACCAACTTGTAGGTACTTTCAATTTGAGAAAAGACTGAGCACATTTCGTTTAATCACAAAGTCAAACTAAATTTACGATGGATTGACTTTTGGTTAATATACTAAGCTAGAACGGATTTGAGAAGGTTATAAACACTTACAAGAGTCCTAATAAAGCTTAGAGATCACTAGCAAGATGTCTTGACGTCCAGAGAGCTCCAGAAGTTGTCTTGTGAATTTTTTGAAAGTGTAAGTGTTCATAGTTTGCATCTTCAAGTCCCTTTTATCACCATTTAGATCTGATTAGAGGCTGCCACAATAGTCTAGGGATGTTGTGAGAAGTATACAAGTGTCCCTATATGCATGTAAGTCGATTGGTGAGGCTCTGGAGTCGACAACAGCTGGTTACAACTCGCAAACAGAACTGACTGGCAGCTGTGCGCTGTTTTGCTCGCTGGTGACCCGTAGGCGGGCCCGCGAGACCATGTACGCGGGCCGCGTACATGTGTGCGACCAGGTCTTCAAGTTTTCATCAATTTACAATTTGGTCCTTGATCTTTGTAACGTGGTTTTTACTATTTTTCTTGCCCATTAGACCCTAAAACCTGACTTTTAAGGACCTTGGGACATTTACAAACATGGTAAAGTCCTTGAACAACTTTGTGTTAACCCGAAAAGTCTCGAAATTCAACGTTAACGCAACTAACCCTTCGTGCACGGTTTTGATCATAACTTTCTCATACGATAATGAAACTTGATGAAATTTTTATCACATATTCTAGTGAGTATATTTTATCATTACAAAGCTTTGGGTTTGCCAAAATGTCACTCAGAGGTATACTTTCAACATGTTGACACATTTAGCCCATGTAGTTTGAAATTCCTCACTTTCTTTCATTTTCCGCTTCGTATGATCCATGATTTATCCGTTTAAGATTATAAACATCATGTAGGGTTATTTTAGAGCCTATTTATCCATTGTTGCCACTTTGGACCTTTATATTCACATAGTTTCACTGTTTGTCAACTTTAGTCCCTCTAAAGTATGTTTTCACATATTCAAAGTCCATGACACGTGTCAATACATTATTGGACGTAAATTTTTCGAGGTGTTACACTTGAGTCCTTTAATTTAAATGTTCCTGCTAATTCTTGGTGGTTTGATTCTGGTTCTATGGTTCATGTTACCAATTCACTTCAGGGATTCCTTACAATCCGGAAGCTGGGAAGAAACCAAAGAACACTTAAAGTTGGAGATGATCGGGAATTAGAAGTGAAGGCCATAGGAACATTACAATTATTTTTGAAAACTGGTTTATGTATTAAACTTTATGATACCTTATATGTTCCTGAGGTAACTCGGAACCTTGTATCAGGACCAAAGTTAGACATGGACGGTTTTGTCGTTTCTCATGGTCATCGCAAACTCTCTATTCTCTATGATTCCATTGTTTATGGTACTGGAATTCTGGATGGTGGTCTCTATAGATTAGAACTAGATGATAATTTTTCCAAATCTTTGTTGTCATATAATATTAATGAATCACTCACAAAGATGAAACAGGTTCGAGACTTAGAGACTTCATCTATGTTGTGGCATCAACGTTTAGGCCACATCTCAAGAGAACGATTAAATCGTCTCGTAAAGGATGAAGTCTTACCTCCTCTCGATTTTACTGATTTTGGAACATGTGTCAAATGTCTTAAAGGCAAAATGACATTAGCAAATAAGAAAGGTGCCACTAGGAGCTCTAATTTATTAGAACTCATTCACACTGACATTAGTGGTCCTTATCAAATTGCTGGTATAACAGGACATACTTCATTTATCACTTTCATTGATGATTATTCTCGTTACATGTACTTGTATCTTATAAAGGAAAAATCTGAATCTCTTACAACTTTTAAAGATTATAAAGCTGAAGTTGAAAAGCAATTAGATCGTCAGATTAAAGTTGTGAGATCAGATAGAGGCGGTGAATATTATGGAAGACATACTGATGTGGGCCAAGCTCCTGGTCCATTTTATGAGTTTTGTAAGGGCCAGGGGATTGTGAACCAATACACCATGCCTGGTACACCTCAGCAGAATGGTGTCGCTGAACGAAGAAATCGTACCCTTATGAACATGGTGCGCAGTATGTTAGCCAACACTAATTTACCATTATTCCTCTGGACTGAAGCGTTAAAAGCAGCTGTTCATATACTCAATAGAGTTCCTTCTAAGTCTGTCCCTAAAACTCCTTATGAACTTTGGATAGGAAGGAAACCGAGTCTTAAATATATGAAAGTATGGGGCTGCATTGCTGAAGCAAAACTTTACAATCCTTTCCTAAGGAAACTTGACCCTAAAACAGTTACCTGCTTCTTTATTGGGTATCCTGATCATTCGAAGGGTTATCGTTTCTATTGTCCTTCCCATGTCACCCGTATTGTTGAAACCAAGCGTGCTGCGTTCCTGGAGGATTTCAAGGTCAGTGGGAGCAGTACTAACCCTTACGAAGAATTGCAAGAAGTACAAGACGCGGGGGGGAGAGACTCGTCGCTTATCATTACTCCGTTTACTCCTCTTGTACCCCATGCAACAACTGTACCTGAAGCCACTGCACAAATTCCATCTCCACAATCAGAACCCATTATACCTCATAACGAAGGCACATCAAACGCTCAAAACCAAGACAACGCTGAACCCGATAATCAACTCAGGAGGTCATCTAGGCAAAGAAGGCCTACTAATTGGGATGATTATGTTACCTACCTGACTGAAATGGATGCTGGAAAGCTCAATGATCCTATCTCTTATAATGAAGCCATTAGCACCATTAGCAGTGATCAGTCTTCTGAATGGAACAAAGCAATGATTGAATCCATGAAGAAAAATGACGTTTGGGATTTAGTCGAATTACCCAATGGTGCCAAACCTGTAGGTTGTAAATGGGTGTTCAAAACAAAACTGGATCCGAATGGGAACGTTGAACGCTACAAAGCGAGATTGGTTGCAAAGGGCTACACTCAAAAAGAGGGAATTGATTATCAAGAGACGTTTTCACCTGTCTCTCGTAAAGATTCATTAAGGATCGTTATGGCCCTAGTAGCTCATTTTGATTTAGAGCTGCATCAGATGGACGTCAAAACTGCTTTCCTTAACGGAGACTTAGACGAAGATGTTTACATGAAACAACCTGAAGGTCAGGAACATCTAGTCTGTAAGTTGAAGAAATCCATTTATGGGTTAAAACAAGCATCACGTCAATGGTACCTCAAGTTTGATGAAGTCATGAAGAGGCAAGGTTTTATGAAGAATCAAGTGGATCAATGCACCTACCTCAAGATGAGTGGGAGTAACTTTACTATACTTGTCCTTTATGTAGACGATATTCTATTGGCAAGTAATAGTTTAGACATGTTGTATGAGTCGAAGCGGTTACTCTTGCATAACTTCGACATGAAGGATCTCGGAGATGCTTCTTACGTCATTGGCATCGAAATTCATCGAGATAGACACAAAGGGATCTTAGGATTGTCTCAAAAGACTTACATAGATCGTGTCCTTACACGTTACAACATGCAACAGTGCAAACCCTCCGTCGCTCCAGTAGTTAAAGGAGATGTTTTCGGTTCATTCCAGTGTCCGACAACAGAGGTTGAAAAGGAGCAAATGAGCCAGATACCTTACGCGTCAGTAGTCGGGAGCCTGATGTATGCTCAAGTCTGTACTCGCCCAGATATCGCTTACATTGCTGGAATGCTAGGTCGTTATCAGACTAATCCTGGCCTAGATCACTGGAAAGCAGCTAAGAAGGTCCTTAGATATCTGCAAGGGACGAAAGACTACAAACTGACTTATAGAAGAAGTGATCATTTAGAAGTGGTAGGTTATTCTGATTCTGACTTTGCCAAATGCAAAGATGACAAGAAATCCACTTCGGGCTACATCTTTATGTTAGCAGGCGGACCTATCTCATGGAAGAGTCATAAACAACAGTTAACTACAACTTCCACAATGATGGCAGAGTACATTGCTGTTTACAACGCAACTTGTCATGGAATGTTGCTTAGAAATCTGATCACTGGACTCAAAATCGTTAATTCCATTTCTAGGCCATTGAAGCTTTACTGTGATAATTCAGCTGCCGTTAGTTTCTCGAACAGTAACAGTTCGACTGGAGCTGGTTTATATCTCGATACAAAATATTTGTTCGTACGTGAACGAGTTGAGGAAAATAATCTTTGTATTGAGTATATTAGTACTAAAGATATGCTTGCAGATCCGATGACTAAAGGTCTCCCACCTAAAGTTTTCGAAGAACATGTATCGAATATGGGACTTACTAAAGACCTTATTTAATGGCATATTGTACTAGCTTATGTTTTCATTAATAAAATTTCCTCAGTTTGATTTTGTATGTCTCTAACATATGTTCTGCCGGTGTAATGACATATAGACAAATATAAATACAAATCAGACGCTAAAGGGCTTATACATATTCTGATCGTAACTATTAGGTTTTAAATTGAGGCTATAGTATGACTAATGGGGGTCCTGAGTCGAATGATGATTCAACGGCTGTATTTCTCTGCTATAGTTCTTGGTTTAAGGCTAAAATGAGTGTTAACTCCTGGCCAGGCTTACCTAATACTCATGATAAATGATTACTCGGCTAAGTGGGAGAATGTAAGATTAAATATATTATTAATGTAATATTTAATCTTGTAGCCTTTATAATCATTTATATTATATTAGATCAAAATATATTAATAACCTATTAATAATTAGTTGGTAATTGTTGATGGACCATATTACCCTTATTAACTAATTAGGTTTCCTCTTGGGTGTATAAATAAGGAGCTTATTAGAGAGTTAAAGGGTTACACAACTTAGTGAATCAACCAACCCTCATAACATCAATTTTCGTCTCTCTCTCCTAACCGAAATCAACCCTACTTTCGGTTTCATCACCATCATCACTTTACACCCTAAGGAGGAACCGGATCATCTTGACAAGTATGTCGAACTCAATGGGTGGATCTCTGACTGGATTCTCCACTGCTTTGAATGCTATAACAGGTATGTTATTCATGTTTTCCATTAAGTTTAAACAGAACTGATCAACAGTTTGTCTCTAAGGAAGACATATTTTAGGGCTTCTTATAGTGTAGTGAAGTTTTGGGTTTACCGATTTCCTATGACTGTTCGAATCTGATGTTAACTTTGATGACGTTTTATTAGGTTTTATGTGTTTTAAAGTGCGATGACATACTTGCATGTCTTCAAAAGTAGTTGGATTTCGTGTCTTTGCAATTAGTTTGACAATTATGTTTACTGTTTAGTATTCAGAGACTATTTAAACTGCTTGGTTTGTTGTATGATGCTTTGTTAAGGCGTTCTTTGTTGGTTGTTGGTGTGTTAACATATCATTGGTCTGTAAGGATGATTATTTAGTTTTCTAAGACTGTGTATTGAGGGGTATTTGGTCAGTAAGGGTGGCTCTTAAGCTGTCTAAGACTATTTATGTTCTTTCGTTGTGTCTGTGATGCTTTGTCTTCAAAAGTAGTTGGATTTCGTGTCTTTGCAATTGGTTTGACAATTATGTTTACTGTTTAGTATTCAGAGACTATTTAAATTGCTTGGTTTGTTGTATGATGCTTTGTTAAGGCGTTCTTTGTTGGTTGTTGGTGTGTTAACATATCATTGGTCTGTAAGGATGATTATTTAGTTTTCTAAGACTGTGTATTGAGGGGTATTTGGTCAGTAAGGGCGGCTCTTAAGCTGTCTAAGACTATTTATGTTCTTTCGTTGTGTCTGTGATGCTTTTCTGAGACCATGGCTGCTTGCAATTTGTGACTTTTTGGTTTTTTGGTTGGTGAGGATGACTCGGTTGTTGTAGGAGACTGCTTCAGTTGAGTCCATGTGTCTGTGAAGCTATGTTGAGACACACAAACATGGAGGTAAAAGTAACAATGCATAGAAATCTTTGACTTGGTTCTTTTGAAAGGATTATCGTATGCCTCGGATATGTGATGCTTCGCTGGGAGTTTTGGTAACATATTAATTTCAGATTTATCTTTTACGTTTTTTAGTGTTGTGTTTGTTGTCGTAGTGACGGGGTCATAATGATCATTTGTTGTAGTAATTGGACTTCGTAGATCCAGTCTATATCTTGGTTGGGCAATAGAGATGCAATTATGTTGTATAGAGATTTTCTTTACAACTAGGATTGTAGACATGGTAGATTTGGGTGAAGGCGAATCTCGTTACTACGATTCTGAGCCTTTGTTCATAGTTTTTTCCCACGTTTTGATTTCGCTTCTTATTTGTTAAAGAAATTTGTTCTTTGGGTTCATCATATGTAGTTTGTACATAGATGGGATTCCCAAAAACATGTCAACTGTTGTTGGTGCTTGTTTGAAAGTACTCTTTTGCTTTCTTTTTGTTTATGTCATGGGTGATAGTGAGGGCAACCTATCTAACTTTTTCCTTATTTGTTATCTTGGTGTTGTTGTTGGCTTTTGGGTTTCAATGAGGTAAGTGCTTCGCATAGTTTGTTTATTTTATATATTGTTCCATATTTAAAGTTTATGTTTAATTTTTTTATGGCTATGGAGATGTTTTTTTTTTATCTAGACATAGCAATCAAAGTGGATTTAATGCTGCTACCACTACAGCCGATAACCTGAGTCTTTATATGTATATACATATTGATTGCATTATTCTCTTTATCAGTCGTGATTGCGTAAGTGTTTTCTTCCTTTTGCTTCGGGGTTTCTACGATCTACATTTATCAGTGCGTATAGTAAGTTAATGCTTGTAACTTTGTGAAGTTGGTATAATGTTTTATTATTGTTTTTTCTTACAGAATGTGAATGTGAATGTCAAGCGTAACGCTAACGTAGTGGATACATTCATTCCCAAGCATTCTAAGAAGCGTTGGGAAATTCCTACTACGAATAGGTATGATACCTTAAATACGGATATTTTATATGCTTGTGTTTAAATTTGTTGTCATTAGGAACTTATGCATTTTTGTTGTTTTGTGCAATAGGTTGTTAGACTTTATGAAAAACTTCGATTGCCCCGTTTATTTCTTACATCCTCATTGTGTGCTCAATTCGGTACGTATTTCAGATTCACGTCGTGTGTTGGAATCATAATGGCAAGTTTAGTAATTATCAATTTTTGTTAATTGTTTCTTATGCTAACGAACAATTAGTTATTGTTTTTGTAAATGAACTGGCACACACAATTTCAAGATAGTCGGTGCTTTTTGTTGTATCAACCAAAAGGCGTAACTGCTAATTAAGCCTTTTTTGCCATAGTCGTGGTTGGAAAAAAAAAACTATCACAAAAACATGATGCTAATGCTTTTGTAGTACACGAAAATTCGATTAGGCTTATTACTTTTTGTAAAAGTGTTGTTTGTAACGCTTTTGCTTTATATTGTGTTAACTTACAAGATTTTTTTTTTTTTTTTTTTTTTTTGCATCGTTGGTTATATTCTATGCTTTCTTTGTTTACGTTACTTTGTTGGGTACACTACAAACTAAAAACACGTAACAACAATTAACGCTTCATCTGTCTTACAAAATGTTTGCAGAGATAATTCTAGTTTCTATTAGTGTTGATGTGTTTACTATAATATGTTATCTTTAATTATAAAAAAAATCTTATATGACAAAATACTTAAAAACTTAAAAACTTATGAATAAAATAAACTATTAATATAAAATAACTTTTCTTAACAAAATATATATATTTTAATTAATATATAACCACCCTAGCAAGGAGCTAGGAATTGACCAACAACAATACAATACAATACAATACAATACAATACAATACAATACAATACAATACAATACAATACAATACAATACAATACAAATCAAAATTAAAATTACACCATTTTATCCACTCTAAATCATAAAAGATTATCTTATTTTTTAGCCAAACATAGCAACTTGGTTTCACAAATTTCAATCCTCTCTTGCTCTATCATACACATTGTTTTGGTAAAACCAACAAAATACACAATGTCTAACCATTCTTTAAAATACAATATAAATTACAAACAAGAACATGAAAAAGAAAAGAAAAGAAAGTAGGTATATTGTTAACTAAATCTCTAAAGTAGTGAATGTTTGAATATATCTAATTATCAAATCTTTGATGATTCCATCATCTATGATTGAGGCCATTCCTGAGAATTCAGATTCTTCTTAGCCCCTCTAAAGAGTAAAAAAAAAAACAAAAGGCTCTAAATGTAAACTTATATATTTAATTTATTTAAGAAATTGTGGTCTAACTTAATTTGCTACAGGTTAAAGAGATTAACTTAATTTGTAATAAAAACTGGGCCTTTTTACACTACGGATTAGCCCTGATTCAAATGGGTCTGTATAACATATATTATATATGACCTAGAAGTTTTTTTGGCCCCAAAAAATGTTGGGCCATGTGAGGCTGATTTTCCAATATCACACTTGACCCGGATTCATACATTGAACTACGTATTAAAAAAAACCCGATTTGTGCACCTCTAGCTGCACACTTCACACACCAGCGCTGCTACTAATCAATTTGAAGAAATTGTTACAAAATGTAAGTTTGAATTTAATTGTGAACTTAATCCTTTATTTTATACCTTAACTTGTTGTATTTGTGTTTGAGGTACCATGAAGCGTGCATGTCGAGAAATAAACACTCTTGAAGTAGAGGGATCAAGACACCGATATCCTTTGTGTTGCGTACTGTAACCAATAAATACACAAGCAATACTACGTGGCTCAAGCTTGTGCTTCGTGTAATCACATAGATAGGGAAATACTTGACAACCGTAAGTTCAAAAATTAGAATATTGAGGGTATTCATGAAATAATAGTTTATAGGGAGACTTGTCACCCAATAAAGGAGTTGGCAGGCGATTAATAATATATGTGGCTTATGTAAAAGCGTCCACCCAATAAGTAGCCGGAATATGAGCATTGAATAGCATTGCCAATCCTGTTTCAACAATATGATGATGTTTTCGTTCTTCACGCCCATTTTGTTGAGGCGTATAAGGACACGAAAAACGATGAAAAGTGCCATTGTCTTCAAAAAAAATTCGAATGGTTTTGTTGACAAACTCAGTACCACCATCACTCTGAAAAACTTTCACCTTGCATGAACATTGCGTTTGAACAAGAATGAGAAAAAAAGGCAAAACAGAGTAGAAACCTGTTTTTATTTTTTGGGGATATAACCATGTGAACCTGAAGTAATCATCAATAAAGGAAACATAATAACGAAAACCATCTTTAGAACAAATAGGTGCAGGACCCGACAAATCACAATGAACTAAATCCAAAGGGTTAGAAGCACGTTTTAAATTTAAATCAAAAGATAAACATTGTCCATTTGCAAGTTGACATGGTCTGCAACCCGTAGGTTTAGGTAACAAGGAAGTAACAGATAAAACCCCTAACTTATTCAAAAGTGAAATAATACTAAAAGAAACATGGCCTAAACGAGCATGCCATAACTCATAGGATGTGTTATGAGATCTTACAGTGGTGGCAACAAAAGCTTGTGACGAATTCTTGAGCACATATAGACCATCCGTATATGTTCCTTCAATGAGTACATGCTTGCTTACCCGATCCTGAATATGAAAATATTAATCGAAAAATAAAACATCAACCGAATGATCCTTGGTTAATTTATTGATGGATAAAAGCTTCTTCGTGAGACCAGGGATCACAAGGACATTATGCAACATAATATTATTAGCTAGAGTAGATGTCCCCGTGTGAGAAATAGGAAGTTTCTTACCATTACCAAAAACCACATGAGTATTACCTTTATATGGAGTCGAATTTTGAAGCGAATCAGAAGGTGGAACCATATAGTCAGTAGCACCCGAATCTGCACTCCAATATGGGGAAATCATCAGTAACATGACATCTTGCATGGAAGGCTTTGGCTAGAGACTCATCTGTTGTAGCATGAGAGGCAAAGCTAGCAACTTGAGGATAGGCATTCGCATAATGACCATTAGTGCGACATAATTGACAATGCGGAGGCCGATGATTTTGACCATTATTAGAACCACAACCATGATCATTGTTATAACCACGACCAGAGTTTCCACGGGCTGAAGAGCCACGACCCGACCCCAACATTGTTAGGCATGAAAGGAAATAGGTGGTGTATCACCACTGTGCATGGACTGCAAAAAGAGCTCCTGACTTTCGGTTTGAGCAACCAGATCCCAAAAGGAAGGAAGCGGTCAAGCGGTCCGTATAGCAGTGGAAAAAATCTCATAGGAGGGACCAAGGCCACAGAGGTACCAGTGAAGTCGATCCATCTCGGCAACCGGATGACCAATAGCTGCTAGTTGGTCACATAAAGCTTTAAACGGTAATAAAATTCAGTAACAATGGACGCATCCTTCTTAAGCAGACGAAGAGAATGAACGCGTTCGACGGACGCATTGCTATAAGCATGTTCAAGAGCATTCCAGATTTCTTGAGCAGTTTTAAGACCAAGAACTTCAGCAACGGCTTCTTCGGTAAGAATGGATTTAATAAGGAGAACCGCCTTTTGATCATTGGTAGTCTAGATTAAAGCATCCGGATTTGGACTGGCCTTGTCCTCAGTAGTAATCGTGGCCGGAGGAAGAGAGGCCGAAGCATCAAGATAAGCAGATAACTTATGAAACGCAATAACACGAAGCATTTGTTCGCGCCACACAAGATAGTTGGATGGAGAAAGCTTCATATTCATCATGTGAGAAAAGGCAGTCATGGAGAAAAGCGTTTCAAGAGTGGACGAAGATGGGGCCGCCATCTCAGAAGTATCCCAGGAAAGAAAGAAAAGAGGAGGAGGGAAGAAGAAGTTTAGGGTTTTTGAGAGGAAAGGGAGAGAATTTTGGATATAAGATGATAATGGTTCAATCTCATCAATTGAATGAGAGAAGAGAACTTTTTATAACCAAAGAATTACAACAAACTCTCCTATAATTAAGAAGGTAAACAAATATAAAAGATACACAATAAATGATGAATGTTTTACAAATCTTTATCTAACAGTACTAATAAAGATGTTTTGTAACTACAGAATAAGAGAAAAGAATATGCATTGTTCTAAAGAGTGTAAGATGGAGGTCCTCATTTAATATTCTCTTTTTCTGATTCTCTCACTAAACTTGATTTTAACTCTCATATGTGGTGAACACGTTTATGATATGATTAATGATGAATCCTTAGCGTGTAGTTGATTGGTTCATCACAGTTTTTGAGATTTTCATGGGTATATCAGCTTTTGATTTTTTTACTATGTACACACATGCAAAAAAAAACGGTTTGGGGAACGAAACCGGCCGGCCCGAATTAGTTTCAGTTCTGAACCAATTTGGTTCTATTTCCAAACCGACGATTCCATTTTGGTCTCCCTTCCTAGCATCCCTAACCAAACCGAACCGGTTTTTCAAGGAACCAGTTTGAACAATTGGAGCTATTTCCAAACTGGCAGTTCCGCACTGGGTTCCCTTCCTGGCATCCCTAACCAAATCGAACCAGTTTTTCGAGGAACCAGTTTGAAACATTGGAGCCATTTCTAGTTGTTTGGACCCTTTTTCTAGCCTTTTTCCCCACAAATTCACTATTCTTGCCGTTATATGTTAGTATAATTCGCTAGTGGGTGTATTTCGTTGATCACAACTTACAAAATGCAAAAAAAAAAAAAGACTATAAAAAGGCAAAAAAAAAAAGAACGTTCTCGTCCTTCACCAAACTATTGAAATGCTTCCACATGTTCCCATTTGGACGGAAGACGAGGAATATACCTTAGCCCTTGCTTTTGTACATGTTAGGACCTTCGACTTAAATGAGGAGGGTACAAGGGATAAATTTGGTACTAATTTTTAGGATTACGTTAAGCATAGTGTTGAAATGTTAAAAACATTTAGTGCATTTTTATACTTGTTCTTTTATATCTTATCGTTCTATTTCATGTCGTGAACTGCTGGAACTGTATGGGCGCTATGAGCTGATTGTACAGGGTTAACGTTTGGGCCAGGACAAGGCCCGACGCACCCTCCAAGTAATAATGGGCTGCTGGATAGGAAGCTGGTTAAAGGATTGAATAGTGTGGACTGCTAAATACTTGTGGGCCTCATGGGCTTATAGGTACTTATTGGGCTCAGTCTTGGAGCTTTATAAAAGGGTTGGAGCTTTTACCATTCACGACTGAGACAAGATATCTTTCTCTTGAGTTTGTTCTCCCATTTCTCTCTAGAATTAGGGTTTTTTTTTTTCAATTTTGGTTCATCTTGAATCGAGACATAGTTTTCAGATTCCTGTTATCTTTGAAGATTATCTAGTTGATAATCGTTCAGTTCGAGAGTTGAGAGTTCTGTGAGTGATATTGCCTCTTTTATTTGGTGTAATCTTTGTATTAAGTAACTCTTTAGGTTCAATAATAGTTTGGATTGGGTCTCTGAGTTGTTTCTAGTAGATTACATCTTTGATACTATAAATTGACACATAGATTTGATGAGGAAATAGGTTTTGCAACCCAGCTTATAAGGGATCAAATATTGTCAAAGTGGGCGAGTATATCATTAGTGCTCAAAAGGTTTCACAAAATCTACCGTAGCGCGATGAAACAACTCTCATTAATTAGTCAAAAACATTTTATCCTACACATTTCAAAATCTGTTCTACACATATCAGAATTTATCATAGATATATCCTACACATATCGAAATTCATCCTACACTTTATCTACACATATCAAAATGTATCCTACACTTCAATAAAACAATGTTATTTTTGTCACACCCCAACCGATGGCTGAAACATCGGAGTGAGACGAAAACGAGATTGCAAGAGACTTCATAACACTACTTGTGACAATATTTAATAAATCAAAATTTCATTTCATTGCTAACTTTCAAGTACATCATTTGAAGCAAATCCAACAACTTAATCAACGAAACAAAGTACAACATAAAATACTAAAATTAAAATGGGTTTCTAGTTCATCCTACTAGATTCCATCATCATCGTCGTCATCAAATTCCTACAACACGTATTAAAGTATAGTTCAATACAAAAGTATTGGCGAGCATACAAGTTTAATTACTAGCATAAGTATAAAAGTTTAAACAAATCCACATGGCATAATCGTCAACTTAAACTAACATACAATACTAGCGTGCAACTATACAAGTCAAACCAAAGATTCCCGCTAGCGTAATCTAATCATAGCAATGAATAGACCTTTTTGTTTAACTTAACATGACCTCAAGAATACGGACGGTGCCTATAGCGCTATACATGTTAAGGTAGGCTTGTACGCAGTTAATGACAAGTATAAAGCATAAGAATAATCTATCATATATGTGTTCACGTATAACGTATTGAATTGTTTGTTTGTGATTAAGCATAAAGTATGTGGTTTGCGTGTTTTTAATAGCATAAAACGTATTGCACCTAAAAGTGTAAAAAGGGTGTCAAGTATACTCACAGTTTTGCAAAGCTTTCTGTTAAGTTCATGAGTTAACAAACGAGGGGGTGGGAACACCGATGTTACCCTACAATGCAATGGGGAAACAAAGGTATGTGAATATTCGTATTTTAACTAAGGATTTGAAATGGAATTTTAAGTACAAAAAGTATGTATTCATAAAAATATATCATGTCTAAGTGCTCATTTTGACACTAAGTTTTTATGTGATTTCATGGGTCCTAACTTGCCCATTAGAATAAAAAACGAGGAACTTAGAACAAAGATAAAATTAACCTAAGTTCATAACACTAAACCATAAATTGGTTAACATCATGAATTTGGCGCTTATATATATATATATATATATATATATATATATTATATCATATAGTATTATTAAAATCAAGTATTATCATAGATTTCATGGAAGTCAAGCATGGAGGTATGTACTCCAAAACAACAATATGTAGATAATAATCCTATAAATATTATACAAACATCTGAAGGATCTGTTCAAATACAGTTTGACCAATATAAACCTAGAATATCTAGGACTATGTCTTCTAGGTCTTCAAATTATCATATATCCCCTCTAGGATATACTGTTAGAAGTCCTTCCAGAGCTTCCACTTCTCAAATAAGAGAAGAACTACCTGAAAATAGGGTAGAAGAATTAAGAATTAATTCTGATAATATTGTAAGAGGTGTTTATAAGCCTAGTGAACCGGAATTAACCGAGTCAGAAATGAATTTTTCAATTTAATGGATCAAAAAGTAAAAATTGATTTTAGTCCAGGTTCCCTGGCAAGAAAAATTATTAGTGAAGAATTTAAACAAGTAAAATGGAAATTATTTAGAGATTGGTTTTTCAAAAATTTTGATAGCCAAGATACCAAAATGTTTCAAGAAGTTTTTTATAAAGAACTTTCAGAAGAAAATAAAGTTATACTTTTTGTCCCATAGTTTATAAACAAATATACTAATAGCATGATTTCTGTTATACAGAGAGAATATAATGTTAATGGAAAAATTATAAAAACAAGTTTTCCTCCACATCAACCTTTTAAAATAGAAAAGGATAATGAAACTAGGTATTACCAGGCTTTCCAAAAATTGTTGGAACATGATGCTTTACCAATTACTATTTCACATATAAACAATATTTTTAAACAACAAAATTACACAAATATTTATTTGATTTGTTTAGGTGAACAATTAAGTTCAATAAATGATAGAATAAATGAATTAATTAATTATATAAAAGGTTTAAAGAATTCTCCTGTGAAACAAGAGAAGAAAAAGGAAGTTGTTGCTACTCCAGCTATACAACCTCTCCCTATACAACCTCTCCCTGATATAAAAGATTTTAAGTTAAAATCTAATACTGAAATATCAGATTTATTAGACAAACAATTACAACTTTTGAATGAAAAATTTTCAAATTTAAGGGTTAATACTTTAACAAAAGAATTTGTGAATTCTCTAGATAAAGATAATTATCAAGAAAGAATTAATGAAGAAATAAGAAAATTGGATAAGTTTGCTAATAAACCAACTCAACGGATGTATTATTATCCTAGACCTACTCCACAGGATGTTCTAATAGAAGAACAAGAGTATATTATTAATAATTCTTATCATGGTAAACATATTTATAAATGGAACATAGATGGTTTGTCTGAAGGACAAATCTATAATACTATACACAGAATGATGATGTATAGTACGATTTGTAAAAGTAATGATAATTCAGATGAGAATATTGCTAAAATGATTATAGAAGGTTTTACTGGTCAATTAAAAGGCTGGTGGGATAATTATTTATCAGAAGCTGATAGGAATAAAATTTTAACTACTGTCAAAGAAGAAGATGGTAGTCAGACTCCAAATGCAGTTTATACACTGGTAGTTAATATTGTTGATCATTTTACAGGTAGATGGTCTGATAATTCTGAAAATACTAGGACTTTATTACAAAATCTAAGGTGTAAAACTCTTACATCTTTTAGATGGTATAAAAATACTTTCTTAAGTAGAGTAATGGAACTTCCTGAGTCTAATAGTACTCATTGGAAATCTAAATTTATAGATGGATTACCTCCTTTATTTGCTGAAAGGGTTAGAAAAAACCTTAGAAAAGGAGAAGTAAGTATTAATTACGAAAATTATACTTATGGCAAGTTAATAGGAACTTGTGTCCAAGAAGGTTTAGCTTTATGTAATGAGATAAAACTTAATCAACAAATTAAAAGGCACTCTCTTAATGAAAAGAGACAATTAGGTCAATTTTGTGGTCAATTTGGTATGGATGATTTTAGGGAAAATATTTCTACGAAAAAGAAGAAAATCCTATCTCCTTATAAACATAAGAAATTTGAAAAAAGAAAACAAAAAAGAGAAGATAGAAAAAGGAAAAGAAAACAGGATTATAAATCTTTTAAACCTTACATTATATGTAAGAAATGTGGACGTCAAGGTCATAAAGCAAAAACATGTTGGGTTAAGAAAAAACTCAATAATATTGAGGATGAACAATTAAAAGATACATTATCTAAATTACTTATAAACTCCGATGATGATTCTGAATCAGAATCAGAAAACTCTTATGATGAGGAAATAAATATATTAGAAAATGAAGATTTAATATCCTCTAATGAAGAATGTTTCTCTTGTAAAGGAGAAAAATGTTGTCAAAAAGATTTTGACACAGATAATGAAGATGATATTTATCAAATTATTGCTCAATTTGAAAATATGGAAATAAATGTTATTTCTAATGATCTTTTAGATTTACTAAAAGTTGTGGAAGATGATAAAATCAGAAAGGAAATTATCTCTAAAATAATTAAAGAAGAAAAAGCTTCTACTTCAATAGGTCATCAAGAATTTAAACCCTATACGATAAGTGAGGTTAAAAAACAATTAAACCAAAGAAATTCAAGGGAAAAACCTATTAATATTGAAGAATTAAAATTGGAAATTGATAATCTAAAAATAGAAATAAGAAATTTAAAAGGAAATAATAAAAATTTAGAAGAAAGAATTAAAAATATAGAATTAGGGAAAATTAAGACTGAAATCCCTAGTACATCTGGAAAAGATGATCTAGAAACTGATAATTTTTTATCAATGTTAAAAGATGAAATTTTTTTTATCCATATATGAAATTGTAACTTCTCATAAATGGCATATTAAAATTAAGCTATTAATAGATTGTAATTTTTCAATTGAACTTATTGCTTTACTATATATGAAATTGTAACTTCTCATAAATGGCATATTAAAATTAAGCTATTAATAGATAGTAATTTTTCAATTGAACTTATTGTTTTACTAGATAGTGGAGCAGATTTAAATTGTATTCAGGAAGAAATTATTCCTACAAAATATTTTCATAAAACTACTCATACAGTTAGTTCTGCTAGTGGAGAACTACTAGGAATAAGTTATAAATTACCACAGGCTTATATTTGTCAAGATAAAGTTTGTATTCCAAACAGTTTTATGTTAGTTAAAAATCTAACAAGCCAGATTATACTTGGCTCACCATTTTGGAAAAAGATTTTTCCAATAAGACATATTGATGAAAATTTTATTTTAGGAACTTATAAAGGAAAAGAAATTACCTTTCCTTTTGTCAATAAACCAATTACTAAATTTATAAATGACATTGAATTTTATTTTAGGAACTTATATATATATAGGGTAATGATAGTGTAAAAAAGGCCTAAAGTGTGAGAAGTGTATTATAACACTATATATAATACTATATAACACCATATAAACACCGTATAACAATATGTAACACCATATAATACCATATAACACTATGTAACACTATATATCATTATATAACAAATATAACACTATACATCTATCATAGACATGCTATCAGACAACCTATAGTGTTATATTTGTTATATAATGATATATAGTGTTACATAGTGTTATATGGTATTATATGGTGTTACATATTGTTATACGGTGTTTATATGGTGTTATATAGTATTATATATAGTGTTATAATACACTTTGATCACTTTGATCACTTTTTACAGGATCCTCTACCTATATATTATATCATATAGTATTAGTAAAATCAAGTATTATCATAGATTTTATGGAAGTCAAGCATGGAGGTATGTATACCTCTTTGTATGATTCATCAAAGGACAAAGTTTATCAACATAGTTGATAAACTTGGTTGGTCATGAATAAGATTAACATAACTAACGAATAGATTATCCAAGTAGCCAAATAAGAACAACCCGGGCATGTCATTTCCAACATGGCCAATGTTGGAGGCAAGGCGGGGTTAACTTATTTTGATTCTAGGAAGCTACTTGGGTGTTCATGCACAAGTCCATAAGTGAGGTAGTGGAACTAGTTTGAAAAGCAAAGGCTCCCACAGTTCACACTTCTACCAAAACACAAGTTCATCCATATTGAGGATGGTGAATCTTGGATGGTCTCAACACTTGGAACTTGTATGAACTTAGATTAAAAGAGTCATTGAACTCACTTCTTGGTGAAAATCAAACTCAATACAAACCCACAACTATGAACTTAGTTGTGAGCTTGGTGGGTACAAGATTTCACCAAACTTAAATCAAGAAACGAAATGTACAAAAACATGATTAAAATCAGAATTTTCATCTTACTTTGGACCTAAAATGTGGTGAGGTTTTACCTTAGTTTGTCATGGCAAACTTGTGAAAACCTTCCTAGAGGTTGTCCAAGTAGAATGATTTAAGAAAAATAGAATGAAATAAGGAAGTGAGCTAGAACTCATTTAAAAATGTTGCAACTTTCTGCCCAAAGTTGGAAATTTTAGAGATTATATAGTTGAGAGATATTGAAGTGTTTGGAAAGTGTTTAGAAGTGGAAGAGGTTATAGGGTTCGTGCGGAGGGATGGCTCGTGCAGATGGGAGTGATTCGCACGAATGGGTGCTAGTTCGTGCGAAGGATGCCAGTTCGTGCGAAAGGATGCCAGTTCATACGAAAGGAGTCAGGTTCATGCGAATGTGAGATGGTGCACGCAAGAGTAGGTTGGTTCACACGAAGGGGTATCTTCGTGCGAGGGGACTTCATTCGCATGAGGGAGTTATGTTGGGCCAGTTTCGCGTATTTTAACCGGTTTAAAGTATTTCAAGCATAAAAGTATAATGTATGAGTATAAAGCACATAAAATTGATGTTTCAAGTATTCCAAGTATGCGTTTTCGTGTACGAGCATGTATTCAAGATTGCAATGTATAACACAAGTATGTAACCTGTATAAGTATAAAACAATAGAGTTTCATTATGATTAGAGTCTCGGATTACAATGTTTGGAAAGGAAATCCGAATACGGTACAATTACAAATTTCCAAAAATAGAAATACGATTACACTTTCTAAATAAGAAAAGTACAAAATACGAAGCGTTAGAATTTTACAAAATATTTGTGTCACTTTTAAAACATTTAGCTGTATTAATCCCCAGTCATTTCTTCTCTTCTTATTTGGTAGGATTTGATGCCATTTGTCTTGGCCATCTTCTACAATGTCTAGGATACTTAATATACTTTCTTATCAGTTCTTACGTGCATTATAAAGATATTCTATAGATATCATGCAAATAGGCATTACTGTTTATTTATATACTAGAATCATATTATTTGGCATGTTTATTTATATACTAGAATCATATTATTTTTTGTTTTCAATCAGGTGTGAATGGCTTAACATCAACTTTTCCAGATGCCTCTAGAAGAGATTTACCACAATATTTTCTTCCCAATTAGGATTTTTTGATTTTTTATTTTTTAAAATTTTCAATGGTTTTTTGATTTTTAATTTTTCTAAATATTTGATATTTTTTGGGATTTTTTTAATTTTTTATATTTTTGTGATTTTTTTTCTATTTTAATTTTTTTTCTTTTTGAAGTTACAACTCTGAACACTCGAACAGGATGAAGAGTCTAATGTGATGCTCTTTTTAGGGTTACCCACTTACCCAACGTAATACACATGCTGACTCGTTAATTAATTAAAATAGATATCTTAAAATCCATCCTGACACATCCTTATTTATTTCTTAACCCATCTTGACCCATCCTTATTTTTAAAATAACCCAAAATAACCCAAATGGTTTTTATTGCCAGGCCTAACCAAAAGTAATGTTATGCAATGGTCATCCAACTAGTTGATTTATCGATTTAGTAGGTTATAATCTCATGTATTACATGGGTTAATAAATGTAATGTTATATAATTAGTAATAAAAATTTATGTTTTAAAAAACATATGAATTGCGGTTGAATAAACCAATGTATTATACTATTTGAATAAAATATAATTTGTTAATATATACAGTCGTCAATATATATTTAAACAACCAAACATTGGCGTGATAGTCATTAATTTTGTTAACATACACAGTCGTCAAGATATGTATTTAAAAAATGAACATTGACGTGACAATCATAAATTTTTTTGTGTTAATTTTTAAATATTATTTCTTTCAACTGGGAATTAACTTTGATTTTTTTAATATCACAAATTTTTATTATTTAACATATGGTATTTTAGTTTCTTTCATTCTTACCATCTAACCATATTAAATATTTGATTTTTTTTAGAAATTACTTATAAGACAATTATTGTCATTATTCTTCGTTTTTTAAATATTTTAACCAACATGATTTTGAATTTGGTAAAGCTTTTAACTAAAAAATATATATAAGTTTATTTAAAAAATAATAATTAATTTCATTTAAAATTCATTTGTTGATATATAATAACAATCTTTGTCTTTAACTAAAAGAGTAAATTGCCATTTTAGTCCCTGAGTTTTGTCCAAATTTGCCATTTTGATCCAAATAGTTTTATTTTCCCCCCTGGGTCCCTGACTTTTACATTTGTTGCCATTTTGATCACTTTGCCTAACTCCATCCAAAAACCCAGTTACTCTTTTCAATTTAAACCTTTTCAGTTGCCATTTTGATCCAATTCCAAAAAATCAAAAAAAATCCAAAAAATTCTAAAAAATTTAAAAAATCTAAAAAATTCAAAAAAATCTAAAGAATTCAAAAAAATCTAAAAAATTCTAAAAAATCATAAAAATTCTAAAAAATCATAAAAAATCATAAAAAATCTAAAAAATTCAAAAAAATATAAAAATCAAAAAAATTCTAAAAAACCATAAAAATTCTAAAAAATCCAAATAATTCTAAACGGTTCGCGTCGAAACGGTTCGGTTCGATACGGTACGGGTCGAAACGGTTCGGTTCGATACGGTACGGGTCGAAACGGTTCGGTTCGAAACGGTTCGCGTCGAAACGGTTCGGTTCGAAAGGGTTCGCGTCGAAACGGTACGGTTCGAAACGGTTCGGCTCGAAACGGTTCGGCTCGAAACGGTACGGTTCGAAACGGTTCGGGTTCGAAACGGTTCGCGTCGAAACGGTTCGGTTCGATACGGTACGGGTCGAAACGGTTCGGGTCGAAACGGTTCGCGTCGAAACGGTACGGTTCGAAACGGTTCGGCTCGAAACGGTTCGGGTTCGAAACGGTACTGGTCGAAACGGTTCGGGTTCGAAACGGTACGGTTCGAAACGGTTCGGGTTCGAAACGGTTCGCGTCGAAACGGTTCGGTTCGATACGGTACGGGTCGAAACGGTTCGGTTCGAAACGGTTCGCGTCGAAACGGTACGGTTCGAAACGGTTCGGCTCGAAACGGTTCGGGTTCGAAACGGTACGGTTCGAAACGGTTCGGGTTCGAAACGGTTCGCGTCGAAACGGTTCGCGTCGAAACGGTTCGGTTCGAAACGGTTCGCGTCGAAACGGTACGGTTCAAAACGGTACGGGTCGAAACGCTTCGCGTCGAAACGGTTCGGCTCGAAACGGTTCGGGTTCGAAACGGTACGGGTCGAAACGGTTCGTGTCGAAACGGTTCGGGTTCGAAACGGTTCGGTTCGAAACGGTACGGGTCGAAACGGTTCGGTTCGAAACGGTTCGCGTCGAAACGGTTCGGTTCGAAACGGTACGGGTCGAAACGGTACGGGTCGAAACGCTTCGCGTCGAACGGTTCGGCTCGAAACGGTTCGGGTTCGAAACGGTACGGGTCGAAACGGTTCGTGTCGAAACGGTTCGGCTCGAAACGGTTCGCGTCGAAACGGTTCGGTTCGATACGGTACGGGTCGAAACGGTACGGTTCGAAACGGTTCGCGTCGAAACGGTACGGTTCGATACGGTACGGGTTCGAAACGGTTCGCGTCGAAACGGTTCGGTTCGATACAGTACGGGTCGAAACGGTTCGGTTCGAAACGGTACGGGTCGAAACGGTTCGTGCCGAAACATTTAATGATTTTTGGATTTTTTAGAATTTTTTTGATTTTTTAGAATTTTTATGATTTTTAGAATTTTTTATATTTTTTTGAATTTTTTAGAATTTTTATGATTTTTTTTAGATTTTTTTGAATTTTTTAGATTTTTTTTTTTTGATTTTTTGGAATTTTTTTGATTTTTTTGGAATTTTTTTGATTTTTTGGAATTTGATCAAAATGGCAACTGAAAACATTTTTTAAGGAAATCCCCAAAATACCCCTGTTACAAACTGGGTTTTTGGATGGAGTTAGGCAAAGTGATCAAAATGGCAACAAAATGTAAAAGTCAGGGACCCAAGGGGGAAAATAAAACTATTTGGATCAAAATGGCAAATTTGGACAAAACTCAAGGACTAAAATGGCAATTTACTCTAACTAAAAATATAAGTATCCATATATAAGTAGAAAAAAAGAAGCGGAAAACCAAAAAGTAGATCTGATTTCTTAGCAAGTAAGTCCTTGTCAACACAAGTAGTTTTTTAAAGTTTTAATTTGGTTCGTGTAAAACCTAATTTTGACCAAAATGAAGTCAAGTTGAAAGGTGTTGTTTAAAAAAGTACCAAAATAACCCCATCCTCTAAAATAGTTTTTTTTAACGGCCAACAAACTCAATCCCGAGCACTCTTGGGGCACCCACTGGACAAACGGAGTACTCCGATAGTAACTTGAGTACACCACCAATTCCGGGGAAAACCCGGTAACCCACCCGCCTATAGGCACGACGGTAAAATTACCGGTAAAACCCGTTTGGCTCAAGGATCCAACCCAGGTTTCCCTGGGTCTCCTATCATTGCCCACCAGTTCACTCAGCACCAAGTGAGAGTCGAACCTGCATCTCTCAAGAGAAATGCAAGCCCTCCACCACTTGATATAAAGATCATTGGCCATCCTCTAAAATAATAATTATAACAATAATACATTGATGACTTTTTAATACAAAAATTAGGGATAGTTCACGTTGTAAAAATACAATGTAATTAGAAGGCATATAAGAAAACGAGTAAATTCGTTCTTGTAGTTTGGCCAAATTGGGGGGGGGGGGGGGGGGGGGGGGGTTGTGCAGTTACACAATGAACGGAGTTAGGGATGTTAAAAAGGTTGACAGAGGTACGCGGTCGTCAGTTGGTCTAGGAGTTAACCGAAGTTGGTCTAAGAATTCACCAACGTTGGTGGAGAAGGACAAAGGATCTAATGGTGGTGGTGCTACTAGATTTTAAAGTAGATCTATAAACATGAAAGGTGGGTTAATGTAATTTTTAGTTTTTAATTAGGGTTATTGAATTTTAAATAATCTCAACTTCATCTATTGGTTGAGATTAATCCCAACTAAAGAAATATTTAAAGTCAATCCCATATGTAAACATATTTTCCTCCAACAATCCTATATTAACCGAATGTTAACCTAGTTATTTTTAGGATGACATGGCATTTCAAATCGAAACTAAACCAAACGGACCGGTTTTTCAAGCCGGTAGTAAAAATCGATCAAACCGTGGAGGAACCGAACCGGTTTGACTTGGAACCGGTCAAAGTCAAAATTGGTTCCAAACCGGTCAAAGTCAAAGTGGTTCCAAACCGGTTTGGGTTCGGAAAAAGAACCCTTTCGCTTTCCTCTATCTAGAAACCTTGCTTCTCGTTTCTTTTATCTTTTCTGTGACCAGACCACACTTTAAGCCCAGTTGATTTTTAGTTTGGTGACTCTAGTTCACCACTTTTGTTGGACCGATCATAGAGAATTAATTCTAGCCTATTAGTTTGTAACATCCAGCCCAATTAGTAAGTACTCATTCCACTTTGATTCTTCATTCAAGATTTCCAGTTTATTTTTCTTTTCTTTTTTCTAACTGATGGCCATTTTGATATCCTGCATTGCTATTAAACAAGATATTAATTTGAGTATTAAAACTAATTCAACTCTCAAGACTTATAGTTAATGTCACTCATGATTTTCTAAAGTGATAATATGTCAATTTCTCTCATTTAAACACATCAATTACATTATTTAACTTATTATATATAGAAAACCCACCATGTATACTAACCTATAAAATTAAATTATTGTGTACATAAGTTCTACCGAATAATAATTTGGTCAACAAGTTTGCTTATTTAATTACGTGCTTATATAATTTGGGTTATTTGTAAATTTTAGCATCATCGAAACAGAACGAAACTTGGGCCTTTCAATTTTAATTAAACTGAGAGTTAAATGCTTGGTTGGTCCCTGTGGTTTTCAAAAATTTCACACTTGGTCCTAGTGGTTTACTAATTACACTCGTGGTCCCAAAACTTGTCAAAAATGCACTCGGTTGGTCCCCAGCCCTAACATCAGTTAAATTTCTCAGTTAACTATGTGTGAAATGACTATATTACCCTTCAACAATTAAAAACCTAAAACTAAGAATCTTCATCACCATCTCTGCTCTCTCTCTCTCTAAAAATCCTTCAACATATCATCATCTTCATCACCATCTCTGCTCTCTCTCTCTTTAAAAATCCTTCAACATCTTCATCACCATCTCTGCTCTCTCTCTAAAAATCCTTCAACATCTTCATCACCATCTCCCTGAACTCTAACCCGTCGGACCAAATTACCCACAAAAGATCACTTATTATTACCATGAATTCAAAAATCAAGAATTACAAACTCGTCGGACCTGCAACCTTATTCCACCTTCCCTGAACTCTAACCCCATTACGAATCTGATCTGCAACATCAAACCTGTCGGACCTGCAACCTCAAACCCCAATACGTATCAGATCTGCAAACTCAAACAAACCCCTTCCTTTCCATCGCCAGCCAATAATAAAACCTGCAACCTCAAACCCGTCGGATCGAAGACCTACAATTCCGAATCAGATCTCGTTTAAATCCACTTCAAAGGTTGCGCGTGGCGAGAGCTAAGGTGTCTCCCGGAAAGGCGGAGGCACGGGGAACTGTGAGAGGATGATTGTGGTGATGGTGGGTGTTCAGTGGTGGTGGTGGTGGTGTTTGAGAAGAGAGAGAGAGATCTAGTAGAGAGATGAGAGGGAGAAAGAGGGGGGAGGTGACAGGGTGAGAAGATGATGGTGATGAAGATGATGCAGGTTGTGGTGGGTTTATAAAGAGAGTTAATAAGCAGAGGGTATTTTGGTCATTTAACATGAACTTAACTGAGAAATTTAACTGATGTTAGGGCTGGGGACCAACCGAGTGCATTTTTGACAAGTTTTGGGACCACGAGTGTAATTAGTAAACCACTAGGACCAAGTGTGAAATTTTTGAAAACCACAGGGACCAACCAAGCATTTAACTCTTAAACTGATCCTCTGTCTTTAGTTTTTTTTTTTTTTTTTTAAGGTAAACTACATTAAAACCGGCCGGCCTGGCCAAAAAACGCAGGACCGCACCAAAGACCGACTATAACATATACAAAGGATAATTACACCAATTTCTCCAAACAATGTTACTATGTTTGGACCTACTTTTTAACCATAAAAATCTAAGAGACTTCACCTCCCCAAAGATCTCATCACTATCGCCTCTACCGTTTGAGAAGTTCTTCGAATTCCTAGCTTTCCATAAGCACCTACAAGTCACCACGACAAGCCCACGGACAACCTCCTTTGCCTTCTTATCACCGCCGATACTTTTATGATAATCAAGAAGATCCCTGAAGGAAAAGGCAAAAATAGGCGGAAGCTTGGCCCAATCACTTAACCGATTCCATAACGTAATGAGGTATTGCAAGCCATGAATAAATGATCCACGGATTCGAGCACTTCCCCACAAAGAACGCAATCTTCCGAGTCCACCGTTATATTTCTCCTTAACAATGCTTGTTTAGTCGGAATACGATCGAGGACCGCCCTCCAAATAAAAATGTTGCACTTGGAAGGGATCCACCTATAACCCTTCGCCGAATAAATGTTCTCCATGATCACAGGCTCCTTTGCCAATTCTTTAAAAGACTTCGTAGAAAACTAACCCGAAACATCCGGTGACCAACGCCACCTATCCTTCTCAGAAGATCGAAGAATGTCGGCCAGAACAACCGAGCAGTCATCCAACTCCGCCACTTCCTCCGGGGTAACCGGAGGTCTAGACAAATCCCAAGTCATAATTTCGTCCTCTCCCGCAGCCGGTAATCGGTCACTCACCCAGCAACTTTTATTTTTTTCTAAAGCGAAAAACTCAGCCATTTAAGCATAAACGAGGTATCGCCATACCAATGATCGATCCAGAAACGAATACTACACCAGTCCCCCAAAACCCCTTTAATTAAACTATGAATTCTTTTACCCTTTAACAAAACTTTTGACTTCATTCTCATAATGTTTTTCCAAACTCCCGACATCACCGGATTGGAAGGCAAACACGACCACTTCCTACTTTTACCATGGCAAGAAGAAACGACGCTTCTCCAAAGGCTCTCTTCTTCCACCCTATATCTCCAGACCCACTTAGAAAGAAGAGCATCATTCACCATTTTGAGCTTACATATGCCTAGCCCGCCAATTTTTTTAGGAAGAGTAACTTTTTCTCACGCTACCCAATGCATTTTCCTAACATCCTCCGATCCACCCCATAAGAAATTCCTCATAAGGGACTCTAATTTATCAACCACTTTGACCGGCGCTTTAAAGATAGAGAGATAATAAATGTGGAGACTCTCTAAAACCGCTTTGATTAGAACCACCCGACCACCGATAGAAAGAGGATGTGCTTTCCAAGAAGCAAGACGCAAGACGATTTTTGAAAATCTTTACAATGGGTCCCAATTATTCTCCCGGTTCATGTTAGCACCTAAAGGAATTCCCAAGTATTTGAAAGGAAAATCCCCTTTATTACAACCCAAAACCGTCGCCAAACGGGCAATTTCATCCCCTTCAACTCCCACACCAAATAAGTTTGATTTATGAATATTAATTTTCAGACCTGAGCACGCGTAGAACACCCGAAGAATTCTAGCCACCATTAAAGTATTCTCCTCCTCCCACTCCCCCTCTATCTGTAATAACCCTCGGTAAAACCGATACCCTCAGTATATTTTACGTCACCCTATCATATCTTAAAATATCCTTATGTCTCTTATATTACACCCCATATGTGAAAACCGAGCCCGAAATACAATATAGTATTTAAAGAAAATATAAAAACTTAATTTTAGGGCTGAGGCGGGCCGCGTGAACCAACCCCAAACACCTACGCGGGCCGTATGAGAGTGTTGACCGGACTCCGCTGAATTCTTAAGTTCAAGCGGGCCGCGTAAGCTTAAGCTTACATTAACGCGGGCCGCGCGGACTCATAAAACGCGGATACATCCGGTGCTGACACGTGTCGACATCGTGTCAAGCCTAGTGGTGATCCGGACGAGCTATAGGTTGACCGCGTGTTGACGCGGGCCGCGTAAGGCTTAGCCTTACCTTACGCGGGCCGCTGGAAGTCTGATATCACAACTATAAATAGCAGGCATCAGTTTTCGTTTTCCGTCGCTCACAATTCATTCTCAATCTCAATTTCTGAAGTAGTAGAAATTATAGTCGGGTACTATACCCCTAATTAGCGAGGTTTTGCTCCGTTGTAAGTATTATAACCCCAGTTTCGTAATAGTTACGCTGCCCGATTGATTTAGGGTTCCGTAACAACTGTCGTGGTTTTGCCCGACGTAGTTGTTGGAATGCCGTCTCGGGGAGGGTATCATTAATATTTTCAAAGGGTTATGATACTAATCAATGTACATTTGTAAAAATCATAGATTATATCCAGGAAACCCTTACAAGAAGCCTAAGATAGCAAAGTGAGTTTATCCTCTTTTTGTTAACATTTTTGGTAATGTTTTACCAAAGCTTAAATATTTTACTATGAAATTTAGCAGTGATTGAGACTTTGTAGTTCTTCAATTACTGCCGGTATGTTAGGGTTTTGTATACAAAAATTTGTACTACTTGCGAGTAGTAAGTCGGGATGACAATACGTTACCATTGGACAATGAGTTAGCCAATGGGTAATATGACCCACAAGTCAGGATTGATAGTACCAAATGGAGTAATTGTGTAGACATAAACAATGTGATCGCTCTCAATACTGTTCACTGTGACTTTAAACTTGATTAAACTGGGATTCACTCACCAGTATTTCCCGCTGACAAATATTTTTAAAACATGTTTCAGGTAACCCAATGTGAAAGCCAATTAATAAGAAGCCAGCTGGAGAGCACTCAAGGCTTAGGAAAAATGTGGCTATAAAAGTTACCAAATAAACGATGTTTTAAATTCAATAAAATAGGGTGTATCCCTATAAATGTATTGTAATAAGAAACTTGGGTTTTACCCATGTGATTATTAATATTAAATAAGGTGGTTTTTCTCTGATAAACATTTCCTAACTACGGTCCTGATGTAAATTCCGCTGCAAGATTAAATAACCCTGATACTACCAAAACTTTGTGATCGCGTCCGCCCGTTCCCGGGGATCAGGGATCGGGGGTTGCGACAGGAGGTGGTATCAGAGCCTAGCGACTGGTCTGAGCCAAAGAAGTGTTCTGCTGACACTTAAAATTCTATATTTTGTGTTAGGAAATAATCTACGGAAATACGTGCATAACTGTATTTATTTGTTATGTGTTATTTGACTATTTGTTAGTTTTCAGTATGAGTGATCAAGGACCATCAGACGTGAATCGTTAGTTATCTGATTCACCTAGGAGTGAAGGTACATCATCACAGCCTGCCCTTTCAGGGTATTCTGCTGATCAGGAGGAGGGAATATTTACCTTTAGAGCTAAATCGGAAGAACCATTTCCTAATAAGAAACGAGGATGGTTCAGTAAAGAAGCTTTTGCTCGTAGGAAGAGAATGCGAAAATTGCAACAACAAAGGGCTTTAGCAGCCATTAAGCGAGAAACAGATGCCCATACACAGGACATACTTAATAGAAGCCTAGCCAATTTCCATATTTTAGCTACAACTGCTGCTGACCCAAGTCTGGAACAACTAGTAGCCCCACAACCACAAAACCCAGAACAACCCATGGAAATAGAAAATCATGTAAACCAAGTAGAGATGCATGACTTTAACCCAGAAGAAATCCCTAGGGTGCCTGCACCAAACCCACTAGACCCGAATTACGACCCTCTGGTGGGAAGACAATAGAGATTTTGTGCAACGTTACCCTATTCAGGATTATCCACCCATACAGAATATAGAAGCCTACCCAGGTATGGACCCTTTAGATCCCTATTACCAAGATGATTATATTAGGGAGATATTAGAGGATCCTTACCAATTTCATGAACTGTCACCCCATATCAGGAAAATGCACCCCAGATTCCAAACCCAGTCCGAGAACCTGCACCCCCAATGAGTGCAGAAAACGTGCAAGAACTTAGGACTTTTGGGGAGGAAATTTTAGAAAGCAGTGAGAGGATGCGTCAGGTGGGAGAGCGTCTCGTATGGAAATACGATGAGCGCAATATGGATTTTTGGATGAATCCATATCCGTGAATGTTAGAATGGAGGAAACGGTAGTAATAATAATACAGTATAATAAAATAAAATAAGATATGTGTGTACGGATGCATATTACTATTTTATTTCTGTTGGTATTGTAATCTTTATTTCTGTACTAGTGGGTAATAGACGCATAGTATATGAAAAGGAGTATAGTCGCAATGATTGACGGTTTTGGTTAAATTGTGTGTCATGTGATTAACTATATTACCTATTATTTGTGATATTAATATGGGATAAATGTTTAAAATTCAGATGGCCGACGAAGGAAATCAAGGAAATCTGAATAACGATAACCAGAGTAACATTAACGTGGTTAATGAAAATCCGAGCATCAATAACAATAACAATCAAGTGGACAATAGTGCTATCCAACACATAGTAGCACAGGGAATTATAGATGCTATGCCATTTATACTTCAAACTGTTAAGGATGCTGATAATAAAAGTAAACATAGCAGTAAGCGACCAAGTGAACCAGAAAACAGCGTGAACAATGGACCTGTACTTCAAATGCCCATTCCCAAAAGAAGAAGAACCATGCCTTATGATTGTTCTTATAAAGAATTCTGGTCTTGTAAACCAATGGAATTCTCGGGCAATGAAGGGGCCATTGCAACCTTACGCTGGATAGAAAAGACTGAGGTAGTCTTAAGGATAAGCAAGTGTGCTGAAGAAGATAAGATAATGTTTGCTTCTAATCTGTTTAAGAATGCAGCACTAGAATGGTGGAACACTATCCTCCAAACAAAAGGAAGTGATAGAACCTATAATATAGAATGGGAAGAGTTTAAGGACAAGGTAGAAAGGAAATTCTGCCCTCCAAATGAAAAAGAACAGATAGCAAACAAATTCCTAAACCTTAGGATGACTGGTGTAGATAGTAAGGGGTACACTAAAATATTCTTCGAATATGCTAGGATAGTGCCAACTCTTGCTTCACCAGAACCAGTATTAATCTCCCGTTATATCTAGGGATTAATTGGAGAGATTAGACACGTAGTTAAGGCAGCTAGACCTCAAACTATAGAAGAAGCTGTAGAACTAGCCAATACCTTGACCGATGAGTTAGTACGTACTAGAGAAGAAGATCAGAGGAGGAACTTAACCCAAAGGCTTACACAGGAATTCCGTTCTGGAAATTACAATCGTAGGAATATGGGTTCTACCTCTGCAACATACTGCAAGGTCTGCAAGAAAAAGCATTCGAGAAAATGCTCCACTCTCTGTAATTATTGCAAGAGGCCAGGACACAAGGAAGAAAATTGTAGGAAGAAAACTAGTAATGGATTATGCTACAACTGTGGAGAAAAAGGTCATATTAGGCCAAATTGTCCGAAATTAGCTCCAGCCACAGACAACAAGAATACTAAAAATGCTAGAGCATTTGTTTTGACTGCAGAAGAAGCTAAGATGATTCCAGATGTCATAGCTGGTACGTTTTTAGTTAATGATGTTTTTGCTAAAGTATTATTTGACTCTGATGCAAACCAAAGTTTTATTAATACATCATTTTGCAAATTTCTAAATCAGTCATTAACTAAACTACCACATGAATGCGTAGTAGAGACAGCTAATGGGGAAACTGTTAGAATTTCTGAAATCTTGCAGGGAGCAAGCATAGAAATTTTAAATCAGAAATTTATTGCAAATCTTTATCCTATGAATCTGGTAGGATTTGATGTTGTTTTAGGAATGGATTGGTTAATAGCCAATAAAGCCAGTATTTTATGTGATCAAAAGTTAATTCAAGTAAATTCACCAAAAGGTAAAATGATCACAATTAAAGGAGATAAAACCTCAAAGTTCAATAAATTTATCTCTGTGATGAAAACTGCAAGTTGTATGAGAAAAGGTTCTATAGTGTATTTGATTTCTATAATCATTAACACTAAAGGAAAGGATTTAAAAGACATTCCAGTAGTATCTCAGTTTTCAGATATCTTTCCAGAAGAATTGCCAGGACAACCTCCAAACAGAGAAGTTGAATTTAGGATTCATCTAATACCCGGAACAGCACTGATTGCCAAAGCACCTTATCGGTGGGCACCTGCTGAAATGCAGGAGCTAAAGAAACAATTAGATGAATTATTAGAGAAAGGATTCATACAGCCAAGCTCATCGCCATGGGGAGCGCCGATACTGTTCGTTAAAAAGAAGGACGGATCAATGCGTATGTGCATTGACTACCGTGAATTAAACAAGGTTACGATTAAGAATCGGTACCTGAAGGGGTAAGGTCCCAAAAACCTCATAATAAGTGCTTGGGACCATACCACAACCTTAACTTTCAGCCTGGCACCTTGCGCGGCCGCGCACTGGTCCCACAAAAAGAAAGACTTAAAAGGCCTACATCAGCCAACACTTGCGCCCAAAGGGAATCATAAAACCTTGCGCCTTTCCTACATAAAACAAAGGATAAAAATCCGGAGTTAGATACTTCCGCTTAATATCCAGACTTGGATATTATTTGCCCAGGCTTGGAATTTATTCATTTGCCTCCACACGATAAGGTACCACACCAGATTACAGCAGTAATCTTCTAGAAGAAATGCAATCGTGCACCACCAAGGCGGTTATAACCGTCTAGACACGTGTCGCTACCTCAGGCATCCTTGAAGTCACAACGAAGGCATGCAATTGGAGAGAAATCTCTACTTGATCACTTTACACGTGGCAAATCCCCAGCCTTCGATCTACACCATGATCCGTGTGCTCTCACGTCGAATCAAAGGACTTAAACGGAAGGAAATGTAACCGCTTACGGGGTTAGCATCTTCCGTCAAGTTTTCATCAACGGGTTTTCCCGCCCAAACGACTCCCGGCTATAAATATGAGAAAACTCAGGTATGAATTCAAGTTACTCACACTTCTCAAATACATCTTCTTCTTCATTACCAATACTTATTCTCACACCGGAGTCGGGTCAAGGAGAGAACCCTCTTCTCCCCTTGACGAGGCTAATGGTGCTCTTTTTTGCAGAGCTATCGGAGAAAAAGGTCTGTTAGACCTGAATCGATCGAGTGGAAACCAACCCTTTTATGCAGATTCAAACCCCCTAGATATCTCGGTTCCGACCATTTATCTAGTGTTTCTTCATTAGCGCCCACCGATTCCTCTGTTTTTTCCAGTTTTCATCTCGTTTCGATTTAGTTCTTTTCATCCTCTGTTTTGCACATGGCAGGGGATTCATTATTCCACCCATCAGATCCCCGATCCGAGTTTGAAGGTTCTATAACCCAAAACACTCAAAACAACGGTCATTCAGATAGGGAGAATTTCTCAGATCTAGTCATAGAAAGATCCCCAACACATTGGTTCAACAGATGTCAAGCTGCTTTAAACACAATCGTTATACATATCGCCAGATCTGAAGTCCCAAACATCAGATCTGGTGAAGAAAGCAACATTACAGTATTGGACCCACCAACACCCTGTCGGGGGGACATCCAATCTAGTCGTAATATTAAAATACAATTCAGAAATAGCAGCCATCAGAAAGTTAAGCCAAAACAAATAAACATGATTCAAGGAGGTCCATCGCGAAGGACAAACAAACGAAGTTATGACCAACATTGGAGGGAACAGCAAGTCGTATTTCCCGTCGTCCCAGGAGGCCCTCAGGAAGAGCGACTAGTCATTATTACTGGCATCTTCGGTCATTACCGGACAGACTATATGTTTATAGATCCGGGAAGCTCGATGGACATCATATACGAGCAGTGTTTTAAACAACTTGACCCAGATGATAAAGCACGTCTAGAACCGGTCGATTTTCCCCTCACCGGATTCTGCAATGAAGCTGTATTCCCATTAGGGCAAATAGATTTACTCCAAAATGTGCGCAAAGAGATTAAACAGATAACCCGGGGAGAGGAGGGCCCAAGTAAACGGGCAAAAACCTAAGTGACGACTCTGTAAGTTTTTCGCGGAAAGACATGATCCATCAAGTACGGCGGAAATATCAGAGAGTAAGTTAAGTTCCATATAATTATTAGCAAAACTTTGTAAAGCCTCTGTGCTCTATCCATGAATAAAATTGCAAAGTTTCTATTATTTTGTGTTTACAAAGTGCATGCAATTTCTTTTTAGTAAGCGCAAAAACATTATGGTAGTTATAAAACAAACTCCATGCACGGTCACTGACCACGTCACAAACGACCATAAATTCACACATGAGCTTTATACCAACTTCATTCGCCTTACTCAATAAAAGCAATTGTACTCATGCAAAATATTGTTAAACAAAACAAATAGAAACATGCTATTCTCAGCGTACAGATACGCCCTGAAGATTTTTAAACACGGCAGTGTTTAAGATACTTGCGCAACAGCGCACCATCAAAACAGGGATTTACATCCCGCATATTACGTAAAAAAATTGTTCAAATACAATTTTAAAACTACTCTAAATCTTCACCCTCATCCGCGTAAGTGCAGTTCCTGCCGGGTAACTGTCGCTTATCAGTTCTGGTCAACCAAAGCAGAAGTCCAAGTTAAAGTCAACAACAATGAAGAATTCAAGACCACATGAAGACCAAGGGGAGTTTGTTAGTGCACTTTGGGTGATAAGGGCATGCTTTCCAATTGTTAGGGTCTTTATTATACAAGTCTTGGAAGATAGTCCCAACTTTATCCTAGGGACATTTTGTCCAAGTTTTATGTCTAGGAAAAAGGTCAGGGGTTTATGTTAGGGACAAAAGTCAGGGTTTTGGTGTAGATTGATTGTCCGAGTTTTGTCCTAGTCTATATATATGTGTTGTATAGGATTAGGGCAGGGATCCATCCATGGATGAGGGATCGATCAAAAACCCTTGAAGCTTTGTGCACATCCTAGAGAGAGAGACTATGTGTTAGTGAGAGAAAGCTAGGGTTTAGATCTTTGTGATCTAAACCAGCTTGTAGATGATGTTTACTCCTTTGGTATGTAATCTGTGATGACTGATTCAATATAAAGGATTCATCTTCTACGTTTTTCTATCTTGTTCATCTTATGTTTGTTCTTCATGTCTTGAATCAAGTGCAATGTTTGATGTTCGTCATCGATCCGGTGCTTTAACAATCCGGAAAGATTTCCTTTAATTGCGCTACGTGATCGTCCGATTGCAACGCTACGTTTATCAAATCCATAACCGGAAGTTGCAAATTATTGAACTCTGTTTTCATGGAAGCAAGCGCGGCGCCAGTATTTACGCCAAAAGTTGCAGACTTACTTTCATCCCAGTTAACTTTTAATGCACTGTTCACATGTTGGGAACATTCAGCATATCCTTGCGCATACCCATCACGTCGCGCAGCAACCATTAAATTAGCAACGGTTTTATCCAGCTCTTCAGAGTTTAGCATAGATTCCGCAACCTAGGAAATCAAGAAAAAATAAGTATAAAAAAAAGCGCATATATGATTCCACAACAAGAAGGAGAGAAGAAACTTACGCAGGCAATCCCGCGATTTTTCAACCAAGCCATATCATTCTTTAAAGGTTCAAGCTCGCTTTCCGCTGTAACCCGCGCCGTTTCTGAATTTTCTAATTTCTCTTCAACTTCAGTCAAACGGCGGGAGGTTTCAGTATTCTCGGAATGCGCAAGCTCCAGATCCTTCTTAAGTTGTTCCTGATCAGAAACCAAAGCAGTAAGTTCTTCCAACTCTTTATCTCTAAGGGCAAGAGTGGCAAAATCTTGTACCTCTCGTTGCTCACTACGCTCCCTATGAGAACGCGCCTCCGCCAGCGCAGCTTCTGCATTAGCTTTCTCCTTCTTCAATTTTTCTACCTCCGCATCCTGTTTCTTCAATTTTTCAACCTCAGCCTTGAGGTTATTAATGATATTACGAAGGTTTGCTTTCTCGGCATTATCTTTTTCGCAAATTTTTCTCCAATTTTTACGTTCCTCGAAAAGGAGAGCAGCTTCAGCTTCCACTTTTCTTCTCCAACCAGCAACAGACCATTCCTCAGTCTTGCGCTCAGTCTCAAACTTAGCCTGATCAGCTTTTAATTTAGCCATCAACTGAGCCAGACGTCTCTCATCTTTGGCAAATTTCTTCTGAGACGCCATAAAGGATTCCTGCTCCTTATGCATACTATACCACTCACGTACTATGCGGTGAGTGGTAGAGACATGAGAAGCAGTTTCTGCAAAATAAGACTGGTAGGTCTGCTCATAAGATCGACTTTCCTGAAACTTAATCTCCCCAGGTGGAAGTGTCCCCTGCAACCAATCTTGGCACACATGCCAATCTGAGAAGGTATCGCCTTTCTTTAAATTCCAAACGGGGGCGTGAGGATCAGCAGCATCTTTCTCCGTATAAGTCCGGTAGTAGAAATCTCCCAAGGTTTCTTCTGGGCGGATTGGGGAATGTTTACCAATACCAGCAGATGAATCTTGCCCCGCAACTGTCACCTTCTCAACATGCTCCGGCATAGTGTCCGAAGGTTTAGGGGAAGGCGTAGAAGTTTTTTCAGTTGTTTCTGTCCCCAAATCTTGAAAAACAGCCTCAGGGGTTGGGGGATTATCAGCATCATCCACCACACTTGGATCAACACCAACAGGCTTCTCAGCTTCAACAGTCTTCTCCACACCATCATCTGCAACCTCTGTAGGCTCCACCTGGTCAGCAACAGAAGCGTGCGGAGGGGTAGAGGGAAGTCCTTCATTTACCACAGATTGCAGTTCTGTGGGAATAGGAGCAACAGGAACTTCTGGAAAAATAAAAATACTGTAAGGATCTAGTCCGCATAAAGAAAACAAGGAAAGACGCCACTTACCAGGAACAGATTCCGAAACAAAGGCACCAAGATTCCCTTTTTCTGGTGATTTTCTTCCTCTGAACTTTTTTAGGAGGTTGACCCTCCGCATCAGTATCAGTTTGCTTCCTTTTACCAACCTTTCTATGTACCAAATGCTCGGGACTAGAATCCAAATCAATAGGCTCGTTTGGATTGGAAGGGGGAATATCAGCAGAATCCCTCGGTTCAGGCTTCGGTTCTCGTACAGTTACTGCAGGAGTAAGACCCACCAAAGAGTCAGAAACCACCACATAATCACACCTGGAGTCAGAAGAATGGCGCGTACCTTTCTTCTCTCCAACATTCTTCGCCTTCAAAGGTTGAACCTTGACAGCCTCACTTCTCTTCGGCGCAGAAGTAAAAGTCGTTGCGCGTTTCTTCTTCTCAGGGCCTATGCCCAAATTCAACAACTCACCTACAAAGGCGCAAAATAAAAATTTACCCACAAAGCACAAGAGGGAAAACATAAACAGATATAACTTACCAGCACCAGCAGCTGGCTGAACAGATAGATCTGCATCCCGCGGAAGAACAAAATTCCTTACGATACGGTGGTACCAAAGCTCCTCTTCAGGTTTCTTCTTGATAGTACCCATTCTTCCACCTTCCCTCTTGAAGGCAACAACATACAGAGAAACAACTACATTCAAAGAGAAAGCAGGTAAAAAAAAAAGACGAAGAAGAAGAAGAACCCCAAACTTACTATGACCATCCTCCGTGTATACGGGTTTGTCATCACGCTCCATCTTCCAGTTCAAACTCATGCCAGCTCCGACAAGAGCTTTCTCTGGCAACGCAATGTTGGGCACATCTTTCAGATCTTGATACCAGTTCTCATCAACAGGGGTCTGAAGCGTTTCAATCGGAACATCGTCCTTCCCCCTTAAAACCATCTTCACCGGAATCACTCCGGCCTTGATAAAGAAGAATTTTTGCTTCCAATCGTGGAAGGATTTTGGGGGTTGCAGTAAAATCTTCTTTGCAGAAGCCCTCTGAACGAACGAATATAACCCTTGGGTACAATGCATCTGATGAAAAACCCTAAATCGGGGAACGGTTGGTTCAACATGCATTGTCCGACACACGAATTCGAAATGCCGAACCCTAACCATGCCAATAGGGTGAAGTTGGGAGATATGCAGGTTGTAAAACCCAAGGATTTCAAGGAAAAATCTAGTAACAGGCAAGCGAAAGTTACCATCACAGAAAAAATCCCAAAAGAGAGTAATATACCCAGCCGGAGCATCCGCCGCCGTCTGCCCCTCTTCAGGGTACAAAGCACCCCAGTTTTCCGGAAACTTGAGATTCTGAATTAAACCATCAAAAGACGCTCTAGGCCACTTCAACGGTGGAAGTTCAGCCGACATTTCTTCAGCAAGATCTTCTTGATGTTCTCCGGTTGACATAAGAGGGAGAATGATGGAAATTTTTCTTAGAAAAAAGGAACGGGGAAAGTTTTTCAACGAAACAATGATTGCACAAAAGAGGTTACCCAAACGTTATATATACTTATCGCAATAAATAGCATCGGTAACCGTCACAGCGACTTTTCCGGATATCACAGTTCTCCAAGCAGCAGAAAAAATGAATGTCAGATACACACGCGTTTGCACACGCGCGTGTAAGACGCGGACAGTAAAAACAACTGACAATGACAGATTGTCACTCAATTTACTGTACCAGTCAAAAATTTCAAAAATCTTTACAAAAACCAAAATGAAACTTTGTTCAAAAGTTTTATTATTTTTCGCGCCCAAAAGCATTTCCCTCTCACAAGTCCAGTGCTCCACTTATTTGCATAAGTACAACACTAGACTGGGGGGACTTGAAAGGGGTAAGGTCCCAAAAACCTCATAATAAGTGCTTGGGACCATACCACAACCTTAACTTTCAGCCTGGCACCTTGCGCGGCCGTGCACTGGTCCCACAAAAAGAAAGACTTAAAAGGCCTACAGAAGCCAACACTTGCGCCCAAAGGGAATCATAAAACCTTGCGCCTTTCCTACATAAAACAAAGGATAAAAATCCGGAGTTAGATACTTCCGCTTAATATCCAGACTTGGATATTATTTGCCCAGGCTTGGGATTTATTCATTTGCCTCCACACGATAAGGTACCACACCAGATTACAGCAGTAATCTTCTAGAAGAAATGCAATCATGCACCACCAAGGCGGTTATAACCGTCTAGACACGTGTCGCTACCTCAGGCATCCTTGAAGTCACAACGAAGGCATGCAATTGGAGAGAAATCTCTACTTGATCACTTTACACGTGGCAAATCCCCAGCCTTCGATCTACACCACGATCCGTGTGCTCTCACGTCGGATCAAAGGACTTAAACGGAAGGAAATGTAACCGCTTACGGGGTTAGCATCTTCCGTCAAGTTTTCATCAATGGGTTTTCCCGCCCAAACGACTCCCGGCTATAAATATGAGAAAACTCAGGTATGAATTCAAGTTACTCACACTTCTCAAATACATCTTCTTCTTAATTACCAATACTTATTCTCACACCGGAGTCGGGTCAAGGAGAGAACCCTCTTCTCCCGTTGACGAGGCTAACGGTGCTCTTTTTTGCAGAGCTATCGAAGAAGAAGGTCTGTTAGACCTGAATCGATCGAGTGGAAACCAACCCTTTTATGCGGATTCAAACCCCCTAGATATCTCGGTTCCGACCATTTATCTAGTGTTTCTTCAGTACCCATTACCGAGAATCGATGATTTGTTTGATCAACTTCAAGGAGCGCGATTTTTCTCTAAAATCGATTTAAGGTCAGGATATCATCAATTAAAGGTACAGGAAGAGGACATTCCTAAGACCGCATTTAGAACAAGGTATGGCCATTATGAATTTACTGTCATGCCATTTGGTTTAACCAATGCCCCAGCTGCATTTATGGACATGATGAACTGAATATGTAAGCCATATTTGGATAAATTTATAATTGTTTTCATAGATGATATTCTAATTTACTCTAAGAATAAAGAGGATCATGAAAGACATTTGCACACACTTTTAAGTCTGTTAAGAAAGGAAAAACTTTATGCTAAGTTTTCTAAGTGTGAATTTTGGTTAGAACAGGTGCAATTTCTTGGACACCTAGTCAATCATGAAGGAATTCATGTAGATCCAACAAAGATCGAGGCAATTACTAAATGGAAAACCCCTGAGTCACCAACCAAGGTTAGAAGTTTCTTAGGATTGTCCGGTTATTATAGAAGATTTATTCAAGATTTCTCTAGAATAGCCATTCCCTTAACTAAGTTAACTTGTAAATCTGTTAAGTTTGAATGGGGAGTAAAACAAGAAGAAGCCTTTAGAATTCTTAAGCAAAGATTAACCCATACACCTATACTAGCATTACCAGAAGGAACTAAAGACTTTGTGGTCTATTGTGATGCTTCCAAATTAGGTTATGGATGTGTATTGATGCAGAGACAAAAGGTTATAGCTTACGCATCTAGACAACTTAAGAATCATGAAGAGAATTATTCAACCCGTGATTTAGAATTAGGAGCTATAATTTTTGCTCTTAAAATTTGGAGACATTATGGTAGTAAGTTTACCATATTTACTGATCACAAAAGTTTAAGGTATGTTTTCGGGCAGAAAGAGTTGAATATGAGACAAAGACGTTGGATGGAATTTCTTAGTGATTATGATTGTGATATCCAATATCATGAAGGAAAAGCCAATGTAGTGGCAGATGCTTTAAGTCGAAAGTATTATGAAAAACCAAGAAGGGTACGTTCTCTTAAATTAAATCTATAAGTAGATTTAAATGATCATATAAGAGAAGCACAAGAATCAGTAATCAAGGATGATTCTGAAAAATTAAAAAGGTATGCTAAAAGAATTGGAACAAGGGACAGATGGAATTTGGAGATTCCATAAAAAGAGAATGTGGATACCTAAATTAGGAAATCTACGTCATCGTATATTAGAAGAAGCTCATAAGTCCAAATATACGATGCATCCAGAAAGTGATAAAATGTACCAGGATTTAAGGAAAAATTTCTGGTGGATAGGAATGAAAAAGGATATAGCAGCTTATGTTTCTAAATGTTTAACTTGTTCACAAGTTAAAGCTGAACATCAGAAACCCTCAGGTTTGTTACAACAATTAGAAATGCCAGTTTGGAAATGAGAATTTATAACAATGGATTTTGTTACTAAATTACCCAAAACTAAGAAAGGAAATGATACAATCTGGGTGATTGTAGATAGACTAACTAAGTCAGCTCATTTTTTTTACCAATGAAGGAAACAATTAGTATGGAACAATTATCTAAGTTGTATGTAAATGAAATTGTTTCTTTACATGGCATTCCTTTATCAATTGTTTCTGATAGAGATAGCCGCTTTACATCTCATTTTTGGTCAAGTTTCCAAAAGGCAATGGGAACTAAGTTAAAACTAAGCACAGCTTATCAACCTCAAACGGAAGGACAAAGTGAAAGGATAATTCAGACAATGGAGGACATGCTTAGAGCTTATGTAATTGATTTTGGAGGAAATTGGGACGATCACTTACCTTTAATAGAATTTTCTTATAATAATAGTTAGAGTAAAATGCACGGATAGTCCCTGTGGTTTTGTAAAATAACACTTATAGTCCCCAACTTTTGAAAATTACATCGGTGCTCCCCGTGGTTTGACAGTTTGTTACTCGAATAGTCCCTGGTGTAGATGTCCGTTAGTTTTCTCCGTTAAATCTATGTAAAATGACAAAATTACCCATTGCTTTTATTAAAATGGGTCCCGCGAATAATGCCTAACCATCTTCTTCAAACTAAATCACAGTCTATCTCTCTCTCCACCCCACACCTTCTTCTTCCTCTCCATTGTTCATGCTCCACCCCCTCATCTTTTTCCTCATCCTCTCTCTCTCTCTCTTTAAACCCACTACCACCACCACTACTTTCACCTTCAACCCACCACCACCACCTCAACCGCCACCTTCAACCTTGCAACCACCACCTCCACCTCCACCTTTACACACCACCACCACCACCGCTTTCACAAACCACCACCATAACCCGTTTTTTCAGTAGACAAAGACCCGAACCGAACCGAATCATAACATACCTTCACAAACCATCACTGTATCTCGTTCCGCTGGTGGACCAGTGGAGATTTAACAGCGGCGATTGGTCCGACCGGCGTTACCTGTTTGGAGACGGTAGGGATGATGTTGTCGCCGACTATACTCCATGTTTCGCTAGTTCGGTGTTACGTGTTTGGAATTGTAAAGTCGCTGTCAAAATTGGGGGAAACAAGGGTGCTATGCTCAGACAAATCACTATTTGGGGAAAAACAAGGGCAATGGAGCATGAACAATGGAGAGGTTGTTCAATTGCCGATGGCGGTTTAAGATGATGATGGGTGGTGAATAGAGAACAAGGGCATTTGGATTTACAGGGATGTGTGGGTTTTAGTAGATGAAGACTGTGATTTAGTTTGAAGAAGATGATTAGGCATTATTTGCAGGACCCATTTTAATAAAAGCAAGGGGTAATTTTGTCATTCCACATAGATTTAACGGAGAAAACTAACAGACATATACTCCAGGGACTATCCGAGTAACAAACTGTCAAACCACAGGGAGCACCGGTGTAATTTCCGAAATTTGGGGACTATAGGTGTTATTTTACAAAACCACAGGGACTATCCATGCATTTTACTCTAATAGTTATCACACAAGTATCAATGCTGCACCATTCGAAGCACTTTATAGACGAAAGTGCTGAACCCCAGTCTGTTGGGCAGAAATTGGAGAAAAACAACTATCCGGACCTGAGATAGTACAAGAAACAACTGATAAAATTATTCAAGTCAAGGAACGACTGAAAGCAGCACGTGATAGACAGAAGAGTTATGCCAATAACCGACGCAAGCCATTGGAATTTCAGGTAGGAGATAAAGTATTGTTGAAAGTCTCTCCTTGGAAAGGAGTGGTAAGATTCATCAAACGGGGAAAGCTAAGTCCCAGGTATGTTGGACCTTTTAAGATCATTAGAAAAATAGGACCTGTAGCCTATCAGCTACAACTGCCAGAGGAAATGGAAGGAATACATGATGTGTTTCATGTATCAAATCTTAAAAAGTGTTTAGCTGATGAATCGCTGATAGTACCTCTTAAGGATATAGAGGTAAATGAACAACTTAAGTTTGTAGAAAGACCTCTACAAATTGAAGACAGAAAAGTCAAGAATCTCAAGCATAAGCGTCTAGTTCTAGTCAAAGTGAAGTGGGATTCCAAAAGAGGACCTGAATACACATGGGAGCTTGAATCAGAAATGCAAAAGAAATACCCGCATTTGTTTCAATAGATCTCGAGGACGAGCTCTAAATAAGGTAGGGAGAATGTAACAACCCTCGGTAAAACCGATACCCTCAGTATATTTTACGTCACCCTATCATATCTTAAAATATCCTTATGTGTCTTATATTACACCCCATATGTGAAAACCGAGCCCGAAATACAATATAGTATTTAAAGAAAATATAAAAACTTAATTTTAGTGCTGAGGCGGGCCGTGTGAACCCACCCCAAACACCTACGCGGGTCATATGAGAGTGTTGACCGGACTCCGCTGAATTCTTTAGTTCAAGCGGGCCGCGTAAGCTTAAGCTTACATTAACGCGGGCCGCGCGGACTCATAAAACGCGGATACATCCGGTGCTGACACGTGTCGACATCGTGTCAAGCCTAGTGGTGATCCGGACGAGCTATAGGTTGACCGCGTGTTGACGCGGGCCGCGTAAGGCTTAGCCTTACCTTACGCGGGCCGCCTGGAAGTCTGATATCACAACTATAAATAGCAGGCATCAGTTTTCGTTTTCCGTCGCTCACAATTCATTCTCAATCTCAATTTCTGAAGTAGTAGAAATTATAGTCGGGTACTATACCCCTAATTAGCGAGGTTCTGCTCCGTTGTAAGTATTATAACCCCAGTTTCGTAATAGCTACGCTGCCCGATTGATTTAGGGTTCCGTAACAACTGTCGTGGTTTTGCCCGACGTAATTGTTGGAATGCCGTCTCGGGGAGGGTATCATTAATATTTTCAAAGGGTTATGATACTAATCAATGTACATTTGTAAAAATTATAGATTATATCCAGGAAACCCTTACAAGAAGCCTAAGATAGCAAAGTGAGTTTATCCTCTTTTTGTTAACATTTTTGGTAATGTTTTACCAAAGCTTAAATATTTTACTATGAAATTTAGCAGTGATTGAGTCTTTGTAGTTCTTCAATTACTGCCGGTATGTTGGGGTTTTGTATACAAAAATTTATACTACTTGCGAGTAGTAAGTCGGGATGACAATACGTTACCATTGGACAATGAGTTAGCCAATGGGTAATATGACCCACAAGTCAGGATTGATAGTACCAAATGGAGTAATTGTGTAGACATAAACAATGTGATCGCTCTCAATACTGTTCATTGTGACTTTAAACTTGATTAAACTGGGATTCACTCACCAGTATTTCCTGCTGACAAATATTTTTAAAACATGTTTCAGGTAACCCAATGTGAAAGCCAATTAATAAGAAGCCAGCTGGAGAGCACTCAAGGCTTGGGAAAAATGTGGCTATAAAAGTTACCAAATAAACGATGTTTTAAATTCAATAAAATAGGGTGTATCCCAATAAATGTATTGTAATAAGAAACTTGGGTTTTACCCATGTGATTATTAATATTAAATAAGGTGGTTTTTCTCTGATAAACATTTCCTAACTATGGTCCTGATGTAAATTCCGCTGCAAGATTAAATAACCCTGATACCACCAAAACTCTGTGATCGCGTCCGCCCGTTCCCGGGGATCAGGGATCGGGGGTTGCGACACTATCAATGCATCGTCATCGTACAAAAGGGGTGAAACCACCGGGCCCCCGTTAGGAAGTTTTACCCTTTTTAATATCCCCAAGTCACATGCTTTAGAAACTATACAAGAAAATTCTTCCATGACAATAAGAAAAAGGAAGGGGGGAAAGAGGATCACCTTGACGTAATCCTTTTTGACATTGAAATTCGAACATAGGAGAACCGTTGACCAAGATTGAGGATCTAGCGGAAACAAGCACCCCTTTAACCCACTTGCACCATAACGAAGAGAAACTCATTTGGATCAGCATCTCTAACAGAAAACCCCAATTGACGTTATCGTACGCATTTTCAAAGTCGATTTTAAAAATGAAAGCTTTTTTACCCGCTTTCTTAAGCCACGACCAAACCTCGCTCAGGATGAGGGGGCTATATTATTGAGTTTTAGTATTATTCACTCGGTTCATGTTAGCACCTAAAGGAATTCCCAAGTTTTTAAAAGGAAAATCCCTTTTATTACAACCCACAACCATCGCCAAACGGGCAATTTCATCCCCTTCAACTCCCACACTAAATAATTTTGATTTATGATATTAATTTTCAGAGCTGAGCACGCATAGAACACCCAAAGAATTCTAGCCACCATTAAAATATTCTCCTCCTCTCACTCCCCATTATCAAAGAATCGTCAGCGTACAAAAGGTGGGAAACCACCCGGCCCCCGTTAGGAAGTTTTACCCCTTTTAATCTCCCCAAGTCAGATGCTTTAGAAACTATACAATAAAATGCTTCCATGACAATAAGAAAAAGAAAGGGGGAACGAGGATCACCTTGACGTAATCCTTTTTGACATTGAAATTTGAACGTAGGAGAACCGTTGACCAAGACTGAGGATCTAGCGGAAACAAGCACCCCTTTAACCCACTTGTACCATAATGAAGAGAAACCCATTTGGATCATCATTTCTAACAGAAACCCCAATTGATGTTATCGTACGCCTTTTCAAAATCGAATTTAAAAATGAAAACTTTTTTACGCGCTTTCTTAAGCCACGATCAAACCTCGCTCAGGATTAGGGGGGCTATATTTTGAGTTTTAGGATTATTCACCCGGTTCATGTTAGCACCTAAAGGAATTCCCAAATATTTAAAAGGAAAATCCCCTTTATTACAACCCACAACCATCGCCAAACAGGCAATTTCATCCCCTTCAACTCCCACACCAAATAAGTTTGATTTATGAATATTAATTTTCAGACCTGAGCACGCGTAGAACACCCGAAGAATTCTAGCTACCATTAAAATATTCTCCTCCTCCCACTACCCCACTATTAATGCATCGTAAGCGTACAAAAGGTGCGAAACCACTGGGCCCCCGTTAGGAAGTTTTACCCCTTTTAATCTCCCCAAGTCACATGCTTTAGAAACTATACAAGAAAATGTTTCCATGACAATAAGAAAAAGGAAGGGGAAAGAGGATCACCTTGATGTAATTCTTTTTTACACTGAAATTCGAACGTAGAAGAACCGTTGACCAAGACTGAGGATCTAGCGGAAACAAGCACCCCTTTAACCCACTTGCACCATAACGGAGAGAAACCCATTTGGATCGTCATCTCTAACACAAAACCCCAATTGACGTTATCGTACGCCTTTTCAAAGTCGATTTTAAAAATGAAAGCTTTTTTACTCGCTTTCTTAAGCCACGACCAAACCTCGCTCAGGATTAGGGGCTATTGGGTCTTATTATTGAGTTTTAGTGGGCTATACATTAAAAAAGTTGCTTAGAGGCCATATATATTTTCAGAGGGCTCATCTTTGAAAAAAAACTATAAAGTTAACCGGTTTTTGATAATTATAGGTAACGCATACAAATGGACGACGTCACTTGTCCACAGTATCTAAAGGCTCCAATCACATAAAAATTTAGCGAAGGCTCCAATCACATAAAAATCTAGCAAGTGTCATCTTATCCATAATCTCTTTTATAAAAATAAATAAATAAATAAATAAATAAATAAATAAAATACAAGAATCACATAAAAAACTCTATAAAACTGTCTACGTCCCATTACCTAACAAGTAACAACCTAGTTTCATTGAAGATATTGAAAAATTGTAACCATGAGGAATTATTGCATCCTTGTATGTTTGGTACGGGGTAACAGAATGGACGAGTTAATAGAATGGACAAGGGAATGCAATGGATAATTACCATTCCATGTCTTGTTTGGTTACCACGTAGGAATGCAATGTATTATTATTGTGTATTTTTTGGTAGGCAAGAAAAACGAAGGAATAAAATCAGCGGTGAGTGGTGGTGGTTGATGGTAGTGATTGTGGGTGGCGGCAGCAGTGGATGGTGGCGGCGGCGGCGAGTGCGGTGGAGGCGGCGATTGCATGTGGTGGTGACCAGGGGGTGCGTGGAGGCAGAGGTAGTGGTGGGTAGCGGCGGCGAGTGGTTGGTTGTGGCAGGTGGTGGTGGCGCCGACGGTAGTGGTGGGTGACGACGGCGACTGGCGTTGGTGGCGATGGTGGTTAGCAACGGTGGCGGGTGGCAACGGTGGCGAGTGGGTGGTGGCGGCGGTGGTGGTTGTCGGGGTGGCGGTGGAGGCGTTGACGGGTTACGGGTGGAGGCGACGATGGCGTCAGTGGTGGTGGTGGGTGGTGGCGAAGGTGGTAGGCTGTGGTGTTGGTGATGAATGGTGCTAGATGGGATGGGATGGAATGGAAAAAACATGGGGAGTGGATGAAATGATTTTGAGGGAATGTAATGTTTTATGGAATGGGTGATTCCATTCCATTGATCCATTTCATTTCGCCTCTCATTCCTGCATACCAAACACTACCTTAGTGTTACCTCTCTAATACACTCTTGATTCCACACTCTCATCTCTAACTATCGTGATGAAATCGAGCATCAGTTAAAGATGCAACACCCTAAAGAAAACATGAAGAAATCATATATCACCAATCATCACATATTTAAATGGGGAATTGGCATGTGATAATCTCACCTATACCTTATTGGCCATTAATAATCCCACCTCAGAATATTCCCCCTACTAGTCCCACCTTTCACCTATTTTTCCTACAATGGTCCCCCGTTAAAAAAACTTAACGGAGTTAAGCTTTTTTTCCACATTACAAACATATTTTTAGGGCTTTTGATCCGAACGATGATATGAGTCCATTGATGTAAAACTTACTTCGAAATGGTGCTCCAAGTGACTTGATTTTGGTTAATTGGAAATTTAAACACACAAATTGAAGCGCCATTTTCATCGTTTAGAGCACCATTTCGAGGAAATTTTTACATCAATGGACTCGTATCGTCGTTCTAATCAAAAGCCCTAAAAAATTTGTTTGTAATTTGGAAAAAAGCTTAACTCCGTTAAGTTCTTTTAACGGGGGACCATTGTAGGAAAAAAAATAGGTGAAATGTGGGACTGGTGGGGGAAATATTCTGAGGTGGGATTATTAGTGGCCAATAAGGTCTAGGTGTGATTATTATAGGCCAATTTCCCTATTTAAATTGAAGGTTCCTATTTAATCTTGGTTTCTTTTCGAGTCGTTACAATAACAATTGGGATGTGTGTATTCTGAGACTAAAACAAAGACTTGTTGTCCACATGATTATAGAATTGTTGATTGTATATGTTTTTGCATTGTTGCTGGTAAAAAAACTCTTGTAAAAATTTATCTTGGTGGTGATAAACCCTTAAAGATTTGTGATTTCTCTCTTTTATTTTTCATACTGTTTATATGTTTTTTAAGTTAGTCACCTATATGTACCAACCAAGTGTTTTATGATCGTAAGTCTTTATGAAATCGAAGTATTGTAGCCCTGACTGTGTGTGTCTGTTTTCAGGGGTTGCATATTGTTGGATCTGAGTGTGTATTGTGTTTTCAGGGGTTGCATATTATTGGATCTGAGTGTGTGTTGTGTGTGTTTTTCTTGGTAAAATAATTAATTAAATTGAGAAATTCAATCAAACAATAATATCTAAACACATCAAACAAAATCACAGATGAATATGGAATGATTTTAAATGATTCACTATGGATTCAATATATATAATACAAGCAATAAGTACATACTACTCCCCCTCACCAGGTGATCACACTCTCACTAAGTTTTTAAGCTCTTTGGCTCTTAGTGTTAAATAATTACAAAGATACTCAAAACTATATCTAGGATGTGTAAACTGTTGGTGATGTCATCATGAAAGCGACCTTCAACAACTTCATTAATTGTTGTAAATGCCAACAGTTGTGAAACTGCTAGATTGTTACATTGTTTCATTGAGCTGTTAAATCTTCAGAGAAATATAGTGAACTATTGGATTTCTCAGAACAGCTAGTTAAGACCTGACTCTTCTGGAAATCCAAAACTTCTTCCTTTGACTTGTTGACTGGTCTTTTGGTCTTCAGCCTTTGACTTTGGTGGTTGACTTGACTGATGACTTGTTGACCAACTCTTTTATGATCAGCACTTGTTCTCTTTATTTTTGAAGGCTGTAGTTTAATGAAACAAGAGTTGGGGCAGCTGTTTTGTGAAGCTTTCAAGGGGAGAGAAACTGTTGGACTTGAAGATTGTATTTTAACTTATTCAGTCAAGGATGATGGATCTTTTGGGTTTTGGCTTTCATCATCAGCACCTCTTATATAACCAAATAATCTCCCCTAAATCTGTTGATGCCAAAAGACACTTATTTGGGCATGTCCTTTATTCTTTAATTTTGTTGATGAAGAGTCCTTTGAAGGAATTTGTTGCAGCTGTGAACAAGGATAATTCCTTTATCTTCATCTTAGTCAACCATATTTGACTTTACAGAGAAAGTTTCTCTATCTTCACACCTTTTAATCTATAAGTAGTTTCTTATCTCTAAATCTCTAGGTTAGGGAATATTAGAAATTGATTCCCTTTGGATCTTTGAAGACCAGCATGCACTCCTTTCTTCTGAGGGGTGTGGGATTATTGAACATACTTCCAAATCCTTTTTATCCATAGAATATTAATCCTTTAGAGAACAGTTGATAAGGCTAGGACCTTCAGAAGCTTATGAAGAATTTCTTTGTAACATCAACTTCCAAGTTTTTTATAAGAGTTGGTTTATTGAAAAACTGCTAGTTTTTCTATATCTTTGCTTCCGGTTGATTTCATGTTAGCAGTTTCTAGATTAGATTGATAGTCCCAAACTCCTTGAGTTTTTATGGAAGAATCATCATTTTAATCCTTATTTACCTATCATCTTGACTCTTCTTTGCTAATCCAGTGATTGGTAAGAAGCTTTTAGAAGGTATCAGTTTAATTTTATAGGGTAGGAAGAATACTGGCTTTTCTTGAAAGTTTTCCATATTCTTAAATATTCTAGAAGGTAGGATGAATACATTATGTGATATGCATTTAAGTATAGTATCTCCTCCTTTTTGGTATCAACATATTGATTAGATAATGATAGTAGCACGCCTGCTGGTTAGTGATGAGGTGGTATTTCCTCACCAGTAACTGGCAAATATGAAAGAATGAAGCTCTTATTTGGGAGGCCAGCTGTTAGGTAATTTCATGGTGCAGCTGGTCTTAGCTTGAGGCATGTTGGTGACCATTTGAGCTCACTATCAATCAATCCACCAACCACTCAAAGCTTCTAAAGTAACTGATGCAAGATTTCGGTGCTTATGGTCAAGTGCAAGCATGTAAAATGTTCATCATTCAAATCCTCAGGCAAACTACTCCAATATACAAAGCTTATAGTGAAAAAGCTTTGTTGAGTAGTTTCTGATACAGGGGAACTAGTAGTTTGAGAAACTACTGGTAACTAAGCTTAGGATTGAATTTGTGCTTCTGAGGGAGTTTGAACTTGTGCATGTGACATGTTAGCATGAGGTGTGTGATATTGCGAATGACAATTCACATGTGGATATGAATTTTGAATGTGTGGATGTACCAAGTGTGATGTAGATTGTGTGTATAACCAGGGGTATTTTGGGAAAAACTTTTATATGAGTTTTGAAATCCCAAATATTGACCAGCAGTTGATTGATTCATTTGATTAGGATAAGTCACAATTGGTACATAGTTTTGTGTAGGATTCCTACACTCTCTTGCAAAGTGACCTGGCCTATGACATCTATATCATTCAACCCTATATTTATCCTTCTCAAATTTACCCCTTCCCTCTACATCAGGAAATTTCCTACCAGTTTTGTTATAAAATTGATTAGACCTAATACTCAATAGAGCAAGCTGGTCAAGGAGGTTAAACTCTTCCTCGTCAACAAAGTCCCCATTGGGGTATGATCATACATCATCAAAGCATAATTCTGATTTACCACAAGTGATGCGTCCTTTTGAGAACACAAAACTAGTAGTTATATCAACAAAGTGATCATAATTTTGTTCATTCACTCTGTAAGATGATGATGACTCATCTTGACTCACCAGGGCTATGTTATCAGCAGTTTTGCCTGATGACATCAGCTTTTATTTTTAGTCAAGCTCTCTCTCATAAGTGAGGAGTTCCCCATGAAGCTGTGTAAGAGTCATTTCTTTAAAACCAATAGAAGTTCTCAACACATAATTAGTTGTTTCCCATTTATCAGGGAGTGGTCTCATAAATCTGTGACTCAGAGCAAAGTTAGTAAACACTTTATCTGCAAGCTTAAGCTCGTTGATAAGATAATTAAACATTTCAAACTGTTGAGTCAGAGATTCTCCCTTGATATGAGCAAATGTTTTGTACTGTTGATTTAATGTTTCTCTGTTGTTCTCTTGAACCTCATTTATAGCAATGAATTGTTCATTCAAAGCATTCTACAACTATTTGGAATTCTTACAAATGGAGCAATCCAACATAGATTTCATTGGGTAAGACAATGGCCAGTATCCCGAATTCCTTAGCATCGAGCTCCAACTTTTGGAAATCTTGCTCAGAGTAGTATGTGGTCTTCTTAGGAATATTAGCATTCGGTTGTTCAGTACTCGAAACAAAGGGAAAATGAGGGTCATATACCACTGATCTCCAGCCACCAGGGTTCTGTTGTGACAAGTGATGACCTATCCTTCATTGCCATATTTTGAATTCTTGACGAACAAGCATTGGAGGCTTGTTTGCCAATCCGGTATTATGAGGATCATGAGTGATTGACACCTTTCTGAGTTCTATTGAATTTTAATTCAGAAAAAAGAGTATAAAAAACAACTAGTTGATCTGATGGTCCAATTCTTCTCAATGTACTTTGATCACTCAATCAGTTATCAATTTAAGCTAGATTATCTTCTGAATCAACAGTGAAGTCATTCAGTGAACCTTGCTCTGATACCAATTGTTGGATCTGAGTGTGTGTATTTCTTGGTAGAACAGTTAATTAAATTAGGGAATTCAATCAAACAATAATATATAAACACATCAAACAAAATCACAGATGAATAGGGAATGATTGTAAATGATTCACTATGGATTCAATATATGTAATACAATCAATAAATACATAATACTCCCCCTCACCAGGTGATCACACTCTCACTAAGTTTTTATGCTCTTTAGCTCTTAGTGTTAACTAATTACAAAGATACTCAAAACTATATATCGGAGGTGTAAACTGTTAGTGAAGTCATCATGAAAGCGGCCTTCAACAGCTTCATTATTTGTTGTAACTGCCAGCAGTTGTGAAACTACTAGATTGTTACACTTTTTCATTGAACTGCTGGATCTTTAGAGAAATATAGTGAACTGCTGGATTTCTCAGAACAGCTGGCTGTGACCTAGCTCTTCTAGAAATCCAAAACTTCTGCCTTGACTTGTTGATTGGTTTCAGATTAATCGGACAGGGTAACGTTTCAGTGATTAGGGTTTAGTACACTTTCTGTGGAGCAGGGTTTCGAGGTTTAGGGGTTTGGCGAAAGAAAAGAAGAGCGAGAGAGTATAAGTTCATGAAATTAGATCGACCTGGTGCAAATGATCAAGTCCCAGATCGACCTTTTTATAGCCCAAATGGGCTTCTTCCGCGCGTCGCGGAAGGAGATGGGGATTCTCCCGTGTGTCGCCAGGAGGGTCGGCTTGGCATAGACTGCCACGTGTCCTAGGTAGGTTGGACACGCGTCGCGATGTCGTGACACGTGTCCCTAGCCGCCTTTGTCGTCCAATCGCGCGTTTTTTCTCAATTTTCGTGCCGATACTTATTGCGTATGCTCGAGTCTTGATTCCAATTGGTTCAGTTTTTAATTATGAGTCTAATGAGGGTACTTTTGTGTGGGTTGGTTCAATGATCGCCAGTTTTCTTAACTGCTAAGTTTTCTGCGCACTTTGGGGGTTTGGTTTACGAGTTTATTCGAAATATTTTTGATTTTATTGACCAGAAGACTTGGGTTGCTACATTCTCCCCTCCTTAATATGAATTTCTTCCTCGAAATTCGAAGGTTATTCAAAAAGTTGAGGGTATTTGACTTTCATTTCTTCTTCTAATTCCCAAGTTTTCTCAGGTCCTTTCTGACCTTCCCACTAGACCAACACTAGGGGAATTATCTTCTTCCATAGTTTTCTTTCTTGAAAGTCAAGAATCTTGATTAGTCTTTCTGTGAAGTTCAATTTCTTATCTACTCGCACGTCTTCTAATGGTATTGATTGGGTTGGATCTACCAAACACTTTATTAGGTTTGATATATGAAAAGTATCATGGATACCTTTTAATGCTTCGGGTAATTCTAGCTTGTATGCAACTGGGCCAACTCTTGCAATAATTTTGAATGGTCCAATGTACCTGGGACTTAACTTTCCACGTTTTCCAAATCGCATCACTCCTTTCCATGGTGAAACCTTTAACATTACATAGTCTCCAATTCGGAATTCCAAAGGTCTCCTTCTTTTGCCAGCATAACTTTTCTGCCTATCTCGGGCAGCCTTTAATCATTTACGTATCTGCTGGATCTTATTAGTTGTTTCAAGAATAATCTCAGTTTTGGTCAACTGATCATCTCCTACTTCTGTCTAACAGATGGGAGTTCTACATCTCCTTCTATATAAGGCTTCAAATGGTGCAGCCTTAATGCTAGAGTGGTAGCTGTTGTTGTATGAAAATCCGATCAAAGGCAAACGATTATCCCAGCTGCCTCCAAAATTAATCACGCAGGCGCGAAACATATCTTCTAAAGTCTGAATTATTCGCTCACTCTTGCCATCAGTCTGAGGATGATAAGCCATGCTTAGACTGATTCTGGTTCCAAGTTCCTTCTAGAAACTTGTCCAAAACCTGGATGTGAATCGGCTATCTCTATCTGAGATAATAAATATAGGCACTCTGTGTTTACTTACGTTTTCATCCATATATATTTTAGCCAACTTTTCTATTGGATAACTCTCGCCTATAGGTAGAAAATGTGCTGACTTGCTTAGTCTGTCAACGACGGCCCATATAACATTATACCCATTTCGTGTTCTTGGGAGTTTTTTGACAAAATCCATCGTCACTCTATCCTATTTCCATACTGGCAACTCCAGTTGTTGTAATTGACCGGCAGGTTTTTGATGTTTAATCTTAACCTGTAACATGTCAGGAATTTCTCAACGTACTAGGCTATGGATCTCTTCATATTAGGCCACCAATACCAATCTCGAATGTTCTTGTACATTTTGTTTGTCCCGGGGTGCATTATGTACTTGGATTTGTGGGCTTCATCCAATACTTTGCTTTGAATATTTCCAAATTTTGGAATCCAAATTCTCTGGCCAAATCTTAAGATTTCATCTGCCCCTTTTGTTAGTAATTCTTGCTTACCCAACATCCTTTCAGTCTTGACATTTTCATCTTTCAAGGCCTCACTTTGAGCATTCTTGATTTGATCTTTCCAATCAAGCTTGTCGTCAATCTTCAAGGCCTTTACCCTAATCGGTTTTAGGGCATCTACGACTATGTTATCCTTTCCTGGATGGTATTTTATTTCATAGTCAAAGTCATTGATAAGCTCCATCCATCTTCTCTACATCATGTTTAACATCTTTTGAGTAAAGATATATTTTAGGCTCTTATGGTCTGAGTATATTATGCACTTGGTACCATACAGGTAATGTCGCCAAATCTTTAAGGAAAACACCATGGCACCCAATTCTAGGTCATGCGTAGAATAGTTTTTCTCATGAACTTTTAGTTGTCATGATGCATAGGCTATGACCTTCTCTCGTTGCATCAAAACACAACCTAGACCATTCTGGGAGGCATCACAATAGATTACAAAATCTTCATTACCTTCTGGCAATGCAAGTATGGGAGCACTACTGTCGCAACCCCCGCCCCCTATCTGACCCGGGAAAGGGCGGCCGCGAACTCAGTGTCGGTGGTATCGATGTTTATTAATTTGGCAGCGGAAATTACACCAGGACCGTAGTTAGGAAATATTTTATCAGAGTAAAACACCACATTTTATATAAATAAACACATTGGGATGAAACCCAAGTTTTCATTACAAACTGATTTATAGGGATAAATCCCATTTTATTGAAATAAAACGCCTTCTTTATTTAGGTAACTCTTATAGCCACTTTTCCAAGCCTTTAGTGCTCTCCAGTTGGCTTCTAATTGGCTTTCACATTGTGTTACCTGAAACGCGTTTTAAAAACATTTTTCAGTGGGAAATACTGGTGAGTGAATCCCAGTTTAATCAAGAAAAGTTAATTTAATTTAAACAGTATTGAGAGCGATTACAATGTTTACATCTATCCAATTACTCATTCAGTACTGTCAATCCTGACTGGTGGGTCATATTACACATTGGCTAACTCTTCGTCCAATGGTAACGTGTCTCACATTTTGTATACAAAACCCCAACATACCGGCAGTAACCGTAGAATTACAAAGACTCAATCACTGCTAAATTGTATTGTAAAATAGTTAAGGTTTTGTAAAAACTGTTTATAAAAAGGAGATTACTCACATTGCTGTCTTAGGTTTCTGTAAGGATTTCCTGAGAATTATCTATAATTTACACAAATACATACGTGTTAGTATAATAACCCATTTTAACATTAGTAATACCCTCCCCGAGACGGCATTCCAACGACTACGTCGGGCAGAACCACGACAGCTGTTACGGAACCCAAGATCAATTGGGCAGAGTATCTAATACATATCCAGGGGTTATGATACTTACAACGGAGCAGAACTTCGTTATTTAGGGGGGTATTATACCCGAGTATAGCCTCTACTATGTGAAAATTGAGAGAGAGAGAAAGAAAGTTTTGGGACAAACTGACTGAAGATCCGATACGTGCAATTTATAGGGCTGATTCTTGGGTTCGTCGCGCCCCGCGTAAGCTTCAGCTTAGGTCTACGCGGCCCGCGACATAGGGGCATAGACCTTAGCCTTGATCGGTCACCACCCCTAGCCTTGACACGATCACGACACGTGTCGGCTCAGGGTTTCGCCGCGTTGATGATCGCTCGCCGCCCGCGTAAGATCCCTAAGGGGTCTACGCGGCCCGCGACAGCCCCAAAAATTTAATTTTTAATTAATTTTAATAATATTAAAGGTATTTAGGGTCCGTTTTCATGTATGGGGGTATTTTAGGACATATTGGGATATTTTAAATATTTTTAGGGTGTCGGAAAATATTTCGAGGGTGTCGGTTTATCTTAGAGTTGTTATATCCTACCCACCTTGTTTTAGAGCTCGTCCTCGAGATCAACTGGAACAAGTGTGGATATTTCCTTTGCATTTCTGATTCAAGCTCCCATGTGTATTCTGGTCCTCTTTTGGAGTCCCATTTCACTTTGAACAGAACTAACCTCTTGTGCTTGAGGTTCTTGACTTTACTGTCTTCAATCTGTAGAGGCCTTTCTACAAAATTAAGTTGTTCGTTTACCTCTATATCTTTAAGAGGTACTATCAGCGATTCATCAGCTAAGCATTTCTTGAGATTAGATACATGAAAAACATCATGTATTCCTGCCATTTCCTCTAGCAGTCGTAGCTGATAGGCTACAGGTCATATTCTTCTAATAATCTCAAAAGGTCCAACATACCTGGGATTTAGCTTTCCCCTTTTGATGAATCTTACTATTTCTTTCCAAGGAGAGACTTTTAACAACACTTTATCTCCTACCTGAAATTCCAACGGCTTGCGTCTGTTATCTGCATAGCTTTTTTGTCGATCCAGTGCTGCCTTTAGTCGTTCCTTGACTTGAATGTTCTTGTCGGTTGTTTCCTGCACTATCTCGGGTCCAGATAGTTGCTTTTCCCCAATTTCTGCCTAACAGACTGGGGTTCAGCACTTTCGTCCATAAAGTGCTTCGAATGGTGCAGCATAGATACTTGTGTGATAACTGTTATTATAAGAAAATTCTATTAATGGAAAGTGATCATCCCAATTACCTCCAAAATCAATTACACAAGCTCTAAGCATGTCTTCCATTGTTTGAATTGTCCTTTCGCTTTGTCCCTTCGTTTGAGGATGATAAGTTGTGCTTAGATTTAACTTGGTTCCCATGGCTTTTTGGAAACTTGTCCAAAAATATGAGGTAAAACGACTATCCCTATCAGAAACAATTGATAAAGGAATTACATGTAATGAAACTATTTCATTTACATATAATTTAGCTAACTGTTCCATACTGAAAGTTTCCTTCATTTGTAGGAAATGTGCTGACTTAGTTAGTCTGTCTATAATGACCCAGATTGTGTCATTTCCTTTTCTTGTTTTGGGTAATTTGGTAACAAAATCCATTGTTATCAATTCCCATTTCCATACTGGCATTTCCAGCTGCTGCAACAAACCTGAGGGTTTCTGATGTTCAGCTTTGACTTGTGAACAAGTTAAACATTTAGAAACATAGGCTGTTATGTCCTTTTTCATTCCTATCCACCAAAAATTCTTTCTTAAATCCTGATACATTTTATCATTTCCTGGATGCATTGTATACTTAGATTTATGGGCTTCTTCTAGTATACGGTGGCGTAGGTTCCCTAATTTAGGTATCCACATTCTATTCTTATGGAATCTCCAAATTCCATACATTCCTTGTTCTAATTCCTTAATCATACCTTTTAGCTTTTTAGTATCATCCTTGATTACTGATTCTTGTGCCTTTTTAATTTGTTCATTTAAATCTACTTGTAGATTTAAGTTAAGAAAACGTATCCTTTTTGACTTTTCATGATACTTTCGGCTTAAAGCATCCGCCACCACATTTGCTTTTCCTGCATGATACTGGATATCACAGTCATAATCACTAAGCATCTCCATCCAGCGTCTTTGTCTCATATTCAACTCTTTTTGTCCAAAAACATACCTTAAACTCTTATGATCAGTGAAAATGGTAAACTTGCTACCATAAAGGTAATGTCTCCAAATTTTCAAGGCAAAAATTATTGCTCCTAATTCTAGATCATGGGTTGAATAATTCTCTTCATGATTCTTAAGTTGTCTAGAGGCGTAAGCTATAACCTTCTGACGTTGCATTAACACACATCTATAACCTAACTTAGAAGCGTCACAATAAACTACAAAGTCTTCAGTTCCTTCTGGTAACGCTAGTATGGGTGCATGGGTTAATATTTGCTTAAGAATTCTAAATGCTTCTTCTTGTTTTGGTACCCATTCAAACTTAATGGATTTACAAGTTAACTTTGTTAAGGGAATGGCTATTCTAGAAAAATCTCGAATAAATCTTCTATAATAACCGGCCAATCCTAAGAAACTTCTAACCTCAGTTAGTGATTCAGGGGTCTTTCATTTGGTAATTGCCTCGATCTTTGTGGGATCCACATGAATTCCTTCATGATCAACTAAGTGTCCAAGAAACTGTACCTGTTCTAACCAAAACTCGCACTTTGAAAACTTAGCATAAAGCTTTTCCTTTCTTAATAAACTTAAAAGTGTGTGCAAATGCTTTGCATGATCTTCCTTACTTTTAGAATAAATAAGAATATCATCTATGAAGACAATTATGAATTTATCCAAATATGGATTACATATTCGGTTCATCATGTCCATAAATGCGGCTGTGGCATTGGTTAAACCAAATGGCATGACAGTAAATTCATAATGGCCATACCTTGTTCTAAATGCGGTTTTAGGAATGTCCTCTTCCTGTACCTTTAACTGATGATATCCTGACCTTAAATCGATTTTTGAGAAAAATCGAGCCCCTTGCAGTTGATCAAACAGATCATCGATTCTTGGCAATGGGTACCGATTTTTAATCGTGACCTTGTTCAATTCACGGTAGTCAATGCACATACGCATTGATCTGTCCTTCTTTTTAACGAATAAAATTGGTGCTCCCCACGGTGATGAGCTTGGCTGTATGAATCCTTTTTCCAACAGTTCGTCTAATTGTTTCTTCAGTTCCTGCATTTTTGCTGGTGCCAAACGGTAAGGTGCTTTGGCAATTGGTGTCGTTCCGGGTAGTCGATGGATTTTGAATTCAACTTCCCTGTCTGGCGGTAGTCCTGGCAATTCTTCTGGAAACACATCTGAAAACTGAGACACTATTGGGATGTCTTTTAGTTCTTTTCCTTTAGTGTTAGTGATTATAGAAATCAAATACACTATAGATCATTTTCTTATACAACTTGTTGTTTTCATCACAGAGATGAATTTTGTGGATCTAGATGGTTTATCTCCTTTAATTGTGATCTTTTCACCTTTTGGTGAATTTACTTGGATCGACTTTTGATCACATAAAATACTGGCTTTATTGGCTATTAACCAATCCATTCATAATACAACATCAAATCCTGCCAAATTCATTGGATAAAGGTTTGCAATAAACTTTTGATTTAAAACTCTATTCTTGCTCCCGGCAAGATTTCAGAAATCCTAACCATTTCTCCATTTGTTGTCTCTACTAGACATTCTTGTGGGAGTTTAGTTAATGATTGATTTAGAAGTTTGCAAAATGAAGTATTAATAAAACTTTGGTTCGCACCAGAGTCAAATAATACTTTAGCAAAAATATCATTAACTAAGAATGTACCGGCTATCACATCTGGAATCATCTTGGCTTCATCTGCAGTTAGAACAAATGCTCTAGCATTTTTTGTGTTCTTGTTGTTTGTGGCTGGAGCTAATTTTGGACAGTTTGGCTTGATATGACCTTGTTCTCCGCAGTTGTAGCATATCATGTTGTTTGCTTTCTTCCTGCAGTCTTCTTCCTTGTGTCCTGATATTTTGCAGAAATTGCAATATATGGAGCATCTTCCAGAATGCTTCCTTTTGCAATACTTGCAATAAGTTGCAGATGTGGAACCTACATTTTTCCCACGGTTGGAATTTCCAGATCGGAATTCCTGGGTAAGTCTTTGAGCTAGGTTCCTCCTTTGGTCTTCTTCTCTAGTACGGATTAATTCATCTGTCAAGGTGTTTGCTAATTCTACAGCTTCTTCTATGGTTTGAGGTCTAGCTGCCTTGACTACATGCCTAATCTCTCCAATTAATCCCCAAATATAACGGGAGATCAATACCGGTTCAGGTGATGCAAGGGTTGGTACTATTCTAGCATATTCAAAGAATGTGGTAGTATAACCCTTACTATCTACCCCAGTCATCCTAAGGTTCAGAAACTCATTCGCTATTTGTTCCTTTTCATTAGGAGGGAAAAATTTCCTTTCTACCATATTTTTAAATTCCTCCCATTCCGTGTTGTAGACCCTATCACTTCCTCTAAACTAGAGGATAGTGTTCCACCATTCTAAGGCTGAGTTCTTAAACAGATTAGAAGCAAACATTATCTTGTCCTCTTCCGCACACTTGCTTATTTTCAGAACAGCCTCAGTCTTTTCTATCCAGCGCAGAGTTGCAATGGGTCCTTCATTGCCCGAGAATTCTATTGGTTTGTAGGACCAGAATTCTTTATAAGAACAATCATAAGGCATGGTTCTTCTTCTTTTGCGAATGGGCACTTGAAGTACAGGTCCATTGTTCACGCTGTGTTCAGGTTCAGAGGGTCGCTTGCTATCATGTCTACTTTTGTTATTAGCATTCTTAACCGTTTGAAGAATATATGGCATTGCATCTATTATTCCTTATGCCACTATGTGTTGGATGGCACTGTTATCCACTTGGTTTCCATTATTGTTGTTTGGATTTTCGTTACCCGGGTTATTGTTACTCTGGTTATCATTATTCAGATTGTCCTGATTTACTTCGTCGGCCATCTGAATTTTAAACAGTTACCAGGTATTAATATCACAAAATAATATTTAATATAGCCAATCACATGACACGCATTTTGGTCAAAAGCGTCTATCATTGCGACTTTACTCTATTTTTATATAATATGCATCTACTACAAACCAATACTGGAAATAAAAATTACAATACCAACTGAAATTAAAGTTACACTACTAGTAGTAGGCATCCGTAGTTTTTTTTCTCATATATATTATTATATTATGTTATTATTATTATTATTATTACTACTACTACTACTACCCTCTCCACCATCACATTCATGGATATGGATTCATCCAGAAATCCATATTGCGCTCGTCGTACTTCCAGACGAGTCGCTCTCCCACCTGTCTCATCCTTTCACTATTCTCTAAAATTTCCTCACCAAATGTCCTGAGTTCTTGTACATTTTATGCACTCATTGGGGGTGCAGGTTCTAGGACTGGGTTTGGAATTTGGGGTGCGGGTTCCTGGTATGGGGGTGTAGGTGCCTGGAATTGGTAAAGATTCTCTAAAATCTCCCTAATGTATACATCATTATCGTAATAGGGATCTAGAGGGTCCAAACCTGGGTAGGCTCCTAGGTTTTGCATGGGCATGTCTTCATGTATGGGGTAACGTTGCACATAGTCCCTATTGTCGTCCCACCACAGGTCATAATTTGGGTCTAAGGGATTTGGTGCGGGTACCCTAGGTATCTCCTCTGGGTCGAAATCATGCATTTCTACTTGATTTTCAGGGTTTTCTATTTCCATTGGTTGGTTAGGAAAGGGTGGTTGTGGTTAGGGTGCTATCATTTGTTCCAGGTTAGGGTCAGCTGCAGTGGTTGCTAAGATATGGAAATTAGCTAAACGCCTATTAATCATGTCCTGGGCATGGGCACCGGTTTCTCTTTTGGCTGCTGCTAGTACTCTCTGTTCTTGTAACTTTTTCATACGCTTTCTACGCTCATGTGCTCCCCGACTGAACCATCCTCTCTTTTTCTGAGGGAATGGCTCTTCAGACTGAGCCTTAAACACAAATATTCCTTCTTCAGTATCAGCAGAGTACCCTGAGAGGGCAGGCTGAGAAGAGGCACCTTCGCTTCTAGGCGAACCAGATAATTGACGGTACGCGTCAGATGGTCCTTGGTCGCTCATACTGTAAACTAACAAATAGTCAAATAACACATAACAAGAAAATGCAATTATGCACGTATTCTCGTAATTTATTTCCTAACAAATTGAATTTTTGGTGTCAGCAGAACACTTCTGTGGCTGAATCAGTGGCTTAGCTCTGATACCACCTTCTGTCGCAACCCCCGCCCCCTATCTGTCCCGGGAACGGGTGGCCGCGAACTCAGTGTTGATGGTATCGATGTTTATTAATTTGGCAGCGGAAATTACATCAGGACCGTAGTTAGGAAATATTTTATCAGAGTAAAACACCACATTTTATATAAATAAACACATTGGGATGAAACCCAAGTTTTCATTACAAACTGATTTATAGGGATAAATCCCATTTTATTGAAATAAAACGCCTTCTTTATTTAGGTAACTCTTATAGCCACTTTTCCAAGCCTTTAGTGCTCTCCAGTTGGCTTCTAATTGGCTTTCACATTGTGTTACCTGAAACGCGTTTTAAAAACATTTTTCAGTGGGAAATACTGGTGAGTGAATCCCAGTTTAATCAAGAAAAGTTAATTTAATTTAAACAGTATTGAGAGCGATTACAATGTTTACATCTATCCAATTACTCATTCAGTACTGTCAATCCTGACTGGTGGGTCATATTACACATTGGCTAACTCTTCGTCCAATGGTAACGTGTCTCACATTTTGTATACAAAACCCTAGCATACCGGCAGTAACCGTAGAATTACAAAGACTCAATCACTGCTAAATTGCATTGTAAAATAGTTAAGGTTTTGTAAAAATTGTTTATAAAAAGGAGATTACTCACATTGCTTTCTTAGGTTTTCTGTAAGGATTTCCTGAGAATTATCTATAATTTACACAAATACATACGTGTTAGTATAATAACCCATTTTAACATTAGTAATACCCTCCACGAGACGGCATTCCAACGACTACGTCGGGCAGAACCACGACAGCTGTTACGGAACCCTAGATTAATCGGGCAGAGTATCTAATACGTATCCAGGGGTTATGATACTTACAACGGAGCAGAACTTCGTTATTTAGGGGGTATTATACCCGAGTATAGCGTCTACTATGTGAAAATTGAGAGAGAAAGAAAATTTTGGGACGAACTAACTGAAGATCCGATACGTGCAATTTATAGGGCTGATTCTTGGATTCGTCGCGCCCCGCGTAAGCTTCGGCTTAGGTCTACGTACCCCGCGACATAGGGGCTTAGACCTTAGCCTTGACCGGTCACCACCCCTAGCCTTGACACGATCATGACACGTGTCGGCTCAGGGTTTCGCCGCGTTGATGATCGCTCGCGGCCCGCGTAAGATCGCTAAGGGGTCTACGCGGCCCGCGACAGCCCTAAAATTTTAATTTTTAATTAATTTTAATAATATTAAAGGTATTCAGGGTCCGTTTTCACATATGGGGGGTATTTTAGGACATATTGGGATATTTTAAATATTTTTAGGGTGTCGGAAAATATTTCGAGGGTGTCGGTTTATCTTAGGGTTGTTATAACTACTAAGCTTTTCCTTCGGAAGATTGAAAGCTTCTTCTTGCTTTGGTCCACATACAAACTTTGCCTTCTTTTGAGCCAAAGATGTTAAGGGTGTAGCAATCTTTGAGAAATCTTGGATAAATCTTCGGTAATATCCTGCTAAACCTAAAAAGCTTCTAATCTCGCTGGGGTTATTTGGTGCTTCCCATTTCATCACAGCTTCTATCTTAGCTGGATCTACTTGTATACCATTCTCATTTATCACATGTCGTAGGAATTGGACTTCCCTCTTCCAGAAGTCATATTTAGAGAATTTGGCATAGAGTTTCTCTTGTCGAAGAGTTTCTAGAACTATTTTCGGATGTTTGGCATGATCGTTTTGGGTCTTAAAATAAATAAGTATGTCATCGATAAAAACAATGACAAACTTATCCAAGTATGGCCTTCAAACTCTATTCATTAGGTCCATTAATGCTGTAGGGGCGTTGGTTAGTCCAAAAGACATAACCAAAAACTCGTAATGCCCATAATGTGTTCTAAAGGCTGTCTTAGGAATGTCCTCATCCCGTACCTTTAGTTGATGGTACCCTGATCAAAGATCAATCATTGAAAAGTAGTTGGCTCCTTGTAGTTGATCAAATAAATCATCTATTCTTGGTAAAGGGTACTTATTCTTGATAGTTAACTTATTCAATTCTCGATAATCAATGCACATACACATTGGACCATCTTTCTTCTTAACGAACAACACCGGCGCTCCCCAAGGTGAGGAACTTGGTTTGACAAAGCCTTTCTCCAAAAGTTCGTCAACATGCTTCATAAGTTCTTTCATCTCTAAAGGGGCTAAACGGTAAGGAGCCTTCGCCACTGGTTTAGCACTAGGTATTAACTCGATGTGAAACTCTATATGGAGTTCAGGTGGGAGTCCCGATAGATCTTCTAGAAATACTTCATGAAAGTCACACACTACGGGGATTTCATTAACTTGCCTCTCTTCCTTAGCATCTACTGCAGATGCGAGAAAGGCAATACATCCTTTCTGGATATATTTTATAGCTTTCATTGCAGAGATGATTCGGGTCTTAGGGTTTGCATCATTCCCATTAACTAGTACCTTTCCTCCATCTACCTTACACAATGTCATCATTTTGTGTTCACAATCAAGGTGAGCACAATTCTTATTTAACCAATCCATCCCGAGAACGACGTCATAACCACTCAACATGGTCGACATTAAGTTTACAGGGAAACTGTTGTAAATTAGATTAATAACACAATTCCTAAAGATGTGGGTGATACTGTCTTGCTCCCCGCTGGTTGTCTCGACTATATATGCGTTTTCAAGGGTTTGTAGTACTAAGTTCAAGTAGGGCACTAAGGCAGTCGAAATGAAGCTTCTATTGGCTTCCGTATCAAATAACACTTTTGCATATATATATATATATATATATATATATATATTAACGAGGAACGTACCAGCTATGGCTCCGTCTCCGGCTTCTTTTAACACATATGTTTGACCCTTAGCTTTGTTCTGATTCTCTTCAGGCTTTGGTTGGGGAGGTTTCCTGCAGTCACTTCGTAGATGTCCATACTCCCAACAGTTGAAGCATCTATTCTTTGGACAGTCTTTCCATGCATGATTCTCATGCGGACATTTTAAACATTTTGATTCCTGGGATCTTCTCCCTGTGTCATTCTTAACATATTTACCTTGCCCATTGACAAAGTTTCCCTATTCCTTGAAAACTTTTTCTCTCCCTGTATCGACTAATTTACTTCCTCATTTCGTTTCCTTTTATTGTCAGTCGTTATCTGGCCTTCTCGAATGTGAGGAGGTAACCTTTGCACATACCTTTTTACTCGCTTGGCTTCAGGGGTTACATACTCCGGAAGTAACCTAGCCATTTCATCAAATTTGGTTGTGTACTGACGATGCGTCATTGTCCTAGCTTGTAGTTGTATAAATTCTCTTTCGATTTTGTCTTTTTCGATTTCAGGACAAAATTTTTCCATAATAAGCTCCTTTAACTCATTCCAAGTTAAAGCAGCAATAAATGCAGGTCCTTTGGCTTGTTTTACAGGTACCTTCCAGATAAATGATATTTATGCTAGAGTTTTATTTGATTCAGGTGCAGATAAGTCTTTTGTAGACCTTAAATTTAGTGAACTGTTAAATCTGCCCATTAGAACTCTAGACATTAAATATGAGGTAGAACTTGCTGATGGTACCTTAGAAACTACTTCAACTATTCTTGATGGATGTTCTATATCCTTTAAGAATCATTCTATTCTGTTATCTCTTCTGCCAACGAAATTGGCGGGCTTTTACGTAGTTCTAGGCATGGATTGGTTATCATATAACCAAAACCGTATCGTCTGCGATAAGAAACTTATTGACATTAAAACCCCTTCCGGTGAAACAATCACCATTCAGGGAGATACACAATATGGATTGCCTGATCAAGAGTCAATACTAAAAGCATCCAAGTGCTTGAAAAGCGGATGTGTCATTTACATGGCACAGGTAACAGTGGATGAGCTAAGGCCCAAGATAGAAGACATTCCAGTCATCTCTGATTACCCAGACGTCTTCCCTGATGAGCTACCTGGATTACCTCCTGAGAGGCAAGTAGAATTTAGAATTGACATCATGCCAGGAGTAGTACCAGTTGCACGAGCTCCATACCGCTTAGCACCAACTGAAATGAAGGAACTAAGGACACAATTGGATGAACTTTTGGAGAAAGTCTTTATATAGCCTAGCTCGTCACCTTGGGGAGCACCTATTTTGTTTGTGAAAAAGAAAGATGGTTCAATGCGTCTGTGCATTGATTACCATGAACTAAACAAAGTAACGATCAAGAAATAATATCCTTTGCCCAGGATCGATGATCTGTTTGACCAACTACAAGGGGCAAGTTTCTTTTTAAAGATTGATTTAAGGTCGGGGTATCATCAACTCAAGGTTAGAACTGAAGATGTGCCCAACACCACGTATAGAACTAGATACGACCACTACGAATTCAAAGTGATGCCTTTCAGACTCACTAATGCACCTGCAGCATTCATGGATCTCATGAATAGAGTCTGCAAGCCGTACTTGGATAAGTTTGTCATTGTCTTCATAGATGACATAATTATCTACTCTCGTAATCAAGTTGATCACGAGAAGCATCTTCGGTGTATCTTAGAACTTCTACAGCAGGAGAAGCTTTATGCTAAATTCTCCAAGTGCGAATTCTGGCTTCACGAGTCCAACTCCTTGGATATGTTGTAAGTGAACGCGGAATCCAAGTAGATCCTGCCAATATTGAAGCAATCATGAAATGGGAAGCACCTAAGACACCTTCAGAGATCTATAGTTTCTTAGGTCTGGCCAGATACTATAGAAGATTCATTGAGAACTTCTCAAGGATAGCCACTCTGTAACACCTCGAAAATTCACGTCTTATAATGTGTTGACACGTGTCATATGTTTAAAACATGTGAAAGAATGTTATAAAAGGACTAAAGTTGACAAACATGGAAAGTATGTGATTATACGGATTCTAAATGTCAACAGTGAATAAATATACTTCATAATAACCCTACATGATGTTTATAATATCAAACGAATAAATCATGGATCATGCGAAGCTAAAAGTGAGAGATTACAAACTAAAGGGGTTAAATGTGTCAACATGTTTAAGTTATACCTCTGAGTGACCTTTTGACAAACCCAAAGCTTTGTAACTGTTATTTATACTCACTAGAATGCGCGATATAAATTTCGTAAAGTTTCGTTATCGTATGAGAAAGTTATGATCAAATTCGTGTGCGAAGGGTTAAAGAGTAAACGTTGGAAGTTAGGACCTTTCGGGTAACAATAAAGTTAACCGGGGACTTAGCAAAATGGGTATATGTCTTGAAGCCCCTAAACATCAATTTGGAGGGCTCAAAGTGCAAGGAAATGATGGCTAAACAAAGTTTGAAGAGCCAAGGATTAAAATGCAAAAATCTAAAAATTTTGATTATGTGCAGAAGGGGGTCGCGCGACGCGAAGCCCCAGGGGGGGTCTTCGCGCCACGCGAGGGCCTATCTGGTCCGACTTTCTTGGGTTTTTGCCTGCCATAGCCTTTATGCTCGACCTTTAACCGAATTTCCTCATCTTTCTCGACCCCTAGGCACCCCCTAAGCACTAGGAACACCTGTTAATCAGTTGTGGAGAGTTGTAGACCCAAGTGTCAACAATCTATGGTGAGGAATTCACTATAAAAGGGCCATGAACTTGCAAACATTCTTCACACCTTCCTTCAAGCTTTCTGACCATTCCTGGAGCTCAAGTCTTCTTCCAAGTGATCACTAATCAAGCTTAGGACTTCAGTAAGTTGTTAATCCTTTCTTTAATTGAGTTTAGCTTAGTTATTTAGCTAAAAGTCAAACCGTCGTAATTACGGTTTGACTTCGAGATTAATTAATAATGGCTCAGTCAAATCTCGAATCAAAAGTAGTTATAAGTTGGTAATTATGTGGGTAATAAACCCTTAAATGGGTTCCCCATGATTCCCACTCTAACTAGGTCTAATGTCGGGTCAAACGTGTAATTAAAAAGTCAACAGAAAGTTTAAATTACAATTTATGCATGATTAGCAATGTAGAACACATATAACCTGTTTGATCATTTATATAACTTGGTAATTAGTGTAAGGACATGTCTAAACATGTTCAAACCCGACAAATTCCTGTTTAGACCCGGTTCGGAACCGAAAGTCGCATAGTTTGACTTATACTTTTACTTTCAGTTCTGACCCGTTATGGTATGTTTTAGAAATGTCTTAGAGCTTTGTTTGGACCAGGTTACATGCTAGTATAACCCTCTATGATTATACACCTCGGATCATTCGTTATCCAATTAATATGCATGATTCCGTTAATTGCTCATATGTTGACCATTATGCCCTTTTCACCTTAAAACGTGATTTTTGGAAATGTAAAAGAGTAGAAACCTTAATTACTGATATATAAACTTGCATACAAAATTTGACATCAGTTTGAGGAGTAGGTTAAGAGTTATGCTCGTTAGCGTAAAATTAAAGCTTTTTGTTAATAAAACGGCGTAATTAGCGTATAGCCTAGTTAAGCCTACTTTTTAATGCCAAAATTAATACCCACTGATGTAATATATTATTTTGGGATTTTTAAATATTTTTAATTAATTTTAGGCTGAGCATAACTTATAGTCATAGGCTTAATCCGGTAATTGTCGGTTTTGCCCTTACGGGCCTTAAAATGAGTTTTACATATCTAAACGACTCCAAACCTTTTGCTACTGATCACATATGATAAATAAATTATTTTAAGCCTTCTAGAAATATAAAAATATCAGATTTATGTATCAAACCCGGAAATGGCCTCTAATCGCCTTTCTAAGCGTTTTTAACGCATAGTATGTGCTATAACTATAATAAACATACAAGGGTTGATACCTACTGATATTTGAGGCAAATTATAATGTTTTAATAGTAAGCAAAGGTTGATAAACTCAGACTTCAGTTTTGAGCTTTTCGGCTTATGTGAAATTACCAAAATACCCCTACGGGGCATAGTTTGGTTATAATTACTAAATTTCACATATATACTTTATCCTACTGTTATACCTTGGTAAAATAAGTATTTTGGCTGATTACATCAGACCTGTAACTCAGGCGAATACTTAAACTCTTTTATAACATTTTAAATGACCAAACTACCCCTACGGGGCATAGTTTGTGTTTAAATTAGTTCGGGCATAATAAAAGACATCTTACTGATGTCACAACATATATGAAGCATATTAACTTAGGAAACCTGTAAATGGCTCTCATTATTACCCGTTACGCTTATTACGTGATCGGTTCGGTTTATGTAACAAGTTTACATAAATTAGCCGACACGGGTCAAACCTCATCGGTTTTATCTCAAAATCCAAAATGTGTGTAAAATACCCATATTAAACAAGTCTCTGAACTTGTCGGGTCTGAATCACATTCTATCCGGTCTTCGCTTAATCGTGCGTACGAACCGTGTCTTTGAAACTAACCGGTCTAAGCTTAAGCTTAACTAAAGACCCGTTAGGATTCTAATAGGTTATTATAAACTTTCGTTCCAGAATAGGAGTACCAGTAAAAGCTACTTGTGTTTGCTTATTGTGATTTATACATTGCTCAGGTAAATACTTTTAACTTATTTTCCCTATACGGGCTTGGGTTACGGTATATAGCATACCGCTTGATCGGGCATCAAATCTTCCATCGTTGGGTGGTTAATTGAATAATTTGATCGGCTCGTTTAAACAGTCTTGTTACTTAAAGCCTTTGGGGGGTTAATGACCATGTCCCGGATATCCTTGGCATCATTTTACGAAATGGCCACGACTTAAGCGCGGGGTGTAGGCGTACACCCGTCAGTGCACAAAAGAATATTGTGGTGTGTCTATTGATCTTTAACCCGGACTTGATCCGGGCTACTGAACGCACAAGGAACATGTAATTCGTTCACAAGATTATATATTTAAATAATTCTCCCAAGTTAAATAAAAATGTTTATGCCACGTGCATCCAAACCAATTTTCAATCATTTTCCAAAATGAGTCAGTTGATTGTATTTACCAGTGTAAACTGACGTATTTTCCCAAAAAGATTAAATGCAGGTACTAAGCGTAATTGGCTGGGATTTCTCATTAGCATCATTAGAAGTCTCGCAAGCTTAAGATGCCTAAAGTCTGTTGAACTATTGTTTCCATTTTGTTTCCGATCCGTCTGTGGATAAACTTTCGAATATTGTGACATTTGATATTACAATATTAAATTCGGTTTTATTATAGCTTTTAAATTGCTTCCGCTATGCATATTAAATATTGTGTTGTTTGACTATTATGTTGCCAACCACGTCACGATACTCCCCACCGGGCCCACCGGTGACACGTGGAAATCGGGGTGTGACACACTCCTTTGACTACCTTGACCCGCAAGAACGTTAAATTTAATTGGGGTCCTAAACAGCAAGAATACTTTGAGATTCTCAAACAAAAGTTGAGCAATGCTACTGTGTTGACTTTACCTGAAGGCATAGAAGAATTTGTTGTCTATTGTGATGCTTCGCACACTGGCATGGGCTGTGTGCTTATGCAAAGAGGCAAAGTGATTGCCTACGCATCACGACAACTGAAGGTGCACGAAAGAAACTACACCACCCACGATCTAGAATTGGGTGACGTTGTATTTGCACTAAAGCAGTGGAGACACTATCTGTATGGAACTAAATGTGTGATATACACTGATCACAAGAGTCTCTAACACATGTTTAATCAAAAAGATCTTAACATGCGACAAAGCCGATGGATGGAGACGCTAAATTATTATGATTGCGAGATCCGCTACCATCCTGGAAAAGCGAATGTAGTCACTGATGCATTGAGCCAAAAAGAAATACTCAAGCCTATACGGATTAATGCCAAAAGCATTGAGCTTAAGAATAGCTTAAATGAAAAGCTGTTGTCTGCACAAAAAGAAGCTGTATTGGAGGCTAACCTTCCAGGGGAAGGATTAGGTGGAATTGTTGATCAGTCATCACCAAGAAACGATGGAATCCTCGGACTCAATGGTCGAATCTGGGTTCCTATTCATGGAGGACTTAGAGACTTAATCCTCCAGGAAACACATAATTCTAAATATTCGGTTCACCTTGGAGGTGACAAAATGTATCAAGATTTGAAGGCAAATTATTGGTGGATGGGTTTGAAGAAAATGGGTTTGAAGAAATCCATAGCCACACACGTAGCTAAGTGTCTGACGTGCTCACAGGTTAAAGCCGAACATCAGAAGCTGTCAGGATTGCTACAATAATTAGAACTTCCCACGTGGAAATGTGAAATGGTAACTATGGACTTTATAACCAAGTTACCTAAAACGAATCATGGTAATGATACAATATGGGTTATCGTTGACAGACTGACTAAGTCAACTCATTTCTTACCCATAAGGAGACTCCTAGCTCCGATAAATTGGCAAAATTATATGTGGACGAGATTGTGTCCCTTCATGGAGTGACAGTATCTATTATATCTGATAGAGATACTAGATATACATCTCACTTCTGGAAAAGTTTCCAACAATCTTTAGGCACTCGTTTGAATTTCAGTACGGCTTACCATCCTTAGACGGATGGACAAAGTGAGCGTATAATTCAAACATTAGAAGACATGCTTCGTGCATGTGTCATTGATTTAGGTGGTAGTTGGGATGACCATCTACCCCTAACAGAATTCTCCTATAATAACAGTTATCATACAAGCATTCAGGTTGCGCCTTTCGAGGCCTTATATGGGAGAAAATGTAGAACGCCCGTCTGTTGGGCAGAAGTTGGGGAGGCCCAACTATCAGGACCTGAGATAGTCCTGGAGACGACAAATAAGATTATACAAATCCGTGATCATCTAGAAGCTGCCAGAGATAGGCAGAAGAGCTATGCGGATAAAAGGCGCAAACCTCTACAGTTCCAAGTTGGGGACAAAGTCTTGCTAAAACTATCACCCTGGAAAGATGTGATGCATTTTGGTAAGAAGAGCAAGCTGAGCACACGACATATTGGACCATTTGAGATTATCGAATGTGCCGGGTCTGTGGCATATAAATTATATTTGCCTGAGGAGCTCAGTGGAAATCACAATGTATTCCACATCTGCAATTTAAAGAAATGTCTAGCCGATGAGTCGCCAGCAATGTCTCATAAAGACGTGCAGATAGATGAAAACCTGAGGTTTGTCAGGAAACCAATATCGATCGAGGATCTACAGGTTAAGAAGCTCAGAAGGAAACATGTGCCGATTGTGAAGGTTAAATGGGATGCTCGTAGAGGTCCCGAGTATACGTGGGAGGTTAAGTCCACTATGCAACAAAATTATCCCCACTTGTTTCAGTAAATCTCGAGGTCGAGATTTCTTTTAAGGGGGTGAGGATGTAATACCTCATAAAATCATGTCCACTGATGTGAAGACACGTGTCCTAAACCCTAATTTAGTCAAAAGTTGACTACGAAGGACTAAAGTTGACAAACAGTGGAAAGATGTATGTGGAGGGGCTAAAAGCCTCAATATGCAAAACCTATGCCTCTAAATGACCTTTTACGGTATTCGTATTTATTAATAAGCAACACGTTGGATTTACGAAACTGCTTGAGAATTAAATCAAAAGTTATAAGTTAAAAGGTTAAAAGTGTCAACATGTTTAATTTATACCTCTGAGTGACCTTTTAATGAACCCGAAGCTTAACGATATTTGATTACACTCTCGAGAATTTTTATAACCTATCTTGAAGATCAAATACCAAATATAAAACTTAAAAAGGGTTAGAGGGACTTATTGTGACAAAAAATAAAACATATTATTAGTTATAACGACCATGGATTGAATCTACCAAGTTTAAAACTTGGCTTATCTGATTTAAAGCAGCTCGTAGGCCATGGCCCATCTCTCTCTCTCTCTCTCTCTCTCTCACGCGCGGGGCGCGAGAGAATGCCCAGCACAAAAACAAACTGGCAGTTGTATGTTTGCAGCTTTGCTCCCCACTCATACTACCATGCACTCTGATTTTCAAAACAAGGGCTTCATTGATGGTTTTTAAAAACCTCTAAGACACCTATGATGATCTCTGGACCTCTCAAACACTTGGCATCATCCTAGTTCAATCAAAAACACTATAAATAGAGGCCTTGGTTGCCATTTCTCATTGCTCATTTCAAAAATCCTTCTTATCTCACAAAATAGAATGACTATAAGGTATAATCACTGAGGATTATTCCCTATATTATTATGGTCATATTATTGGGCTTGATGAGATCTTAAGTTGGCTCATAACTAGCTAAATAAATTAAATAGACTAGGCGAAACACTTGTGTTTGAGAGGAAAGATTGGAACTTAGAAAGGAGGCTTTAAGTGTAGAAGCAAGCTCCAAGAGAGTTTTGAGAGTGAAATGAAAAGAATTGTGTGAAGAATTCAAAGAATTCAAGCCTATTTATAGTGATTTTGGATCAAGGAGGTGTTGCCAAGTGTTTGATGAGGTGTTAAGATTTTATTAGTATCCTAACAAGAGTCTTAACCAGAATTAAGGTGGCAAGAATGGTGAAATGTGGCAGTATTTGGAGAACAAGGCTGCTGCCAGCACAATTCCACACACTAGGCATGTCTTACGGACCGCAAGGCTTTAGGTATTACGGTCGCAAGGCCTTTTGACAAAAAAAATTATTTTTTGACAGTTTTGGCCCCCGGACTTGTATCATTGGGCTTGATGAGATCTTAAGTTGGCTCATAACTAGCTAAATAAATTAAATAGATTAAGCGAAACACTTGTGTTTGAGAGGAAAGATTGGAACTTAGAAAGGAGGCTTTAAGTGTAGAAGCAAGCTCGAAGAGAGTTTTGAGAGTGAAAAGAAAAGAATGGTTTGAAGAACTCAAAGAATTCAAGCCTATTTATAGTGATTTTGGATCAAGGAGGTGTTGCCAAGTGTTTGATGAGGTGTTAAGATGTTTATTAGTGTCCTAATAAGTGTCTTAACCAGAATTAAGGTGGCAAGAATGGTGAAATGTGGCAGTATTTGGAACACAAGGTTGCTGCCAGCACAATTCTACTCACTGAGCATGTCTTACGGACCGCAAGGCTTTAGGTCTTACGATCGCAAGGCCTTCTGACAAAAATATATTTTTTGACAGTTTTGGCCCCCGGACAAATATTATCACTTATTTGCCATTTTTAACCTTTCTAACTTATTGTTTAGGTCATGTGAAGGGTATTAAGGCATGTGTAACTTGGATTTTACTCCGTAAATGTTGTGAATATTGTTTTTCTTGATCATACGATTACGAAAATTCATAAATAAGATATAGAATTTTGTAAAATATGAAAACGATTGAAAGTTTACAATTTTTGAAATCTTGCATATGTTACAAGTTATAGGTTTGTTGACATGATCATTACAAGTATAATGATGTATGATATGCATGTTATAACAAAACAAATATGCCAAATCAATTAAAGCAAAACGTTCAAAACCCTAAGTTAAGATCTATGCTAATTTGATGGATGAAATTCAAAACTGAGATAGAGGTTTTGATTGATAGGCATTATCCATTTTTGTTGGTGCATGTGTCTGTCGACTTCGTCTTGTATCGAGTCTTGTAACTAGAATGATAGATCAAGTCACGTAGAACGAGAAAATCAAGAAACATGTAGGGTACAGTCATTTCGCACGAAATGGTATTGCCATTTCGTACGAATTGCCATTTCGTGTGAGGCCATTCCATGCGAAATGGACTGCCTATATATAGTGGGCTTGATCATTTCATTTGTAACGGTGGTGATTCCAGAGCTGAGGTGCTGCTGAAGTGTCATATGATCTGTAACGCTTTAAATTCAATATACAAGACAGTTAAAGTGAATCTCTGTGTGAGAATCAAGCTGTAATCAAGTCCGAATCACTGAATTCCGCCTTTGGTTTGGATTAGAACTCTTCTGATCGACTCTTTTAGGTCTCACAACGATCCTACAAGTGGTATCAGAGCTCAGGAGGAAGAGTTCTTACCATTTCAGCTTGTTTTCACCGAAATTTCTGACTTCTACTCATTCTTCTTCACATTTTTTTAAATTAACTAAGATTTTACGGTTGAAATGGCTTGATTTTTATACATAACACGCGAAATACAGTTTTAAACAATCCTTGAAAGAATTAGACCTAAAATCGACCTAAAACATGATCAATTTTGTCAAAAACATACCCGACCTTGTGACATCAGCATCAATTCGTGTGAAATTACACTCATTTTGCACGAATTGGACTACCAGCTCGTTTGAAAAGTGTCCATTTCGTACGGTTTGGTTGTTTTGAGGATCCAATTCGCATGAAATGGATTTCCAATTCGCACCAAAGGTCCAATTCGTGTGAAACGGATTTCCAATTCGCACCAAAGGTCCAATTCGTGTGAAACAGACTTCCAATTCGCACCAAAGGTCCAATTCGTGTGAAACATACATCCAATTCGCATGGATTGAACCCTAAGTTGTCCAATTCGCTTGAAATCATTTGGTCGCACCAAATACTTCCAGTTCGTACGTATTGAACCCAGCTTGTTTGAAAAGAGGACCAGTTCACACGGATTAGATTCTAATCATCCAATTGGCATCAAAGTCAAATCACATCAAGTTTATTTGAAATACTGATTGTGTGAAACCGTGTTGCCGAAACATGGAAGAAGAGTTTTACAATGCGTTTGCTACCGCTCCAACTGCCCCAGTTACAGTTACCGAAACTGTTGAAATCGAAAATGAAACAGGAACCTTCCAAAAGCCTCTGAAGCTTATGTACATTGAGGATTTTAAAGGATGGCAGAATCGGTTTGAAAACTGGGTGCAAGCTTATAAGTTTGATGCATGGGTTTCGTTAGACAAAGATTACGTTAAACCGACAGATGAACGTGGAAATGAAAAACCTTTAAGTGATTTTTCAGCGATTGAGAAACTAAAATACACCAGTGAAAAAATGATGATTAGCATTCTCCAACAAGCGGTAAAAGAAGATATATTTGTTCTGCTTCAACATGAGGAAACTGCTAGATCAATTTGGTTAGCGTTGATTCAAAAGTTTAAGGGAAGCGCTGATATGATAAAAAATAAACATGCATTACTAAAGAAATCTTTTGATATGTTTACAGCTTGGAAAGGTGATGTAACACCCCGTGTTTCTGAGAAGTCAAAGTCAAACTCAAGGTCAAAGTCAACAACCGATTTCGCGCGACTTGACTTGTAGTAGATTTCTTTTGTATGTTTATTTTAGTTGTATTATGTGGAGTAAGTGTCAATAATTACAACAATCGACTTATGTTACTCGCAAGCTACTCGACTTACGACTGTGAACTATAGGAAGTAACAATGCGATAAAGCTAACTAAACGATAATCAAACTATGCAAATCGAATCGACATCAAATCGCAACTCGAACTACGCATTTTAGTCATTGTTATACGTGTGTGTGTGCCTTATGTGTTACTTGTGCATGTTCATTTATGTTATGTGTGGTAATCAATCGAATCGCAATCGAACTCAATCGAAATCGAACTATGATAATAGTTGGGATTAAAAGTAATTTGAATAGGAAACTCTATTGCGAGCGATGCGCAATCGCAATTGAAACCAAATCAGCAAAAATCGTCGCGTCGAACATGTCACACCCCCAAAATCCACACGCGGAGTATCACCGCTTGGAGGCGTGACTGACCAAGATCAAGCCACCAATCATATCAAACATAATGAGTGATAGAGTAATTTAAACCAAAAGATATGATAGGTGTCCAACAAAACATGTTAAGTGTATAGCGAAAGCATAAAATGTAAACCCAACGTAAGTAATAAGTTCAAATGTTTAATGTTTCAACATAAGATCCACAATCCGTGCCCACAACGACCGCGCCTTCCGTGCAAGCTCTAAATGTACCTAAGGTCCTGCAAGGCATGTAACAGAGAGTCAACAACTAGTTGAGCGAGTTCACAGTTGGTTATTCAGTTATAGTGTTCGTATTGTAATTCGTAAGCTCGTTTAGTAATCATGTAATGTATGTAATGGTATCGCGGCCCTCCAGGCATGTTTGCGAAGTTTAGTGGGGGTTTCCCATGTTTTCTAGACTAGGTATATTTGTATCGCGGCCGCCCGGCATGTTTGCGAAGGTTGAGTATAGTTCGCGGCCATTCTAGGCATGTTTGCGAAGATCGTTCTAGTATCGCGGCCAATCCCGGCGTGTTTGCGAAGAGAGAGTGTATGTATCACTAGTCTAGCAGTATCTACTAATAACCTTCCCTTCCCGAGGAATAATTCCATCAATCATGTAAGTATAAGAAACATTCAACCCATTCCCAACCCCGGGAATCCCATGCCTTGGTAAGAGTGTGAACTCACCTTGGGTTTGCTCGGTATGCTAAGTATGTGCTCAAAGTAAATCAATCACGTCCTAAAGTACGCACGTTTACATAATCAGTTTGTATTCACGAAGTTCACGTATAAGCATGTAGTACGTATTCACAATCATACAAGTCATGTTTATTATTTAACAGCAGTTAGTTAACTGGGTTAAGTCTTAACAGAATCATATTACCAAACAGTTTACCTAGTCGGCGAAACACAATTTTTGGCGAAACACATATTGACGAAACGCATTCTGTTTCGTCGTTCAGAGTCTCGGCGAAACACTTATGTTTCGCCATGTTCGTTTCGTCAAGTTTGGTCTCGGCGAAACACGTCAGTTTCGCCGCCACCTGTGTTTCGTCAGTAAGTATCAGTTATGTCGTATAACAGTTAATTACCCAGAAACCTAACTATCATTCTCAGCCGTTACATGTTATCATCAACCATTGTCATACAGATCAATGGCCGACAATTTTAATCACCTCAAGAGGTGATTGGACCACCTTATGACATGTTATATTTATTAAAACAATATATCTATTATCATCACATCAGCCAAAATCCCTAGTTTTAAAATGTGTGCACATAATCATGTTTCTGACAAAGCCATGTGATGGTCTTTCATCTTAGATTCACTTTAGTTGGTTTAACATGGTTATCATGTATCACATATATATCGGAATTAACATCAATCATAACATTCAATACATGCAGATTTATCACTTGGTATTACAATTCCAAACAAATCAAATCATAGTTAACACGTGATAATCAAACATAGCACATGATGAAACAAAACAAATAACTAATCAACATCGATACGTGACATCCGATTTTGCAAACCCTAGTATAGACGAAAACAATATAATCACCATGCGGATCGATCGAAAGAACGAGATACACATCTAACACATAACAATCAGAAAATAAACAATCGATTAGAACTAACCGGAAGTATAGACAATGATCAGTTCGGTTACAAATCTCCAATGGATGTTAGGTTGCCGTCACAAAGCCTCTAGGGTTTCGAAAATTGCTAACATGTCTGATTCTATACGTGACTTAATATTTATACGTGAAACAGGCTTTTGGGCTTTAGTGGGCTCGGCGAATCAGTTTGGACTGGCGAAACAGACGGCGAAACAACTCTTGACGAATCAAAACTTGATTCGTCATGTAGGTAATGGCGAAACAGATTCTTGTTTCGTCTAAGTATTATAAAATGTTCAAGTAGTAATCATGCAATCATGTCCCACATATTCATCACATAGAGATTTAATCATTCATTTCACTTATAATCCAACGTACAGTTACGAGTTTAAACAAATCAAATAACTAAACAGTCAAGGTCAACGTGCATTAAATGCGAAAGTGAAAGTCGGAAACTCGAGTTGTCACATTATCCCCAACTTGAAAGAAATTTCGTCCCGAAATTTAGCATGCGGTTACTGAGGAAGCTAATGGTGTGACGTTGTTTACTTGTTTCGTATCGCGGATCCCCGAGCAGGTTTGCGAAGATTACTGGTTTTCCCGGGGTGTCACATCATCCCCCTGTTGATTTGGAATTTCGTCCTGAAATTCTATAGTAGCTTCGGCCTCAGTAGTGGTTGCTTGGTTTCCGAATAACTGGGGATACTTGAGTTCCATTTGGTCTTCACGCTCCCAGGTGAACTCTGGGCCGCGATAGGAGTTCCAACGAACTCGTACAAGAGGGATTCTCGTGTTCTTGAGGACCTTGACATCCCGGTCCGTGATTTCAACGGGTTCCTCGACGAATCGTAATTGTTCGTCAATAGTGAGCTCTTTCAAGGGAACTATGTGGGTCTCATCTGACAGACACTTCTTCAGATTCGACACGTGAAAGACGTTGTGAACTACACTGAGTTCAGCTGGTAAGTTCAATCTGTAGGCCACCCTGCCTATCTTCTCAATGATTTCGAATGGTCCGACGTATCGTGGATTAAGTTTGCCGCGTTTGCCAAAACGAACCACACCCTTCCAGGGCGAAACTTTGAGTAGCGCTCGATTCCCAACCTGGAATTCGAGTAGTTTCCTGTCTTTATCGGCGTATGCTTTCTGACGGTCGCGAGCTGCCGCCATGCGTTGTCGTATTTGAGCAATCTTTTCAGTAGTATCAACTACCATTTCTGGACCTGTGATCTGACTGTCACCCACCTCTGCCCAACAAAGAGGTGACCGGCATTTACGCCCGTACAATGCCTCGAATGGAGCAGCTTTAATGCTTGTGTAGTAGCTGTTGTTGTACGAAAATTCCACAAGTGGCAGATGTTTTTCCCAACCGTTGCCAAAGTCGATTACGCATGCCCGAAGCATGTCTTCTAGAGTTTGAATAGTGCGCTCAGACTGCCCATCCGTCTGAGGATGATAAGCTGTGCTCATGTCTAAACGGGAGCCAAAAGATTTGTGCATTGCTTGCCACAGTTCTGAAGTAAAACGTGCGTCACAATCAGAGATAATAGAGGTTGGCACCCCATGCCTCGAAACCACTTCTTTTAAGTAGATGTCTGCTAAGGTAGAGAACTTGTCTGTTTCTTTGATAGCTAAGAAGTGAGCAGACTTTGTGAGTCGATCCACGATCACCCAAATAGTATCATTTCCGCGCTGAGATCTAGGTAAGCCAGTAACAAAATCCATGGAAATTTGTTCCCATTTCCATTGTGGTATCTCAGGTTGTTGAAGTGGACCTGAAGGTTTCTGGTATTCGGCTTTGACTCTCGCACAAGTCAGGCACTTGCTAACGTATGTTGCTATGTGGGCCTTCATGCTAGGCCACCAGTATGTAGTTTTGATATCGTGGTACATTTTATCTGAACCTGGATGTACCGCGTAGCGAGACTTGTGAGCTTCATCCATTACAAGCTCGCGCAAGTTACCATAGAGTGGGACCCAGATGCGTCCTGTTACGTAATAAGCGCCATCTTCCTTCTGTTCTAAGCGTTGCCTTGAGCCGCGTAGGGCTTCAGCCCTGACCTTTTCTGGTTTCAATGCTTCTACCTGAGCATCTCGTATCTGAGAAGGAAGACTAGACTGTATAGTGAGTTGTAAAGCTCGCATGCGCTTAGGCGCGGTGTCCTTTCTACTGAGGGCGCCAGCCACAACATTGGCTTTGCCTAGGTGGTACCTGATCGAGCATTCGTTGTCATTCAACAATTCGACCCATCGTCGTTGTCGCATATTCAGTTCCTTCTGTTTGAAGATATGTTTCGAGGCTTCTGCGATCAGTGTATATAGTGCACTTGGTACCATACAGGTAATGTCGCCATATCTTGAGTGCAAAAACAACAGCTCCCAGCTCTAAATCATGCGTAGTGTAATTCCGTTCGTGAATCTTAAGTTGGCGCGAAGCATAAGCAATAACTTTATCCCGTTGCATCAACACACATCCAAGACCTTGGATTGATGCGTCGCAGTAGACTACGAAATCATCGGTGCCTTCAGGCAATGAGAGGATAAGTGCGCTACAAAGTCTATCCTTTAAGTGCTGAAACGCTGTTTCCTGTGTATTACCCCAACGATAAATGATACCTTTCTGTGTCAGTAGTGTAAGCGGCTGTGCGATCTTTGAGAAGTCTTTGATGAATCGCCTATAATAACCCGCCAAACCCAACAATTGGCGTATTTCAGTTGGTGTGCGAGGTGCAGGCCAGTTCTTGATTGAATCTACCTTGGATGGATCAACGTGAATCCCATCCTTGTTTACCACATGGCCTAGGAAGTGGACTTCACGAAGCCAGAAGTCACATTTTGAAAACTTAGCGTATAGCTGTTCCGTTCGAAGAAGTTCCAAAATAAGTCGTAAATGATGCTCGTGTTTCTCCTGACTCTTCGAGTAGATCAGGATGTCGTCGATGAAAACGATTCCGAACTTGTCAAGGTAAGGTTTGCACACCCTGTTCATAAGATCCATGAAAATCGCAGGCGCGTTCGTTAATCCGAATGGCATGACTAGAAACTCGTAGTGGCCGTAGTGTGTTCTGAACGCTGTTTTGGAGACGTCCTCATCTCGGACTCTCAGTTGATGATACCCTGACCTTAGGTCAATCTTCGAGTAATAGCTCGACCCTTGCAACTGGTCGAATAAATCGTCGATGCGTGGAAGAGGATAGCGATTCTTCACAGTCACCTTGTTCAGTTCGCGGTAGTCTATACACATACGGAAGGTACCGTCTTTCTTCTTTACAAATAGTACTGGAGCTCCCCAAGGCGAAGAGCTAGGACGTATGAAACCCTTTTCTAAAAGTTCTTGCAGTTGCTTAGACAGTTCTTCCAGTTCAGTTGGAGCTAAGCGATACGGCGCTCGAGCTATAGGTGCTGCCCCTGGAGCTAGCTCGATCTGAAATTCGCCCTGGCGATGAGGCGGTAACCCAGGTAATTCCTCAGGCAACACTTGAGGAAAATCACGTACAACAGGAATATCCTCTAACTTCTTCTCTTTCGCCGATGCATCTGTAACGAGTGCCAATATAGCAGTGTGGCCCTTTCGCAAACACTTCTGTGCCTTCAAGAAGGAAATGATGCCACTCACGACACCACTCTTGTTGCCTTGAACTTCGAGAGGTTCTTTGCCAGAACAAGGAATGCGAATGATCTTCTCTTTGCATAGGATATCTGCTTGTTGTTGGGATAACCAATCCATACCAATATCGATGTCGAAACCATCCCAACGTTGGGGGCATTCCTAGTATCACCCTGACCAATCTCGAACACTCGACCCCTGGCATCATTGCCGTCGTTATTACCCCTATTGTTGCCTCCATTATTGTTCCTGTTTCCTTGGTTGTGGTTCTGATTCTGGTTCTGGTTCAACTGTGGGCAGTGTCTTTTGAAGTGACCTTCAGCACCACACTGATAACATCCCTTGTTACCCTGCTGTTGCTGCTGATTCTATAGATCTTGTGGCTGTTGTTGTTGGTTCTGGTTTGCAGGACGTGAATTTCTACCATCTTTGGCTCCATGACCAAGCTTGTTGCATCAATGACCATGATTTCGGTTGCACGGCCCGCTGTGGTGCAAGTTACATCGTTTGCACTTAGGGTGGTTTCCCCTGTATCCACCCTGCCCTTGACTACTAAAAAGGTTGCTGACCTGGACCTTGGTTGTCATCGATCTTTCGCTGCTGTGCCTGGGATGGAACCGTGGTCAAACCCTTGCTGGGATTTCCATCCCTCTTTCGTTTGTTGTCACTGGGGTAGCAGAAGTAGTAATAGTAGTGGTAGTACCGATACGTTTAGGCAGCCTGTTCCGTTCCACTGCCTGGTCTGTGGGACGATGAGCAAGACGAGTAACATCTGGAAAAGTAGCAAGGTTAGCAGAAGTCACATGACTTTGAATCTCTGGTACTAAGCATTTGAGGTACAGCTCAATGCGCTTGATAGGAGGATCCACCATAGTTGGACACAACACGGCCAGTTCGTTGGATCATTTCGTGTACGCTTCTATTTCTGACCCCGTCATCTTCAGGTTAAGGGACTCCACTTCCAACTTGTGGATGTCATCATGACTATAATATTCACGTTTGATCAGTTCCTTAAAATCATTCTATGGGGTGGCATTAGCAGCCGCTAACCCCAGCATCTAAACTTGTGCGTTCCACCAAGTTAGCGCAGTGCCTTCGAGAGTACCAGTGGCGTACTTTACCCTGCGAGCCTCAGGGCATTCACACATTTCGAAGACCAATTCGAGCTTTTCAACCCAATGGAGGAGTCCAACAGCTCCTTTAGTGCCGCTGAAAGTACTAGAACGACAGTCCATGAAAGTTTGGAACGTGCACACGGGTGGCTGAGCGTGTTGACCTGTCGTGTGCGTAAGAGTAAACATACTTGAGTACGAGTGTTGGTTTATGAGAGTAGGATCTAAAGATCCTAGAGTAAGTGGTGATGGCAGGTTACACCTCCTGCCTGGGCAGTTGCGAGTACTGCAGTAACTTGTTCACTGATCGAAGCCGCCAACTGGGCTTGAGTTAGGTTAACGCGTCCAGTCATGATCTTGATATCAAGGAGAACATGTGTGTAAGAGGTTCGCGAAAGTGTAATGACAGAAGAGAGTGAGCACACAAGTGTTCTCAAGCAGTAACATATAGTAGGTTCTGTAATCTAAGCATACCACGAGCAAAGTTCTATGTAATTCTAGCAAGTAGGTAAAGTGACATGAATAGTAGTACCTATGATGTTGAGCCTTGCACGTGGAGCGAAGCGTCGTTGTGGATCGTTGAGCACTGTTCTGGTTATAGTCTGGTTTTAACAAAATCGTTTTCCCCTTATTAAAACCGAGTTCTCTATAACCAATGGCTCTGATACCAATCTGTCACACCCCCAAAATCCACACGCGGAGTATCACCGCTTGGAGGCGTGACTGACCAAGATCAAGCCACCAATCATATCAAACATAATGAGTGATAGAGTAATTTAAACCAAAAGATATGATAGGTGTCCAACAAAACATGTTAAGTGTATAGCGGAAGCATAAAATGTAAACCCAACGTAAGTAATAAGTTCAAATGTTTAATGTTTCAACATAAGATCCACAATCCGTGCCCACAACGACCGCGCCTTCCGTGCAAGCTCTAAATGTACCTAAGGTCCTGCAAGGCATGTAACAGAGAGTCAACAACTAGTTGAGCGAGTTCACAGTTGGTTATTCAGTTATAGTGTTCGTATTGTAATTCGTAAGCTCGTTTAGTAATCATGTAATGTATGTAATGGTATCGCGGCCCTCCAGGCATGTTTGCGAAGTTTAGTGGGGGTTTCCCATGTTTTCTAGACTAGGTATATTTGTATCGCGGCCGCCCGGCATGTTTGCGAAGGTTGAGTATAGTTCGCGGCCATTCTAGGCATGTTTGCGAAGATCGTTCTAGTATCGCGGCCAATCCCGGCGTGTTTGCGAAGAGAGAGTGTATGTATCACTAGTCTAGCAGTATCTACTAATAACCTTCCCTTCCCGAGGAATAATTCCATCAATCATGTAAGTATAAGAAACATTCAACCCATTCCCAACCCCGGGAATCCCATGCCTTGGTAAGAGTGTGAACTCACCTTGGGTTTGCTCGGTATGCTAAGTATGTGCTCAAAGTAAATCAATCACGTCCTAAAGTACGCACGTTTACATAATCAGTTTGTATTCACGAAGTTCACGTATAAGCATGTAGTACGTATTCACAATCATACAAGTCATGTTTATTATTTAACAGCAGTTAGTTAACTGGGTTAAGTCTTAACAGAATCAGATTACCAAACAGTTTACCTAGTCGGCGAAACACAATTTTTGGCGAAACACATATTGACGAAACGCATTCTGTTTCGTCGTTCAGAGTCTCGGCGAAACACTTATGTTTCGCCATGTTCGTTTCGTCAAGTTTGGTCTCGGTGAAACACGTCAGTTTCGCCGCCACCTGTGTTTCGTCAGTAAGTATCAGTTATGTCGTATAACAGTTAATTACCCAGAAACCTAACTATCATTCTCAGCCGTTACATGTTATCATCAACCATTGTCATACAGATCAATGGCCGACAATTTTAATCACCTCAAGAGGTGATTGGACCACCTTATGACATGTTATATTTATTAAAACAATATATCTATTATCATCACATCAGCCAAAATCCCTAGTTTTAAAATGTGTGCACATAATCATGTTTCTGACAAAGCCATGTGATGGTCTTTCATCTTAGATTCACTTTAGTTGGTTTAACATGGTTATCATGTATCACATATATATCGGAATTAACATCAATCATAACATTCAATACATGCAGATTTATCACTTGGTATTACAATTCCAAACAAATCAAATCATAGTTAACACGTGATAATCAAACATAGCACATGATGAAACAAAACAAATAACTAATCAACATCGATACGTGACATCCGATTTTGCAAACCCTAGTATAGACGAAAACAATATAATCACCATGCGGATCGATCGAAAGAACGAGATACACATCTAACACATAACAATCAGAAAATAAACAATCGATTAGAACTAACCGGAAGTATAGACGATGATCAGTTCGGTTACAAATCTCCAATGGATGTTAGGTTGCCTTCACAAAGCCTCTAGGGTTTCAAAAATTGCTAACATGTCTGATTCTATACGTGACTTAATATTTATACGTGAAACAGGCTTTTGGGCTTTAGTGGGCTCGGCGAATCAGTTTGGACTGGCGAAACAGACGGCGAAACAACTCTTGACGAATCAAAACTTGATTCGTCATGTAGGTAATGGCGAAACAGATTCTTGTTTCGTCTAAGTATTATAAAATGTTCAAGTAGTAATCATGCAATCATGTCCCACATATTCATCACATAGAGATTTAATCATTCATTTCACTTATAATCCAACGTACAGTTACGAGTTTAAACAAATCAAATAACTAAACAGTCAAGGTCAACGTGCATTAAATGCGAAAGTGAAAGTCGGAAACTCGAGTTGTCACAGAACACACGAACCAAGTGCCATCCGGCCGGATAGCCATCCGACCGGGCTTCCACTTGGTCATGGTGTCAAAATGCCATCCGACCGAGATGACATCCGACCGGATAGTCATCCGGGCGGGGTACCATCCGACCGACCCACACTTTCCCCTTTTGGAAATCCTATAAATACCCATGTCACTCTCAAACTTTCTACTTTTGGAAACTCTCTGACCGAACAGCACGCTCTCCTCACCTTTTCTTCAATTTCTCTCGATTTCGGTAAGATCTCGTCCTAAATCTTGTACTTTCTTGATCTACACGCACTCCTACGCCTTTCTATCTTTTGAATCTTAACTTTTAACCGAGAAATCACTCGATTTGAGGTGTTCTAGGATGATGTCATCATGAGTTCTTGAAGAACTTCATGTTTTGGCCTCAATCCACCAAGAACAACTTAGATCTAATAGATTTTCACACAAATAAACAAAGATCTATGCTAGATCTAAACATAAACATAGTGAAAACGGATTGAAAGATGGTCTCTAACTTTCTTTCAACTCTTTTACACTCAATGCACTGAAAACCGGTGGAATCAGACCTTGTGCTAGTCTCCTACTCATTCTCAGTGTTGTGCTAGTTCGAGATCTGGATCCTACTCACGAGACCACCGATTTTGGGTTAAACAAGAACAACCGTCTTGAACCGGTTAGCTGGCCGAAGTAAGGTGATTCCTGGTCGATCAGGTCACTTGGGTCAAGATGGGGTTCTGTTGGTTAACACAATGTCAAAATGTCTCGATAAAACTACAAACAAACAAAACGACCAAGTGTAAGACGGTCGGAGCAACCGGGACGAAGTGCTATCCGAACAGACTACTGTCCGAACGGATAGGCTACCCGAACGGATTGCTGACCGAACGGATCACACCTTGGGACCCACACTTCATCAACTCTATCTGAAGTTTGAGTATTGAACGAATTGCCATCCGATCGGACTACCATCCGACCGGATTACTCTTCGGATCATGAGATACTAGGACTTTAAAGACTTAAACAATTTTCAACATGTTCATTAACAGGGTTGCCACCCAGTCAGATGGACATCCGACCGAGTGACTCTTCTACTGTGAATTGTTCCCACTAAGTAACCTCATCACTAGAGTCGTCGTCCGACCGGACTACCGTCCGAACAGATTGTCGTCCGCACGATTGACCCTTTGATCGACCGACTTGAAGGATAGAGATACTTCAATGTTTTCAAAATGCTACAATGAAAACTTCAAAAGACAAGCCATCATACACAAACACATTCTTCTCATAGGAAGAAACAATCCACTCGAATAGTCATCCGACTGGACTACCGTCCGACCGGATGACCATCCGAACGGATTGCCATCCGCACAAACAAGCCGTCCGATGGGATTACCATCCGACCGAACTGCTATCCGACCCATTCACACTTTGTATCATTTTACGCGTCACTTATCATTATGCTATCAATCCATTCAGGCAAACTTTACTCGCTAAGCGCTCCCTTCAATCCATCAACCGCAGTGAGTATACTCGATCCCTTTTTGCTTTATGAACTTTTGGGTGTTACATACGTTACGAATATTCAAAACACAACAAACACACTACTCAATACTATTTGAACGCTAACCGTTAATGCATGTTATACATAGCTTATGAATGCTTATTTTTATGTTTACACATGGAATGATGTCTACCTGCCTTAGCAACGATAGTACAATAGTTTGGACTCAGCACCTGTTCGCAGGGGTTGTTAAGGACAATTACTTGCATGGATTACGGTGGTAATCATGTATTGCGAACTGCCTCAGGCAGTCAACCCGCAGTCATTGGTATCGATGGATCTATGTCGATAACTAACGTGCTTCATTTCTCTATGTGTACGTGCTGGTTATGCGTAAACGAATTCGAACTCTATATGCTATTATCAAACTTGTATGCTCACATTTACATTATATGTATTGACTTTATTTTAACGTATGTGACAGGTGCTTAGGATGCACATCTGATAGGAAATCGAAGCTAGAATAAGGCTTTAGAGGCCAACAAATAGTTGTCTGTACTAAATGAATCAAGGGTCTCTAGAAGCAGATAAACAATTACTCTATTAAATCTGAGTTGTCGGAATAGAACCATTTGCCTAGATTTTGTCTGTAATAATTTGTTTACCTTTTGAGGCATGGTATGAGACATGTTATTTTAAATTTATTGGTAATGATAATTGTTATGGAAACTTCTGGACAATCTGTTTCGCTCAGTGCCATACCCCGATGTTTCCGCCATCGGTTGGGGTGTGACAGGTGAAACGACTAAGAATACTATCGATAGATATTGTCATCTTGTCCAGGAAATGAAAAGATTGGACATCAAAAAAGAAGATGATGAATGGGTTGATAAGCTATCTGATGCATTACCACAAGATAAATGGGGAACATATCTGTTGATTTTAAAACATATGAGAAAATCTGAAAGTGTGAATTTGTGTAAGTTTATTCAGAAACTTGAAGAACATGAATTAGATGTTCAGAAAACTGCTATCATGAATAATCCACGTGCTCAACAAGATGATAGTTTATACTATAGAGGAAGCAAATTTGAGACTACTCCGAGTCCGAAGATTCAGACTGCTTTCAGTGCTGATGGTACTTCCGAAACAAATGTTAGCACTACAACTCAGAGTGGTGGATATTCTTCGTCTTATTCAAGTTTTGATCCAAATTTCTCAACACCAAGTTCTCAACGACAGAGTTCAACAAATCCGCAATGCAATGTTACATTGAATATTCAAAATGGTCAAAAAATTTCTCCAGAAACTGCAAAGCAACACATGGCATCGCTTGTCACTGTGTTAGAATCGTATGAAAGTTTAGTTGCTGGAAGAATCGGAAATCCGATGCTCACCAAAGAGGATTATGATCAGATTGATTCTGAAGAACTTGAGTTGATGGACATCAAGTGGTGTTTAGCTAGTGTTTTGAGAATAGCAGAAAAATTCAAACAAATCACCAGAAGAGATGATCTTCGTGATGCTGCTACATCTCAGCTAGGTTTTGATAAATCAAAGGTTACTTGTTTTCGTTGCTGAGAAAAGGGACATTTTAAACGAGAGTGCACAAATAGGGAAGCAACCGGAAGACAAGATCCGTTTGGAAACAACGATTGAAGATGGAAAGAAGAAAGCTTATCTAGTTAATCAAGATGATGAAAGATTGCCAGAGGGATTTAGCTGGGATAAATACATTCCGGCTGATTCAGAAAAAACAGCATTTGTTGCTCGAATCCTTGAAGACTCAACCTCAGGAGAAGAATCAGTCAAATCTAAGCCAAAAAGAAAGAAGATTTTCAAATCATCAGAAAGTGATGAAGATACTGATGATGAGGAAGAGTATATTAATACAGCTAGAAAAAATTTGGACTCATTTAGTTTTAATTTGTTTTTTGCAGATAAAATCAAGATTTTGAAAGAGAAAAGGGCTACTCGACTGAAGAGAGAATTGGAAGAATTGGAAGCTAAAAAGGATTGCTGAAGAAAAGGAGAAAATGGAAGCTGAAAAAGAAAAAGTTAAAGAAAAATTGACAGAGAAGATTGAGGTTGAAGAGAATGAAGTAAAGATAGTACTTGAAGAAGAACCAATGGTGACTGAAAAGGTAGTTGAAAAAATTGTTGAAGTTGAAAAAATTGTTGAAGTTGAAAAAATTATTGAAGTTGAAAAGATAGTCGAAATTGAAAAGATTGTCGAGGTCACAAAACCTTGTCTAAAATGTTTGGAACCATGCAAACATTGTGAAGAGAAAGACAAGAAGTATAGTGAACTAGACTAGTTGAAAGAAAAATTGTTATTTGATGTTAAGTACGTAAAAGAATCGTATGATGTGCTGAACAGAACGGTTGATAGTTTGAACAAGACAAACTTAGAAGTAGAAGCTGCCTCAACGATGATGAGTTCAACATTAATGACTAAGCAGAAGGCCATCAATCACTATATTGAAGAGTGTGCAAAGCTGAAGCAGGATCTGAAAATCGAAAAGATTGAAAATGAAAGAATCAGACGATTGCTGCTGAGTTATTCAACTTGTGATTATTTGATTGATAGAGTTTATCCTTCTGTTGCAGGTCTTGAAGCTTTTCAAGATAAAAAGATGGAAGTTACGGATACTGGTAAGAAACAAAGTGTCAAGTATAACAAGTGTCCGCCTCCGATCTGGGAAAGTTATTCTCCTAGAAAACCAAATGAGGAACAATTAAAAAAGGCAGTCAATATAGAGTTAAAGTCTGAAACAACTGATGAGTTACCAGACAACATTGACGTCACATTCACAGCGTCTGACACTGATCATGAGTCTGAGTTATTAAAGAAAGTGGTCGATCAGGTGTTGGATATGGATGAAGAGTCAAAGTCAGAGTCTAAATCTGAAAGTTCGAGTTCATCAGACAAGAGTCCGAGTTCACCAGTAAAAAGGGTTTACAATAAAGAATTTATGTTATCAAAAAATAATTTGAATGATGAACCAATCAAAGTGGCATATACTTTGAATGATTCGGAAAAATTATATTCTGATGAGGAATTTCCAATAAGAAGTGTTAAAACTGAACAGATCAAACAGGTTTTCAAATTAACATAAATTAATAGTTCTGAAATAAAAGATGTAAATCTTACTGAAAAACCTAAAAAATACACTTCAAGGGTTCAACAAAGATTGAACAAGAAAAAAGGTTACAGTTCTGGTTCAGGTTTTCAACAGAAACCAAACCATAACAGTAATTTCAAAAAGAAAGGTTTAGGTTTAATTCCTCCTGAAAATTATAAAAATGAGAAAAATTATAAACCAAAAACTGAATTTGTTTCAGGTACAAGTTCAGAAGAAGAAAAGGAGAAACTGTTCAGAAAACAGTCAAACAAAGAATTTCTCGCAGAAAAGAAAAAGAATGTTTTGAAAAAATCTGCACCAAGAGTTGACAAAAGAACTTGTTTCAAATGCCAAGAAGTTGGACACATTGCTTGGAATTGCACCAAGTCCACTTATACAAAACAGGGAGTTACTTCTAACTCAGATTTGAAAAAGAAATGTGTTGATAAAACAGAACAACCAGTAGAAAAGTTTAAAGAGTTCAAAAATTCGACTTTCGAAGTTGGTGAAAGTTCGAAACGTTTTTACAAAAGAAGAGTCGATTTGAACAAACAAAAATGGGTTGTTAAATCTGAAACTAGTTCTGACAATGAATCTGACTCGTCAAAGTCAGAGGAGTCATTTGTTGTGAAAAATGATGAGAATTCTGTTCCAGAAATGAACGATGAAAACTTTCCGCCATTTTTAAAAGAAAACTTGAAGTTAAAAGTTGGAAAGATTGAAATCTCATATCAATTCTTCCCTGGTAAAGAAGAATTTGATGCTGAAAAGGTTTTTAACGGAAAAGTGTTACATATTTTTGGAAAGATGATAGATGGTAAGGTAAAAAGTGTGAAAGAGTTTTATAAATCAAAAAGATGGTGGATTGAAGATGATGCACAATCACCCAAGACTGGTCAGGCTTGGGTGACAGCATTCTCTACTTAAAATCCTGACTTACCGGAGCTCCCAAGTTGGTAATCGTGGAGCATGAATCGGCATCTTTCTTGAAAATGTTTTTTTGTGAAAAACCTACAAGTGATAATGAGAAAGCAATGTGATGAAACCCCAACAAAACTAATTTTCTGGAAAAACCATTTTGATTAAAACAAACTTAAGTGTTTTGAAATCTTAATGGGAAAATAGTTTGTTGTCAGGGAGAGTTCTGATTGTTTATGCCAAGTGGATGGCGAATTGAAGCAATTCACATCAGTTTGTCATTTTATTTGTACAGTTTACTGCATTTATTTTCAAATTTTCCCGGAAAATCAAAAATTGAAACATATTTTTGATTTTAGGGGGAGTAAAAATTTAGAAATTTCGAACATTTGAAAAATCCAAAAACATGATAAAATCTAAAAATCCAAAAACATTGAAAAAATCAAAATGAGTTTTGTTGTGAAAAAGAGGAAATGATAGTACATCAGTGGACAATCACAGTACGCTAAAGAATTGGAAAGTTAAATGTGATAAACGGTCTCACTGATGATATGCCAGTAGGTTTTCACACGCTTAGTAGATTGTATTCGAGATATCAACCTAAATATCAAACTTGCTTATTTCATGGGGAACATCTCTCAGATATATAGGTAACCCCTGAAATTTTGTTTGAAGGGCTTTCTATTTCTGACATACTAGGTCTTTGTGCGTGGTGATATCTGTGGTATTATACCAGGACTTCTGATTTTGCGGGAGCAATAGCCTAGTCCTCGTATAATACTTTGCACAGCTTTGATCATAAAGCCCACCCTCAGCATAAAAAATGATGAAACATTGAAAAATGCTAATCATGTGCTGTTGAAAAGAAGATCCCCAAGGGGGACCCACCTAAAGTCGAACCATCATCTGTCTGATTTTGCGGAAGCAATAGCCTGAGCTCTCATGGTCTCGCATTTAACCCCTTACAGATATCATTAGTGTACATTCACCTGTAAGACTGAATATAGGAGTCTGGATACGGGAGTATATTCTGAGGTGGGACACGCGAATAAGTTTAAGTGCTTAAAACACTAATCTCGTATCTCGAAACCGTTGAATTTTGTGTGAAAATTTAAGTGGATCAGTATACTGACAATCTAAGTGAATCGTTTAGAGCTTATAATGTTTAAAGCTTAACGGTGCTGGTGATTTGTCTCATAAACTGATATGATCCTCTTACACAAACTCACAAAAATATTGTCTGTAAATATTTCTTTACTGCTTTCCATTAGTGTGTTTTAGCATAAAACTTTGAAAATACAAAAAGATTTTATTTCATTTTATTTTCGACAACTGATGTTGAAAAGCTGATTTTCAAAATTCCGAGTGCTAAACATGAACAACATTGGGTTGGAAAAATTTGTTTGTAAAGAGAAAAATTGAATTTTTACAAGTGGTCGTTAAAGATTATAAATGTAAAATCATTGTGAATCAATATCTGCAAAGTGATTTCTAAATTTGTTAAATTTTAAAATTGAATCTTACTTTTGGGTAGAAGATTGTGCAGGAAACAGCTTTGAAAGAGCCAGGATTCGACTCCTGAGGATTTTCCGCAGATTAAAGCCAGGTTTCTGGTCCTTTTGCTACGGAAAGCCAGGAGACGTTCTGAACCTGTGGAAATGCTATGTCAGATTGCGATCCCGGAACAACTTAATGGGGAGTATGCTAGCAAAAGGGAGTCTGAAGATAGTAGAGCCAGTTTCGAATCCTGCTGTCCGAGCCAGTTGCTGATACTGAGGAGAGTAAGAGAGAAGAAGAGAAAGATAAATTTTGAAGGATGCTTACAGTGTTAGAACACTTTGGTAGAGCATGAAGACTGATAAAGACTGAAGATTCGTCATACCGAAGACTCGACACCGAAGACTTCGTTAACATCCAAGGGGGAGTCTGTTGGTGCATATGTCTGTCGACTTCGTCTTGTATCGAGTCTTGTAACTAGAATGATAGATCAAGTCACGTAGAACGAGAAAACCAAGAAACATGTAGGGTATAGTCATTTCGCACGAAATGGTATTGACATTTCGTACGAATTGCCATTTCGTGTGAGGCCATTCCATGCGAAATAGACTGACTATATATAGTGGGCTTGATCATTTCATTTGTAACGGTGGTGATTCCAGAGCCGAGGTGCTGCTGAAGTGTCATATGATCTGTAACGCTTTAAAATCAATATACAAGACAGTTAAAGTGAATCTGTGTGTGAATCAAGTTGTAATCAAGTCCGAATCACTGAATTCCGCCTTTGGTTTGGATTAGAACTCTTCTGATTGACTCGTTTGGGTCTCACAATGATCCTACAATTTTATGTACAACAAAGATTGGACGTTAATTCAAAGGAATTGGACATTTTCAATTTTGGACCAAAACTGGGTTGTTGATCAACGCATGAGTCCTAAGAGTGTAAGACTCTTGTGTTGACCAACAAAATAAGGTCAATTGATCTTGAATGCAGGAGTCCTATGCTCGTAGGAGTCCTAAGTTCAATATCAAATGAAATATGGCCATGCGTTCCATGACTCATATGCTTAATATGCTCATGTGCTCCATGAGTCATGCGCTTGAATTTATTAATTGTTCAAAAATTTCTAAGTGTTGAAAATTTGATAAATTGTCGGATTTATGCTTATGTTTATAATGTGAAGATGGTTAGAGTTATTTAAGTTAAGGATAAGGATCTAAAACACAACATTGATAGTTACATCAATGCAACGAGTTACGCAAAGAACGGTGTTTTGGGACCGTATAAACATCTAATGGATGTGGTTATTCTATGCTTAGGGCATAGAAAAGGACCTTATGATGTGGCACCGGATTATTTGATCAGTGCAATTGCAACACTATGCCTAAATCTGAAGTTTAACTTCTCGAGAATGATATTCAACAATATGAAAGATAACATGAATCAAGGCAAGAGATTTATGTATCTGAGTTTTTTTACAGATCTTTATAGATATGCAATGTAAAGATTTGTATTCAAAGAGTAAAAGAAGAACAAGTGGAGACATGACAACAGTGATTCTGATTCTAAATAAAAGCGATGAAACAATTTTTGTATTCAAAGAGTAAAAGAATCAAGAAGGAAGATGATAGTCAAGAATCTCAAGGTCAAAAGAGAGAGAGATCTAAAGGCAAGAAGAAGGTTAAGAAAGTGAAACCAGTAGAAAAGGAAGTCATGGTGTCTGTGATAAGCGAAAAAGAAAAATCTAATGACGAAATAACTGAAAGTGTCAATGAAGTTCTAACACATACTAGAAACTATGATCCAAGAGCTCGTTTTGAAAAAGTTGTGAATAAAAAGAAAACAAATGAAGATAGAGATGAATCTTATGAACCAGAGGTCGAAGTACCCAAGAACGTAAAGAATAGGTGCTGAGAAGAGAAAGGGTTCGTGTGTAAGTTTTATTGATAAAGGTGATGAGACTTTAAATGAACCAATCACAGAGGGTGTTCAAGAGAAAGAACCAGAAGCAACTGCCAATGAACCAATAAATGTTGAAGCAGGGGGTGAGAAGAAGGGTACACCTATGGTGGAAGAAACAATAGACATTAAAGCTACACACAACATTCACATCAATACACCTACATCTTGACCATCTCAATCCACACCAAAACCAGCTGTAAAGCCAGAACAAGCAGGGCCATCATCATCACAACATCAAGCATGCTCGTCATCATCACATCAACAATTTCCTACTCCAAACTTGGAAGATTAACATGATATGGAGTATGATTTCTTTAATGAACCAAGAAATGTGAAGATTCTGGAGTTACAAAAGCAGGTTGATCTATTGAATGTTAAAGTTGAAAGTTTAGTTGAGGTGAATGATAGGTTAAGGAAACAGAATGAAGCTCAACAAAAAAGATCGAGGAAAATCACGAAAGAAGAGGTATTCATGCAAGTATGTTGTTTAAGTTTAGGGATTACTTCAAGGTATTGGAAAATAAACTGGGTTTCAATTTTGATGATGAAGTGAAGATTATGAAAGGCTTACAAGATTAGAATGAAGATGAAATAGAGAAAGAAGCTGCTGAAGCTGCACAAGCTACATTACAAGAAATTTGGTTCTTTACCAACACAAAGTATATGTGGGAAAAAGCATATAATGCGTTGTTAGTTTTCTTTACCTACACATAAAATAAGTGTAATGATGTGTAGGCTCATGACTATGGATATAGGTCATTATCCACACATAAGTTATATGTAGGCATATAGCAAGCTATACCTACACATATATGTGTGGCTAAAAGTCATTTATATGTGTGGTTAAAAGTACAACAATTTGTTTAGAAGACATCTCACGTGGCAGCTGACGTGGAATCCGACGTGGCAGCTGACATGGCATCCGACGTGGCAGTTGACGTGGCATCCGACATGGCAGTTGACGTGGCATAAATATATATGTGGGTAAAAGTAATCTTATGTGTAGGTAAAAGTAATATTATGTGCAGGTAAATGTTGAAGATGTATAGGTATTGATCTTAATTTGTGTTGAAAAAAAAACGTTGATATGTTGGTAAATATATTTTAAAGTGTAGACATTAACCACACTATATGTAGATAAAAATGTTCAATATGTACAAACAAATACCAAAGCATTATGGAAACATACGTGAACAAATTAAGATTCTTAATTAAACTAATAAACATTAATCTTACAAACAACCAAATAAAAGTACTAGTTATAGAAATTTAAATACTAAAACAAACAAAACTAAAAGTGTTTGTAAGTTACTAACGAGTTAGAGAATCTACTAAATCACCTTCACTCATCAATGTTTTCAACACCCTCTAATGTATCACATTGAGATTGTTCCAATGTGCTTGATGGACGAGGCATGATGTTATTCTCAATCAACGCTTGTTCCATAATTGCACATTTACCTTTTACCGTTCCAAGTTCTTCCACTAGATCATCGTAAGCATCCACCAGCTCTTCGTAAGGAATACGCTTTGATTTTTTAGTAGCACCCATTGTGCTACTAGAACTAACTGGATCACATCCCCACCCGTGCAAACGAACAGAGCTTCTTCCAAGTACAGTCTCAATAATCAAATTATCGCTCATTGATTCCACAGGATGCTCATTTCTCAACTTCATCAATTTTTTTCCTTTAGAAAGAAAAAAAATACGAAGACATGTACACTAAATTAATTAGGGGTGTTCACGGTCCGATTTTCACGCTTTTAAGGTCAAAGCTTAACCGAACCGTTAGTTAACAGTTATTTATTTGTGTAAACCAAAACCAAACTATAAAACTGTTAAACCGAACCATTAACGGTTTGGGCTCTTTGGAATTTTATAAAGGATGACCATAATATATGATATATATATAGAGTGGGGATCCTACGGAAAGTGTGTTTTTCCTAAAAAGTGTAAAAAGTCATAAAACACAATAATTTCAGCCATAAAACACACCTAAAACTCATAAATAATATAATGAAGATTACTAAAACACCATATTCAAACTCTAATAGTCCATAAAAACTTCAAACACACCATCGTAGAACTATGAATATAAAACACAAAATGCTAAACAACATAAAACACAATAATATATGTCATTCCATAATCAGAGCCTTAACATCTAAAACACAACACAAAACCCACATACATGATGTTTTAGTAATCTTCATTATGTTATTTGTGGGTTTTTGGTGTGTTTTATGGTTGACATTATGGTGTTTTATGACTTTTTACACTTTTTAGGAAATTTGGACTTTCTAGCCAACTCCTAGCCTATATATATATATATATATATATATATATATATATATATTGTCCAGAATTTGCATAAGTTTACAAGTTGTCAAACACAAACTGTCCCTAATCCCGAATAAACTGTTAAGATATAAGCAACACAATTTGTTCGAAATTTGCAAAAAAAAAAACAAAAAAAACAAGTTGCCATATTAAAGTTGCCCAGAACTTAAAATCATGCTTAATACTTCAATACATAGACAAAATGAGCAACTAATGTAAGAAAATAAGGGGCTGTTTGTTTCAATATCTACACATATTGTACATTTTTAAATATGTGTAGATATTTGTTTTGTCACATCATCTAAAAATATATATTTACTTACTTTATAGGTATGTAATATCTACGCATATTATATTTTTTTAATCATGTGTAGGTATTTAATTTGCCATGTCATTTTCAAAAAAAAAAGTATATATTAACTTAGTTTATCTACATATTTTTTTAAAATTCTTATGTGTTGGTAAACATAATCATTTACCTACATATATATTAGTTTTTTAAAATATGTGTAGATAATTTAGCTACACACGACGAAAATTTGCTACATGTGTAGGCAATTTGGGGGGGGGGGGATTTCCCACCAACACCAAGTGTGGCTAAAATGTATTACCAACACATATTAAGTGTTAATCATTATGAAAATATATCATCAACTATTACCCACACATATGCAAACATGTGTAGGTAAATACCCACACATTTACATGTGTAGGTAAATTGTGTTGGGTAAACACCCCAATTTCTTGTAGTGTCGGTTTAGACCTTAACGGTCCAGCCATTGTTCGAGGAGAATATGGCTACGTGATCGTAATTAGGTAGGTGTTAATCCCTCAAAATGGTACCTCTTAGTTATCACGTTTACTTGGTCAATTGTCGGGTCAAAGTTATTAACTTAAAAAGTCAAACGGGTCAGTTTTTAAAATAATTCATAATTGATAATCTAGATGTTATAAAACATGTTTTATCACTTTAATAACTTGGTAATATTATTTAGAACATGTATAAACATGTTCTACCCGACAATTCCAGATTTAAACTCGGTTCGCAACTGAAAGTTGCAAAACTTTACTTTTGCTTTGACCTTTAGTTCTGACCCGAATTAGCATAGTTTCATTATATTTTAAGGTTCCTTTGTGACCATATTATGTTATAGTATAACCCTCTGAGATAATATTACATGGTCACATAGTAATCTGAGTTCATCTACTTGATTCCGTTATTATGCTTAAAATTGACTAATATGTCCTTTTGTGTAAAAATAAGGTTTTAAGTATAAATGAGCATGCAAATGAGATATGTACTGATTAGTAAACATGTTTAGCATATTTTGACATTAACACTCTGGTCATAAACTGAGTTTACATAATTAATCGTAAAACATGTCTTTAAAAGGACTAAAATGCCCTTTTCATCTAAAATGAGTTTTAATCATAATTTATTGTCAAAACTCATTAGGTATTGATGTAATATTATAATTAAGATTATTTGGGATGTCAAGTCAGATTACATACTGAGTTTATGCATATGCTATTGTATAATGTTATTAAATAACGATAATGCCTTTTTTTCACACATAAATTGGGTTTTAAACATAATATACATGTAAAACCTTTTTACTACTGATATGTTATGACAAATAAAATATTTTGACTATTCAAAGATGGTCATAACCTCATAATTGCCTAAACTTTGAAATTATCATCATTTATCGACTTTTACGCTATTTAGGTGCATAGTATGGTTTTAAACCATACTTAGCACCCAAGGCTTGTGTAACACCTCGTAAAATCACGACCAATATAGTAAAGACACGTGTCATGGACTTTAAAAGTGTAAGGAATTGTTTCCGAGGGACTAAAGTTGTCAAACAATGTAAATATGTTAGTAAAAGGGATCCAAAGTGTCAACATGCCATTCTTGTGCCTCTGATTGACCTCATACGACGTTCGTATTCCTTAATGAATAATTTGTCGAACATTGGGAAGTCGTTTATGTTAAAATAAGGATCTTGCGAAACATAAGGGTTAAAAGTGTCAACATGTTAAAAGATACCTCTGAGTGACCTTTTAGCGAACCCAAAAACATTGTAACAGCTATATATTTTGTTCTCAAGAATAACGGATATTAATTTTGTGGAGTTTCAAAGAAAACAAGACTTTTCGGGTGATCGTACGACTAACCGGGAGCTTAACGGAGTTAGTTTATAACCTAAGGTCCTTAATAGTTAACTATGGGGGTCCAAAATGTAATAAATGAAAGTAAAATAAAGTTTAAATGGACCAGGGACTGAAATTGCAAGATTTGGAAACTTAAAACCGATTCTTCCCATTGACGTGGGCCATGTAAGCCAAGGCTTATGCTTACGCGGGCCGCGAGGGACTACCAGATACAGCCAGAAGTGGACAGCTGCAAGTTCAGCCTGTTCCACCACCTTAAAAAGCTTGTTTTCGATTCCAGGGACTGAGCCAACAGTATTTCATGCATAGGTGACACCTGGGATCATCAGGAATCACTTATAGGGCCATGTGGATCATTCTTGGAGCATCAAAGTTGCTATATAAGTCACTAGTTGTTACACTTGTTCATTTGCATTCTCAAAAATCACTTCATATTGCTTTCTCTGGAGCTTCCTGAAGTTCAAGCAAGTTTTCTTAAGTTCCAAATTCGCGTTAAGGACCATTGTAAGCATCCTTAACCTCTTAAGTTCAAGTTTTATTAGTTTAATGACCAAAAGTCAAAGTCAAATCCATCGTAATTAAGCTAATTTAGGACCATATTACATGTTAGTATAACCCTCAGAGATTATACAATATGGTTCCTTTGTAATCCGAATCATTTGCATGTTTCCGTTAAATGCTTAATTAATGTGAGAGGACAAAAACCTTTATTACTGATTTATAAACATGTCCTAAAAATTTAACATCAGTTTGAGGTCTAAATTAGGAGTTATGCTCGATATCGTAAATTGAAGCCTTTTTATTAATTAAACGGCATTTTTGACATAAAAACTATTTAAACCCAAATTTTGACACCAAACTTTCTACCCACTGATGTAATATAATATTTTGGGATTTTTGGAGATTTTTATTAATTTTTAAACTGATCATAACATGGGGTTCTTGCTTTGAATCGGTAATTGACGGTTATACCCTTTTTACTAATAAAATGAGTTTTACATAACATTTTGATACCAAATCTTTTTCCACTGATTTCATATGTTAAATAAAATATTTTAAGCCTTCTGGACTGATAAAAATCTCAGCTTTCCTTATATAACCTGAAAATCGCCTAAAACCGACTTTTTACACGTTTAAACACATAGTATGGGTTAAAACTATGTTTAACATTTAAAACCCATTACCTGCTGATGTTATAAGTAAATTTTGATATTTTAACAGTAAGTAAAAGTTTTAAACTCATATTTCCAAAATTAACCCTTTAAGCATATGTGAAATGACCAAAATGCCCATACGGTGCATAGTTTGGCCATAGATGATAAATTTCACATATGTTTAATATCTTAATGATATAACCTACTAAAATAAATATTTTACTGATCATTTTAGACCAGAACCTCAGATTGTCATTTAACCTCTTTTATAATTTTTAAAATGACCAAAATACCCCTACGGGGCTTAAATTGATTTTAAATTCGTTTTGGGCATAATGGAAGGTATCCAACCGATATCATAACACATATTAAGCATATTAACTTAGGGAACTTGTTCATGACTCATTTGGGTACCCGTTATGCATTTTTCGCGTTCGGTGCGGTTTATGTAACTAGTTTGCGTAAATTGACCGAAATGGGTCAAACCATATCATTTTTACCTCAAAATCCAGAATGTGTTTAGTTTACCCATATTATACAAGTCTTCATACTTGTCGGGTATAAATCACATTCTAATCCGGTCTTCGCTTAATCTTGCGTTTTGAACCGTAAACCTTTCTTTAAAACTAACCGGTCTAAGTTAAGACTTAAATAAGACCCGTTAGGATTCTAATAGGTTATTAAAAACCTTCGTTCCAGATTAGGAGCCCGGTAAAAGCTATCTATAATTGCTTGATTGATTTATGGCTGGGAATAAATTTATATTTTTGCTCAGGTAAATACTTTTAACTTATTTTCCCTTATACGGGCTTGGGGTACGGTATATAAAATACCGCTTGGTCGGGTATTGAATTTTTAATCATATGAAGGTTAAATCATTGAGATAACCCGTTTAATCTGTTTTGTTTGTTTTAAACCTTTGGGGGGTTAATGACCATGTCCTGGATATCCTCGGCTCATTCATTGAAATGGCCACGAATTAAGCACGGGGTGTAGGCATACACCTGCCGGTGCGTATGTAAAATGATATACCTGCTTGTTCGAGAATAACTCGTCGTGGGTTATATTATGTGGTGTGTCTATTAATCTTTAACTCGGTATTTAACCCGGGCTACTGAACGTATAACAAACATATAATTCTTTTACAAGATTATTTTTAAATAATTATCCCAAGTTATAAAAGGATATTTTTGTGCCTTGTGCATTTAAATCAATTTTTATAAACACTTTTCAAAAGAGTCAGTTAATTGTATTTACCACTGTAAACTGACGTATTTTCCAAAAAGGTTAAGTGAAGGTACTAAGCGAAATGGGCTGGAACTCCTGAGTGAATAAATAAAAAGTCTTGCAAGCTTTTATCACTTTAAATCTGATGAACAATATCTCTTTTGTTTTGATCCGCCTGTGGATCCACTTTACAACTGTTATGTAATAAATTATGTTACTTTCATTTGGTTTGTAATATTTTACTTTAGACTTCCGCTGTGCATTGAACTGTGATTATTTGTCTATAATGATATCAACTATGTCACGATTCTCCCCACCGGGCCCACCGGTAATACATGGAAATATCGGGGTGTGACAACTTGTTACCTACTATTTTATAAACCATTTCAAATATTTTTACAGTAGGTATAACTCATGAACTCAGAATCCCAAAAAAACTATGTGTGAAGTGACCAAAATGCCCCTACGGTGCATAGTCTGGCCATAAAGCATAAACCACACACATATTTGATATCCTACTGATATTATATCGTAAATTAAATATTTTTACAGATTTTTTATGACCAAAACATCAGTTTACTTGCAAGCTCCTTTTTATAAATCATAAAATGACCAAAATGCCCTTTTGGGGCTTAATTCGGTTTTAAAACCTTTATGGGCATACATGTTGATATCTTACCGATATCATAACATGTTTTAAGCATAATAACATATGGAACTTGTATATGACTCATCCGGTTACCCGTTAATGCTTATACGCGTTCGATTCGGCTTATGTGACTAGTTTGCATAAATTAACCGAAACGGGTTTAACCTTATCATTTAAACTTCAAAATCCAGAACGTATTTAGTTTACCCATATTATACAAGTCTTCATACTTGTTGGGTCTAAATTACATTCCATTCTGGTCAATGCTTAATCTAGCTGAGGAAACACCAGATCTAAATGACCGGAATCAGTTCAGATCTGGGGGTAGGGTTTCTGCATAAAATGGTTAATCCTCTCGCCGATGACTACTGGATGCAACTTCACCAGAAACACTTCAAAACAGAAACGTCGTTAGCCTCGCCACGGGGAGAATGGGGGTTCTCTCCGTGACCACCCTCCGGCGTGAGAATAAATACAATGATCTGAAGAAGATGAAGTAATAAGAGGGAAAGTAAGTGAAAGTGAATGAATAGATCGGTACCTGCATTCTCTTATTTATAGCCGAAGATTTGGCACCAAAAATGTAACGGAGGAAATAACGGGATCTTCTTTTCCGTTTACAGTTAATTTCCCATCCATGCACACGGATCGCGGATTTGATCAAAGGCTGGGGAGATGCCACGTGGAAAGTAATCTGATCTAGATCTACTTGCAGATTGTTGCCATCATCGTGATTTAGATGAACGCTTTAGATGTTGCCATGTCACATTCGGTTATAACCGAATGAGGCCATGCACGATGATCTTTTAATGCTTTTGGAAGATCTACAGATGTAAGCCTTTGATCAGCTGCCACGTGTCCAGTCTGTTGAAACAGAAAAGATTCCTTTTGTTTAAGTCCTTATTTCTTCATGCGCATGGACATGTTTAAGGCTTGTCTTTCATTGTTAAATCTTCAAGCTTAACTGTATCTCTACGCGGGCCCGCGCAAGAGTATTAATTGAATATTTTTCTTTCCTTTCTCCGGCGCATGGTTATTGAGGACTGATCTTTCCAAATCTTATTTAAACTCGTTGCGCGGCCGAGTAAGGTCTGTTTCAGAAGTTATTGAAGTATAATCATGGCATGATCCCTTGCGCCTGCGCGGGGTTTTTGGGACCATACCCCTTCAAGTCCCTCAGTCCAGTGGTGCTCCTATGCGTAAATGGCAAGTAGGTGGAGCACTGGACTAAAAAAGTGGAGTGTGCGCTTTTACTGTTGAGAAGTAAACAAAGTTGTTTGGCGCAGGGTATCAACGAAAATTCTTGAAGAAGATACCTCTTTTCCTTCTAGATAAGGTTTTCATGATTTGAATTTTTGAAAAATTTAACTTGTGGCAGGAAAGTTGGTAAAAGGTACTGTACAAATGATGACGTCTGATGGTTATGTGACAAGCTGTCCACCATGTCAGACGTCAAGCATTAATTGGACGTCATCAGTCTTGACTGTCATGCGCGCGTGAGGCCCTTGTCGTTTTACCACTCGCCTTTTTGTTGCCTTGATCGTCATGTTTTCCTGAAAAGGTGTTTTTTGATTCCCAAGGCCATTAATTACGATTAGTATATATACCCCAACGTTGTCTCGTCTTTAAGCATTTGCATTCATGAACCCTTTCATTTTCATCAAGTTATTCTTCTCTGAAAAGATCTGCAACTATACTATGCTTCATAACCCCATGTCCACCGGTGAGAAACCAGAAATTTCTGCAGAAGAGATGTCTTTGTCTTTGCCACCATTGAAGTGGTCAGAAGAGACCTTCAATTATATTGTTAAAGGCTTTAAATTTCCAGATAGTTGGGGTGCCATCTACCCACAAGAAGGTCAAACGGCGGCACAGGCTCCGGCCGGTTATATCACACTGTTCTTGGATTATTTCGCTGATGGAAACTTCCGATTGCCAGTCACCAAACTTTTACTGGAAGTGCTGAGTTACTATCGATTTCATTTATCTCAGTTAAACCCCACGGTCATGGTTCAAATACGCCATTTTGAATTTCTCTGTCAATCAATGGGTATTGAACCGTTGGTTGATCGATTCCGGGTATTCTACCAGTTGCACTGTTCACTGGGGTTCTATTCATTCATGAAGCGTTCAACGGCAAAGAAGGTTCTTCGTACACCTCCTAAATCATACCATGAATGGAAAACAAAGTTCTTTTTCATCAAATCGAGGGTGATACCGATGAAGATGGACTTCCAAGGTGCAGAGGAAATTTTGTTGGAGACCTAGAAGCTCCGGTTAACGAGATATGGTATCAAGACATTAAAGAAATTCCTTCTATTCAACTGCCATAATGGGCTTTAGTTGCTGCGAAAATGATCTTATTGTGGAAAGCAGATCGTCGTGACAAGCCAGTATATGTTGAAGACAAAGCCAGTAAGTTGTGACAATCTTTTACTTTGTTTTGTATGAAATTATTTGTTACTAGTTGCTCCCCTGCAGATGTTGCCTTGTATGTGGTGGCGTATCAGAGAGAGAAAGGAAAAATGACAACAGTTCAGTTAGATACTAGTGAAAAGCCATGGTACCACCAGATCGGGAGGAGATTTGCGCTTCCCAAAGATGCAGACTTACAGGCGCAACCTAGTACTGATGTTGGTAAGTTCCTCTTTTTACATCTCTCGTATAATATTGCAATATTACTCTTTGTTGATGTTGCGCTTTGAGTAATATTGCAATAGGACTTATCTTCCTTTGGTTAGGTGAGTTGATAAATTTAGGCGTAGGCCCTGAGTCAAAAAAGAAAAAACGTGTGTCTACTGCTGACGTGATTGTCGTGGGTCACGCAAATTTAATCCCAAAAACAACTATAGATAGCAGTAATAGGGTATCGAACTCAGGGAGTATGTGGAAAGTGTGTTGATTTTCTAGCTTTGCAATTAACTACAATTAACCTAATTTGCAGAAAATAAATATCAATGGTTTGGATTGTTGTTTTAGAATACTAAATTAAAAACTAATTGCAAATCAAATGTTGGTTGTAAAACAGATTAGGAGAGAACAATGACCATCTTAGGTTTCAGTTTCTTTAAACAATTGTGTGTAATTCCAACTAGAAAGAGTTACATAGACATAACTCGTGTATAGATAATTGAAGTGATAAAAGGGAACAAAGTACTCGGATTATATAAACGCGAGGTTGTTTCCCGATGACCAATTAATCAATAACCAACCCTAACCCTTCCCGTGATATCTCGATTGCCAACGGCACCAAGAACGTACGATTAAGACTAGAAATTGCAATATCGATTAACAAGTTACAAGCAATTAAACATACACCATGATATTCAAGCAACGCAAGTTATCATTCTAGAAATTCAGAAATAAACACACAAAAGTTCAAGAGAAACCTTCACCTAAGATGATCACCGAAAGGTTTAGCCACACATAGCTTGGTGAATCATCATAACAAGCAATTCAATGTTCATCCAAATCAAAAACACAAACCGAATGTTAGGAATTGTCCAAAACCAAGCAAGAACAAGCCAAATCGCCCCTAGTGTCTCCCAAAAACCGACAATGATGAGAACATCCCAAAAGACACAATAAAAACTGATTTAAGAGGGCAGTTACGGTTCTGATCGCAGCCACCACCGTAATTTACGGCTCCACCGTAAATTACGGTGGACTTGATTCGTTTACGGTGCAAACCATCTGCTTTACGGTAGCCTCCAAATGCAATCCAGGTCCACCGTAAATTACGGTAGGACCGTAATTTACGGTGGTGGGCTGATATATCTTCTTTGTTTCGTCTCTTGTTCCACGCTCGACCCGTTCGTCTCTAAACCCTCCAAAGCTGCATTTAATCCATCTTTTAACTCCCGAACCGCACCTGAAGCATAAGCAACAGTAGTTATCTAATTCAAGATAATTACACGATTAAGTGAAGGATTATTTCGTCTTTTAACATGATTAAGGGTTGTCCAACGGACCACCCGTCACATCCCCACACTTAACCGTTGCTTGTCCCAAGCAACTCATCAAATCAATTTCAACACAAGTGATCAAATTAAACCAAGCAAAACATGCAATCTTTTCACTAACCCCTTTTTAACACCCAACCAATGCACCCCTCTCTAAATCTCGCCTCTCGGCTACAAGTGAAAACTAGCAAAGATAAGCTAGACACACACACTAAGCAAACGGGTGGTTGCACAACTATAAGCTTGTACCTAAATCGATCATTCTCCTAAAATGTGTCAAACATAAATGCAAATCAAAGGGACTTTCAAGGTTGTAACACGGCTGGGTGTATGGGTAGGAAATGGAATATATATGAAGTAGCGAAAACTTTACCCGGTCTTTTATTACAAAAATAAACAAACAACTAACTACCAAACTTAACTACTATACACAAGATAACTAACATCACTTCTTTTCCATTTTCCATTGCTTTTTCTCTTTTTTTTTTTTTTTTCCTTTTCTAATTTTTCTGATTTTTTTTTTCAAGTAATACTTTCAACATAACATCAAATAACATTACATACTACTAAACAATCACTAATTACTATAAAACCGGGTCAAGTTGGTTGAATTTTTAGATAAGTAGCTAGGGGTAACAATTGATAGGCTTTTAAGGCACAAAATGGGCAACTAAATGTCCAAACCCCCGCCCCTCTCACTACCATGCTCATATATATAACTTATGAGGTCCAACCCCCCAAATCCCACACTCGCTCACACCAACGACGAGGCTACCTAAATGCCCTTATCCTTTTCGCATTCATGTCTAACTACGGACTCAAATCGCATTTAAGCACAAGTTCTAATGCACCCCCACCCGTAGCCACTCTCATCAAAGATAAGCATTATTTATATACAAGTGTGGCTACAATTCTCACCAAGAACGAAAAAGGTATCAAGGGTTGCCGGTGCACCAACTTGGGGTTAATCTAGGGTGTTCAAATTTTCACATCGTTTCACTTGACTCAAAATTTTTCAAAAACTTCAAAAAATTCCCCCCATCCCCACACTTGGGATACATTGACCCCAATGTATGGTTTTGAGAGGCTTTGACCACTAAAATTTTTCAACATCAACAACAACGCTTCTTCACTCAAACCCCAAATTTCTTTTTTGATTTTTCATTTTATAAATTTTTTTTATGTTTTTCTTCTTTTTAACATAAGACACCACCAACAAGCACCAACCCAAACACAACATATCAAAACATCACCCAACCTCCCAATCCTTAAACAAACCAACTAGCAAATATGCACAAAAATATACAAAAGGAGAAACACAACCTTACTAATAATAGCGCGGTCCCGGAGGTCCAAAAACGGAAGACATCACGTCGTTCCATTCACCGAACGCGAACGAGCCGCTACTACTTCCTCCTTCTTGTTGTTGCGCTCCCTCTTGTTGCCTCGGGTCAATCCATTGCGAGTGGTGGATCGGCGGGGTTGCATACGAAACACTACCATCATACGGTGGTAGTGACGCATAATCCACATGTTGTGGATCCACAACTACCGGCCGACCGGCATGCCAATCCGAGTGCATTCTCCTTTCTTGATCGTCATGATAGCGACTATTTATTTCAACCTCTCGGGAATACGCATGTGCGCGCTGCCATGTTTCTTGATGATCAAAAGTTTGTTTCAAAGACCGTTCTATACTTGCACTATTTCTTGTGTTTTGATCATACAACGTCCTCTCCGACCCCGACCACGTATCAAACACGGATGCCGGAGGACGTTGATTAGCAATCACCTCTTGCATTGTACCTTCATAGGCCCAACCCGGTACATACGATTGCTGCGTATAATCATAAAACACCCCACCATGACCACTACCAAAACCACCTTGACCAACATTTTCAACACCATGCGGCTCGTCCGCATAGTCCTCATCTCCACTCGGAACTGCTTCTGCATCGCTTTCTGGCTCGTCCGGCTCACCCGGTAACAAATCCCGTGCACCCAACTTCAGTGCCCTCCACCGTTGCCCTTCCGACTTTAACTTGTGATACCGCTCCGACTGAGTATACGTCCAAACATTCCCCAACTTATCCAACGTAAAAGGCTGATGCCTTTTCGTTGCTCCTCGATCCTCGGATGTTATCGCCTTCTGTTGTTTCATCAACCCCGTTATTATTTGACAATAAGGGACGATGTCTCTTCCATACTTATTCCGACAGATCCATAAGTGGTTCATGATAAGATAACGTATAGGAAAACGCGGACCCCCGTGCATCAACGAATAAAGGACAGGTACTTCAGGAAACCTCACCTGTTCTTTATCCCCCCTTCTTGGAATAACATTGAGAAGACAGATTGTATGCAGCAATTTAGCTTCAATTTTTAAATTCTTCCGGTATAGAATACCACTGTATCTACCGGGTAAAAACAATGCTGCCAACATATCATTCCATCGTTGATGTTTTTCCGGCTTCACAAGAAGATCATCAAGAGTCGGTATCATATAATCACGGGCTGGCAAACTGTCATATTTTCCGAGCTTCTTCAAAGTATCAAAAGACATTTCCACTGGAACTCCATTCACAACACCCGTCAGCTTCATACTCGATGGCCTGTCATACGTATTAACCTTAAGAGTTGCCATCCACTCTTGGATTTCAGTGATAAACAAGTTGTTTTTATCTTTGTCAAAACAACTAAGTGCCGACTCCCAACCTAGAGCCCGGAACTTATCAAACAACCCAAACTGCCCAAACTCAGCTTCTCGAACATCCCTTTCACATATGAAGGCCGCTGCCTTATTCTTCAACTTATTCATGCAATCATTATATAACGTTGGCTGCCATTCCAATGGTTGATCATCTAACGGTCCCGAATCCCATTTCGGTTTCTCCGCCGGGTCCAATTCCATCTCTTCTTCGCTTTCACTTTCACTTTCATCCACTCTACCCATGTATTGTCTCTTCTTTGGTTGTTGTTCCGGCTGTTTACCCTTTCCCCTTGAAGACGAAGATGAACCAGCTCCTGTCTTTTCTTTTGTTCGTGCCATTCCTACACACATTAGAGCAAACAACACAACCAAAGAAACAAAATTAAACCCTCTTTTCCAAAACATCCCCACACTTGCTTGTTATCATGGTTGTAGATGTTAGTGAACCAAAAGTATATCAAGAATTTTTTCAAAAATCGGGCATGGTGTCTCTACAATGTAGAGATCCCCAAAAGTTCACTACTTTAACCACAAATTCTACATCTACAACCATAATCATGTTCAAATAACCAATTTCATAATCATATCTAAGAACAAGTAAGTGGGTATGGGCAAATAACCTAAATAACCTTACTTTTCACAATGTAGCATCAAAATACAACAAATAAGCTTTCATACCTTTGCTTGAAGATGCTAAAGTGCTTGTGAAACAAAAGCTCCAAAAACCCCCAAAAATTTTCGGGCTAGGGTTTGGAATTCGGACCCAAAAACAGCGTTTTCTTGTAAATCTCTTGTCAAAATCAGAAACTACGTGAAAAATTAGTCAAGATAGACTCCGATTTCACTTAGTTTGGACAAGAATTGAAGGAGTTATGGAGGTTTGAAGGTTGGGGAAGAAGATGGCTTGTGGGTCTAGAGAGAGATGAAGATGGATGGTGATAGAGGGAATAAGATTGTGTGGCCAGGGTATACTCACGTGATATGCTTTTGTGTTTTTATTATATATTTTTTTATCTATACGGAACCCCGAACGACGGACATGATTTTTTACCGTACCGTAAATTACGGTCTCACCGTAATTTACGGTGAGACCTGAACTTCAATTCTTCCGCCGTAAACCAGTAGGTTTACACCGTAAAGCTTCCAACTTTCTTATTGCCACCGTAAATTACGGTAATACCGTAATTTACGGTGCGACCTGGGCGTTTCTACTTCCACAAAAACTGAAATTTTGAGGTGACTTTTTTATCATTTTTTTAGTTTTTTTCCGTTTTTTTATGTTTTTTAATTTTTTCAAAAACTTGTTAAAAATTACCCTACCCCCTCAAAAATCCCGTGTTGTCCTCAACACAATGTTAGAGTAATTCGTGACCCGAACATCCCCACACTTGTTTCAAACACGGATTTCGAGAAAATACGGCAATTATGCAAATTATACAAAACAAACAAAACAAAACACTACTATGTACACTACCAAACCTGGGCCTCTCATGGTTGTTCCTCATCGACCGGGTGCAAGATGTAGCCCGCTTTGTCAAGCTCCAAAGTGTTGATGTCATTCCCATCCAAATACGGCTTTAACCGGTGACCGTTCACCGTTTGTTGTTTCACTGTTTGCTCGTCTTGGATGTCTACATCACCAAATCTCCCAACTCTTCTAATGACATACGGACCCATCCATTTACTTTTGAGCTTGCCCGCAAACATCTTGAGCCTTGAGTTATACAACCAAACTTTTTGACCCACTTCGAACGTTTTCTTTCGCAATTTTGCATCATGCACCTTCTTGAGTTTATCTTTATACGCCGATGCACATTCATATGCTTCATCTCGGATTTCTTCTATCTCACTTAATTGCAACTTTCTCAACTTACCCGCCTCGTCATAATCCGCGTTGACCGTCTTAATTGCCCAATGTGCCCGATGTGCTAACTCCATTGGCAAGTGACAACCCTTTCCATACACCATCCGGTAAGGCGTTGTGCCAATTGGAGTCTTGTAGGCCGTTCGGTATGCCCACAACGCATCATCTAACTTACTTGACCAATCCTTCCTATCCGTTCTTACCGTCTTCATGAGAATTTCTTTGATTTGACGGTTGGACACTTCGACTTGTCCACTCGTTTGCGGATGGTAAGGTGTGGCAATTCGGTGATTCACGCTATACCTCTTCAATAATTTCCCAAAGTTGAAGTTCTTGAAATGCGAACCACCATCGCTTATAATAACCCGCGGGATGCCAAAACGAGAGAAAATGTTGGATTGAACAAATTTACAAACAACCGAATGGTCGTTTGTTCGTGTTGCAATAGCTTCAATCCACTTCGAGACGTAATCCACCGCTACCAAAATGTATAGAAAACCATTTGAATTCGGAAAAGGACCCATAAAGTCTATACCCCATACATCAAATATCTCTACAACCAAGATTGGTTGTAATGGTATCTCATCCCTCTTCGATATGCTTCCCATCTTTTGACAATTTATGCAGTTTCTAGCGAATTCACAAGCATCCTTGAAAATTGTGGGCCAATAAAACCCACATGAAAGAACCCGATAGCCTGTTTTGTGCCCACTAAAATGACCCCCACATGCGGACGAATGAGCATGGGTCAAAATTTCCAACACTTCTGTCTCGGGCACACACCTTCGTATGACTTGATCCGGTCCAATCTTGAAAAGGTCCGGTTCATCCCAAATGTATTGCTTCACTTGAACCATAAATTGTTGTCGACGCTTCTTGGTCCAATGACTTGGGATGGCACCCGTGGCTAAGTAGTTGACATAGTGAGCATACCACGGTGCAACAAAGGTGGAAACGGCTAGTAGTTGCTCGTCGGGAAAACTCTCATTAATTTCACTAACATCATCGATCCCTTCCACCGGAATCCGAGATAAGTGATCCGCCACTACGTTCTCACTTCCCTTTTTGTCTCGGATTTCTAGATCAAATTCTTGTAACAATAATACCCACCGAATCAACCGAGGCTTCGCGTCTTTCTTCTCCATCAAGTATCGGACCGCACTATGATCCGAGTAAACCACCACCTTGCTCCCCCAAATATAAGCACGAAACTTATCCAAAGCATACACCACCGCTAGTAACTCCTTTTCGATTGTGGTGTAATTGAGTTGTGCTTCGGATAAAGTTTTGCTTGCATAGTAAATCACCACCGGCTTTCTATCAACCCGTTGACCCAAAACTGCACCAATAGTGGTGTCGCTTGCATCACACATGATCTCGAACGGCTTTGACCAATCCGGTGGTTGCAAGATAGGAGCTTTGACCAAATGTTCCTTCAAAACAGTGAAAGCTTGCATACACTCATTAGTAAAATCAAATGGGACATCTTTTAATAACAAGTTGCATAAGGGTTTGGTGATAACACTAAAACCCTTTATGAAACGTCTATAGAAACCCGCATGTCCCAAGAATGACCTTACACCCTTAACATTTTTAGGAGGTGGCAACGATGCTATTACCCTTATTTTCGCCTTATCCACCTCCATCCCTCTTTCAGAAATTACATGACCCAACACAATGCCCTCTTGCACCATGAAATGACTTTTCTCCCAACTTAGCACTAGATTTTTCTCAACGCACCTTTTTAAAACCTTTTGTAATTCGTTGAGACAAGCATCAAAAGTAGTGCCAAAGATGGAGAAGTCATCCATAAATACCTCGAGCGACTCTCCAACCATGTCCGAGAAGATACTCATCATACATCGTTGGAAAGTTGCCGGAGCATTGCACAAGCCAAATGGCATTCGCCGAAAGGCAAAGGTGCCATATGGACAAGTGAAGGTGGTCTTGTGTTGGTCATCCGGGTGTATTGCTATTTGATTGTAACCCGAGTACCCATCTAAAAAGCAGTAATATTTCTGACCCGATAATTTTTCAATAATTTGGTCAATGAAAGGTAGCGGGAAATGGTCCTTAGAAGTGGCGGCATTCAATTTTCGGTAGTCAATACACACACGCCACCCGGTAACCGGTCGGGTGGCAATTTGTTCACCACTTTCATCCTTGACTACTTGAATGCCGGCCTTCTTAGGCACGACTTGAGTGGGACTCACCCAAGCACTATCCGAAATCGGATAGATAATTCCCGCATCCAACCATTTAATTACCTCCTTTTTAACTACCTCCCGTAGGTTCGGATTCAATCGCCTTTGAGCTTCTCGTGTCGGTTTGGCATCTTCGGTTGTAATGATTTTGTGCATGACAATTGATGGACTAATTCCTTTGAGATCGGAAATTGTCCATCTGATAGCTCCCTTATTTTCCTTCAAGACTTCCAACAGTGCTTGTTCTTGGGCCAACTCCAAATTAGAGGCAATAATGACCGGTAAAGTGTCATTATCCCCTAAAAACACATACTTTAAATGGCTCGGAAAGTCTTTGAGCTCCAACTTTGGCGGCTCCTCTAGCGATGGTTTAGTACCCGAATCTATTTCCGCCGGTAAGCCTTCAAACTGGTGGGTCCATGGTGGCCGACCTTCTTTCAATGCCATCGCATCTTGCTTTTCCTCTTCAACCCGGAGTGCATAAGCATGTACCTGTTCAGAAAAATCACACAGGCAAACATCCAAACCATCCTCCTCATACTCATGCGGGTTGCATCCGTCAACTATATCTGCCATGAAACACTCATCAACACCATTAGCATTAGAATTGTTAGTAAAAACATTCAAACGCATTTTCCGATTTCCAAAGGTCATATCGACTGTACCAAATCTACAATCGATGACTGCGTGTGCGGTGCTCAAAAATGGCCGACCCAAAATTACGTTTTGTTGTTGTTTTGGGTCCGCCGACGAGTAGTCCAAGACTAAAAAGTCAACAGGGTAATAAAATTCATCAATTTTAACAATGACATTTTGAACCATACCCCGAGGTAACTTATGAGACAAATCGACTAAAACAACCGTTGTCTCCACCCTTGCTAACGGACCAAAATCATATTGGTCATATAAGCCCCTCGGTAAAATGCTAACTCCGGCTCTAGCAATGCCTTAGCCATTTGAAAATTACCAACTTGTATGTTAATCAATGGCGTGCCCGGATCTTGAAGCTTAGGAGGAAGCTCCCCGTTCAAAACTGCACTCACTTGCCCAGTTAAATCAACCCACTTAGGCATTTTCTTTTTGTTTTGCCTCTTTTGTGTACACAATTCTTTTAGAAATTTTGCATAGGCGGGTACTTGCTTTATTGCATCAAGAAGTGGAAGGTTAATTTTGACTTGTTTAAACATGTCCCACAATTCTTCTTTTTGGGGACCTCTCGATGCAATAAAATTTTTCTTACCCGGATCAAGTAAAGCCGATGGAAACGGGACTTGACTTGGTTCACCCTCAACTTTTTCACTTTCTTTATTTTCACCCAAACCCGGTTTATTAACATTTAATTCTTTTGGTTTAACCGGCGAAACATCATCATCACTATCATTACCCGTGATGTCCTCAACTACCCCCTCAACCAATTCGGGTGACAAATTGGCCTTAAATTCTTTTCCACTTCTCAAAACAATAACCTGATGAACATTAACATTACCTCTTGACGAACCGTGTGATGGATTTACCTTGGTGTCACTAGGAAGTTGACCCTTGTTCTTCTTCAATTCAGCCACATCGGTTGCCAATTGACCCATTTGGGTTGTTAATGATTGTATGCTTTTGTCACGAACTTCATCTTTTTGCATTCGGACTTCATCAAGTTGGTTCCGTTTTTGCATCTCCGTTTGCATGCTCTTTAGCATCTCCATCATCTCGTTTCCACCTGAAGAACCCCCTTGTTCTTGACCCGCTTGATATTGCTTTTGATAACCTTGGTTGTTCCCGCCTCGATAACCACTTTGGTTATTATAAGGTTGGCGTGAACCAAAGTTACCTTGGCTACCTTGAAAGTTCGGGTTAGCTTGATTAGAAGGGTTCCCATAGCGAAAATTTGGGTGGTTCCTCAACCCGGGGTGGTATGTATTAGAATTCATGTTGTTGTAGTTTCTACCACCCCCTCCTTGACCTTGACCTTGAACCGCATGCACCTCTTCATATTGCCCTTCCACCATTCCTTGGCAATTTTCAGCCGCGTGACCTATTTCATTACACAAAGCACAAACATCATAAATTTGGTTAGTAGTTTGAACATTACCATCATCTATGGCGTGCACTTGAGGTCGGGCAATGGCTGGTCGAGCTCTTCTTGAGGCTTGAGCTTTCCTCTTTGATGTAGTTGCCATGCTTTCCAAAAACTCCCAATCATCATTCTCATAATTTGTTCCAAAAGTCCCACCAGTAATAGACATCAAGTCACGTGCATCTTCGGCACTCAACCCCTCGTGAAAGGCATTCATCAACTCCCACAATTCAATTCCATGGTGAGGGCAATTTTTAATCATCATATTGAAACGCTCGAATGCCTCATGAAACATCTCATCATGTTGTTGTTGGAAGCTTCTCAACCCCTTTCTTGCATCGTTGGTCTTTTGGGCGGTGTAAAACTCATCCAAAAAAGTTTGTTGCATCTCCCCCCATGTATATATGGATGCCGAAGGTAACGTGTAGAACCATTTCTTCGCCTTATCTTCCAAAGAAAATTGGAATAATACCAATTTGATGTCATCAGCCGAGAACCCTTGACTCCCAAGAGTGTTGCAAATCGAGTCAAAAGCCTCTAAATGAAAGTAAGGCTCCTCCGTTGCCAACCCTTTGTATTTTGGTAAACTTTGCAAAGAGTTGGTCCTCACTTCAAATGTTCTCCCTTGATCATTGTGAGGAATAACTACCGGTGAAGGGTTTTGAGTGATTACCGGCCGAAAATGTGCTTCGATGCCCCTCACATTTTCTCTAAGGTGTCTCCTTGGTACACCAAACCTACCCCTTGGGCGAATAGGACCCATTGGCCTTGGTACATGCCCTTGTGGTGCATTTGGTTGTTGAAATTGCTGTTGCGGCATTGGTGGGCGTTGAATTGGCCTTTGGAATTGTTGAACATTTGGTTGTACATTTTGTGGCCGAATTTGTTGCAATGGGATAGGATGTTGCATCGGTGGCCCTTGTGGTCTTGGCCGAATGTGTTGTGGTATGAGTTGTTGTTGTTGTGGCATTCCACCAACACTTGCCATCCCTTGAGATTGACTTTGAACATATCCAAAGTCTCCTTGATCACCATAACCCCCGTAAAAATATCCATCCTCATCATAACCCTCAAATTCTTCGTATCCTTCCTCATATCCATCTCCCCCTATACCCGAAGTTTGCCCAAATGGAATGGTCGAGTATTGAAAACCCGACTGGTTTGATGGCCTAAACGTAGAGGTAGTATGGACAATGGTTGTATTTGGTGGTATTGAATAATGAGAAGATGATTGACCTGTAGATGGAGGAAAGAAGTGTGATAATGGTGGGATTGTGGCTGAAGGGTTAAAGGTAAGATTGGGTTCATTTTGAGTAGTAATCGGTTGTGTGGTGTTGGTTGGTGTAGTATCATGAAGTGGAGTAGGCATTGTAGTAGAATTAGGCATGGTTGTGTTTGGTGATGGTTGTGTGGAAGTAGGTATAAAAGTTGAGGTTGTTTGACCCGTTGTGGGTGGTACGTGTGTTTCGTCCATGATGTTTCTTGGTGTAATGGGTGAAGTAGGTGAACCAACGATTCTGTTTTCGCGTAGTAAAACTCGGTTTTGCCTTAATGTTCTTTCGATTTCCGGATCAAATGACAATGGTGACGCTTTGTGAGATCCTCTAGTATGCATGCACCTGTAGAACCTGCACACTAAACACACCAGTGTAAACCCGAAAATAACAAAACAAAACTAACAATCTGACACACGTTGCGCACTACTCCCCGGCAACGGCGCCAAAATTTGACGTGATTGTCATGGGTCACGCAAATTTAATCCCAAAAACAACTATAGATAGCGGTAATAGGGTATCGAACTCAGGGAGTATGTGGAAAGTGTGTTGATTTTCTATCTTTGCAATTAACTACAATTAACCTAATTTGCAGAAAATAAATATCAATGGTTTGGATTGTTGTTTTAGAATACTAAATTAAAAACTAATTGCAAATCAAATGTTGGTTGTAAAACAGATTAGGAGAGAACAATGACCATCTTAGGTTTCAGTTTCTTTAAACAATTGTGTGTAATTCCAACTAGAAAGAGTTACATAGACATAACTCGTGTATAGATAATTGAAGTGATAAAAGGGAACAAAGTACTCGGATTATATAAACGCGAGGTTGTTTCCCGATGACCAATTAATCAATAACCAACCCTAACCCTTCCCGTGATATCTCGATTGCCAACGGCACCAAGAACGTACGATTAAGACTAGAAATTGCAATATCGATTAACAAGTTACAAGCAATTAAACATACACCATGATATTCAAGCAACGCAAGTTATCATTCTAGAAATTCAGAAATAAACACACAAAAGTTCAAGAGAAACCTTCACCTAAGATGATCACCGAAAGGTTTAGCCACACATAGCTTGGTGAATCATCATAACAAGCAATTCAATGTTCATCCAAATCAAAAACACAAACCGAATGTTAGGAATTGTCCAAAACCAAGCAAGAACAAGCCAAATCGCCCCTAGTGTCTCCCAAAAACCGACAATGATGAGAACATCCCAAAAGACACAATAAAAACTGATTTAAGAGGGCAGTTACGGTTCTGATCGCAGCCACCACCGTAATTTACGGCTCCACCGTAAATTACGGTGGACTTGATTCGTTTACGGTGCAAACCATCTGCTTTACGGTAGCCTCCAAATGCAATCCAGGTCCACCGTAAATTACGGTAGGACCGTAATTTACGGTGGTGGGCTGATATATCTTCTTTGTTTCGTCTCTTGTTCCACGCTCGACCCGTTCGTCTCTAAACCCTCCAAAGCTGCATTTAATCCATCTTTTAACTCCCGAACCGCACCTGAAACATAAGCAACAGTAGTTATCTAATTCAAGATAATTACACGATTAAGTGAAGGATTATTTCGTCTTTTAACATGATTAAGGGTTGTCCAACGGACCACCCGTCAACTGCCACCACTACACCCAAGAAAGCAGATATGCCAAAGACGGATGTTCCGAAGGCGGAAACGAAGAAAGGTACGCGCCCTGTATCTGACTCTTGGTGTAATTACATAGTGGTGTCTGACTCATTAGAGGGTCTTGCACCTGTAGCTTTGAAAAAACCCAAGCCAGAACCACGAGATATGGCAGGCATCCCAGCATTGAATCCAGATGAACCCATCGATCTAGAGTCTAGTCCCGAGCCATTATTGAGAACAAAAGCGGAGAAAAGGAAAAAACCAGAAGGCGGAGTTGCTGCACAGCCTGCGAAAAAGATAGCAAGGAAAAAGATTGGGAAGAAAGGTGATCTAGACGCCTTTACTGCAAAACTTTCCCCAGGTGAGTGTCTTTTTCAGGTTTCCGCCCATGTTGCATAAAATAAAATTGTTAATTTTTTTACAGAAAAAGCTGGTTCATCCATTCAAGCGAAAACATTATCTTCTTTCAATGATGATCGTCCTCTGTCTTCACGCCCTGAGTCTGTTAAAGGAAAATTAGAGGTTGAAAAGACTGCGGAAGTGGAGACAACTGACGTTGGTGTTACCACACCAGTTTCCCCTGAAGTTGTTACGGCCACGTAGGGCTCTAAAGCGAAAAAAATCTATTATTGAAGATGAACCACCTGTGGTGACCGTTCCTTCCACCTCTGCGCCTACTCCCGAGCTTCAGAAAGATAGTGTTCAGAAAATTCAAGAAAATATTGAGCATCAAGGTTTTATTGTAGATGATGCGGAAGAAGAAGCTCCTATATGCCCGGATGAGACTCCGGATGATTATTATTATTATAGGACATATACCGAGAAAAGAGCTTCTAACCTCCATGCACTTGTTTGGAAGCTAAAACAAGGTGGTACATTTTTAGATTGGCAAGTATGTCGCGATTGGCTCCAGGGGTGCCTTTCCGCCTGCTGAGATCAAATTCCAGGAAGAACAAACACATGAACGTACCTACCGCGCATACCTTTTAGAAACTGCTAGTTCTACTCCCACCACTCACAGAATTGTGTGTGAGTGGCGTAGCATGCATAAGGAATGGGATGATGTTGAAGCTTCCAAGAAAGAAGTTGCTGAGGAAAAAGCGCAAGTGGCTGAGTTGCGAGCTAAACTTGAAGCTGATAAAGCTAAGTTTGAGAAGGATCAAAAGACGGAAGAATGGTCTGCTACGGGCTGGAAAAAGAAGGCTGAAGCTGAAGCTGCTCAACTTGAGGAGGATCGCAAGCGACGGAAAAAGGTTTGTGAAAGAGATAATAATGAAGAAAGAATACTTCAGAACGACGTGGTCAATCTCAAGGCGAAGATTGAGAAGTTGAATAAAAGAAAAAGCTGACGCGGAAGCCGCGAAGGATGAAGCCTGATCTCACCGAGAACGTAGCGAGCAAAGAGAGGTAGAAACTTGTGCAACTCTTGCCTTTAAAAATAAAGAGATTGTGGAACTTACCTCTTTAATACTTGATCAGGAACAAACAAAAGCAGAGCTTGGTTCTACAAAGAAAGATTTGCAGCTTGCTTAAATTGAGAAGGTTGAAGTATCGCGCCACCTTTCTGAGACTGAAGAGAAATTTGAAAACTCTGAAACAACCCGGGTGACGGCGGAGAGCTTGGTTGAGCCATTAACGAATAACATGTTATGGATGCAACACCATGGGACTATAAATGTAAGTGTCTCAAACCCTTTTTATTATGTTGAATAAGTTTGCATGTAAACTTATTTTATGATTTTTCCTGCATAGGTTGCAAACTCAATTCTGAACTCCAGAGAGTTGGACGAATCAGTCGCCAAGCTGATGGTGACCGCGCGCCATGATGGTTAGGCACAAGGTTATACCGAATGTTCTCAACATGTCACAAACGCTTTGAAGGTTAACTGGGACACCGGCCGGTCTGCCACCCGCGGGGTTGACACTAATGTTGCTTGTGTTGCTGCCAAGGAAGAATATAATAACCTTCGTATCCCGGTGATGGACCTGATGACCAATGCACTTCATCACGAGAATTATGTGATTCAGTTGAAAGAATTCTTTCCGGATGAAGCAGAGACTTCAGATGATGAAGACCTAGATTAGGTAGTTGCCACTTGTTGAAGTTGTGTTTGTAGTGAACTTGTTGGGATTTTGACTCCCTTTTTTGTAACAACTTGTTAATGCGCTTATGCGCATGTGACCATTCGTTGATATATATAACGTATGTTTTGGTCACAATATTTGCATGAGTACAATTGCTTTATTTAGGTGAGACAAATAAAGATGGTATAAAGCTCATGTGTGAACATAGGATTGGGCCTGGTGCAGTAACTTGTGACTGCGGGCTGTTCATGAGACTTGTATCCAAATTACCATAGTGTTTTTGTGCTTACCAAAAGAAATTGCATGCATTTGTAACAAATCATAAAAGGGGCATAATGTAAGTAACAGACTTTGTATTAATATTGATATGGCGCAGGGGCCGATAAGTACAAAGCTGTTAAGATTACACTTAGGATAAATAAGATAATTAATGTTGTTGCGTATGTAAGTAACAACCCTTACACTATACGTTGACAAGGCGCATGAAGCCAGTCAAGCATAAAGGATGTTAAGATTACATGTAGCATCTGCGTAGCTGCTGCATGTTCTATGTCCACGGGACATCTGTTCCATCTATCCTGCGCAGCGTATAAGCTCCCTTCCCAAGGACCTCGTTGATCACATACGACCCTTCCCATTTGGGCGCAAGCTTCCCAGGACGTTCAGCATTTGAAGCTTCGTTATCTCTTAACACAAAATCCCAAGGTAGGAAAGTGCATACGCGGACCCGTGCATTATAATACTTTTCTAACTTTGACTTGTACTTGGCCTCATTTATAGTAGCATTTTCTCGTCTTTCTTCTAGGAGGTCCAAGTCAAGCCTTCGTTCTTGCTCGTTGTTTTGTTTTCCCATGGCCAGCATGCGTGGTGAAGGAAGGCCAATTTCAGCGAGAATTACAACTTCCATTCCATACACAAGACTAAACGGAGTTTCACCCGTGATGGTTTTTGGCATGGTGCAATGAGCCCAAAGAATACTAGGCAACTCATCCACCCAGCCTCTTCGCGCCATTCCTAACCTTGCCTTGATTCCATCAAAAATCTTCTTATTGATGCTTTCAACTTGGCCATTTTCTTGTGGATACGCCACAAAGGCAAAAGGGTGCTCTATGCGCACCTCTTCCATCCATTTCTGTAAGTCTTCAGATGCAAAATTGGTACCATTATCTGTGATGATGCGTAGCAGCAGGCCAATCCGACAGATAATATGCTCCCAAATAAACTTCCGGATAATCGAAATCAGTTCAAATCTGGTAAAGTAATCCACCGCAACTATAATGAATATCACGTCGTCCGGCGCATCAGGAAAAGACCAGATCTAAATAACCGGAATCAGTTCAAATCTGGGGGTAGGGTTTCTGCATAAAATGGTTAATCCTCTCGCCGATGACTACTGGATGCTACTTCACCAGAAACACTGTAAAACAGAAACGCCGTTAGCCTCGCCACAGGGAGAATGGGGGTTCTCTCCGTGACCACCCTCCGGCGTGAGAATAAATACAATGATCTGAAGAAGATGAAGTAGTAAGAGGGAAAGTAAGTGAAAGTGAATGAATAGATCGATACCTGCATTCTCTTATTTATAGCCGAAGATTTGGCGCCAAAAATGTAACGGAGGAAATAACGGGATCTTCTTTTCCGTTTACAGTTAATTTCCCATCCATGCACACGGATCGCGGATTTGATCAAAGGCTGGGGAGATGCCACGTGGAAAGTAATCTGATCTAGATCTACTTGCAGATTGTTGCCATCATCGTGATTTAGATGAACGCTTTAGATGTTGCCACGTCACATTCGGTTATAACCAAATGAGGCCATGCACGATGATCTTTTAATGCTTCTAGAAGATCTACAGCTGTAAGCCTTTGATCAGCTGCCACGTGTCCAGTCTGTTGTAACAGAAAAGATTCCTTTTGTTTAAGTCCTTATTTCTTCATGCGCCGGACATGTTTAAAACTTGTCTTTCATTGTTAAATCTTCAAGCTTAACTGTATCTCTGCGCGGGCCCGTGCAAGAGTGTTAAGTGAATATTTGTCTTTCCTTTCTCCGGCGCATGGTTATTGAGGACTGATATTTCCAAATCTTATTTAAACCCGTTGTGCGGCCGTGTAAGGTCTGTTTCAGATGTTTTTGGAGTATAATCATGGTATGGTCCTCTGCGCTTGCGCAGGGTTTTTGGGACCATACCCCTTCACTAGCGTATTATACCGTAAATCATTCTTTAAGCTAGCTGGTCTAAGTTTATGACTTGAGTAGGACATGTTAGCCTTCTAATTGGTTAATATTACCGTCATTCCAGACTAGGAGCCCCGGTAAAAGCTATCTTCACGTGTCTAAGTGAATTATACGGCTGAATTGTTAATCCTTGCATTTAAAAATCAAGTTATAAATCAGGTAAATACTTTTAACTTATTTTCCCTTATACGAGCTTGGGATATGGTAAATTATTACCGCTTGGTCGGGTATTGGATCACTTGGTCGGATTGTGGCTAACAAATATGCATAACCCGTTTTAATCCGTATTGTTTGATAACGTAAACATTGGGGGTTAACTTGACCGTGTCCTGGATATCCTCGGCTCATTTAATTGCAAATGGCCACGACCGATGCACGGGGTGTAGGCATACACCCAACAGATGCAAAAATGCTAAATATAATTTACCCACAAGGTTGGGGATATCTCCTTTGTGGGTTTATAAAGTGGTGCGTCAATTAATCATGTCTCGGTTTCTATATTGGGCCCCATATGTATGACAAACATGTAAAACTGTATAAAAGATTAAAAGTTTAATTGTCCCAAGTTATAAAAGATTTTTCGTGCCTTGTGCACCTAAACCAATTTTTGAAATGTTTTCAAATGTGTCAGTTAATTGTATTTACCAGTGTAAACTAACATATTTTCAAAAGACTAAGTGACAGATACTAAACGCAATAGGCCGGGAGCTGCTTGGTGTCAAATAGAGGATCTTGCAAATCCTTAGATGCCTTAAAGTCTTTTAAAACATCATTCTGTATATTTATTAGATCCGCCTATGGATCCGTTTCTACTACCGTTTGTATAATTATTATTTTGAACTTTGAACATTCGGTTTGAAATAGTAATTTCCTTCCAAGCCTTCTGTTGTGCTATAACTGTGTTTAATTGACTATGATGATATCAACTACGTCACGATACTCCCCACCGGGCCTATTGGGTTATGTTGGAAATATCGGGGTGTGACAGTTAACAAAGTATAGCCTTATTCAGGCAACACTTTAGCATCCGTTGATTAGTTTCAGATTGATCGGATAGGGTAACGTTTCAGTGATTAGGGTTTAGTACACTTTTTGTGGAGCAGGGTTTCGAGGTTTAGGGGTTTGGCGAAAGAAAAGACGAGCGAAAGAGTATAAGTTCGCGAAATTAGATCAAACTGGTGCAAATGATCAAGTCCTAGACCGACCTTTATATAGCCCAGATGGGCTTCTCCCGCGCGTCGCGAAAGGAGACGGGGATTCTCCCGCGTGTCGCCGGGAGGGTCGGCCTGGCATAGACTGCCACGTGTCCTAGGTAGGTTGGACACGCGTCGCGACGTCATGACACGTGTCCCGGTCACCTTTGTCATCCAATCGCGTGTTTTTCTCGATTTTCGTGCCGATACTTATTGCGTATGCTCGGGTCTTGATTCCAATTGGTTCGGCTTTTAATTGTGAGTCTAATGATGGTACTTTTGTGCGGGTTGGTTCAATGATCGCTAGTTTTCTTAACTGTCAAGTTTTCTGCGCACTTTAGGGGTTTTGATTACAGGTTTATTCGAATTATTTTGGATCTTATTGACCAGAAGACTTGGGTTGTTACAATAATCAACACATATCATGTAAATCCGAGTGTTTGTTGTGAACTGAGATCACTGATTGTGTATATAGATATGTATGTAATTTGAGTGTGGATGGAAATTAGAAGAACGGGTAGGTGGTGGTGGTTCATTCGACATGGATACAATGATGTGATGAGGTCGTGGCGGATAAGGTACAAAGAACAAAAATGAGTGGGGGGTTGAGTTTTTATTATCTTCTACTTGTATATTAATAAGAGTAAATTACATAAGTAATCTCTTAGGTTTGTAAAAAAAGGTAGTTCATTTATTTTAAATTTATTAATTAATTTTTTTAACAATGTATTTACTCGAGAATATATTAGTTTGTTGTTAAATTAAAACTAATATTAAACCCTCCCTTGATTGCGGTGGGGGCGTAAAACCGTGGCAAATAACACCAAGGTCACAGCATCGCTAACAACCATCAACACTGAAGTTGCGACGTGTTAATGAGAAGAAATTAGACCGAAATATAAAACATAGAAAATAATAACTAAGTCGATTTAGGACTCGTGCATCACGATTAACCTATCAAACAGGAAAAAATAGACGACCATAAAAACGTTGAACCACACATGCACGTTGCGTAATGTTAACTCGCAAAATTTAGAACGAAGCGTAAAACAAAACGTAAAAACGTTGAACGACACATGAAGTTGTGTCGTGTTAACTCACAAAATTTAGAACAAAACGTAAAACGATTTTTTGCGAAATATGAAAAGTATATGGTACGAAAGTTGAAAGTAAAAAAGTTCTTAGGTGAAATTGATAAAGATAAAAAACTTTAGGGTTAAACGTAAAAAACAAAAATTGCTTTAGGTTAAAATTTTAATTATATCAATTTTTTTTTTAAATCTTCCTAAGCAAAGAGTATTTACTCTTTGCATCAACATGTTGATAATAATTTATAAAGCATAAATAATAAAACAATAAAATTAATTAGTTTTTATTTTCTTCTCAAAAATAGGTAGCTTGTCAATCACGCACTCCACATTCCACATTCCACATTCCTAAATCCACCCAAACGACCAAACCAAATCCCAAATTCTCAACACACCAACTGCAAGATTCTCTCCCACAATGGAACCCGTAAACCCTAATCCCACAACCTCACCTCTCCCACCCGGCTGCCAATTCTTCCCATCAGAGCAACAACTCATTCTCCACTACCTAACCCTAAAAAACACCGGCGATCATCTCGACCCCACCTCTCCAAATCTCATCAAAGACCTCGATCTCTACCGCTTCGAACCTTTCAATTTACCCGAAACCACCCGGTTCCTGTTCGGCCGTGAAGGAAAACGGAAGCACTATTACTGTTTTGCCCCTATCCCCAGGGTTAAAAGAGGAAGAGGTGAGAAGAGACCTGCTGGTTGTGGGTTTTGGAGGAGGAGTGGCTCGGTGAAAGATATTGTGGGTGCGGGTGTACAGGGGGTTGTGGTGGGGACGAGGAAGACTTTTGTGTTTTATTTGGGGGAGTTGGGTAAGGCTGCTGTCAGGACCAAGTGGGTTATGTATGAGTATGCATTGGTTGATCAGAAAATGGTAAGTTTTTTGGTTATGTTTGTTAATTTGATTTATCAAGTATTGATTGTGTTGGCTTTATGTGTTGAAGAGTTGAGTTGAATTGTAAATTGGTAGTCAAGTTGTTTGATGTTGTTCATAATTTCATATGCTATTTTAGATCATAGTAAAGCTAACATATGTAGGACAGATGCTAAACTGTAATCTATCAGACTTAGTTTGATAGATTTGTTAATGTTAAAGTTGCATAATGGTAACCGAGCTGGCTTGGCTTGGTTAGGCTTGAATCTAAAAAAAGTTATTAATACATAGCTTTCAAAATTCATTAGGTTAAATTGTCATTCAATAGTTTAACAAAACAGGATGGGTTTCTAGAGTGAACACTAGTGTATTTGCGAACTGAGTGAACAAATCCTGGCCATTGATTTAAACACGTGTATGGCTAGGATTTCATCATCAAATTGTAAAATACACTAGTGTATTTCATCATCAAATCCTGGCCATTGATTTACACACGTGTATGGCCAGGATTAGTTCACTCAGTTCGCAAAATACACTAGTGTTCACTCTTGAACCAAATCCTAACAAAACATATCTAAAATTAGTTCAACATGCCAAAATCAAGTTTAACCAAATACAAAATAAGTTTTAAATTTCAACGAAAAACAATATAAGTTCATTAGCATCCAAATCAACACCCAAATATGCCATAGATATCTAACTACACACCTAAATACCCGCCAAGGGTAACCCTTTTTTGTTTAAATATATGTTACATGTGTTAAAAAAGGTAAAATAATCTGAGGCCAGCTAGCCAAACTGAGCCAGTCCGGTTCGTTATGAATCGAGTCGAGCCAGATTGGCTCTGTTTCAAACCGAGCCATATCAAGCAAGCTTTTTCCTAGCGAGATCCGAGCCACGAGCTTTTTGGACAGCCCTTAATAACAGGTTAAAGACTGTGATGCCAATAGTATAGATAACATCTATCATATATTCATATGTCAATAATAAATAGAACATTTTGTTTTAATTTGTCTAACTACAATTTACAAACATGAAAGAACTTGTACACATGAAGAATGGTTTTAAATTGGTTTACGGCTGCTTACACTTCATTTTGTTTTAAGATCTAGGTTTTTCTTGTTTTCTTGTCCGACATTGGTTTGGATTAATGTTTTTTTTTGCTTGTAATTTTTAAAACAGTAAAAACCAAAAAATAAAAGTTATTTGGATTTTGCAATCGTATAATTAATTTATGTTTATTTGTTGAAAAGTTGAATTCATCTGTAAATTGGTAATCAAATTAGTAGCAGAACAATGTCATATTCTGTTTTAGAACATACGAGTAGTGTACCAATTTATGAATATACCAATGCTTGATTTGTATCTTTTTATAATTTAGTTTCATTTAACATTCAACATATCATTAAAGACCTAAAACAAGAACAGGGGTGATGATGTCATATTGCTTGTTTTGTATTCCTATTTACTAATATTCTTGTTCTTTTTTCATCAACCAATTAATTAAAACTTATATATCATTTATCATTTTTTTATAACTTTGGGTTTCTGTATCAGGCTGAGGCTTCATATGTTCTGTGCCGAGTGTTTGCCAAATCTCACCACCAATACAACACCTCAAATGATAAAATGAAGCCTTTGGTTGAGACCGTTAAAACAGTGAATCACATTGGTATCCAGTGCGATGAAAAGGTAAGTTTTGTTGATTCTGCCGAAAATAATTGTAAGGAAACTTCTTACTTCAAGTGGTAAATGTTGTATTAAGATCTTGGGGCAGTTTGATTTATATCCTTTCTAATTTGGTAAAACGGTCTTTAAATGTTATGTCGACCTATTAACTCAATTAACATGATAGCTTAAAAAGGTTATGCGTGTCGTAAACCGGTTAAACATCTCAACTCGTTTAGACATGATTTAACTACGCTAATGTCATTAACATGTTGACCTGTTTATGACTCCAAGTCGTTTTAACTTCGTGTCATGTCGTGTTAACTGGTCGTGTCATAAACTTCTAGCTTGACCATGAAGGTCAAACGGTTTTGTTCACTTACAAACGGTTTTTAAGCATCTCGAGTTATCTAACTTTTGATATTCATTTACGGATATATGCAGGTGAATTCACTGGCCTTTGATGGAGACTTCCTTGAGCTAGATGATCTTCTAGCTCCTCTTTAGTGGGTCAAACAAGATCCAAATTATTAATGGGCATGATTATATCTCCCATCCAATTGAATGATGATAACCTCAACTCAAAATGGAAAACCTTAAAGGTTTAATGGAAACTCTGACAAATTGGTCAATATATTCTTCAGCTGTGAAGATGGCAATATTGCCACAATGGTAGCTATGTCTACCAAGGTAGGTAGACTGTTACCTCCACTTATTTGTTTTCTTGTACACCCAACTGTCAGTCAATCGGGTCTTTTGGATTGGGCATGCAGATTCGACAGCCAGTTTTGGTGTCATGGACCAGATGCTTCAGGTCGCCTGTGTCATCCAGGCTGGCTGTTGTCGGGTTGGTTATCTTTCTGTTTCCCGAATGGATTTGGTTTAGGATTTGTTAAATTATGTAATGTAATATATGGAGATAAGTATTTCTGAATGGCTTATGTAGTAGTGTGATAACTAAGTAGTTAATGCGGTAAAATATCGGATATCGGTCAAGGACCGATATTTGAGATATCGGTTATTGCGGTAGGATATCGGTGGGATATCGGTAATTTTAATATCATGCTAAATTTATATATATAGCAATTTAACACTAACAATTCAATATACTCTTCTACCATTAACAAATTAACCTTTTGCAACTTGCAAAACATTAACAATTATTAACAATTGTAGTAAGTAGGAACTTGTTAAGACTTAAAACACTAACATTTGACAATAACAACTAACAATTAAGACTTAAAACACTAATAGCAACAATAAGAAAAAAGACAGATAGTAGAACTAAGAAGAAAGGTACTGATATCGGGAAAATCGATGATATTTTGGTCAAATATCGGTCCAATATCGGTCAAATATCGCTGATATTATCGGTACCGATATTCTGACCGATATTTTGTACCGATATCTTGGCAGGGGACCGATAACCGATATATCACTGATATATCGATTGATATATCGGGATATTAACTGCATAGTGTGATAATGATGTAGTTCAATTTGAGATGCCCTGTAGTGGTGCACAAATCCGGTTTTTTGAAAAACCGGTTCCGTTTATGGAACCGGGTTCGAGTGAAATCAGGTTTTACAAAATCGGGCTTTTTGAAAAACCCGGTTGGGTCTGGGGGTTTATACCAAAAATGTATACCCTATATACCCGGGTTCGGGTAGGGTCTGGGTCGGGTTTTCTAAAACCCGGGTATTATAATACCTTATTTCCGGGTTTGGGTGTGCATCGGGTAGGGTTCGGGTACGCACCGGGTTGGGAAAAAACCCGCACTGGGTATTAAAAAAACCCGACCGGGTATTCAAAATAATCATGGTAAATTTGTTAAACTTATATTCAAAACTGTAATATATACATACTACGTGCAGGCCTCATGTAATTGTTTCTCAAGAAAGAATCATTTTTCTCGTATATAATTAATTTCTCTTTATAAAACCGGGTATTTATAAAACCCGGTTCCGTGTATTTATAAAACCGGGTACTTCGAAAAACCGGGTATAAACCATGTTTAAAAAAACCTGGTTCTGGGTTTGGGTTTTAGATCAGCTAAGCATACCCGGTCCCTACCCTACGGGTCAGGTTCGGGTATAAAAAACCCGGGTTTTATAATACCTACCTGGTTCCGGTTTTTTTTGGGTCCGGGTTCGGGTTTTTTGTGCATCACCAATGCCTCATAGACCAGTAGAGTGGGCTAGGCCATAAAGAACATAAGATACGAAATAGATATTTTGATCCAATTTTTCTATACTCATAATAAACCAGCCTTAAATAGGCTTACAAATCAAGGTAAATAACCACTAAACTCTAGTACGGAGACCCCAATACTTGTAACCGAAAATAACTGCCCATTACTAACGCAACCAAGACCAACTATCACTAACTAGTTCTATACCCGTCCGCTTGACGGACATATTAATGGTATAATGAGATAAGTATTTTAAACAAAACATCAGTCGTTTAAAACCAAAAAATGAGATTTTAATAAAAAGAGATCATATGTTATGCCAAAAAAAATAGAAATTACTTTCAAAAACAATATAAAAGAAAGTATATGCGTGTCGGTTTTGCATGATTTTAAGGCTAATACCAGTTGTACATTCTTCTTAGTTGTACACTTCTCTAAAATCATAAAAAAACTTACCATTACATGGTAATTAATAAAGTTTTTGTGACACCATTTTGAAGAATTATTAGACTCAAATTGGTTACATGATCACCCTGCAAAGTATCAACATCAAATTTCTGAAAACCAATAAAGGACGTGTCAACCGAATGATGACAAGTAATAGAGTAAACATAATAAGGAAATTCTCAAATTCTTGATACCCCTGGCGGTACCTGGAAATCGACAAACAGCTCATCAAATGGCTTAAGAAACCGAATGGTTGGGGTGGTCACTGATGATTCCCCGCAGGGTAGGAGTTCAGCTTTTGTAGTGTGGCCACAGTCATAATCCAAACGTAGCTTCTCAGCTAAAATGGTGTCGTTTTCAAACTCTTCCCCAAATAATGTGGGGAAGATTCCTACCTGAAATGGCAAATAAAAAAATTAAGTCATGGGTAAGAAGTCTAAAAGTAGCGAGGAAGTGAGTTCAGTTTAAAAAAACTTACCAGAAAGACCTTCTTTCCATCTATAAGGCTGCTTGCATCTTCAGGAGGTTTGATCTCAAACAATGTTGGATCAACTTGTTTATTTCTTTAAGTATTCCACTATACCATTAGCTTCACTGGGGCCTTTATAGTCTTGAGCAACTTTTCCTCCACTTTTCAAGATCTTGATTGTAGGGAAACCTTGTATCTCAAATTGTTCTACAAGCCCTTTGTTTTCTTCGGCATTGGCATCAACCTTCACCAAAGTAACAGGAGGATCATGGCTTGCCAACACAGATGCAGCCTTTTCATACTACACGAATAGAATACAACGTAAAAATCATTACTCTTTGATATGATGCATTTAAAAAAAGAAAACTTATCTTCCTAAGTTGACCATCCAAGAAACAGGATAGGTAACTCTAGTGGAAGGTGGTCAACCACACAGGGCCCACTTGGTCCTCGGGCCCAAAAATAAATAAAAAAATTATATATATTATATATGAAGTTATTTTGACATAGAAGACCACAATACGAGTGTTTAACGTAGTGGTTAAAACGCTGGACTTTGGAACCCGAAATGTTAGGTTCAAATCCCAGGCATAACATTTTTTTGGTTTACAACCAATGAGTGTATGCAATACAATTAGCTTTAGAATATGTCGGAAGATCTAAATAAATAAACGAGATTCTCATGTCCACTTTAGAACAATGTTCAAAAGAGGTGCTTAATTAAAAGCTGCCATATTCTTCTATGTTCCAAGTTCGTCACAAATCTACTAATGATTCTTTCTTAAAACTTGTATAAAAATCTTGCCAACTTCATGTAGGTCAGAACTTCATTAGCTGGCTGGAATAAGAGCATAGCCAAATCTCAAATTTACTTGCTATGCACACATGATCATTGTTTAAAGCTCAGTTGAAAAGTTATATCCATTTGCAATTTAACGCATCTAAACCCATTTAAACCAATTAAAAAAACTAAGTAGCGACAACAAAACTTGGAGAGATCACGCTTTGTGTATCACCTATCCGGTAGTAAAAAACGAAAAAAGCGAAATCCCATTAAGGGGTCCTTTTTTCTCCTCGCACAGGGCCCCCAAATTTTCAAGGACGGTCCTACAAGATTCTTACAGTGATCGCACCTGCCAGACAATACAAGGTCATTCAGGTAGTATTAACTTTACGGTACGTGACCTGTTCAAAGTAATCAAATGCTGCTGACCTGGTTTGCTCCCATGTCTCAAGGGCTTCAAGTTGATTTATGCTGATGGTTGTAGCACAAAGTTCTTCAAAATCCATCTTCTTATAAGATTATGGGCGCCATCTACAAAAACATAAGCAAGCATTCATTTTGATGTGTACAAGTATTAATGAAGCATTCATTAAACATGATGATTTTAAGGTTATATAACCAAACTTGGTTCCTTACTGAATTTAGATATTAGGAACTGCATTTGTAGCATCACACATGAGTGTGCAAATGATTTCCGAACATTAGGATTAGAATCTTTTTTGAAAAAAAAAAAAGCTAACCGTTCTAAAGTTGTCATGAGTGATGAGACACGTGCCCATGTTTGTTTTGTTCCAAAGGCATACTCTTAGATAAAACCAATTCATTCTTTGTCAAAGATTTTGACAGTGCCTGTAATTATTAGCCAAACATTAATGTACCTCGAATCACATGATCATGTAAATAAACATAAATAGGAAAAAAAAAAACACGATACCTTAAGTGCAACATGTTTGAATGGCAAAGCGTGATGATACAATTTCATAAATTTAAAAATCAATATATCTAAAGAATTTTTTTGGCTTTCACTTGACAACCATGGATGAGCTATCATCATACATATGAGCATGATTAAAACTTATTTCTAATAACAAAAAAATCTTTTTTGTTGAAAACTAATAAAAAACCGTAATTTGAAATAAAGAAATAAATTAAATGACTTTTTTAAGGAACCAAACTTACTGAGAACTTAAGTAGCACTCACTTTATGTAGTCCTTATTTAAAGTATGATATATGCAGCACTTCTAGTGCAACATAATAAGCACTTCCAACAATATCATTAAGCCTTTCTTCTATGACTAGGTGTTCGCCCGGCGCACGTTGTCAATGTCACGCCATTTGTAACTTATATTTGCGGATTTTATACTAACAATAATTCAAAGTAAACAATAAGTGTGTAGTCGATTTTTCCCTTACAATGCAGCAAGAGTTTGGTCATTATTGGTTTAGGTCATCAAAAACCATAATAATGAACACCGATTTTGTTTTTGATAACGGCAAAAGACCAGCAATAATGTTAACTCATGGCGTTTGGGTCCGTCACAGTACCGCAACGATAACGTCACTCGCTATAGCCTACGACAAAAAAACCCAATTTTGAATACGACTCCGTTTTTGAAAAAGTCTACACCGGAATATTGACAAAAAAAAACCGTGCATTCAATTTTTAGAAGTTAACAAACGCAAATTACTAAAAAACGGAATTCTCTTATTAAATACTAGTGGGAATGCCCGCGCGTTGCGGCGGGTGTCCGGACTAATATCATATTCAATTATAACGTCTATTACGAGCCACCATACATGAATTTATGTAAGTTTCACATATTTTCAACTGTGTGCCTCAACAATGGCTTCCAAAGAAGATAAAAGAACTTAAAATTTACTCGTCCATTTTCATCGTAATATTCTAAATCTCTACTAAATGAATTCAGTGACTAAATGTAATTTTATATATTAATGGTATTAGTTTCTCCCCGCGTTTCGCGGCGGGAGTGTTGTCGTTTTCTTTCACACGCATTGTGCCAAGAGTTTGGTCGTTATCTGGTTTGACCTGCCGAAAATCATAAAAGTGAACACTGATACCGTTTCCATTAGCATAAAATACTGGCAACGATGTTCTCTCATAAGTAGATGGGTTCGTGCACACAATACCACAACCGTAACGTCAATCGCTATAAAGTACGTTACCACGTCAATCGCTATCGCGTACGTTACCAAAAAAAATACTTGATTTTGGTTGAATGTTATGTCTGATGGTGGCAAAAATTTACAAAACTTGAAGAACGGGTTTCTAAAATTTACTTCCATATTAATGATAGTTGTAATATTTATTTTTCATAACGTTAAATTTCATAATTATTTACAAATAATGACAACAAATTATTATAATCTCTAAAAGTTCATTTTTAAAGTCTAGTTTATTTTAGGTTTTGGGGTTTAGTAAAAATTCGCTAATTTGTAAGAATTAATGTATGAAAAGTTTAGTTAGCATATATAGTTTCAGATTTATATTAATTAATTGTTTGATGATAAATCAAAACATATTTAGTTTCTAAATGGTCACCAGCCATGTATCCGAGGTGAGTGACTGCTTACCCACTTTTTCAAGCCCTCCGTGAAGCTATTGTCTTGATTTTTAGAATGGAAATTAGAGAAACAAATTAACTGGTATGCTAAATCGAAGAAAGCAAATTCAATCTCAAGATGATGAGAATGTAATGCAAACACAATTAAAAAGTGAAACAATTTACAAATTGTACTCGTATAGTCCAAATAATAATACATGTTATCGTAAAAATAATAGTCTAACTATATATATTACCTTTTAATAATACATTTTTATTTGCCAAAAAACACATTAATCCCACCTTTTTATAATACCTGTATATGATAAAGCTCTAATGTTTGTCATCACAAATTATATGTACTATCTCAAACAAACAAAGAAAAAACATAACCGGATTAATACAAAAATTAAGGCGTTACATTTGCTTCTTACTATCAATTCAATGTCATCTAATGACAGAACATATGGAGGTACCAAAATCGGTGCCATGAACAACATTTAAATCACTGTTGGCTGGAACAACTTTTATTTCAGGTTTTGCCCCTAAAAAAAGAGGGTAGAGAATTAAGCCAAAAATCTGTAGTAAAATATCTAGTGAATGTTGATAGCATCATAAAAGAAATTTATAATTAATAGATGTGGAATAAACGTTAGTACTTCCAAATAATTATACATCTTAGTGACCAACCCCAAATTGATGAACTTTCTTTTGTATGCATTGCAGCGTTCATGATCTCCATTACTTACTGGTGATCGACCAGAGAATCTGAAGCATAAAAAGTGGTTTGTTTTAGTGTTTATTTAGGATCGAAGCAACACGAGTTCTTAAGAATAAGAAACTTACTTCAGTTTTCTACTGAGCTGGTGACGGATGAATCGGATAAGGGCCACGACAGTAGCGCGGGGGTTAATTAACATGTATAGGTGAAGGTTTGAGAGAGCGGACATAGGTTGATATTGGGACTCATGTGGTCGTATATGGAATATATAAATATACATCTGAAGGTTCAAAAGATTTTATAAGTCATCGGTTACATGTTGAAGTTATTAACACCATAATGAGAAATGATGGTGGCTTTAAGACTAACTCATAAATGACCGATGACGGTTGAGTGGCTTATAAGGTAGTATAGATTATAAATAGTATCAATATAGTCCATATAAATCTATTTATTATATTTATACATACTATTAAATCATAAAAATCCCAAATGTTGCATGTCTAACCTTTAATTTAATCAATTAATTCCTTTAATTATTATAAAATTTTTCTTTAATTCCTTAATTTAATTCAATTAATGGAAGACATAAGTGGGCATGGATTCCACGGATGAAATGTCTAGATTGCTCTCAAAGTGTCTTAAAACTTTGGACAATGTCCAAGTTCCCCCCTCTAAAATGGCTTGCTTCATTTGTACATGGTGCTTCAAGATTTGTACATATGGCAAATTTGTTAGAATAGATTGATCTTTTTGATAGTTTTCATGATTTTTTTTACATCTTATTAGTTTTATGTAAGTCCCACACTGGTAGTAAGTAGCGGAATTATCTATCATTTCAACTAAAAAAATAAGCAAATTGTCGGTATTATAGACTATTTATTATATTTATACATACTATTAAATCATGAAAATCCCAAAGGTTGCATGTCTAACCTTTAATTTAATCAATTAATTCCTTTAATTATTATAAAATATTTATTTAATTCCTTAATTTAATTCAATTAATGGAAGACATAAGTGTGCATGGATTCCATGAATGAAATGTCTAGATTGTCCTCAAAGTGTCTTAAAACTTTGGAGAATGTCCAAGTTTCCCCCCCTCTAAAATGGTTTGCTTCATTTGTACATGGTGCTTCAAGATTTGGACCTATGGCAAAATTACGAAAAGGGTAGAAAACCCAGTTCTCTTAATAAGGTATTATAGATATAGATAATGATAATAAATATGCAATCATATTATGCATTATCTTATTTTGTGGCATGTATTGGCTTGTATTCATTACATGGCCTGATGAAAACAGAAAGAGATGATGGTTAAATACAAATACTTTATAAAGTGAAAAAACATATTTGTAAACCACAATTAAACATGCCAGTAATAAAGTTATAAAACACAATTGACAACGGGTCTAGACCGACCATACCACTTAAAAATAATCAGGCACCAAACTTATAAAATGCAATCTGATAGTACCTCCTCTTCATCAGATTTCAATGCGGTCGAGTGCATTTGCTCCTGCCCCTACACAACCATGTGAATCTGTAAGTAATTCCCATCAAAATGGAAACTATTTCTTATTTCTATTTCAACAGTTGTAGTTTTACACTTTTACGCAATTTGATAGTACCTCAGCTTGACCTGATTTCAATGGACTTGCATTTCGTCCTGCCTCTTTTCAGTGGATGTTCTAAGCTCCATCTTACATGTAATAAAAGAAGAAACCGATTAATTTCACTATTGTAATATGTATTAGAGATGTTTTCATAGAAATTAACAATGCAAATTGACATACCTTGACGAAGATATAACCTGGGATTTCACTTAACTCAAAAGTTAAAACCCTAAATATGCAAAAACATAAACATAAAATTGATCATTAAAAACTCGCTAATAACTATGATGAATACATAAGCAAAACATATCAATCGATGAAAAAAGCCCTTTAATTCAACGAAACCTACCAGTCATCAGGCCACCACCGCCGTCGATTTCGATTGAATCAGTCTGGTCAGAGCAGCGACGAGTAGAAATCCGAACACCAGTTCACCGTCGGCTTTCATTATTCCCCTATTGGATGAAATCATAGGTTATACCAATCTGATTGCAAATGAAATCCAATAAAAGAATTTGATGAAATCGTTATTGGGGAACTGATGAATTGTTTTTGAATAGAGAAAGAGGAGAGTGGGTTTGACCTGTGACGTGGGGAGAAGTTGAATGAAAGGAAAATTGTTCTCAACGTCTGCTTCCAGAAGCTTTTTCTGAATTATTACGGGGATTTTATCTTAACATGACCAAGGGTTGATATTAATCTAAAGAGGTTTGACTTTAATGGGAACATAAGTATTTCTAATTAAAGAGGGCTGCGAACAATGGTTAAGTAGGATAAGAAGGAATCTTTAATCTTTTATTTTTCAAATTCACGGCTAATATCATGGCTAAGAAGGAATTTTAATATTTGATTTTCCAAATTAATGGCTAATATAAAAATGTAAGAAAAAAGAGGAGGGTAAGGGCTATTTTGGAAAAACCTATTTGTTGACTTTTTTTATTTCCGCATGTAAGGCACATGCATATTTCTCACATTTTTTAAACGTCTATAACTTTTTTTATACGGCATTATTTTTTTTTAAATTGCACCATAAATCGAGCATTTTTTTTTATCTTTAATTTGAGTATTCTATTGCTATATAAAATATGAAAACTAAAAAACCACAAAAAAAATGTGTTGTATAACAGTTTTGTGTTTTTTTATTGTACTGGATTTTTTGTGCTATATTTTTTTGCTATGTTTTTTTGTACTAGATTTTTGTGCTAGATTTTTTTGTGTTGTATTTTAAGAAAACAAACAAGGTGAGAGTTTATGTTTTACGACCAAAATACTCTTTCATTCTAGGAAAAATTACACTTTTCGTCCTTTATGTTTATAGCTAGTTGCAATGGATGACCTTTACCTTTAATAATTACAGTCACAGTCCTCTATTTGGAAAACATGTTGCACGTTTCATCCTTTGCCCCTAACCTGGTTAAAATTTTCAGTCAAATATGTCATGTGCATTGCACATGAGGGCTATTTGGTCATTTTACACAATTTATTTGAAATATATTTAATAAATAAAATAAAAAATCTGAAATTAAATTAAAAAATATATATGTATATAAAAGTGATATCTCTCTCTCTCTCTCTTAACTCTCTTCTCTCTCTCTCAGTTCTATCTCTCTCTAACCACCATCTCTCTCGCCGGGAACCACCATCATCATCCGGCATCATCGCCGTCGCCGGGAACCACCATCATCTTCGTAACCACCATCTCCCCAACCTCTGGTAACCCGAGAGCCATCACCATCTTCGCAACCACCACCACCACCACCACCTCCCCAACCTCCGAAAACCACCATCATCTTCACAGAACCAACAAACCTCTCTCACCTCTTCAGACCCCTGAAACCCTCGTTCACTACAGGGGCAAATCTGCTGCAATGGTTTCCCCAAATCTCAAATTTAAAGGAAAAATATATGAACCATCACCTGTAATCGAAGAAATCAAACCTTCAATCACTTCAATTAAGGGTTTATTTCACTCATGATCTGATCCTACAACTCGTCACTCAAAACCCTAAATCACCCATCTCATCAAATCAGATCTGTTTGGCGACGACCGAAGAAGAAAGCTTCGATTTGTGAATCGAAGGGCTTGATGGTGGTGCTCGTGGTTGTGGTTGCCGGAGGTTTGGGGGTGGTGGTGCTAGTGGTTGCGGTTGCCGGAGGTTTGTCTATTTTTTTCTTATTAACATGTAGAGATCAATACCTTCGTTTGGGAAGTTTGCTTCAGCACAAACTGATAACATCAAGCTTGAAAAAAGATGGGATTTGTTGGGGTAGTGAGTGTAGATATGAGACGGGGTGGTGGTGGTGTTGGAAGTTATAAGGGATTTGATTAGATTCTTGGCTGTTTGGGTGTCGCCTTGTTGCAGTAGTGTTTGAAGGTTTGTGAGTTGTTTTTGTGGGTCAGTGGATTCTGCAACACCATTTTGGTTGATGGAAGAGAAGAACTTATTAGGGTTAGAGATAGAAGAAAGTTGCAGTGTGGGATTGGGACGGAGAGTTTGATGGTGGTTTTGCTTGCAGTTGCAGGAGGTTTGGAGGTTTGGCGGCGGCGGTGGTTGAAAATAGGGATAAGCTTCAGACCTAGCGGTGGTGGTTGTTGGTGGGTGGTGGTGGGTTTAGTGGTGGTGGCTACGGGTTGTTTAGAGAGAGAAAGGTGTGTGTGTGAGAGAGAAGAGTGATAATTGTATTTGTTTTTATAAGATTTTAAATGTTATTTTTTTATTTTTACTATAAATAATTAAGTAAAAAGACTAAACTGCCCTTAAGTAAATAGACTTAACTGGATATTTTAACTTGGTTAGTACTAAAGGACGAAATGTGTAACGAGTTTTCCAAATAAAGGACTGTGGCTGTAATTATTAAAGGTAAAGGTCATCCATTGCAACTAGCTATAAACATAAAGGACGAAAAGTGTAATTTTTCCTTCATTCTACTTATAAGGAGTGTCACATATAAAACTCACTTTTTAGTGGATCTTTCCCCTTGTATCTAATTGATAAATAAGACAACACTTGTCATATTATTTTAGTAACTGTTTTTTAAGTACAAAAATTACTTCAAGACCAAGGAGTTCTTAGTTTGTATATTACATGGTAATGCAATCTAGTCAGAATGCTATAAGTTTAAGTAAAAGTTATGTTTTGTTTCCGTTATAAGTGTATCACTTGTGCATTATCTTCCAATTAATGGGTGGAGTGTTACATCCAACCACCCAACATCCCCTCCGGCATCTCACTCACTCATTGGAACCAAGATTGAAGTTTGAAGGTGGAGGTTAAAGATGACAATGTAGACTGCTAGTGGTGGAACGATGAGAGCGGTATGTATTTCTCGAAACTGGGGACATTAAGGTTGAAAAAACAAAATTACCCCTCACGTGATGGCCAATGGGCACGTTACACGTACCACATGGTAGGTAAATAATGGACTAGGCAACATGCGTTAAGACGGCGATGATAGTGTTAATACTTGAACGTTAAGGACAAAGAGTGTAAAAGTGGATGAAACCTGATGTTTTGGTCAAACCTGGGACGAAAATTACACTTTACTCTTATTTTTTAATTTAATTTGTTTTTTACTAGTTTATTTTAATATTTTTACTAGTTTGATTTGCTCACTTTGTTAGATGTTCAACTAGTTATGACTTAAAAAAAATTATTGTGTATTAATTTATATATTTTTATAAGCTTTTGTATTTTCTCTATATTTAGATAACCGAGACATATGATGTTTCTTTATACATATACATTAATAACATGTTTTTTGAATACCAATAGAATAATACTAGACTTAGGGGCTGTTTGTTTACCTCTTATTAATGAGGCTATTAATGGTTCAGACCTTTTACTGGTTCAGCACTTAATGATTCAGACTGTTTGTTTCATGAGCAGATGTCTTAATGATTCAGACATTTGCCTCTGAATGCTTAAGCATGTTTTTTTTAATGTTCGGTTTTATTCCGTTCAAATTGGATAAACCGAATTGCAAATACGTTTTTCTTTTCCAATTCAGTTCAAATCGGAAAACCCGTATTCTATACATAGAGGGAGACAATATTGTAAAGTCCAATTAAATTTTAGCCCACCATCAATTAAAAAAAAGAGTTTAAATGCCATTTTAGTCCCTGTGGTTTGGGTTATTTTGTCAGTTTAGTCCAAATGTTTCATTTTTTGACTGTGGATCCAAAAATGTTTCACCATTGCCATTTTAGTCCATTGGGTTAACATCATCCATTATTTCTGTTAACGAGAAGGGCAATTCGGTCATATATTGCCCTTTCTAGTTAACAGAATTACATATAAAATGACCGAATTGCCCTTCTCGTTAACAGAAATAATGGATGAAGTTAACCCAGTGGACTAAATGGCAGTGGTGAAACCTTTTTAGACATACATGCGAAAAATGAAACATTTGGACTAAACTAACAAAATAACCCGACATTTAACTCAAAAAAAGAAAAAGTAAAAAGCTAACTACATCCCTAAACAAATCGACTTTGAACTAGGGATGGCAAAAATACCCGAGCCCGACGGGTATACCCGAAATCCGACACAAATGGGATGGGTATACCCGATACCCGACGGGTATTGGGCCGGGTATGTGATTAGTTTTAAAAAAATTTGCGGGTATGGGATTAGGTGATACCCGACCCGATTACCCGAAACCACATACCCATTTACCCGAACTATATACCCGATTTTTTTTAATTTATATTGTTATTTTACATAACTTTTGTCTATTAGTGATTTATTTTAATATGTTCATAATGTGAAAAAAATAATTTTTCTTTTAGTATATGTATTTAATAATAGTATTTATATTTTATATGTTGTGAAGTATATACGTATAAGTGTATAAGTATTATAAAGTTATTATTAATTTATGGAAAAATTACAAGTTTTGTCATTTATCTTTATAGTACTTTACAGGCGGTGTCCTTTTTTTCAAATGTTGACAGGTGGTGTCCTTTAAAGGGAATATCGTTGCACGTCTTGTCCTTTATCCCTAACCCAGTTAGATATTTTTGTTAAATCTGATCATGTGCAAAGCACATGAGGGCATTCTTATAATTTCACCTGAAAGGACTAAATATGTAAAATAAAAATGTCATCTCTCTATCACTTAGACCACCCACCGGCCACCACCATCACCACCACCGCCATCTCCCACCACCACCATATAAAAACAGAATTTTTTTGGGGGAATCATGAGAGTGTTTTGAATTTTCCCCAAATTTAGATGGAGTATGGAGATGCAGAAACTATTTTTTTTTAGAATTAGGAAAGTTTCTAACAGTTTATGGCTGCCATTTTTTTATGAAATGTACAGTGGATTAAACTGGTTACTGGTGCTCCACTGGTTTGTTCTAACGTATAGACAAATTTACAATTTCTTCAAAAAATTATGAACAAAAGAAAACAGAGTCTTGTAGATTTACAATTTTTAAGGAAAAACAGGGTTTTCACACCAAAAAATGAGCAAACACTAACCGAATTGCATAATTTGTTTTATAGATAGAAAACCAAATTCTGCTCCATTTCACACTTTTTTATAAAAAAAAAATTATAAACAACAGGGAGCAGAGTTCTACAAAGTTGCAATTTTTTAAGACAAATAAAATTTTAACAGCAAAAATTGAGCAAAAACTAACCAAATTGCATAACTTTTGTGCATAGAAAGCCAATTACACTCCACTTCACATATTTAGTTCTACCAAATTACAATGTTTGACCCGTGACGCCCCAACTCCGGCTTCTTTTATAAGATCCTCGATTTGCGAATCGTCAATAAGCCCCAAAATCAACTGATCCACCGCGAATCGTCAAGAAGCCCCAAAATCCCTGTTAGCTTCTACATGAATATCGGTATACCACTGCGATTTCACTGCAACAGCAGCAGATCGATGATGAGCAGAGGAAATGGATCGGGTTTGGGTGGGGCGGAGGGTGCGGGTGGATCCGAGAAAGAGGGAAGAAGAACAAGGAGCGGGTAAGGGTTTAGTAGCATGTGAATCGGCGAGTAAGGGGAGAGGGTGAGGGTGAGGGTTGATAACTCTCGAAAACTCCATTGATTGATGGTTAGTATTGTGAAAATGTGTAGTGTTGCAGGTGGAATAATACAGGGGTGAAGAAGAAATGGGGATGATTGTTCTAGGAGTGAAGGAAGATGAACATCTTGTTTGTTATACGTATAAATATAATTTTTTTTAAATATTTTTTAAAGAATAAGTTACAAGTTTTGTCCTTTAAATAAGTAAAAAGACTAAAATACCCTTGGGTAATCAGATTTAACAAAAAAATCTAACTGGGTTAGGCTCAAAGGACAAAACTTGCAACAAAATTCCCTATAAAGGACACCGCCTGTCAACATTTGAAAAAAATGACACCGCCTGTAAAGTACTATAAAGATAAAGGACAAAACTTGTAATTTTTCCTTAATTTATGATAAAACTTATATGTATGTAATGTACATTTTTTGTTTATAATAGTTGTTTTATAAATAAAATTATATAATAATTATAATAGTAAAGACATGTATTTGGAAATTACAATATGTATCTTTTAACAAACTAATGGGTATACCCGATACTCGCGGGTATATCCGATACCCGACAAATACCCGACGGGTATTGGGTCGGGTATAGGACACGATTTTACAACCGGGTATGGGTATGGGATTACCAATACCTAATCCGAACCCGACCTATTGCCATCCCTACTTTGAACAACAACCTAGTTCTGGACATCTCTTCTGGTCGATGTAGAGATTAAAAAAAATGGCCAATTGGATTTTAACACCTTTAACTTTGAAGAGTTGGCCGATAACACCCGCAACTAACACTTTGATATGTGACACCCCAAACTTTTAATTTTGTTTGTCATTTCACCACTCAGTTAAAAAATCAGTAACTGAGTTAGTTTTCAATCCTAGGTGGCATCATTAATCCTACATGGCACGAGTGACGTGGCCATATTTTGATGACTTGGCTTTTTTTAATGAGTTGTCATGATGAGGTGGCCAAATTATATTATATATATAACAATATGTGTATGTATGTATATGTATAGGCAATAAATATACCAGATTCAATACATAAAATCAAATCATCATATCATCTTCATCTTTAACCCCAATTTAAAGCCTCATCTTCATCACCGGAATCGACACCACCGGTTCAACTCCTCCGCCACCACCAGTTCCGGCACCCCCGGTTAAAATATCATCTTCCTCTGCGGCGGACTGCGACAGAGGTACAACAGGTTTTCATCGGACGGAGGGGAGCTGATCGTCGAACGAAAGTTCAGATGCGTCGTCGTCGGATGATGATGACCAAACGACGGCAGATCTCGTTGTTGTTGTGGAAGTTCAAATGATGACGAAAGTTCATATCTAAGTTCAGATCTGCTTGTTGTTGTGGTAGTGTGAGGTAAGAGAGAAGTCTGGTTGTTGTTTTTTATGGTTGCCGGTGAGATTGACGATATATAATTTGTATGTTGGGTTTTGTAGATGATATAGAAATTAGATTTGGGATGAAGATGATATAGAATCTGTATCTAAAACCCAGCGTTGCCACCGTCTGCACTAGTCTCCGACTCCGACTCTATCCAAAGCACCCCATTCACCAACCACCACCATCTCCGACAACCACCCTCAACCCACAACCACCCTCGAATCACCCTCACCACCAACATCTTCACCCAACTGCCACCACCCTCACCTCACCATCACCACCCCCAATTCACCAAATATCATCATCACAACATGATTCGATCAAAAACGAAACAAAACAGGTAGGTGATAATGGACTCACCAAGGTCAACCATGATTCGGGAGTTTAGGTCTCTGCCTCCGAACGGTGGCGTTTGGTGATGGTTTAGTGTCGATTAGAAGGTTTAATTTGCAGTTGATGCTGAGGTCGATTCAGGAGTTCAGATGAAGTTAACTTGGTGAATAACGTGAATTTGTGAGTTAATTAGGTTGTTAAGAGGTGGTGTTGTAATTTAGGGTTTGTAAGTTAGTATAGGATTGGGATGTATGTTTGTTGGATGAATTGGGAGATGAGTTTTATACCCATGAATGTGACACATCTGCAAAAATAGTCCACGTAGGATGCCACCTAGGATTGAAAACTAACTCAGTTACTGATTTTTTAACTGAGTGGTGAAATGACAAACAAAATTAAAAGTTTGGGGTGTCACAGATCAAAGTGTTAGTTGCGGGTGTTATCGGCCAACTCTTCAAAGTTGAAGGTGTTAAAATCCAATTCGCCAAAAAAAAAATAATGATAAATATTTAAAGGGTTGAGGTGGGTAATTTTCAAGGCCCATTTTGAACAAAAACCCACCCGAGGATCCAAATTCCAAATTATCTTCTATCTTGAAACGCCAGCCATAGCAGGAGGAGGAGCTCGCTCACCATTCGTCTCTGGATCTTTCGCTTCCTCAAAGTTGAATCTCCTTTCGCATAGAGAATTCCGCATCAAATCACAACGGATCTACTCATCCATTCCACACGGACTAAGGTTCGTTAAGTATCGAATTAATCACCACATCTTATCATTCCTATCTTCTAATTGACAACGATTCCATTATAAATCATTTCCCTGCTTAATGTTTATCATTAGTTTGTAACCAGCAGCCTTTAATTTCATTCAAAATGGACAGATTTTATCAGTTCTATAGAGTTATCGATGTCAACACTTTGGATCTGTTAATTGTTTCTGGAACATAAGTTATTTCAAATCTCAGAATTTCAATCTATTATTTTAGTTCAACTATTATTATTGTTTTCATATCAGGAATGAACTAAACAAACTAATAGACATACGATGATTTGAATGCCTAACACATTGCTTCCGGTTTCAATACTGATACAAATATATCTGATGATTTTCCAGATAGATTTAGTCACTATATGAGAAAGAAAGGATGAGTTACTTTGTTATTTAAGATATTGTTTTGTCTTCAACATTTAAAATCTATGTACTATTACTAACCATATTGCTTGTATATGTGGTATCCTTTTGCTCATAGCTTGACGCTATCATTTGCAAATATATAAACTTGTCGACTGGTATTGGGAGGGATTGGAATTTTTGAAGTGTAATGCACTAAAAAGGACACGCCTTGTGTGTGTGCGATATTAGTCGTGTAAAGTAATAGCAAGATGGATTTAGCAAACTATGTTCCGAGTGCTTTCACGGGTTTGATGAAGAATGCATCTGAATTGATCACATTTGCATATGATGTACCGTTTGCTCGGGCTGTTGTTTTCGGGGTGCCCATTGGAGGTATGTTCTTTAACAGAGGTCTTTGTTAATCGGTACTAATATACTTATGATATGGAGGTTGACTTTTTTTTCAATGTTGACTTATAGGCCATCTGTTTGTGGAAGGTCTACTGTTAGTAGTTATCATCTTCTTACTATCGCAGAAGAGTTACAAGCCACCTAAACGCCCTTTAACGACGAAGGTTTGACTCTTTTTTCTTACTTGATGTCTTATTTTGACTTTTTAATTTGTTGTTTGATGTTTGTAGGAGATTGATGAGCTATGTGATGAATGGGTGCCCGAGTCTCTTATACCACCTGTAACCGAAGAGATGAAAAAGGAAGTTCCAGTACTGTTAAGGTCTCTCTCTCTCTAGACACACATATAGACATATACATACACATAATGTGTACACACGTCCACCTTTATGTACATACATATAACTATACATAACCCCTATTGTACACACACACATATATGAATGGTTGTAAGAATCGCTAGGCGCTGGTCAACCGCTGGGGTACCAACTAGCGATTAATCGGGATTTTATTAGTTAAAGTTCAGTTTTTTATATATATATACGCACATTTTTATATGTAATTTTTTAAGTAGACAGGTTTTAACCCCTCCTCGACCCATTTTTTTAAGTATACAAGATTAATCGCCGGATTTATAGGTTTTGGCCGGAATCTGGTCAGAATCGTCGATTTCTGGCCGACTAGGGCCGGCTGACGATTAAATTCACCGATTACCTAAAAATTAATCAGTGGTCGACCGACTAGCGACTAGTCGCTGATTAATCCCGATTTTTCCAACACTGTATATACGTTTTGGCCGGAATCGGGTCAGAATCGTCGATTTCCGGCCGACTAGGGCCGGCTAACGATTAAATTCACCGATTACCTAAAACTTAATCAGTGGTCGACCGACTAGCGACTAGTCGCTGATTAATCCCGATTTTTCCAACATTGTATATATGTACTGCTATTCATATATGTCTATCTACACAACCACCTTTCAATTGTAGAGCCACAATACTAAAACAAAAGATACCCTTTTGCTTTTTGTGTCAATCTATGTTCATATTTATGGTTATGATACTTTGATCATTAACTTGATTAGGATTGTTGATAATACCACAAATTTTTATATGTATTGGAAATTTTTACATTATTGTATATTAATAAGAACATGATAGGCTTGACTTGATGCAGCTTGTTCACACAATTTACCTCCGTTCTTCATTTTCTTAAAAACGCAATTACACAAGTATTCACACAAAATGAAAATATTAAATGGCCTTAAGGTGGTCATGTGACTATGTGATATTCCAAGCTACATGCATGATGAAATACGTTATAGCATAACATTCATGAAACATCTGCACAATATACTATAACTACTGCATTACTTACAGTGCTGCAGGAACTCATACAATAATCAACGGCAAAGAAGTGGTTAACTTTGCTTCAGCAAATTACCTAGGCTTAATGGGTCACGAGAAGTTACTTGTGAGTAACCTACCCTAATAATTTACTTCAACTGCTTACATATAGTTTTAATTATATAAATTCAAAATGGCAGGATTCATGTACTTCCTCTCTAGAGAAATATGGTGTTGGTTCTTGTGGTCCCCGTCAATTTTATGGAACCATTGGTACAAGCCTATTAGTGATGCAAATAATCTTATTGAACTTATTTTCAAGCATTGTTGTTAATAGTGAGCATAGCGTTTAGCGTGGCGATGTGGCAATAGGTCGCAATCTGATTTTGGCACCTCCATAGCGTGAAAATAGCAGGATTATAGTTTTTTTTTAAATATAAATAGCGATAACATATAGCTATAAAGTTGCGGGATTTTTGATTTTTTATAAATATACATATAAAAACGATAAAATATACAAGTAAAATATCTCTTAAGATTTTCTTCTAGTGCATGGCTAAACATAAAATAGCACCCGCTATTTCATCGCTATCGCTACGTAGTGTATAGGTAGCTTGTCGCCATCATCTGCTATTCGCTATTAACAACTATGGTTTCAAGTACTTTAATGTTTTAGAAAGCTACTATAGCTCTTTTAACTGTATCTTTTTATTATTTTATTTAGATGTTCACCTTGACTGTGAAACGAGAATAGCGGAGTTTTTGGGAACTCCTGATTCCATACTCTATTCTTACGGACTCTCAACTATGTTTAGCGCAATTCCGGCATTTTGTAAGAAAGGAGATATCATTGTTGTGTAAGTCTTGTTGTTTTGCTATTTTAAAATCAAATATATAAAATGGACTTGATTGCGAAGCTGTACATGTAATAAGGTCTCTTTTACAAGTCCAACTTTGTTATTTTAGAGATGAAGGTGTGCACTGGGGGATACAGAATGGCTTATACTTGTCAAGAAGCACAATTGTATACTTTAAGCACAACGACATGCAATCTTTACAAAGTACGCTTGTCAAAGTAACCCAAGACAACAAGCGAGCTAAGAAACTGAGACGCTACATTGTTGTTGAAGCTGTATACCAGGTATTTCTAGTCAATTATGCTTATAATTCTTTTTTCTTGAACTCACTTCTGATTAAGTTGAGCACTTGGCTCATATGGGCTCATATCAAACTAAAAGTGAACATTACATATAAACACGCATTTTCTAGAAGGTTACAATCAGAAGAAACAGGCTACCCGTACAGGCTTAGTGTGCTTGACTCATTATGATGTTTAATATATGGTATCAAAATGTTCAGAATTCTGGTCAAATTGCTCCACTTGATGAGATTATCCAACTGAAGGAGAAGTACAAGTTTCGTGTTTTGTTAGATGAAAGCAACTCTTTCGGTGTGCTTGGCAAATCTGGTAGAGGTCTAACTGAACACTACGATGTTCCGGTACACTCTCTCTCTCTCTCTCTCTCTCTTTATATATATATATAGGATGAGGATCAGATGAGAACCACCCCGAGTTGCAAGAACTTGAGAACTCCTTGAAAAAAAGTTTTTTTTTTTAGTTTTTTTCGCCAAATTTTTTTTTAAATCATGTAACTTTTTCAAAATAAAAGCCTAGCGTTCATTTACGTAGGGTTTTGGATTGCTTACACTGCCGTAAAAAAATTACAAAAAACATATGACGTCACCCTTTCTTGCGAGTTACACTCATGTAAATTGTTGTTACGCTATAGTAAATTTTTGTAGGGGTGAGCATATAATATAACCGAATTAACCGAACCGTAACCGAAATAACCGAAGGGTTGGTTATTTATATTTTTAATAACCGATTTTTGCGGTTCGGTTATGGTTATTCTTATCTTCATAACCGCAAATAACCAAACCGAACCGAATATTTTAAACATAGCCAAATCCGTAGCACCATAAGTTCTTAAGTTTGTATTTAAATGCTTAACCATCGCCTAATCTATATGTATCTTTGGTGAAGTATTTGAATGTTTTAACTTTTAACCATGACCCAACCTTATTGGACCATTACATTTTACACTAACCATGACCCAACCTTATTGGCCCATTATAGTTTACACTAATAATAACCGACCTATAACCGAACCGAAACCGCATTAACCGCAATAACCGATTAACCGAAACCGAACGGTTATGATTTTTTGATAACCGCAGTGTGCGGTTATGGTTTCGGTTATAGGTAATAACCGAACCGCACCATGCTCACCCCTAAATTTTTGTATACGTTTTTTTTTTTTTTTTGAAAAACTTGCATAATTAAAAAAATTTTTGAAATTTTTTTTTAAAAAATTAACTTTTTTTAAAGGAGTTCTCAAAGTTCTTCCAACTCGGGGTGGTTCTCATTATATCCATCCCCTACTTATATATATATATGCATGTGTGTGTGTGTCTCCGCGTGTGTCTGCGCACACACATATACATATACCTCATACATGTATATTTGATTTTTAGTAAGTAGAAGGGTGATGTTGGTCTTACTGTTGTAGGTTGATAAGATAGATATAATAACTGCTGCTATGGGACATGCATTGGCCTCAGAAGGCGGGTTTTGCACTGGGAGTCACAGAGTTGTTGATCACCAAGTAAGCACTCCTGCATCTATAACATGTCTGACATTTAACACCAATAGGAAATTTTGATATTTCAATATTGATATGTAATGGTTTAGTTCAAGAAAGGACCCATCAATGCATGAAGTTTTGAGACAAACGTTACAAGTTACAAGATAATTACAAACATATTTTAGCATTGTTTTGTGTCTTATGTTAACGTGTTATGTTTCTGTAGCGCCTCAGCAGCTCAGGCTATGTGTTTTCTGCATCTCTTCCCCCATATTTGGCAAGTGCTGCAATTGCTGCTATCGATGTTATAGAGGAAAACCCTCAACTCATAACGAAGTTACGAGATAATTCCAAATTACTAAGCACAGGTGATAGATTTTGGCCTACAAGATGACTATTATTTATTATTATTATTAGGGAAATTGGATTTTAATAATCCTACCTTTAGGTGGTTGGCCAATAATAATCCCACCTTCAAATATCGCCACTGCAGTCCCACCTTAAAAAAAAATTCTCACTGGACCTCCGTTTAAAAAACTTTACTTCGTTAAGTTTTTTTTCTGAATTTCAAAATGATGTTTTAGGGCTTTTGAACAAAATGAGGATACGGGTCGATTGATGTAAAAATTACCTCGAAACGGTGCTTCAATTTGGGTGTTTAGTTTGAAATTCAGAAAAAAACTTAACAAAGGTCCAGTGATGAAAAAAAGTTTAAAAGGTGGGACTTCAGTGGCGACATTTGAAGGTGGGATTATTATTGGCCAACCACCTAAAGGTGGGATTATTAAAATCCAATTTGTTGTTGTTGTTGTTTATTTATTATTTATTGTTGTTTATTATTTATTAACGTTTAGAACCCGTCAATACCTGCTAACGCGTCTTGCGCTGGGTAGGTGGCCTTAAGACGCCTTTAGTTTTCCTATTATGGTGTTTAGGGGTGCAAACGAGCCGAGCTACTCGAGCTCGGCTCGAAAAAAAGCTAGAACGAGCCGAGCTTAAACGAGCCCGAGCCTAAAATTTAGCTCGTTTACTAAACGAGCCCGAGCTTCGCTTATCGAGCTCGAGCCGGCTCGCGAGCCTAATCGAGCTTTCTGTTTACATATTTTTTTATTAATATATTAAACATATATTTATATAATAATAATTACCATTTATATAAATATAAAAAAATAACAAAATTATATGTATAATAATAATTATATTTAATATAAATTAATTAATAAATACTAAACGATTCGAGCCCGAGCCGAGCTCGAGCTTGAAAAATTACCTTCGAGCCGAGCTTGAGCTTCAGAAATAAAGCTCGAATCAAGCCGAGCTCGAGCTCGAGCTTTCATATGTTAAACGAGCTCGAGCCTGGTCGAGCTCGGGCTCGGCTCGTTTGCACCCCTAAATTGGTGTTTTATTACATTCTTTGACTAATACTGTCCACATTATTTTCATCAAACCTTAATAATATGAAGCCATTTATTATGCTTTTATAAATGCAGGATTGTTGGGAATAAAAGGCCTGGAACTTGCAAATGATATAATGTCACCGCTTGTATTCCTCCGACTTAAAAACTCCACAGGGTCATTGAAGAGTGATCTTCAAGTACTTGAAGATCTTGCTGATCAGGTAAGTGTTAAGCCTTCGATTTAAAAGTCTTAACAGTCGTATGCAGTTATGCATTGTTTTGTTGTACGGTACAGCTCATACGCCCATTGTGAATGTGGTGCAATTGCAGGTATTGAAGGAACACTCGGTTTTTGTAACAACTTCAAAAAGGTCGTTTGTTGATAAATGCAATCTTCCTGTCGGGATTAGGATATACGTCTCAGCTGCTCACACAGAATCTGATCTTCAGAAAGCATGTGAATCATTGAAGAGCGTTGCCGCTTCATTATTCACGGATTAAATCTACTCGCAACGGTATAACACCTCATACATGAACAAATTGTGTGAAAGAAAAATTTAAAGAATTGTTTCTTCATATTTTTAGCCATGTTTTATTTGATTTCTTGACATGCTAGTTGGTTTTTGTTCATATGCCTGTCTTTGTTCTGTAAACTTTAAAATTACAGACTTACTGTTAATTTATGTCAATTTCATATGATCTCACTTACATCTGAGTAGTCAATTAAGACCACACGGTGTGGAGCGGCATGAAATGGTGGTGTTATTCGACATGTGACTGCCACGACAGCACGCATCACAAAAGTGGCGTGGTGCAAAAAAGGGAGGAATGGAATGGGGTGTGGAAGAGTGACATTATTCGACACGTGACGCACTTTTTTATTATTATTTTATATTTAGAAAATATGTAAAGTCTATTAATTTTTTTGAAATAGCAATATAATAATTAACAATAATAAAAAATTACACTATTTAAAAAATAGAAACCTAAAAAAATCTGAAAAATAAAAAATAACTAAGTACGATGTTTTGTCTTATTTCTTCTTTCATTTTCTTGTACATTTGTGGTGGAAACATAAAAGGTAAGTTCGCAAGAAGATGACCGTATGCTAATATGTTCGGATCGTGATAACGGGGTTGGTTCGGTTGAGATGTTTGAGGTGAAGTAGTGTTCGGTACTTTGCCCACATCATAGGGGTTGTTTGGATCGAAGTTGCGGTTGTGTGGATGCATTATTATTTTTTATAAAGTAGAGATATTTTATAAAGTTTAGAGTTGGGTAGAAGAGAATTAGGTGAAAAATGGCAGAAAAGGTTAAGGTTTTTTATATATATATATATATAGGTGAGTTAATATTTTTTAATTGATTTTTTTTTTAAATGTGCCGTTGAGGTTCAACGGCTATAACCCACACCAATTGCTCAATACAACTTCAACACCACGACAGTGGAAAAAGTGCCGCCCCAACAACGCTGCCTTCCACGCCGTTTAAGGGGTAGTGTGTCCGGCGTGGAAAGGCCTAAACGCCACAAAACCACGCCCACACAGTCTAACAGAAAGATTAAACTTAATGGTGCTTTGTGGGTCCACGTTTACGATCACATCAAACTATTTAGTATACACACGATTCGAGTGAAACGATGCGTAACCCGCCATATCGGGAATAGTGGAGTGTATTACAAAGGGAGCAATTGGACGATTGGGTGGTGGACTAGGATTTTCTTGTAATGCCCACGGGTTGTTCGGGTCAAAACCACGATTATGAGGATTCATTTTTCGTATTGTGGTTGGATGAGAATTTTTTATTAAAAATAAGATAGAGATGATTATAGAAGAGGTGGAGTAGTTGTGGTAAAAAAAATGAATAGAAATGTGAGTTTTTATAGTGAAAAAATCAATATTTTTTTACACATAGCCGTTGGCCAACGGCTAGCCAAACGGCTAGTTATCTTGGCCAATCAGGCCCCGCCATGTCACCTTCATAGCCCCGCCCAACGCCCGGCCTTAAACTCCCGCCCAAGGGGCCACGCCCAAACCCAAATCCACCCGGGGTAGTGACTTGGGCGTTTATGGCCAACCCACGCCCCAACCCGCGGTTCTCAAGATTGTGTATTCATTGCTAACTTGAACTCAAAAAAAAAAAAAAAAGATTTGTGTATCTGTTACTAACTTGAACTCGAAAAAAAAAAGATTAATTGTGACACTACATATATAAAAAATCATTTTTAAGACAGTTGATGGAAAATAAAAACTTCTACAAATATTAGTTCACAAAATGAATATACAGCAACAAAATGCGAGTTTTATAAGTATTAGACTAGTGGGTGTAGAGTGGCGTCCCCTGTCACTTAAGCTTTTAAAGCCCTCAACACTGTCTTGGGAGGCGTCAAAGGCGATATTAATAGAGAAACGATGGGCGTGAAAGGGGAGTGAAGAGTGGACCCTATTTACAACTTAGGTGGACTAATGAGAACCCTACGTTTGGAGGGGGCTCACACCACCCAGCCTTACGAATAACTTTGAAGTGTGTTGAATACTTGAATGCATATGATAACTATAAACTTTGTAAATTTCAGCATGCGTAATTTTAGGAAAATATACTCGGTTTTTTAAACCAAAGATCACACATTATAAGCTTTTGAAAATTTCACTTGCCTCCATACGGTAATAGAGTCCGGTCCGGTTGCTTGTAAAAACGAGTTCTATTACAATTAGAAAAGTCCCCTTCTTTTTAATGTTGTATAACATTATTGCTTAGAAAAAAACCGGGTTTCATTATATTAAATATAAAAAGACGTTCGATTTTATGGTATAATTTTTTCTAAAAACAAATGACATATAAAAAGTTAAGAACGTTTAAAAAATGGTGGGAAACAACATGTAACTTGCATGTGCATATTCTTTTTTCTCTTGTAGACAAAATTATACTTCCCACTTGATTCTTCGTTGGACATTTGTCATACTATAGTGACTTCCCACCATTCTTATTTTTAAACCCTTTCTACTGTAACTCAACCTTCATTATATGGATTTTAGATTTGAAAATAGATTAACATTTCAAACATATTATAAATAGTCTATTGGACGTATGGGAAGATTATTATAAATAGTCATTTGGACATATGGGAGGATTCTACATAGAAGAACGTTTTTAACAATAACAATTTTGTGACAACCCTCAAATTTACATGTAACCGTACAATCAATTATTGCTAATTAAAGTGTTTAATGACTGTGCTGAATCAATTAACTGCTTTCTGATATCTGTGTATTACTTACATGTATTTGTTAACATACTAGTAATGTACAGAAAAGTTACTAAATAGTCCTGTGTAATTTCCTAAGTGTTAGAAATTAAAAACGTTACAAAAATATATATATATAGGACGCTTTACGGATTAATTAAGCAGTTTAACGGAACGGTGTTTAACCGGACAACTGGACATTACCCGGGACACTAAATTTTTGCCACACACATTATTTTATTTTTTCTAAGCTAGTTAGGGTCCCCGAACACCCTATATAAATAATAACACACCACCAACCACTAATTATTCCAATTATTTTTCTAACTAGTTTGTAACTAACACTTGCTTCTCAACTAAACCAAACTCCCACCCCATAACCGGTTATGACATATGGGAAATCCCACTTGATTTTCTTGATTAATATAATGGATGTGTATGGTACTAGAGGAACATTTTAACCAATATGTAAACATGTGTTGGAGGATCCTTATTTAAACTCATGGTCCATCAACCTCTCACTTCACAAACCACTTTCAATTCACAAACACTCCTCCTTCCTTCTCCTAGTTCGGCAGCCACATCCATCCACCATACACCCACCATCAAGTCACTTTCTAGCCATTTTCCATCCATACAAAAGTGCAAGAAGGTGAACAACGAAGCTCGGTGCGTTCGGAAGTTGAAGTACCGCTCTCGTTTTCTTTTATCCACCACTTTTCTACACTCGAACTCCCCTAGCCTTGTGCTAGTAGTAAGTGCCTTAGATCTTCATCTTGTTCATGTTTTTATGTGGTTAATGATGTTTAAAGATCAAAAAGATAGAAAGTTTAAAGAACTTAAACAAGTCTTGAAGTATAACTAACTAAAGATGAAGTATGGTTAAAGTAGTGTTAAAAATGATGATGAAATATGTTAATGCATGATAAATCTGACATATATAAGTGCTAATCTGCTGTAAGTATTATTGTGATCGCTAAACATGTTAACGAAATCAATCGAACACACTTTATAAGGTTAAAAGACTGAAAACAACTTGCTGATCTGCATTTCCAGCCGCCTTTAACTGGCTGTAACTAGTCCGTAACTTAACGAAAAATGTATTTTCTTAAGTCTAAAACGTGTTTTTATGAAATATGGTTCTAATGGCACCGGAATCATGATTTTTGGACTTCGTTTACTATTTTTAAAGTGTCATTTCGTAACAGCAGCTAGAGCTACATTTTTCTGCTGAAAATATGCGTTTTGTTTTCTGTCATAAGTTGAGTTCTGTGTAGAGTTAGATCATGAAACTTGTACTGTAGATGACCACCGATGTATTTGTAATTACCCCACTGGAATTTCGTAAATCAGACTTACGATGAATTTTTAATAAATTTTTCCGTGGACTGTGGTCAGAAAAAGATAAATCCGAGTTCAGTCCGGAAAATGAATTTTTTTCAAAATATTGGTAATGAACTGGACCCCGATATTTTTACACAATAAAATATGGAATGTTTAAGACATTCTGTAAAAATTTGGGAATTTTTGGAATAAGTTAACTATTTTATTAAAATATCCGAAAACAGCCGGTTTTGAATATTAATGCTGAAATGACATAAGTTGTAATTTGCTTGTCTAAATGTCGGGTAGGTTATCTGTGAATGATATAACATGTTATATGTGTTAGGTGAATCATCTGTTTGTTTATGAGTGGGGAATGGATGGGAAGTATATATGGGCATAAACAGTTAAAGTAATGCATGCTATGTGATAGATACGTGTAGGAACTTTGTGCTCTATTTGAAAATCACTAAATGACTAACTGGTAATCATATTAGGACGTAATTGACCGACCTTAACTGTTAGCTATATTTGAGAACCTAACCGAGCAAACCGAGGTGAGTTCACACTTTCTACAAGGCATAGGATTCCCGGTGGGTTGGGAATGAGTTAAAGAATTTAAAACTAAATCTACATATCTCTTTGGGAAGATATGTACGGCCATCCTACATAAATAGGATGCCATTGTTAATCCTACGAATTCTCCTGGTGCAGAATACGTACGTTCGTCCTCCTTCGGGCTGGACAACAACCTTAAAAACTAGCTAGACAAAACTCTATCAATAAGTCCCTCTTCATTATATCGACTTAATCGCCGAGGCCAATGGCGAGCGGGTCATTAGTTAATAGCGCTATTAGGTTTAACAAACCTCACACCGTGCCGGTCGGACGGGCGTGTACTAATGGACTATGGCAGATTATCAGTGATGATAGACGTTGATATAGGGCACAACTTATTTGCGTAGCAGTCGATATCATACCGTCTAGTAGTTCACACGGGGAAAGCCCCCACTAATTATAGATATGGATTGGGTAATAAAAAGGAACTGGTTAAACATACTTTCAACTACGGGGTAACCCCCACGACAAATAAGCCAACGAAAGTCAAACCACGATTTTTAGAAACAACTTAAAACCAAACAACCAAACGTGAACTCACTCAACTTTGTTGTTGACTCGTTGTTACATGCCTTACAGGTCGTTAAACGCTTGGAGCTTGCACGAGGAAGGAGTCGTTGTGGTGTACGGACTGTTATGTTCCGTGCTTATTATTTAAGTCCTTATGAACTTATTAAACTTGCGTTTTGAACTTTAACTTATAAACTATGGACTTATGCTTTTGGATTTACTTTTATGCTTCCGCTGTTTAAACTAAACGTGGTTAACTAGCTTTGGTCACCAATCGTATTGTGGTTGGTCTTATTTACTTAATTACGATGTTCAATATGATTGGTGGCTCGATCCTGGTCACGTCACGCCTCTAAGCGGTGATACTCCGCATGGTGGATTTTGCGGGTGTGACAGATTGGTATCAGAGCCATTGGTTATAGTGAACTTGGTTTTGAAAAGAGGAAAAGCTTTTGATAAAACCAGACTATAACCTGTACAGTGCTCAACGATCCACAACGACGCTTCGCTCCACGTGCAAGACTCGACACAATAGGTGGTATGATTTATGTTATATTGTCGGTTAGATAGTTCACATTGTGCATTAATTAACATGATAATTGCAATTTGAACCTTGTGTGCTTACTCTCTATTGTCGTCCCACACTTACGCACTTTCGCGACACCTTTCTCACTTACGTTGCTTCATTATGAAGATCATGAGTGGACGTCTCGACATGACCTAGGGTCAGCTGATGACCTTGATTAACGAACGGATTGCTGAAGCCTTAGCAACCCAATCAAGGAGTCAACCCATGCACCCTCCAACACGCATGGGCACCTTCAGGGCGTTCCTGGAATGCAAACCTCCCACTTTCGACGGCACTGAAGGGGCAATCGGCCTTCTGCACTGGATCCAAAGAATCAAATATGCATTCGAAGAGAGTGAAAGCCCTGCCAGCAAACGAGTAGAGTACGCTACCAGCATGTTGCAAGGGAAAGCGTATTCTTGGTGGAACACACAAGTCCAGATGCTCGGATTGGCAGACGCGAATGCCACCCTTTGGAGCGACTTCAAGGATTTGATTAAGGAAGAATTCTGCCACCTGGACGACATCCTGGAACTCGAAACAGAGTATTATGGTTTGAAGATGGAAGGATCAGAAATTTAGGCGTACACAAAGAGGTCCAACAACTTGGCTGACTTATGTTCTAACTTGTCACGACCCATATCTAGACGAATCAAGCTATACCTCAGAGGCTTAGTTCCGGAAATCCAAGGGTCTGTAATGGAGGCCAACCTTTCCACAATCCAGCAAGTCATTCGTTTGGTGCACCGACTCACCGATCAGGCGGTGGAAGAGGGCAAGCTGCCCAAGCGTGTTAGCACTACTGCTACTGGTGCTCCGAGCAGTGACAAGCGTAAGTGGGATGGAAATTCGGGCAGGGGTTCCACTCCAGTTCAGTCCCAACCCCAGCGACGAAAGACAGATGAACACCGGAGCCCCAGTCAGCAGTTTTCTGGAAAACAAGGCCAGGGTGGATACAGGGGAAATCACCCTAAGTGCAAACGATGTAGTTTGCACCACAGGTGGCCGTGCAACAAGGATCGTTGTCAGAGATGTAACAAGATTGGACATAAAGCCAGAGATTGCAGGAGCTCACGTCCCGCGAATCAGAATCGGCAACAGCAGCCACAAGCCCCACAGAACCAACAGCAACAGCAGGGTAACAAGGAATGCTATCAGTGTGGTGCTGAAGGTCACTTCAAGAGAAACTGTCCCCAGTTGAACCGGAAACAGAACAACAACAACAACCAGGGGAACGAAAACAATAAAAGGGGAAACAATGATGGCAATGGAGCCAGGGAACGTGCGTTCGTGATTGGGCAGGATGATGCAAGGAACGATCCCAACGTTGTGATGGGTAAGTTTCCTTCTGGATGATTTCCTTGTTACTGTTTTATTTGATTCGGGTGCCGATACTAGTTACGTGTCCTTAAAAGTTAGTCAGATGCTTAAGCGTACCCCAACACTTTTGAACACCAAGCACATCGTAGAGTTAGCAAACGGTAAAAATCTCGAGGCCACACACGTAGTTAAAGGCTGTAACCTCGTCTTAACTGGTCAGACTTTCTCTATCGACCTCATTCCTATCGTTCTGGGTAGTTTTGACGTCGTTATTAGGATTGATTGGTTATCTCAACACCAAGCGGAAATTCTTTGCAACGAGAAGATTGTCCGCATCCCTCATTCTGGTGAAGAACCTCTCGTGATTCATGGCAACAAGAGTGGTGCTGTCGTAGGCATTATCTCTTTCCTTAAGGCCCAGAAGTGTTTGCGAAAGGGCCACACTGCCATTCTAGCTCTCGTTACTGACGCATCAATGGAAGAGAAGAGAATTGAAGACATTCATATTGTGCGCAATTTTCCTGAGGTATTCCCTGAGGAATTGCCTGGTCTTCCGCCTCATCGACAAGTCGAGTTTCAAATCGAGCTAGCTCCTGGAGCAGCACCAATAGCTCGTGCACCTTATCGACTTGCTCCGTCAGAACTTGAAGAACTGTCCACACAACTACAAGAATTATTGGAAAAGGGTTTTATACGTCCTAGCTCTTCGCCCTGGGGAGCTCCAGTCTTATTTGTGAAGAAGAAAGATGGTACTTTCAGAATGTGTATTGACTACCGCGAACTTAACAAGGTTACTGTGAAGAATCGTTATCCTCTTCCACGTATTGACAACTTGTTCGACCAGTTGCAAGGGTCGAGCTATTACTCTAAGATTGATTTGAGATCGGGATACCATCAGCTGAGAGTCCGAGATGAGGACGTCTCCAAAACAGCGTTCAGAACTCGTTACGGCCATTACGAGTTTCTGGTCATGCCTTTCGGGTTGACGAATGCACCAGCGGTCTTCATGGATCTCTTGAACCGAGTATGCAAACCTTATCTGGATAAGTTCGTTATTGTGTTCATCGACGATATCCTGATCTATTCTAAGAGTCAGGAGGAACACGAGCAGCATCTGCGACTTATGCTTGAACTTCTTCGAAAAGAGCAGTTGTATGCCAAGTTTTCGAAATGTGACTTCTGGCTTCGTGAAGTCCACTTGCTAGGCCATGCGGTAAACAAGGATGGGATTCATGTTGATCCATCCAAGGTTGACTCAATCAAGAACTGGACTGCACCCCGTACACCAACAGAAATCCGCCAATTCTTGGGTTTGGCAGGATATTACAGAAGGTTTATCAAGGATTTCTCCAAGATTGCGCAACCTCTCACTTCACTGACCCAGAAGGGTGTCACCTACCATTGGGGTGATGCACAGGAATCTGCTTTTCAGCACTTAAAGGAGAGACTTTGTAGCGCGCCTATTCTTTCATTGCCTGAAGGCACATATGATTTTGTGGTTTACTGCGACGCTTCCATCCAAGGACTTGGTTGCGTGTTGATGCAACGTGACAAGGTCATTGCCTACGCATCGCGCCAACTTAAAGTTCGCAAAAGGAATTACACTACGCATGACTTGGAGCTGGGAGCAGTTGTTTTCGAACTTAAGATATGGAGACATTACCCGCACGGTACCAAGTGCACCATTTACACCGATCACAGGAGTCTCGAGCATATCTTCAAGCAAAAGGAGTTAAACATGCAACAACGCCGATGGGTCGAGCTCTTGAATGATTACGAATGTGCGATCAAGTACCATCCGGGCAAAGCCAATGTTGTGGCCGACGCCCTCAGTCGAAAGGATACTATACCTAAGCGTGGACGTGCTTTACAACTTACCATCCAATCTAACCTTCCCGCTCAGATCCGCGATGCTCAGGTCGAAGCATTGAAAGCAGAGAACATCAGGGCTGAATCCCTACGAGGATCGAGACAACAGCTAGAACAAATGGAAAACGACGCCTACTATGTAAACGGACGCATCTGGGTTCCACTGTATGGAGACTTACGCGAGCTTGTGATGGATGAAGCACACAAGTCTCGTTATTCGGTACATCCTGGTTCGGATAAAATGTACCACGACCTCAAGACTACATACTGGTGGCCCGGTATGAAAGCCAGCGTAGCAACCTACGTCAGTAAATGTTTGACTTGCGCTAGGGTCAAGGTCGAATACCAGAAACCATCAGGCCTACTCCAACAACCAGAGATCCCGAAATGGAAATGGGAGCAAATTTCCATGGATTTCGTTACTGGCCTGCCTAGATCTCAACGCGGAAACGATACCATTTGGGTGATCGTGGATCGACTGACCAAGTCTGCACATTTTCTGGCCATCAAGGAAACGGATAAGTTTTCTACCCTAGCAGACATCTATCTAAAGGAAGTAGTGTCAAGGCACGAAGTGCCAACCTCCATCATTTCTGATCGTGACGCGCGTTTTACTTCTGAACTGTGGCAAGCTATGCACAAATCCTTCGGCTCACGTTTAGATATGAGCACCGCTTATCACCCACAGACGGATGGGCAATCTGAACGCACCATCCAAACCCTTGAAGACATGCTTAGGAATGTGTAATCGACTTCGGATATGGCTGGGAAAAGCACCTCCTGCTAGTGGAGTTTTCATATAACAACAGTTACCACACCAGCATCCAAGCCGCTCCATTCGAGGCATTGTACGGACGCAAATGCCGATCACCTCTCTGTTGGGCAGAAGTTGGTGATAGCCAAATCACTGGCCGAGAACTCGTTGTAGACATGACTGAGAGGATTGCTCAGATACGACAGCGAATGGCGGCAGCTCGTGACCGTCAGAAAAGCTATGCTGATAAGGGAAGAAAACCACTCGAGTTCCAGGTTGGGGATCGAGTGCTACTCAAAGTCTCACCTTGGAAAGGTGTAGTCCGCTTTGGCAAACGAGGCAAACTCAACCCGCGATACATTGGACCCTTCGAGATCATTGAGAAAATTGGCAAGGTAGCCTACAAGTTGAATCTACCCGAAAAACTCAGCGGAGCTCACAACGTATTCCACGTGTCAAATCTGAAGAAGTTTCTGTCAGATGAGACCCTCATAGTTCCTCTCAAGGAACTCACAATCGATGACCAGCTGCGATTCGTCGAGGAACCAGTAGAGATTATGGATCGAGATGTTAAGATCCTCAAGCGTACCTGGATACCTCTGGTCCGAGTTCGTTGGAATGCTCGTCGTGGCCCAGAGTATACATGGGAATGAGAAGACCAAATGAAACTCAAGTATCCCCAACTGTTTAAGAAAAACGCAACCACTACTGAGGCTGAAGCTACTGCAGAATTTCGGGATGAAATTCCAAATCAACGGGGGGATGATGTGACACCCCAGGAAAACCAGGAAAACAACGCAACTTAACTAGCTTCCTCAGTAACCACGCGCTAAATTTCGGGACGAAATTCTCTTAACAGGGGGAGAATGTGACAACCCTCAAATTTACATGTAACCGTACAATCTATTATTGCTAATTAAAGTGCTTAATGACTGTGCTGAATCATTTAACTGCTTCCTGATATCTGTGTATTACATACATGTATTTGTTAACATACTAGTAATGTACAAAAAAGTTACTAAATAGTCCTGTGTAATTTCCTAAGTGTTAGAAATTAAAAACGTTACAAATATATATATATATATATATATATATATATATATATAGGATGCTTTACGGATTAATTAAGCAGTTTAACGGAACGGTGTTTAACCGGACAACCGGACATTACCCGGGACACTGAATTTTTGCCACACGCATTATTTTATTTTTTCTAAGCTAGTTAGGGTCCCCGAACACCCTAACACCCTATATAAACAATAACGCACCACCAACCACTAATTATTGCAATTATTTTTCTAACTAGTTTGTAACTAACACTTGCTTCTCAACTAAACCAAACTCCCACCCCATAACCGGTTATGACATATGGGAAATCCCACTTGATTTTCATGATTAATATAATGGATGTGTATGGTACTAGAGGAACATTTTAACCAATATGTAAACATGTGTTGGAGGATCCTTATTTAAACTCATCAATTCACAAACACTCCTCCTTCCTTCCATCCATACAAAGGTGCAAGAAGGTGAACAACGAAGCTCGGTGCGTTCGGAAGTTGAAGGACCGCTCTCGTTTTCTTTTATCCACCACTTTTCTACACTCGAACTCCCCTAGCCTTGTGCTAGTAGTAAGTTCCTTAGATCTTCATCTTGTTCATGTTTTTATGTGGTTAATGATGTTTAAAGATCAAAAAGATAGAAAGTTTAAAGAACTTAAACAAGTCTTGAAGTATAACTAACTAAAGATGAAGTATGGTTAAAGTAGTGTTAAAAATGATGATGAAATATGTTAATGCATGATAAATCTGACATATATAAGTGCTAATCTGCTGTAAGTATTATTGTGATCGCTAAACATGTTAACGGAATCAATCGAACACACTTTATAAGGTTAAAAGACTGAAAACAGCTTGCTGATCTGCATTTCCAGCCGCCTTTAACTGGCTGTAACTAGTCCGTAACTTAACGAAAAATGTATTTTCTTAAGTCTAAAACGTGTTATTAAGAAATACGGTTCTAATGGTACTAGAATCATAATTTTTGGACTTCGTTTACTATTTTTAAAGTGTCATTTCGTAACAGCAGCTAGAGCTGCATTTTTCTGCTGAAAATATGCGTTTTTTTTTTCTGTCATAAGTTGAGTTCTGTGTAGAGTTAGATCATGAAACTTGTACTGTAGATGACCACTGATGTGTTTGTAATTACCCCACTGGAATTTATTAAATCAGACTTACTATGAATTTTTAATAAATTGTTCCGTGGACTGTGGTCAGAAAAGATAAATCCGAGTTCAGCCCGGAAAATGATTTTTTTTCAAAATATTGGTAATGAACTGGACCCCGATATTTTTACACAATATAATATGGAACGTTTAAGACATTCTGTAAAAATTTGGGAATTTTTGGAATAAGTTAACTATTTTATTAAAATGTCCGAAAACAGCCGGTTTTGAATATTAATGCTGAAATGACATAAGTTGTAATTTGCTTGTCTAAATGTCGGGTAAGTTATCTGTGAATGATATAACATGTTATATGTGTTAGGTGCATCATCGTATGTTTGTTTATGAGTGGGGAATGGATGGGAAGTATATATGGGTATAAACAGTTAAAGTAATGCATGCTATGTGATAGATACGTGTAGGAACTTTGTGCTCTATTTGAAAATCACTAAATGACTAACTGGTAATCATATTAGGACGTGATTGACCGACCTTGACTGTTAGCTATATTTGAGAACCTAACCGAGCAAACCGAGGTGAGTTCACACTTTCTACAAGGCATGGAATTCCCTACACATATATAGGTCTATTTTCTAGACATATATGGGATTCCCTACACATATATGGGATTCCCTACACATATATAGGTCGAAAAGCAATATTTATTCATCTCTTTTACCATTTATAAAAAATATATATAAACAAAGTCCATCTAGTTAGGTCTATTTTCTAGACATAACCTACACATATATAGGTAAATGTTAAAAATGAAAATAAACACATGAACAGACCAATTTAAGGGTTTTTTTGTACATAAGAAGTAAAAGTGTGTACAGATATGAATAGAAAAAAAACGATTTAAGATTTTTGTTCTAGTAATATATCAGTGTTTATTGTTGTTTGAGTTAAATGCCTAGTTGGTCCCTGTGGTTTGATAATATTGCAGACTTGGTCCCAATGTTTCAATAATTACACACTTGATTCTGATTGTTGTAATTTTTGCACTCGGGTGATCCTTAGGGTAGAAGGGGCACCATCGGTGACTCATGTTTGCCGAACGGTGAGGTGGCGCGGGCATAATATCGTGGAGCGGTGAAGGCACAATACAGCGGGTACTCACCGAGTGGTGAAGAGGAGAGAGAAGGGAGAGAGGGGGGGGGGGGGGGGTTAATGGTGAGTTCCACCCTCTTTCAACCAATCACAAATTTATCTTCTAAAAAAATTGTTTACCACTCTCCATGTGTTTGAGCACTGTAACAACTCTCAAAATTATCCCACAACAATCCGAACCCGTACTGACAAATTCAAATCTGAAACGAAAAGAGCAAGATAAATATTTTATGCTTCTCGCGGGCCGCGGCAGACCCATAAGGGTTCTCCGCGGGCGCGAGAGGACTGAGATTCGCTAGAGACACGTGTAGGCCACGTGTCAAGCCTACCCCACTAAGTCATGCCACCTATGCCTTAGCATGACCTCCTCGCAGGCCGCGAGCGACCCTTAAGAAACCCTCTGCGGGTCGGTAGAGGACTAGATTCCGTCTGGATAAGATTGACACCCTCGCAGGCCGCGACCGGGAAGCCTTGTCTTGCCGCAGGGCGCGAGAGGCCCTAAATTCAGCTATAAATTGAGCAGAGCCTGCTCATTTCATACCGTTCACTTCTTTTGATCTTTCATACTCTCTGCAAACACTTTAAAGTTTTATACTCAAATTCTGCCCCGTAGACGTGTATTAGACCCCGATCACTGGTACGATACCCTATCCGATCGATCTAAAACCTATCAACAGATGTCAAAGTGCTGCTTGAATAAGGCTATACTTTGTTAACTACGTTGCGGTTTTAATCTCGTGATTATCGTTAAAGTCTGAATTGGGTTAATACACTAATATGTGCTGCATTGTGTGTTTATTAGGAACCCAAGCTTAATACCGGGAGGTTATAGTAATCAAAACCCTAAATCTGTGGTGTGCGTTAAGCGTGATATGATTTTATTAATATTTTAAGCCCGTTTTACGCATTAGTCAAGTTTTAAATTTATAAAACACGATATTATACTAACACTAAACACACACTTGGACAAGTGCACCCATCGTGAACGTAGTATAGTGTTGGTAAGATACTGAGGTCGTCCAAGGACACAAGAGCTTTTAATACCGATTTAGCGTCAACGTCTAATCGATCCAATTTTTTTTAGAAGAGTTTTTAAACATGAAAATAAATCTAAAAATTAAAAAGATAAATAAAATGAAAAACAAATAGACAAGATAGAATCACTTGGGTCCAACTCATCTTTAATGTACCCTTTGATGATTTTCGCACTTTTTGACTTTTTAAGAGATTATCTTAGTTATAGTAGTAGGCCCCTCTTTTGAAGGTGACGTTACCCTCAACCCAGTGGTTTGAGTCAGCAGGGATACAATCCCAAAGGGTCGGAATATTGAAAGACAATTAAGTAAGTTATGAATGCGAAAAGTGGTAGGCCCCTCTTTTGAAGGTGACGTTACCCTCGGCTAAGTGGTTTGAGTCAGCAAGGATACAAACCCAAGAATCCGATTTAATGTTTTAATAGTACTTAACATATGAGGGGTTCAAGCTATTCGCACCCCTACCATCCAATACCTTTGGGGCATTGAAGGAGGTCCTAGTAAGCTTGAACCAAGTCCTCGCAGGATCTATACACTGAACGAGACAAGAACTTTACCAAACCACCCTCCTAACCCCCTTCCAGGTAGTTAACGCACTTTATATAGACCGTAAAGACACGAATGAACAAATCAATGACATCATGAACAGATGGTAAAGAAAATTCACTTTCAACATAAGAAACTAGTTATTAAAGTCATTAATACATACCCAATTAAAAAGTGCGAAAGATTAAAAATCAAAAGTAATACATTAAAGCATGGCCTTTGATTGACGGGAACTCTTACAATCAATCTTGGATCCCGAGACTACTACACACTCTAAAGATGATAGATGGATGATGGTGGTGGGTGTTGGTGTTGTAGTGGTGGTGGAGTGGTGGAAAAGTGGGAGAGAAGTGGTTTGCCAAGAGATGTCTTTGAAGTGAACCAAGCACCCCTATTTATAGCCTGAACAGAGCCCCGGCCACGGCCCCGTGTCCACTGGGCATGACCCGTTGCCAACTTCTTCTCTTCCTTCATTAATTGCATATGTCAGCAGAAGGCCCCACACGACCCCGTGGCCTCTGGACACGGCCCCGTGGTCAACTCTTTACTGTACTATCAAGATTCTGCAAATCTAAGAGTTGACCACGCCCCATGGTGAGCTGGACACGGCCCCGTGGTGGGCTTAGAAGCTTCTGCAGAGTTTGCCTTCTTGTGTCAGGGCTGACCACGCCCATGCCTGGCTGGGCACGGCCCCGTGGCCAGTTTCTATCTTCTTGTTTTTGCTTTGGGAGATGCTGCCGAGGGGTCGGGCATGTCACGTTATCCCTTCTTCTTGTATTTATGTTGGTTTTGGCTACTTATTTGTTCCTTTTGTTCTTTTAAGCTCATTTGGTCATGTAAATTCAAACGAAAGAAAGAAACGTGTTTTTTTCCTACATTAGTACTAAAAAAGGGTTGGTTTTATGCCTCTATTGATGTAATTTATATGTTGCATTTTGTACACATCAATCTATAAAGTGAGTCATTCTATTTTTATCAATTGCTTTCAAAACCCAAAATGTTTTTCAGTTATACTTACAGTGATTAAGTTTTTGTATTCTGAAATTACTACCGGTATGTGGGGTTTTGTATACACTACTTGATAATCTTCACTATCGGGACTGCTGAACGAGTGATATGACCACAGTTTCATCGAAATTGCCACCGAATGACAAATACTGATTTGAGTAATTGAAAGATATAAACAAATGTAAAAACTCTCAATGCTGTAAATTGTAACATTGTGTCTTTTTATACAAATGAATGAACTCAATAGTATTTTTCGCTGATAAAGTGTTTTTAAACACGTTTCAGGTAACTTACTGTGAAAGTAAAAGAAGCATGCTATGAAGCACTGAAGGCTTAAATAAAGTGGTTATGTTACCAGAATAAAGAAAAGAAATTATGTTTTGTCAAAATAGGTTTTATCCATATAAAAACCTTTGTTTATAATATGGATTTTATCCCAGTTGTTTAATAATAAAACTTTGGTGTTTACAACTCTGAAAATTTTCCTAACTACGGTCCTAATAAAGAATTTTCCCTTGCGAATTTAATAAACACCGGTACCACTGCTGTACCTGCTCACGGCTCCCACCCAGGGTGGGGTCGGGGGTTGTGACAAGCACCCCTAGTGTTTTAGTGCAAAATGAGGAGTGAAGGGAGAAGTTGACATGATATGATATTATTGGTTAGGGGAAATGTTTACCACTCCCCATTTGGGGAGCACCCCTTCCACCCTTATCGCTAACCTATGTTAAATATCTTAGTTATGTATGTGTTAAATGATTATATTGCCCTTAACAATTAAAAAATAGAAAAAAAAAGAGATGGGCCTACCCCATCATCTTCTTCTTCCTCCCCCGTCGCTCTCTCTCCCCCTTTCTCTCTTTAAACCCACCACCACCACTTCCACCTCTACCGCCACCTTCAACCACCACTATACTCCGCCGCACTAGTACCTCGAAACCCATCACCCCTGTCTACCACCGGAAACAAATTGTTTGATTGGATGACGTGTTTTCGATGTTTTAGATCTGTTCAATTTGGTTCTGAATATTGCTGACTGGTGGACGTAACGGTACGTGAGAGTGAGGTGAGTTAAACTGCGTCGTTTTGATGAAGGTGATGAAACTGCAGAGGCTAGCGTTTGTAGTGATGGAGAAGGAGAGTGTAGGATCGAATGTTGTGATATGTTTAAACATTGATTCGCCATTTTCGTTCTCATTTTTGTATAGAGAGATTGAAATTGGATTACAAAAGTGTGATTCAAGGATGAAAGATTATAGATCCAGTAACAGAAAGTGATATAACTTTCCTTCTAACCTGAAATGACTGAACATAAAGGAAAAAGAATTACAAAAGTCAATTTTCAGTAACAAATCTCAAGAATATAATCATTACAACACACATAAACATACACAATGAATTTTGAGCATTAAAATCGGATCGGAAAACAGAAACCAACAGAAGTAACAACTTGGAAATCTAACTGAAAACAATGACATACAATTATAACATCAATGCTTTTTTGATAAATTCTCCATAGACTGACTCAATTAACCATCGGGCCAGGACTAGAAGATGAGAGTATATCCAGAAGTGAATTCTGATGTAGAAGTTCTTCGTGCCATAATGGAAGCGGATCACCCGTGTATGGATTAATTTGTTAGAACTCACAACTACTGTATGAACAACTCCGCCACTAGCACCATCTCGAGCAATGGCAAGAGAAACAACCTTAACTCACAATTTCTGCAGTTCTGGTGGTGGATAGGGGTGATGGGTTTAGATGTAGTAGTGCGGCGGAGTATAGTGGTGGTTGAAGGTGGCGGTGGTGGTGATGGGTTGAAGGTAGAAGTTGTGGTGGTGGGTCTAGAGAGAGAGAGAGAGAGAGAGAGAGAGAGAGAGAGTGAAAGGATGTGATACCCTCAATTTCCACAAGCGGAGTTTTACCACGAGGCGTGTAACTGACGAGGATCTAGCCACTAATCATTGATGTGTGTAAAATGCAACATATAAATTACATCAAATGAGGCATAAAACTAACCCTTTTTTAGTACTAATATTGGAAAAAGAGTGTTTTTGTCTTCCTTTTGTATTTTCAGGATTAAATGAGCTCAAAAACACAAAAGAAGCAAAAAGACAGCTAAATCCAACATAAATACAAGAAAAGGAACATTAGTGGACTGCCCGAACCCTCAACGACACCTTTCAAAGCAAAATAGAGAAAACAGAAGGCTGAACACGCCCCGTGCTCAGCCAGCACGGGGCCGTGCCCAAGAAGCAGCAGAAAAGACAAACCTATAGAAGCTTCTATTGCCCACCACGGGCCGTGCTCAGCGGACACGTGGGCGTGTCGAAAGTACAGCAGGCGCATTTATTGTAATTGCGAATTACAATTAATGAGGAGAGAGAGTGTCAGACGGGCACGGGGCCGTGTCCAGTGGACACGGGGCCGTGTCCAGCTCTCTGTTCAGCCTATAAATAGGAGTGCTTGGATTCATTGCAACTCATCCCTTGGCACACCACCTCTCTCACACTTCATCCACCACCCACCACCATCACAACACCATCATCCACCACCATCATCCATTGTCCATCATAGAGTGTGTGAGTCGTCTCGGGATCCAAGATTGATCGTAAGAGTTCTTGACAATCAAGGCCATGTTTGCCTAAGTCTCTTACATCACTTGGTGAAGACAAAGTGTCTAGTATAATACTTTTTATTTCTAATCTTTTGCACTTTTTATTTGGTTTTGTATTAATGACTTTAATAACTAGTTACTTATGTTGAAGGTGATCTTTCCTTATCGTTTGTCCGTGGTGTCTTGGCATTATTTTACTGTCTATATAAAATAAAGGATTTTCACCATTCATATCTCCACGGTCTATATGGAGGTATGTTGGCTACCTGGTAGGGGGTTAAGGGAACGGTTTGGTAAAGGTCTTGCCATTGTTCAGCGTTTAGAGGTCCTGCAATGGACCTGGGTCAAATTTAGTAGGACCTCCTTCAATATTTCACGGTATTGGATGGCGGGGGTCCAAACTCTTTGATCCCCTCATAAGTTAACTACTATTAATACTATAACCCGGCTATTTAGGACTGTATCCCTGCTGACTCAGACTACTTAGCCGAGGGTAACGTCACCGCCAAAAGCGGGGCCTACCACAATACTGCATTAATAACTTAATTCATTATCTTCCAATAATCCACCCCTTTAGGATTGTATCCCTGCTGACTCAAACTACTGGGGTGAGGGTAACGTCACCTTCAAAAGAGGGGCCTACTACAATAACTAAGATAATCTCTTAATTATGTGCAAAAGTGCGGAAATAATCAAAGGTTATACTAGATACGAGTCGGAACCAAGTGATTCATCTTGTCTATCTGTTTTTATTTTTATTTTTATTTTCAGCATTTAGTTAGTTTTACTTTTCTTAGTTTAAAACATTTTTTCTAAACTTTTGTTTTGGTTAGACGTTGAGGATAAACCGGTATTAAAAGCTCTTGTGTCCTTGGACGACCTCGGTATCTTACCAACGCTATACTACGCTCAACGATGGGTGCACTTGCCCATATGTGTGTTTAGTGTTAGTAAAATATCGTGTTTTATAAATTTAAAACTTGGCTAAAGTAAGTGTTAAAAAGGGCTTAAAATATACACCTAAAATATACGACACTTTCACGCACATCAATCATGTTGAACCAACTATTTAAAATCATAAAACTTCACTAACAACATGATAAGTGATAAAGTATCGTTGTCCAAAACACAGTTTATGTTGCAGCGAAAAAATAAAGTAAAACCCATCAAGAATTTAAAACCACAAGTTTAATAAACGTTTTGAAACCTTAAAGTTTTAACGAACCACGCCACTCCAGTAGTTTACAACGCACGTCCACAGCTGTACATACTGACCTGCAAAGCATGCAACTACGTGTCAACAATAAAGTTGGCGAATTCACAAATTTGAGTTTAGCAAATGGTAAAGTTCATAAATATTTTTTATTTATGTATGGCTCGGGTGGCTAACTCTCATCACATGACTAAACTGTGTACCAAATGCTGACGTTTCGTTTATGCCCTCATTAATGTCTATCAACATTAATGCAAGAGCGAAGGTTAGAAGTTCACGCCCGGCCTCCAGCACAGTGTGAGGTTTGTCAAACCTAATAGCGCTATCAACTAATACCCCGCGTATGCCCACCCGTCAATCTAATAGATAAAAGTTAGGGACTTTCATGATAGAGTTTTCATTTAGTAAAGTGTGCTATCCAACTCCAGTGGATAGTATGTGTCAGTGGTTCACACAAGGAATGCACGCGTAGCCCCAAACCGGGCTACCGTAAAAAGTGTTGTCCAAAACCAGGGACGCATGCTTTTAGAAAAGAGTTGTGAACTCACCTTAGTTTGATCGGTAGTAAACTTGAAAGGTAATCAGGAATGTCAATCTCATCGTGATATGTTTAGCGTTTCAATTTGTTTAATTTATGAATTCCTACACGTAGTCTAATACTATAACGCTTCGCATTTTAGTACTTTCCTTATTTAGAAAGTATGTTTGTATTTTATTTTTGGAAACTTGTAATTTCATTGAATTTGTACTTTTTTCCAAACATTGTAATCCGAGGCTTTGATCATAATGAAACTCGATTGTTATACATTATTTTATACATAACTGTTATACGTTGCAAACATTGATACATGCTCATACTCGAAAACTCATACTTAGAATTCTTGCAACATCATTTACGCATGCCTTATACTTATACACTACACTACACTTGTATGCTTGAAATACTTAAAACCGGCTAAAATATGCGAAAACAGACAACTTAACCCCCCTTCATGTGACTGGACTCCCTTCCTGCGAATGGAGCTTCCATTCGTGCGAAGAGGCCAGTTTCCATCTGCACTAAACTCTCCTCACCCTGTAAATACGAGACCTCACCCTCACTTGACACTTTCTAGTCACTCCAAACTCTCCCAAATGCTCTGAACTAGTGCATCTCAGACATAAGTCTCCAGCAAACTTCTAAGTGAGTTCTAGCTCACTTACTTATCATTTTCTCCAATCTTTCTTCTACTTTTCTATATTTTTTCAAGTCTCCATACTTGGTTTACCTCTGGAATGGTTCCATAGACTTGCCATGGCAGTCTAAGGTGAAACATCACCACTTTGAGGCCAAAATGAAGACTTTACATTTCTGTCTTTATTCAAACTTTTTATACAATACATTATGACTTTAAAACTTGGTGAAATTTGGAACCCCCCGAGCTCATAGTTAAGTCCATAACTGTGGGTTTGTGTTGAGGTTGATAGTCATCAAGAAACGAGTTTGAAATAGAGATTTCGAGACGAACCAGGACTCAGTCATACGGAGTAGTCCCTTCGCACAGGCTGACTCCATCTGCGCGACTGGAGCTCATTCGCACGAATAGACAAACTATTGTTTTTCCTTTCATTCTTACGTAATTTCAAGTCTTGAAACCATCCGGGATTCGCCATTTTCAATATGGACGAACCTGTGTTCTGGTAGAAGTGTGAACCATGGGAGCCTTGGCTTTCCAAACTAGTTCCACTGCCTCACTTGTACCTCGTAATCGAACACCCAATCAGTTTCCTAGAATCAAAGCACGTTAACACCGCCTCGCCTCCAACACTTGCCATGTTGAGAATAACACGCCCGGGTTTTTCACACTTGACTGCTTTGATAAATTTATTTATTCTGTTATACTTAATATTCATGACCAACCGGGTTTATTAACTATGTTAGTAAACTTTTAGCTTTGGTGAATCATACAATGAGGTGTTCGCACCTCCATGCTTGACGTTCATGAACTCTGTGACTATACTGGGCTAATAAGACTATATAATATAATATATATCCTAGCCGAAATCAGAACGTTAACCAGTTTATGGTTAAGTGTCTCAAAATGTCCCATTCGCACGAACAGGCCCTTTCGCACGACGAGAATTTTCCATTCACACGAACTGGCATTCTGTCCGCACGATCTGGTTCCTTTCGCATGAACAAACACCTGTTCGCACGAATAGAGCTTCCATTCGAATGAACAATGTTGTCCACTTTAGTTATCTTTTATCTCAGTTCTAAGTTCCCGGTCTGTTGATTATAATGGGCAATTCAAGACCCATGAAATCACAGAAACTTAGTGTCACAATGAGTGCTTAGACGAGACATATTTTCGTGGTTATATTTATACTTTAATTCCAAATCTGAATCCTTCGTTCAACTCCAAGAAACTCACACACCTTCGTTTACCCCTTGTAGGGTAACCTTGGTGTTCCGACTCTCACCAACCTCAACTCGTAGAACTAAAAAGGAAAGCTTTGCAAAACCGTGAGTATACTCGACCACTTTACTTTTTACACTTTTTGGGTGCAACACATCCATGCTATCAAACTCACACAAACACACTTACTTATGCTTAATCACAAACAAACAATCCTTAGTACATGCTTAATACGTTATGCTTTAATTCCTACGTGCTGGAACATTCTCATGTGGTACACTTGTCATTAACTTCGTACAAGCCTCCCTTAACATGTATAGCGCTATAGGAGTAACGCACCGCCCGTATTCTTGAGGTCATGTTAATTTAAAATATAACGGTCCTATCGTTGCTATGATTAGATTACGCTAGCGGTATTCTTTGGGTTGACATTTGTAACACCCCGAAAATATAAATCCTTATATTAAAATTTAAAAGTAAGATTAACAAGAGTCAATCAACTAGGAATTTTAACTCAGTTAATTATAAGCCTTGAAATAACCCATGATAGGGTTAAAACACTCAAACTTAAGGATAAATCAAAGTTGAGGGTGTAAACTTGTCAAAACTGAAACTTAGGTTACTAATAATAACCAAAACAAAACCAAACACCCAAAAAGCTGGTGTCTGGTCGAACAGAGAGCAAGGGGGCGACACAGGGTTTTCTTCAAACCCTTGTTTCATAGCAAATCTCCAAATTGAAGCATCAAATCTGCCCTAAATCAAGTCTTGAATGTAAATTAGTAATCCCTCGTAGTAAGGATCAAAAGGTATGTAAAATTTTTATATTTTGATTCACCATAAATTCTAGGTTAATGGTGAATAGCTGAAATTGGACCTAGATATGTCATGCATGAACGAATCTTGAAGTAATATGTTGTTTAGGATTAAACCCTAGATGATAAATTGTGAAAATCTTTGCATGTTACTTGAAGAAATTACAATCACCATTGTAGGTGATTTGTGATAGTGTGAAGACTAGACAAGTACTAGGATTATGAATTTTAATCTAGAGAAAAAAAACTGAATGGTATGATGAAATTCAGCAAATTGAATATTAAATGGGTACAAATGGCTTAATTATAGTGAAATTAGATGCTAAATTTCAAGTCATGAACCTAGTAATAATTGTAGAAAAAAAATCTGTCTCATTAGGTGTTCGCAGAAATGCCTAATCGAAGATTTAAATGTTAGAATAGTAAGAAAACGCAGAATTAATCATGACTCATAATGATGCGATTATGGTCATGAAAAGACTTCTAAACAAGTTGTAAAACTGAATTTTCTAGGCAAAGAGTCCGGATCATCAAGCGGACAAGCCGGAGGGAATTCATGGGGGAAAGGCGTGCTCTAGAGGTACGAAACCACCGTTTCGTTATATTATGAATTATTTGTTAATTTTATGTTGAAGTTTTGAAAACATGGTAAATAAGAATGATCAATACGTCACGGAAGTGACTTTTTGTCTTAATCAAGTGAGACGGGTCAAAACAATTGTTAGAAATTTGATTTTTGAAATACCTTGTTTGATGGTTAATTCTTGGCATCCTGACGGGTGGTCCTTTGGACAACCCTTAAATATGTTAAATGATGAAATAATCCTCCATTTAATCGTGTAATTATCTTGAATTAGATAACTACCATTGCTTATGTTTCAGGTGCATTTTGAGGGCTAAAAGATGGATAAAATGCAGCTTTGGAGGTTTTGGAGATAAACGGTTCGAGTGTGGAACAAGAGACAAAACAAAGGAGACAAGTCAGCCCACCACCGTAAATTACGGTCCTACCGTAATTTACGGTGGACCTGGATTTCATATCTTTCTCACCGTAAATCAGTTTGTTTGCACCGTAATTGAATATTGTCCATCGTAATTTACGGTGGAGCCGTAAATTACGGTGCCGTCTGCGAGGAAAACTTGTAACTGCCACATTTAAGTTAGTTTTTGGGTGTCTTTTCATTATCTCATCATTGGACGGTTCTTGGACACCTTGGGGGCGATTTTGGAGAACTTGTTGGTTTTGTGAACATTTTTCAATCATTCGGTTTGTGCTTTCGATTCGTATGAACAATAGATTGATGTTGATGATGATTCACCGAGCCATGTCCGGCTAAACTCTTCGGTGATCATCCTAGGTGAATGTTTCTGAAACTTTTGTGTGTTTAATTTCTGCATTTCTAGAATGATATCTTGCGTTGCTTGAATGTCATGGTGTATGTTTGATTGTTTGTAGTGTGTTAATCAATATTGCAATTTCTAGTCTTAATCGTACGTTCTTGGTGCCGTTGGCAACTGAGATATCACGGGAAGGGTTAGGGTTGGTTATTGGTTAATAGGTCATCGGGAAACAACCTCGCGTTATCTAATCCGAGTACTTTGTTCCCTTTTATCACTTCAATCACATATACACGAGTTATGTCTATATAACTATTTCTAGTGAAATTGCACCCAACTGTTTAAAGAAACTGAAACCTAGGGTGATCATTGTTCTCTCCTAATTGTTTACAACCAACTTTGATTTGAATTAGTTCTTAATTTAGTTTTCTAAAACAACAATCCACAATCTTGAATTTTAATTTTCTGCAATTTAGTTTAATATTAGTTTAAATACAAAGCTATACAATCGACACATTTTCCACATACTCCCTGAGTTCGATACCCTTTTACCACTAACTACAGTTGTTTGGGGATTAAATTTGCGTGACCCACGACAATCACGTCAAATTTTGGCGCCGTTGCCGGGGAGTAGTGCGCAACATGTGTCATTTTTGTTAGTTTTGCTTTGTTATTTTCGGGTTTACACTGGTGTGTTTAGTGTGCAGGTTCTACAGGTGCATGCATACTAGAGGCTCTCACAAAGCGTCACCATTGTCATTTGATCCGGAAATCGAAAGAACACTAAGGCAAAGCCGAGTTTTACTACGCGAAAACAGAATTGTTGGTTCACCTACTTCACCCATTACACCAAGAAACATCATGGACGAACCACAAATACCACCTACAACGGGTCAAACGACCTCATCCTTCATTCCTACATCCACACAACCCTCACCAAACACCACTATTCCAAACATCACCACAATTCCTACTCCAATTCATGATACTACACCAACCAATACCAACACCACACAACCAAACACTACTCAAGCCGAACCTACTCTCACCTATAACCCTTCCGCCACAATCCCACCATTATCCCACTTCTTTCCCCCAACTACGGGTCAGTCATCATCCACCTTCACAATTGCACCCAATTCAACTATTGTGCATACTACTTCATCTTTTAGACCACAACCACAACAATCGGGTTTTCAGTATTCGACCATCCCATTTGGGCAAACTTCGGGAATTCAAGGAGATGGTTATGACGAAGGATTTGAAGAATTTGAGGGGTATGATGATGATGGGTACGGTTATGGAGGTTATGGTGATCAAGGGGAGTTTGGGTATTTGCAAAGTCAATCTCAAGGGATAGCAAGTGTTGGTGGAATGCCACAACAACAAATTATACCACAACACATTCGGCCAAGACCACAAGGGCCACCAATACAACCACCTATTCCATTGCAACAAGTCCGGCCACAACATGTACAACAACAATTTCAAAGACCACCTCAACGCCCACCGATGCGACAACAACAGTTTCAACAACCAATCGCACCACAAGGGCAAGTACCAAGGCCAAATGGTCCTATTATTCCGAGAGGTAGGTATGGTGTACCAAGGAGACACCTTAGAGAAAATATGAGGGGCATTGAAGCACATTTTCGGCCGGTAATCACGCAAAACCCTTCACCGGTAGTCATCCCTCATAATGATCAAGGGCGAACATTTGAAGTAAGAACCAATTCTTTGCAAAGTTTACCAAAGTACAAGGGGTTGGCAAATGAGGAGCCTTATTTTCATTTAGAGGCTTATGACTCTATTTGCAACACTCTTGGGAGTCAAGGGTTTTCAGCTGATGACATTAAATTGGTATTATTCCAATTTTCTTTGGAAGATAAGGCGAAGAAATGGTTCTACACGTTACCTTCGGCATCCATATATACATGGGGGGAGATGCAACAAACTTTCTTGGATGAGTTTTACACCGCCCAAAAGACCAACGATGCAAGGAAGGGATTGAGAAGCTTTCAACAACAACATGGTGAGATGTTTCACGAGGCGTTTGAACATTTCAACATGATGATTAAAAACTGCCCTCATCATGGAATTGAATTATGGGAGTTGATGAATGCTTTTCATGAGGGGTTGAGTGCTGAAGATGCACGTGATTTGATGTCTATCACCGGTGGGACTTTTGGAACAAACTATGAGAACGATGATTGGGAGTTCTTGGAAAGCATGGCAACTACATCAAAGAGGAAAGCTCAAGCCTCAAGAAGAGCCCGACCGACCACTAACCGACCGCAAGTGCACGCCATAGATGATGGTAATGTTCAAACCACTAACCAAATTTATGATGTTTGTGCTTTGTGTAATGAGATAGGTCATGCGGCTGAAAATTGCCAAGGGATGTTGGAAGGGCAATACGAGGAGGTCCATGCGGTTCAAGGTCAAGGTCAAGGAGGAGGTGGTAGGAACTACAACAACATGAATTCTAATACCTACCACCCCGGATTGAGGAACCACCCGAATTTTAGATATGGGAACCCGTCAAATCAAGCAAACCCAAATTTTCAAGGTAGCCAAGGTAACTTTGGTTCACGCCAATCTTACAATAACCAAGGTGGGTATCGAAGCGGAAATAACCAAGGTTATCAAAAGCAATACCAAACGGGTCAAGAACAAGGGGGTTCTTCGGGTGGAAACGAGGTGATGGAGATGCTAAAGAGCATGCAAATGGAGATGCAAAAACGGAACCAACTTGATGAAGTGCGAATGCAAAAAGATGAGGTTCGTGATAAAAGCATCCAATCACTAACAACCCAAATGGGTCAATTGGCGACCGATGTGGCAGAATTGAAGAAAAACAAGGGTCAACTTCCTAGTGACACCAAGGTAAATCCATCACACGGTTCATCAAGAGGTAATGTAAATGTTCATCAGGTTAGTGTTTTGAGAAGTGGAAAGGAGTTTAAAGCTAATTTGTCACCCGAATTAGTTGAGGGGGTGGTTGAGGACATCACGGGTAATGATAGTGATGATGATGTTTCACCGGTTAAACCAAAAGAATTAAATGTTAAAAAACCGGGTTTGGGTGAAAATAAAGAAAGTGAAAAAGTTGAGGGTGAACCGAGTCAAGTCCCGTTTCCATCGGCTTTACTTGACCCGGGTAAGAAAAATTTTATCACATCAAGAGGTCCTCAAAAAGAGGAGATGTGGGATATGTTCAAACAAGTAAAAATAAATCTCCCACTCCTTGATGCAATAAAACAAGTCCCCGCTTATGCAAAATTCTTAAAAGAATTATGTACACAAAAAAGGAAAAACAAGAAGAAAGTGCCTAAGCGGGTGGATTTAACCGGGCAAGTGAGTGCGGTGTTGAATGGGGAGCTTCCTCCTAAGATCCAAGATCCGGGCACGCCATTGATTAATGTACAAGTTGGTAATTTTCAAATGGCTAAGGCGTTGCTAGATCTCGGAGCCGGAGTTAGCATTTTACCGGGGGGCTTATATGACCAATATGACTTTGGTCCGTTATCAAGGGTGGAGACAACGGTTGTTTTAGCCGATTTGTCTCATATGTTACCTCGGGGTATGGTTCAAAATGTAATTGTGAAAATTGATGAGTTTTATTACCCGGTGGATTTCTTAGTTTTGGATTACTCATCGGCGGACCCTAAGCAACAACAAAATATAATTTTGGGTCGGCCATTTTTAAGCACCGCACATGCTATTATTGATTGTAGATTTGGTACAGTTGATATGGCTTTTGGAAATAGAAAAATGCGTTTGAATGTTTTTACTAACAATTCTAATGCTAACGGTGTTGATGAGTGTTTCATGGCAGACATAGTAGATGGATGCAACCCGCATGAGTATGAGGAGGATGGTTTGGATATTTGCCTGTGTGACTTTTCTGAACAGGTACATGCTTATGCACTACGGGTTGAAGAGGAAGCACAAGATGCTATGGCAATGAAAGAAGGTAGACCACCATGGACCCACCAATTCGAGGGTCTACCGGTGGAGATCGATTCGGGTACAAAACCATCATTGGAGGAACCACCAAAGTTGGAGCTCAAGGACTTGCCTAGCCATTTGAAGTATGTATTTTTAGGGGATAATGACACTTTACCGGTCATTATTGCCTCTAACTTGGAGTTGGCACAAGAGCAAGCGTTGATTGAGGTTTTAAAAGAGAACAAGGGTGCTATTGGATGGACGATTGCCGACCTCAAAGGAATTAGTCCATCCATTGTCATGCATAAAATTATCACAACCGAAGATGCCAAACCGACACGAGAAGCTCAAAGGCGTTTGAATCCGAACCTACGGGAGGTAGTTAAAAAGGAGGTAATTAAGTGGTTGGATGCGGGAATTATCTATCCGATTTCGGATAGTGCTTGGGTGAGTCCCACCCAAGTGGTGCCTAAGAAGGCCGGCATTCAAGTAGTCAAGGATGAAAGTGGTGAACAAATTGCCACCCGACCGGTTACCGGGTGGCGTGTGTGTATTGACTACCGAAAATTGAATGCCGCCACTTCTAAGGACCATTTCCCGCTACCTTTCATTGACCAAATTATTGAAAAATTATCGGGTCAAAAATATTACTGCTTCTTAGATGGGTACTCGGGTTACAATCAAATCGCCATACACCCGGATGACCAACACAAGACCACCTTCACATGTCCATATGGCACCTTTGCGTTTAGGCGAATGCCATTTGGCTTGTGTAATGCTCCGGCAACTTTCCAACGATGTATGATGAGTATCTTCTCGGACATGGTTGGAGAGTCGCTCGAAGTATTTATGGATGACTTCTCCATTTTTGGCACTACTTTTGATGCTTGTCTCAACGAATTACAAAAGGTTTTAAAAAGGTGCGTTGAGAAAAATCTAGTGCTAAGTTGGGAGAAAAGTCATTTCATGGTGCAAGAGGGCATTGTGTTGGGGCATGTGATTTCTGAAAGGGGAATGGAGGTGGATAAGGCAAAGATACGGGTAATATCATCTTTGCCACCTCCTAAAAATGTTAAGGGTGTAAGGTCATTCTTGGGACACGCGGGTTTTTATAGACGTTTCATTAAGGGTTTTAGTGTTATCACCAAACCTTTATGTAACTTGTTATTAAAAGATGTCCCGTTTGATTTCACTAACGAGTGTATGCAAGCTTTCACTGTTTTGAAGGAACACTTGGTCAAGGTGCCTATTTTGCAACCACCCGATTGGTCAAAGCCGTTCGAGATAATGTGTGATGCGAGCGACACCACTATTGGTGCAGTTTTGGGTCAACGGGTTGACAAGAAACCGGTGGTTATTTACTATGCAAGCAAAACTTTATCCGAAGCGCAACTTAACTACACTACAACCGAGAAGGAATTACTAGCGGTGGTGTATGCTTTGGATAAGTTTCGTTCGTATATTTGGGGAAGCAAGGTCGTGGTTTATTCGGATCATAGTGCGGTCCGGTACTTGATGGAGAAAAAGGATGCGAAGCCGCGTTTGATTCGATGGGTCTTATTATTGCAAGAGTTCGATCTAGAGATCCGAGACAAAAAGGGAAGTGAGAATGTAGTGGCGGATCACTTGTCTCGGATTCCGGTGGAAGGGATTGATGATGTAAGTGAAATCAATGAAAGTTTTCCCGACGAGCAACTTCTAGCTGTTTCTACCTTTGTTGCACCGTGGTACGCTCACTATGTTAATTATTTAGCCACGGGTGCCATCCCAAGTCATTGGACCAAGAAACGCCGACAACAATTTATGGTTCAAGTGAAGCAATACATTTGGGATGAGCCGGATCTCTTCAAGATCGGACCGGATCAAGTTATACGGAGGTGTGTGCCCGAGACGGAAGTGTTGGAAATCTTAACTCATGCCCATTCGTCCGCTTGCGGGGGTCATTTTAGTGGGCATAAAACAGGCTATCGGGTACTTTCTTGTGGGTTTTATTGGCCCACTATTTTCAAGGATGCAATTGAGTTCGCCAGAAATTGCATAAATTGCCAAAAGATGGGTAGCATATCGAAGAGGGATGAGATGCCATTACAACCAATCTTGGTTGTAGAGATATTTGATGTATGGGGTATAGATTTTATGGGTCCGTTCCCGAATTCGAATGGCTTTCTTTATATTTTGGTAGCGGTGGATTATGTCTCGAAGTGGATTAAGGCTATTGCAACACGAACGAATGACCACTCGGTTGTTTGTAAATTTGTTCAATCCAACATCTTCTCTCGCTTTGGAATCCCGCGGGTTATTATAAGTGATGGTGGTTCACATTTCAAGAACTTCAACTTCGGAAAATTATTGAAAAGGTATAGCGTGAATCACCGGATTGCCACACCTTACCATCCGCAAACGAGTGGACAAGTCGAAGTGTCCAACCGTCAAATCAAGGAGATTCTCATGAAGACGGTAAGAACGGATAGAAAGGATTGGTCGAGCAAGTTGGATGATGCTTTGTGGGCGTACCGTACGGCCTACAAGACTCCGATTGGCACAACACCTTACCGGATGGTGTTTGGTAAGGGTTGTCACTTGCCAATGGAGTTGGCGCATCGGGCACATTGGGCGATCAAGACGGTTAACGCGGATTATGACGACGCGGGGAAGTTGAGGAAGTTGCAATTAAGCGAAATAGAAGAGATTCGGGATGAGGCGTACGAATGTGCATCGGCTTACAAGGATAAGCTAAAGAAAGTACATGATGCGAAATTGCGCAAGAAAACATTCGAAGTGGGGCAGAAAGTTTGGTTGTACAACTCTCGATTGAAAATGTTCGCGGGCAAACTTAAAAGCAAATGGATGGGTCCGTATGTTATTCGAAGAGTTGGGCGATTTGGTGATGTGGACATCCAAGATGAGCAAACGTTGAAACAACAAACGGTGAACGGTCACCGCTTGAAGCCGTACTTGGAAGGAAATGACATCAACAACTTGGAGCTTGACAAAGCGGGCTACATCTTACGCCCGGTCGAGGAGGAACAACCATAAGAGGCCCAGGTTTGGTGGTAGTGTACATAGTAGTTTTGTTTTGTTTTGTTTGTATATTTGCACAATTGCCATAGTTCCTCGAAGTCCGTGTTCGAAACAAGTGTGGGGATGTTCGGGTCACGAATTGCTCTTACATTGTGTTGAGGACAACACGGGATTTTTGAGGGGGTAGGGTAATTTTTACAAGTTTTTGAAAAAATTAAAAAAAAAAAAAAAAAATCGAAAACCTTATAAATCTAAAAAATTTTCTCATAAAACCTCAATTTCTTTACAAAGGAAAAATGCCCAGCGAGCACCGTAAATCACGGTCCAGACGTAATTTACGGTGGTTATCACAAAGTTTTGGGTTTTACGGTACAATCCTACTGAGTTACGGCAAAGAATTATGAATCAGTGTTTACCGTAAATTACGGTAATACCGTAATTTACGGTGGACATTGAAAATTGTTGGGATTTACGGTGCAAGTCTACTGTGTTACGGTGCAAGAAGTGACAATCAGGTCTCACCGTAATTTACGGTGATACCGTAAATTACGGTACGCAGCAAATTTGTCTCCGTCGTTTGGGGTGCCGCACATAAATAAAAAAAAAATAATAATAATAAAATCTAATAGACAACAATCCTGGTCACGTGTATTCTACCCCATCCACCCATTTTCTTTCACTTTTCCATCACCATCTTTTTCTCTCAAAACCCACAACCTCCATAGCTTCTTCTACCTTCCATCTCTCATAAAACCTTCAATTCCTGTCCAAATCAAGTGGAATCTTGGTCTAACTTGACTAATTTTTCACAAGCTTTGTGATTGTGAGGAGAGATTTCAGAGAAAACACAATTTTGGGGTCGAAATTCGAAACCCTAGTTTGAGATAATTTGGGGGTTTTAGGGTTTTTGGTTTCACAAGCACTTTTCCATCTTGAAACAAGGTATGAACGCTTATTTTGTTATATTTTGGTGCTACATTGTGAAGAACAAGGTGATTTAGGTTATGTGTTCTTGCCCACTTGCTTGTTGTTAAGATATTATTGAACATGGTTGATGGTTGTAGATGTAGGATTTGTGGTTAAAGTAGTGAACTTTTGGGATGTTCTACATTGTAGAGACACCATGCCCAATTTTTTTGAAAAATTATTGATATATTTTTGGTTCACTAACATCTACAACCATGATAACAAGCAAGTGTGGGGAGGATTTTGAAAATAGGGTTTAATTTGGTGTTTGTTTTTGTTGTTTGCCTCATGTGTGTAGGAAATGGCAAGGACTAAGGAAAAGACGGAGCGGGGTCATCTTCGTCTTCGTCATCAAAAGGGAAAGGCAAACAAAAAGAACAACCACCGCGAAAAAGGCAATATATGGGTCGTATTAGTGAAAGCGAAAGCGAAGGCGAAGAAGAAGAGATGGAGTTAGACCCGAGTGAAAAGCCGTTATGGAACTCGGGGTCTTTGGATGATAAACCCGAGATTTGGCAGCCAACACTTTACAATGATTGCATGAATAAGTTGAAAAACAAGGCAGCCGCGTTTATTTGTGAGAAAGAAGTTGATGAGCCCCAATTTGGCCAGTTCGGGGTGTTTGCTAAGTTTCGCGCTTTAGGTTGGGAAGGGGCGCTTAAATGTTTCGACAAAGACAAGAGCAACCTGTTTATGACAGAGATTCAAGAGTGGATGGCAACCTTACAATGTCACAACTTCAACAAGCCATCACAAATGAAGTTGATCGGGATGGTACATGGGGTGCCAGTTGAGATGTCATTCGACACGTTGAAGAAGCTGGGAAAGTATGACAGTCTCCCGGCTAAGGAGTACATGATTCCCACGCTTGATGATTTATTGCTCAAACCAGAGAAGCACGTGAGATGGAACGACATGTTAGCGGATTTGTTTTTGCCCGGTAGGTACAGTGGTGTATTATACCGGAAGAATTTGAAGATAGAAGCCAAACTGTTGCATACAATCTGCCTACTTAATGTCATTCCAAGAAGAGGCGATAAAGAACTGGTGAGGTTTCCAGAGATACCTGTTTTGTATTCATTGATGCATGGATCCCCACGCTTCCCAATACGCTACCTGATTATGCACCATTTGTGGATATGCCGGAACAAATACGGAAGAGACATCGTCCCGTACTGTCGCATCATAACGGGTTTGATGAAACAGCAGAAGGCACTCACATCCGAAGACCGAGGTTTGACGAAAAGGCACCAGCCTTTTACTTTGGATAGGTTGGGAAACGTTTGGACATATACTCAGTCTGAACGTTATCACAAGTTGAAATCTGAAGGTCAAAGGAGGAGGGCATTAAAGTTGAATGCAAGAGAGTTGTTACCGGGAGAGCCGGATGAGCCAGAGAGTGACGAAGAGTTAGTTCCGAGCGGAGATGAAGACTATGCGGACGCGCCACATGGTGGTGAAAATGTGGTTCAAGGTGGTTATGGTCAGGGTCATGGTGGGATGTTTTATGATTACATGCAGCAATCGTACATGCCGGGATGGGCCTATGAGGGTACTATGCAAGAGGTGATAGCAAACCAACGTCCTCCGGCGTCCGTGTTTGATACGTGGTCGGGGTCGGAGAGAACGTTGTTTGATCAAAACACAAGAAATAGTGCGAGTTTAGAACGGGCCATGAAACACAATTTAGATCGTCAAGAGCTATGGAATCGCACTCATGCGTATTCCCGGGAAGTGGAAATGAATAACAATTATTTTGATGATCAAGCGAGGCGGATGCATGCAGATTGGCATGCCAGAAGGCCGGTTGTTGAGGATCCACAACATGTGGACTATGCCTCATTACCGCCTTTTGATGGTAGCATCTCATATCCGACTCCACCGGTCCACCACTCGCAATGGATTGACCCGAGGCAACGAGAGGGAGCACAACAACAAGAAGGAGGAAGTAGTAGTGGTTCGTTCGCGTTCGGTGAATGGAATGATGTGATGTCTTCAGTTTTTGGACCTCCTGGACTGCGCTACTATTAGTAAGGTTGTGTTTCTCCTTTTGTATATTTTTGTGCATATTTGATTGTTTGTTTGTTTAAGGATTGGGAGGTTGGGCGGTGTTTTGATATGTTGTGTTTGGGTTGGTGTTATGTGGTGGTGTTTATGTTAAAAAGAAGAAAATATAAAAAAAAATTATAAAAAAAAAATACCAAAAAGAAATTTGGGGTTTGAGTAAAGAAGCGTTTTGGTTGATGTTAAAAAGGTTTTTAGTGATCAAAACCTCTCAAAACCATACATTGGGGTCAATGTATCCCAAGTGTGGGGATGGGGGAAATTTTAAAGATTTTGAAAAATTTTGAGCAAAGTGAAACAATGTGAAAATTTGAACACCCTAGATTAACCCCAAGTTGGTGCACCGGCAACCCTTGATACCTTTTTCATTCTTGGTGAGAGTTGTAGCCACACTTGTATATAAATAATGCTTATCTTTGATGAGAGTGGCTACGGGTGGGGGTGCATTAGAACTTGTGCTTGAATGCGATTTGAGTCCTTAGTTAGATATAAATGCAAAAAGGATAAGGGCATTTAGGTAGCCTCGTCGTTGGTGTGAGTGAGTGTGGGATTTGGGGGGTTGGACCTCATAAGTTATATATATGAGCATGGTAGTGAGAGGGGCGGGGGTTTGGACATGTAGTTGCCCATTTTGTGCTTTACAAGCCTATCATTTGTTACCCTTAACTACTTTCCTGAAAAATTTACCCAAATTTGAACCGGTCTTATAGTATTAGTAGTTTTAGTAGTTTGAAGTAGATATAGTTAATGTGTTATTGTAAAAAAAAAAAAAAAAAAAAGGAAAAAAAAAAAAAAGCAATGAAAAATGAAAAAAAAAAGTGATGTTAGTTATCTTGTGTATAGTAGTTAAGTTTGATAGTTGTTTGTTTGTTTATTCGTGTAATAAAAGACCGGGTCAAGTTTTCGCTACTTCATATATATTCCATTTCCTACCCATACGCCTAGCCACGTTACAACCTTGAAAGTCCCTTGGATTTGCATTTATGTTTGACCCATTTTAGGAGAATGATCGATTTAAGTACAAGCTTATGATTGTGCAACCACCCGTTTGCCTAGTGTGTGTCTAGCATTATCTTTGCTAGTTTTCGCTTGTAGCCGAGAGGAGAGATTTAGAGAGGGGTGCATTGGTTGGGTGTTGAAAAGGGGTTAGTAAAAAGATTGCTTGTTTTTGCTTGGTTTAAATTGATCACTTGTTTTGAAACTGATTTGAGGAGTTGCTTGGGACAAGCAACGGTTAAGTGTGGGGATGTGACGGGTGGTCCTTTGGACAACCCTTAAATATGTTAAATGATGAAATAATCCTCCATTTAATCGTGTAATTATCTTGAATTAGATAACTACCATTGCTTATGTTTCAGGTGCATTTTGAGGGCTAAAAGATGGATAAAATGCAGCTTTGGAGGTTTTGGAGATAAACGGTTCGAGTGTGGAACAAGAGACAAAACAAAGGAGACAAGTCAGCCCACCACCGTAAATTACGGTCCTACCGTAATTTACGGTGGACCTGGATTTCATATCTTTCTCACCGTAAATCAGTTTGTTTGCACCGTAATTGAATATTGTCCACCGTAATTTACGGTGGAGCCGTAAATTACGGTGCCGTCTGCGAGGAAAACTTGTAACTGCCACATTTAAGTTAGTTTTTGGGTGTCTTTTCATTATCTCATCATTGGACGGTTCTTGGACACCTTGGGGGCGATTTTGGAGAACTTGTTGGTTTTGTGAACATTTTTCAATCATTCGGTTTGTGCTTTCGATTCGTATGAACAATAGATTGATGTTGATGATGATTCACCGAGCCATGTCCGGCTAAACTCTTCGGTGATCATCCTAGGTGAATGTTTCTGAAACTTTTGTGTGTTTAATTTCTGCATTTCTAGAATGATATCTTGCGTTGCTTGAATGTCATGGTGTATGTTTGATTGTTTGTAGTGTGTTAATCAATATTGCAATTTCTAGTCTTAATCGTACGTTCTTGGTGCCGTTGGCAACTGAGATATCACGGGAAGGGTTAGGGTTGGTTATTGGTTAATAGGTCATCGGGAAACAACCTCGCGTTATCTAATCCGAGTACTTTGTTCCCTTTTATCACTTCAATCACATATACACGAGTTATGTCTATATAACTCTTTCTAGTGAAATTGCACACAACTGTTTAAAGAAACTGAAACCTAGGGTGATCATTGTTCTCTCCTAATTGTTTACAACCAACTTTGATTTGAATTAGTTCTTAATTTAGTTTTCTAAAACAACAATCCACAATCTTGAATTTTAATTTTCTGCAATTTAGTTTAATATTAGTTTAAATACAAAGCTATACAATCGACACATTTTCCACATACTCCCTGAGTTCGATACCCTTTTACCACTAACTACAGTTGTTTGGGGATTAAATTTGCGTGACCCACGACAATCACGTCACATCCAAACGGGTCAAGAAATCAAGTAATGCATGATTAAAGCCTCGGAATATGATAGATTGATCTTTGATAATTGGTTCTTATATATCATATAAGATATACGAAGTTTTAAATGTTTCGGTATCATAGAAAAGCAGAAATTTGTGAGTTAGAATCTTGGGGTAATAAACAAACAAACAAAGCTTGAAATTCCAGGTACTACCGTAAATTACGGTAGTACCGTAATTTACGGTAGAAGTAAAACGTTTACGGTAGGATTCATCTGATTTACGGTGGACCTTATATTTTCAGAACTTACCGTAAATTACGGTAACACCGTAATTTACGGTGAACCCAGAAAACTTAAAAATTGTTTTATTTTTAATTGATTGTTGAATCTTACATTTAAGTCTTATGTACCAAGTCAAAACTAACGTTTTTAATGGTTTTGATCCTAGGTAATTAGATGGACCTTACGAACGGTGATCAAGCAACGTCGAAGAACCGAACACAAAATTTTGAAAGCTTCCGCTATGTTTTAATCCTACTTAAACTTTGTTCATGGGTTGTATACCAATTCTCAAACAGTTTTTGAATGTTCTAACTTAGTCATGTGTTGACTATGGTTCATGATACTTCTAAATCTTATGTAAATCTAATATCTTTTGGTTTAAATATATATAAATCTAGTGATAAATTTTAGTCAAAATTTAAGGGTGTTACAAGTTGGTAATCAGAGCTCAAGGTTGTCAATAAGTGTTCGGTTCAAGCTTGATCGATCGTCCGGTAAGAACTAACTTATTTTGTTAATAAAATATGTACTACGTAGAGAACGAGAAATGAATAAATATGCATGAAAATGAAAAGAGTGTGTGAGCTCACTCAAAAACAAGAAATGAATGAAACAAGAACGATTAAATCAAGTTACGAACTTGATTAAATTGAAACAAGAATGATTAAATCAAGTTACGAACTTGATTGAATTGAAACAAGAATGATTAAATCAAGTTACGAACTTGATTGAATTGAAACAAGAATGATTAAATCAAGTTATGAACTTGATTAAATCAAAACAAGTAAAGCATGTGTTATAAATGGAATGTTTAACAATCTATGTAAACATTTCAGAAATAGAGATGGCTGATGGAGGTAATGATAATGCGGTGCCAAGAGTCACCGAACAAATGAAGGAAGTGATTGCCGAACAAGTAGGGAAGGCAATCGAAAACAGTTTATCGGGCTTTATTGATAAAATTCAAAACACAGTTTTATCAATAGTAGAAGAGAGGATCAAGAAATTGGAAGATGATTCCAATTCAGCAAAGGAAAAGCATGGTGGACGAAAGCCTTGTTCATACAAGGAATTCATGGCCTGTAAACCACCATTATATAATGGAGAGGTTGATCCAATTGTGTGCCAACGATGGCTAAGTGATATCGAAGGAGTATTCGAGAGATCCCATTGTGATGAAAACGACTACGTAGCTTATGGTACGGGTCAATTAAGAGGTCAAGCGAAAGATTGGTGGGATAACAAAAAGAAGGAGATTGGAAGTGAAGCGGCTAAGGCCATGACATGGGAGGAGTTTAAGACGCCGTTTCTTAAACACCATAGTCCCAAAGCAGTCATAAATAGAATCAAGGAAGAGTTTATGCAACTCAGACACAAGGGTGAATCCATAGACAAGATCACGGGGATGTTTATGGACAAGATAAAGTTCTGTGATGATTTGGTGACAAACGAAGAACAAAAAGTCTATTACTACCATAACATGCTATGTGCGGAGTATAGAGAGTTCATAACCCCTTCAAAATACGAGACCCTTACCGAAATTGTCAATGCTGCTCGGGAAAGGGAGATCGAATTGAAAAAGAGCATAGAATGGGGTGAACGAAGGGCACAAGATGCGAATCCAAGCCCTACTAAGAAGGCACGAACAAACGAAAACGCAAAGAAATCTGAGACGAAAGGCGGGTCGCCAAGCTGTAGAATCTGCGGGAAAGGTCATAAAGGCGAATGTCGTTACAAAGATAAGCCTTGCCCCATATGCAAGAAAACGGGACATATGGCTATATCATGCCCGGAGAAAGTGACGGTTTGTTACAACTGTTATCGAACGGGTCACAAGAAGTCGGAATGTCCGGAACTGGTTGAAAAGAAGAATGGGCAAGAATCGAAAGGTGAAGCCCCGAAAGCAAAGGCAAGATCTTTTCAACTAACTGCCGCAGAAGCAAAGGTTGAACCTGATGTGGTCTCAGGTATATTTGCTGTAAATTCAATTCCTGCACACGTGTTATTTGATACGGGTGCGAATAAATCCTTTGTTTCATATGGACTTATTCGACATCCTTCATTTATTCTAACAAAATTACCTGTGCCTTTAGAAGTAGAGATAGGTAATAACAAAAGCTTTATTGTTTGTGATGTATGTGAAAATTGTAAACTGAGCATCGACGATGAAGAATATTTGATAAATCTAATCCCTATGTCGATGGGAGAATTTCAAGTAGTCGTTGGGATGGATTGGCTATCTCGACACCATGCAAAGGTCGTGTGTTTCCGTAAAGAGATAAAACTAACATCTCCGAGCGGGAAACACGTCACCATTCATGGCGAAAAAGGAGGCAACCCCATAGTATGCTCGATGTTGAAAGCTCACAAGTTAATGAAGCGAGGATGCAAGGCATTCATAATATACGCTAATGAGCCCGAGAAAGAATCACGAAAGATTGGAGATGTACCGGTAGTACGAGATTATGAAGATGTTTTTCCGGAAGATTTACCGGGGATACCGCCTGAACGGGAAGTAGAGTTCGGGATCGAATTGATTCCGGGCGTGAAACCTGTAGCAAAAGCCCCGTACCGACTTGCACCGTCGGAATTACAAGAGTTGATGTCCCAAATCCAAGATCTGCTCGACAAGGGATTCATAAGGCCGAGTGTGTCTCCTTGGGGCGCACCGGTATTGTTCGTAAGAAAGAAAGACGGGAGCATGCGCATGTGTATTGATTACCGGGAGTTAAACAAACTCACGGTAAAGAACCGATACCCGCTCCCGAGGATAGATGATTTATTCGACCAACTACAAGGTGCGAACTGGTTTTCCAAAATTGACCTTAGATCGGGGTATCACCAACTAAAGGTCAAAGAAGAAGACGTGCCGAAGACGGCTTTCCGCACGAGATACGGACATTACGAATTCCTCGTGATGTCATTTGGGCTAACAAACGCACCCGCGGCTTTCATGGACCTCATGAACCGGGTTTGCAAGCCAATGCTGGATAAGTCGGTCATCGTGTTTATCGATGATATATTGATATATTCGAAAAGTGAAGCTGAACACGCACACCACTTACAAGAAGTGTTAGAGACACTTAGGCGAGAGAAGTTATATGCAAAATTCTCTAAATGTGCCTTTTGGTTACGAGAGGTTCAATTTTTAGGCCATGTCATAAATGCCGACGGAGTATTGGTGGATCCGTCAAAGATAGAGGCAGTGTCAAAATGGAATCCCCCGAAGAACCCTTCAGAAATTAGAAGCTTTTTGGGGCTTGCGGGGTACTATAGGAGATTCATTCAAGATTTCTCCAAAATTGCGTCACCGCTAACCAAGCTAACCTAAAAGAAAGCAAAGTTTATTTGGGGAATTGATCAAGAAAAAGCGTTTCAAACGCTAAAAGAAAAACTAACCCAAGCTCCAGTACTGACATTGCCAGACGGAGTCGAAGACATGGTGGTTTATTCGGATGCTTCGTTATCGGGGCTCGGTTGCGTGTTGATGCAACGAGGCAAGGTAATAGCCTATGCCTCGAGACAATTGAAGATACACGAGAAGAAATATCCCACGCACGATCTCGAGTTGGCAGCAGTGGTATTTGCATTAAAAATATGGAGGCATTACTTATATGGGGTAAAATGCACCATATTCACCGACCACAAGAGTTTGAAATACTTCTTCGATCAGAAGGAGTTAAATATGCGACAAAGGCGATGGTTAGAAACGGTGAAAGACTATGATTGTGAGATACATTATCACCCCGGAAAAGCAAATGTGGTAGCGGACGCTCTGAGCAGAAAAGCGGATTATGTCCCGATACGAGTACGATCGATGCAACTCGTGGTAACCTCGGGTATACTTGAACGTATTCGAGAGGCGCAATTAGAAGCAGTAAAAGAAGAGAATTGGAAGAAAGAAAGAATAATTGGTCAACTGAAAGATTTGTCGGATGGGAATCACGGATTAAAGACTCGATCCGGAAGGATATGGGTCCCGCATACCTGTGGAGTGAAGGCGCTTCTACTTAATGAAGCTCATAAATCCCGTTATTCAATTCATCCTGGTGCGACCAAGATGTACAATGATTTGAAACAAAATTATTGGTGGCCCGGAATGAAGAGGGATGTGGCGAAGCATGTGGAAAAATGCTTGACATGTTTACAAGTCAAGGCGGAGCATCAGAAACCATACGGCAAACTCCAACCGTTAGAAATTCCGGTTTGGAAATGGGAACATATTACAATGGACCTATTAACTGAACTGCCTAAGACGAATCGTGGTTTTGATGCCATATGGGTAGTGGTGGATAGATTGACGAAAAGTGCTCACTTCATTCCGATTCGTGAGACTTATACGTCAGAAAAGATGTCGGAAGTTTATACCAATGAAATAATAGCCCGTCATGGGGTGCCGATGTCCATCGTGTCTGATAGGGATACCCGGTTTACTTCGAATTTTTGGCGGGATTTCCAAGAGCACATGGGAACCAAATTGTTCATTAGCACCGCGTACCATCCTCAAACGGATGGGCAAAGTGAAAGAACGATACAAACATTGGGAGACATGCTACGGGCGTGTATAATCGACTTTGGAGGCAGTTGGGATGTTCATCTACCGTTAGTAGAGTTTTCGTATAACAACAGTTACCAATCTAGTATTAAGATGGCACCATACGGAATGCTCTACGGTAGGAGGTGTCGAACTCCGGTATGTTGGGGTGAAGTGGGTCCACGTGAACTCGCCCACCAAGATATAGTACGAGCCACGAATGAAAAGATCGATAAAGTTTGGGCACACTTGAAAGCGGCTCAAGACAGGCAAAAGTCGTATGCTGATAAAAGGAAAAGGCCAATCGAATTCCAAGTCGGTGACATGGTCATGCTAAAAGTTTCCCCATGGAAGGGCGTTATTAGATTCAGAAAAAGGGGAAAGCTAAGCCCAAGGTTTATCGGGCCATTTAAAATTATCGGAAGAGTCGGCAAGGTAGCTTACCGTCTTGAATTACCGGAGGAGCTAAGTGGAATCTATGGCACGTTTCACGTGTCACAATTAAGAAAGTGCCTAGCAGACGAAACGACATATATCCATTACGATGATATCGAAGTGGATAATAGTCTAAATTATGCGGTGAGACCGGTGGAGATTTTAGATAGAAAGGTCAAATATTTACGAAATAAACAAATTGGCCAAATCAAAGTCAAATGGGAGCATAGAAAAGGTTCGGACACTACGTGGGAGTCCGAAGAAGAGATGCGACGTCTTCATCCTGCTTTATTTGGTACGTAATTCGGTTTCGGGGACGAAACCCTTTTAAGGGGGGTGGACTTGTAACACCCCGAAAATATAAATCCTTATATTAAAATTTAAAAGTAAGATTAACAAGAGTCAATCAACTAGGAATTTTAACTCAGTTAATTATAAGCCTTGAAATAACCCATGATAGGGTTAAAACACTCAAACTTAAGGATAAATCAAAGTTGAGGGTGTAAACTTGTCAAAACTGAAACTTAGGTTACTAATAATAACCAAAACAAAACCAAACACCCAAAAAGCTGGTGTCTGGTCGAACAGAGAGCAAGGGGGCGACACAGGGTTTTCTTCAAACCCTTGTTTCATAGCAAATCTCCAAATTGAAGCATCAAATCTGCCCAAAATCAAGTCTTGAATGTAAATTAGTAATCCCTCGTAGTAAGGATCAAAAGGTATGTAAAATTTTTATATTTTGATTCACCATAAATTCTAGGTTAATGGTGAATAGCTGAAATTGGACCTAGATATGTCATGCATGAACGAATCTTGAAGTAATATGTTGTTTAGGATTAAACCCTAGATGATAAATTGTGAAAATCTTTGCATGTTACTTGAAGAAATTACAATCACCATTGTAGGTGATTTGTGATAGTGTGAAGACTAGACAAGTACTAGGATTATGAATTTTAATCTAGAGAAAAAAAACTGAATGGTATGATGAAATTCAGCAAATTGAATATTAAATGGGTACAAATGGCTTAATTATAGTGAAATTAGATGCTAAATTTCAAGTCATGAACCTAGTAATAATTGTAGAAAAAAAATCTGTCTCGTTAGGTGTTCGCAGAAATGCCTAATCGAAGATTTAAATGTTAGAATAGTAAGAAAACGCAGAATTAATCATGACTCATAATGATGCGATTATGGTCATGAAAAGACTTCTAAACAAGTTGTAAAACTGAATTTTCTAGGCAAAGAGTCCGGATCATCAAGCGGACAAGCCGGAGGGAATTCACGGGGGAAAGGCGTGCTCTAGAGGTACGAAACCACCGTTTCGTTATATTATGAATTATTTGTTAATTTTATGTTGAAGTTTTGAAAACATGGTAAATAAGAATGATCAATACGTCACGGAAGTGACTTTTCGTCTTAATCAAGTGAGACGGGTCAAAACAATTGTTAGAAATTTGATTTTTGAAATACCTTGTTTGATGGTTAATTCTTGGCATCCAAACGGGTCAAGAAATCAAGTAATGCATGATTAAAGCCTCGGAATATGATAGATTGATCTTTGATAATTGGTTCTTATATATCATATAAGATATACGAAGTTTTAAATGTTTCGGTATCATAGAAAAGCAGAAATTTGTGAGTTAGAATCTTGGGGTAATAAACAAACAAACAAAGCTTGAAATTCCAGGTACTACCGTAAATTACGGTAGTACCGTAATTTACGGTAGAAGTAAAACGTTTACGGTAGGATTCATCTTATTTACGGTGGACCTTATATTTTCAGAACTTACCGTAAATTACGGTAACACCGTAATTTACGGTGAACCCAGAAAACTTAAAAATTGTTATATTTTTAATTGATTGTTGAATCTTACATTTAAGTCTTATGTACCAAGTCAAAACTAACGTTTTTAATGGTTTTGATCCTAGGTAATTAGATGGACCTTACGAACGGTGATCAAGCAACGTCGAAGAACCGAACACAAAATTTTGAAAGCTTCCGCTATGTTTTAATCCTACTTAAACTTTGTTCATGGGTTGTATACCAATTCTCAAACAGTTTTTGAATGTTCTAACTTAGTCATGTGTTGACTATGGTTCATGATACTTCTAAATCTTATGTAAATCTAATATCTTTTGGTTTAAATATATATAAATCTAGTGATAAATTTTAGTCAAAATTTAAGGGTGTTACAACATTTATAGATGCATGCCATTCTTATGTTAATTTTAGATAACAAATTTTGCCATGTGGATTTGTTTAAACATTTTGATACTTATGCTATTATATAAACTGGTATACTCGCCAATACATTTTGTATTGAACCATACTTTGAAACGTGTTGCAGGAATTTGATGACGATGATGATGAAATCTAGTAGGATTGACTAGAAACTCATTTAGAATTCTAGTATTGTTGTTGTATTTGTTTCTTGTTGTTGTAATCATTTCATGTTGTTGTACTTTGATTTCCCATGTTGTACTTGACAATCTATCAATGAAATGAAATTTGAGTTATTAAATATTGTCGCAAAATAGTGTTATGAAGTCTCTTACAATCTGGTTTTCGTCTCACTCCGATGTTTCTGCCATCGGTTGGGGTGTGACAGATTGGTATCAGAGCCATAACTACAGTAGAAACTCTATAAAATAATACACTTGGGACCACCAAAATTTATTAATTAAAAGAGTTATTAATTAATCGATAAATTAATAATTATTAATTTATATATTAATTAATATTTTATTAATTTATAGTAGAATACTTAGTTTACAAACACCTTTCAAGCTTCCACTTAATTATTGTATACAATGCATGTATATTAAATGAACGGCCCAATTTGAAAGAAACCTTCAATCTCCCACCTTATTATGCTTCTTGTGTTCAATGTATCACTTTATGGACATTAAAAATATTTTCTATATAAATACAAGATCAATGGCTGTCGAAGATGTTCTGACTCACCCAGAAGAAAATGTAGTTGCACAGTTGTTGACTGATGAAGAAATTATTGAAAGCGTTATTGGAATTAATAAAGATGATATCGATGAAGAAGATGATGAAAGTTCTACAATGGAGCCCCCTTCGCGAAACGAAGCTATTAAAGCGGCAATCACATTGAACAATTTCTTGTTGAGCTATGAGAAAACAACACCAGATGTTCTTACCATGCTAAGGAAAATTAGAGACGAGATTCAAGGGGAAATTGATTTCAACAAAAAACAAAAGACAATTGAGTCATTTTTCAAGAAACCTTCATAAATCATTCATGTAATATGCTATATATATAAGGAATTATTAATTTATATTTTATATGGGGTCTAAAGAAATTATCAAAAATGTATTATCTTATAATTTTAGCGAATTATTAATTTAGCACCCTATCCCCGAGTCGGGACCGGCAAAAAATATTATCTTAGAGAGTTTATTAAATAATCGAGCATTAATTTATCGAGTTTCTACTGTATAGAGAATTAGGTAAAATTGCCATAATTTGACCTAGTCTATAGTTTTAGTCCCAAACTTGACCATTCTTGATTTTCATGCTTAAATGTTAAAATTATTCCTATCTTGCTTCTCTTCTATTTATTTTGTCTTAAAAATATACAAATGTCTTTCCTAAGACATTACACAATATATAGTTGAAGACACGAAGACACTCGTATTATACAAACGAGACGATTTCACCAAAATAGGCATGAAACCCACACTTTGGTGAAGGACTCTCAATCCGCATTATTCGATTTTTCACAAAAGTAAGCCATCAAGTTAGGAGTGAAATCCACATCTTGATGCTAAATTTCCCATTCTAACTCTAGTGGACCCTTACCAACGAGTCGGAATTTATTTTCTTGACCCGTTTGGTGAGTACTAACCACATTAGGGTACGATGTTGCCAAGTTAGGGGTGAAACCTTCATCTTGACAACTAGTCCCACTCCTCGATTTTCAATCCCGCCAAATTCTCAAACTTTTAAGCGACTAGGGACGTGTAGTAACTGGACGGGTGATTACCGTTAACCGCTTCTCGATGAGAGTATTCTACCTATTAGGTCAAAGCACGTTTTCCTAATTCGAAAGAACTTTCGACTCACTTTGGAATAGTCTTAGTTATGTTCCATGATACTCCAAGTTTTATGATAACTCTGTTTTATGTTATATCCATTTTAATGCGTTTTTATACATGATACTTCGTTCGTTTCAAAACCAAAGCATAATTCACATGTTCACGCAATCAAAAACATAATAATACTTGAAAACAAACTAAATTTATACTCCTTTCGTCTTTATACATGATTACACATTGTGAATACATGCTATACTTGTGCAACTACGTGAAACTTACATGCTATGTGAAACACTTCTATGCTTGTTCATGTGAACAAACGTGATTTTTATGAATATATAATGATCAAGTCTCATCTTTTATTCCTCTATTTTTAATCTTGTAGATGTCTTCTTCCACTCGCCATCACTCAAACTCTCGAAGAGGCTGGAAGTCCAGCGAGAAGCCCATCTCCGACTCGATGTTCAAGAAAGATATGATGAAATTCATGGCTAAGCGAATGGCCAAGGTGATTCCCGAAATTGTGAGCAAGATCCAACCAACCCCCAACACCGAATCCCCCTATACCTTGGTCGACTCGAAGGCCGACCCACCCAAGTCAACCTTTACCTTCAAGCAATTCAACTCTTGTAGCCCGATGCCATTCACAGGAGAAGAGGGAGCAACCAAAATGCTTCAATGGTTCGATGCAATTGAAGTTATGTTCCGTCAAAGTGGGTGTCCTGAAAACCTATGCACCACCAACGCCACCGGTATATTCCGATCGAGAGCCCTCGATGGGTGGACCGCGGAGCGCAACGCACGTGGTGATGAACCGCACGTGGTGATGAACCGCACGTGGTGATGAAACTGCCTACGCCCTCACTTGGACCAAACATAAGAAGCTTATAAAGGACGGGTTTTGCCTTCCCCACAAGCTCCAACAACTCGAAAACGAGTTTTGGAATCTCAAACAAGTAGGGAGCGACAATGTTGGCCTTACTGCTAGGTTCAAAAAGTTGAGTGCTCTTTGCCCTGGTCAAATTGATTCCACCGACAAGGCCATCGCTAATTACATTCGAGCCCTCCCTCCCTCCATTTCAAACTTTGCCGAGTCAGCTCAACCTAAGACCCTCGAAGATACCTTTCGTTTGGCAGCCAAGTTTAACCATAACAGGATCTTGGATGGAACCTTGTCACACCCAATATTTACAGCTCAGCCCGGTGCACCCGGTGAGGAGTATCGTAACGTAAGATTGGTATCGTCGTGGTCAAACATACACAGAATAGCACATCGGAAGTCTTGGAATATAAAATATTATTACAAACTCAGATTTCTGAAAATATCAAAGTATTAAGTACAGACAAACTTGTAATAATCCACATGGGGATCATTAAAACAAAAGAAGTTTATTAGACTAATGGCTTATGCGAAGGAGTTGCAAGTTCCTAGTCTAACAAATCCTGAGCAGCTTCCAGCCTATTTACGTATTTGTACCTGTCACTTAGCCTTTTGAAAATATGTCAGTTTTTACTAGTAAATACAATCAACCGACACATTTGAAAAATGTTTCAAAAAATTGGTTTAGGTGCACAAGGCACGAAAATCTTTTATACTTGGGACAAACTATATCTCATGTTATCAGTTTTACATAACTTGCTCTACATACGGGGCCCGGTACTATGTCGGTTCATGAAACCCATAATGGATATAAAATTATTTAGTAAACCATATCACATCTGTCGAGTGTATGCCTATACCCCGTGCTTAGGTCGTGGCCATTTGCAATTAATGAGTCAAGGATATCTAGAACACGGTCGCATTAACCCCCAATGTTTCAGTCAAGCAACACAAATTAAAACGGGTTATTTGAATTTCCTGAAACATTGGTCTTTGAATCCCATACCCGACCATGCGGTAAATATTTTACCGTATCCCAAGCCCGTATAAGGGAAAATAGGTTAATAGTATTTACCTGAGCTAACTCTTGTCTTAATTTGCAAGATTTATAATAACTCAACCGTATTCAATTAAGTAAGCGTAGGTACAATTTACCAGAAGGCTCTAGTCTGTAATGATGGTATAAATAACCAATTAGAATGCTAACGGGTCTTAATTAAGTCATAGACTTAGACCGGCTAGCTTAAAGTATTAATAACGGTACTATACGCTAGATTAAGCGATGACCGGAATAGAATGAAATTTAGACCCAACAAGTATGAAGACTTGTATAATATGGGTAAACTAAATACATTCTGGATTTTGAAATAAAAATGATAAGGTTAAACCCGTTTCGGTAAACTTACGTAGACTAGTTACGCAAGTCTAACCGTACGCGTATAAGCGATCACGAGTAACCGGATGAGACATATACAATTTCCACAAGTCATTATTCTTAAAACATGTTATAATATCAGTAGGATACTAACATGTATGCCCATTAAGGTTTTAAAATCTAATTAAGCCTCATAAGGGCGTTTTGGTCATTTTCTGACTTTTAAAAGGAGCTTGCAAGTAATCTGATGTTTATGGTCATAAAAATTCTAGAAAAATATTTGATTTATGATATAATATCAGTAGGATATCAAATATATGTGTGGTTTATGCTTTAAAACCAAACTATGCACCGTAGGGGCATTTTGGTCCTTTATACATAGTTTTAAGGACTTATTTGGGATTCTGAGTTCATAACTTATACCTACTGTAAAAATATTTAAAATGATTTATAAAATCAGTATGTGACAAGTCTTGGGTGATAAGTATGGCTTAAACCCATACTATGCGCCTAATTGGCGTAAAAGTCGTTAAATGACGATAATAGCGATGTTTTAGTAAATCTGATGCTATGACCAACTTTGATTAGTTAAAATATATTAATTGTCATAACATATCAGTTGGTAAAAGGTTTGACATGATTATTATGCTTAAAAACTAATTTAAGAGCCTTAGGGGGCATTATCGTCATTTAATAGTACTTATCAAAGACTTGTGCATAAACTCAGAATATAATCTAACTTGACATCCCAAATAATCCTAATTATGATATCATATCATTAAGTATCAAGTTTTATCAATAAAGTATGCTAAAAAATCTTATTTTTAGCGAAAAGGGCAATACGGTCAACTTTAAGCATAATAACGGAACTTGCAATAAAATCTCAAATCATTATATGACATGTAATATAACCTTAGGGAGTTATACTACATCATATTACGATCCTAACAGAAACTTAAATCAGTAGCAAAATAGTTCTAACTCGGTTCATAAATGAAAGTCAAAGTAGAAGTCAAACTTCGCGACTTTCGGTTGCGAACCGACCCTAAAACCGGAATTGACGAGCCGAACATGTTTACACATGTTCTAATAATTATTACCGAGTTGTTTAAGTGATAAAACATATTTTAGAACACTGTTAAACTCAAATCGCAATTATTTTAAAATCTGACCCGTTGACTTTTTAAAATGTCAATACGTTGACTCGTCAATTGACCAAGCAAACGTGATTCTTAGGAGGTGCCCTTTTGAGGGATTAACACCTACCTAATTACGATCACGTAGCCATGTTCGTTGCGAACAATGGCTTGACCATTTAAGTTCTAACTAAAAGTCAAATCGTTTATCATAAACGCTTGTCTTTTCGGCTTTTTAAGCCAAATAAAAGAACTAGTCACGAAAGGAGCACTTACAAGTGGTCCTATGGACTGAAAAGAACTCAAAGGAGGTTCCCAATTGCTCAGAACCCTCCAATATTGAGAGTATAGAGAGAATGAAGAAGAGGTGCAAGTGAAAGTGAATGAATTCATCACCTATATATAGTTTTTGAAGAACTCTTGGATGAATGACAAGTGTTTAGTGGCTTCGAAGATGATGATAGGTGTTTAGACAGGTGTCTAATACCAGTTACAAGCCCCTTGATTCGAGTTAATGGTTTAGTCTTGCTTGGAGTGGCCTTCAAGCAAATTTTTGAGCTGCAGAGGCAGCCATACAGACCGTATGGTCCTTGTGTATACGGTCCGTAAAGGACCAGATCAGCAAACAACTTTCAACAGTTAACAACTTTGGCCCCTTAACTTGTATAACCTCTTGTAATGTCTTGTAACTTATGAAAATCCATATTTAGCCAATGCTAGGCATACTTGGGAGTATTAATAATTATCATAAGGCTCCCGACTCATCAAAAGATCACTTAGAGGAACTAGTTTATACAATTGACGCTTTTAACCCTTCAACTTGCGAATTTGCGCGTATTATCGCGAAATGGCATAATAGCCCTACATGGCCAACATTAGGCATTCCCAAGAATATGATTGAACATCATAAGGCTCTCGATTTGTTAAAAGGTCACTCAGAGGTAAGATTTAACATGTTGACACTTTTAACCCTTCGTCTCGCAAACTTTCAACCCATCGTGCAACTTTCGGACAATTATGTAAACGGCTCCTCTCGTCCAACAAGTGGCTTATATGAGAATACGGACACCGTATAAGGTCACTCAGAGGCTTAGTTTCAGCATGTTAACACTTTTAGTCCTTCCATAAATATAGTTTTCATTTTTGATGAATTAGCCCCTCATAGTCAATGTTTGACTTTATTAGGGTTTATTACACGTGTCTACACATCATTGGCACGGTTTTACGAGGTGTTACATCCTCACCCCCTGAAAAGAAATCTCGACCTTGAGATTCGCTCAAAAGATAGGAGTATTTCTGTCATGTAGTAAACATGACCTCCCATGTATAATTGGGGTCTCTATGGTATCCCGCTTAATCTTAATAATAGATATATGTTTTCATCCGAGCTTCTTGATCCTTATCGGTTCTTGATTGATACCGGTTTCTCAACAGACTGAACATTTTTATTATCTGCACATTTTCATGTGACAATGCTAGCAACTTATTGGCTAGACATTCCTTAAATTACAAATGTGGAATACATCATGAATTCCACCAAGCTCCTCGAGTAAGTTTTATCTTATAGGCTACTAATCCGACGTATTCGATTATCTTGAATGGTTCTATATATCCAGGGCTCTACTTGCCCTTTATAGTGAAACATTTCACACCCTTCCATGTGGGTAATTTCAATAGAGTCTTGTCCCCTACTTGTAATTTTAAGAGATTTGCGCCTCTTGTTCGCATTGCTCTTCTGCCTATTACTGGCAGATTTCGGATAATTACGGATTCGTATTATCTTATCTGTCGTCTTTAGGATAATCTCAAATTCTGATAATTGGGTTTTCCCCAATCCTGCCCAACATACGGGCGGTTGTCACTCTCTCCTATGCAAGGTCTCCAAAGGAGCAGCCTTGATACTTATATAATAATCATTAGTTATAGGAGAACTTATTTAGGGTGAGATGATCATTCCAATTACTATCCGAATCAATCTTAAGGAAATAACTACCCTCGTGGTTAGTCAAACAAATCGACGATCCTGGGCAGCTGATAACGATTCTCAATCGTTTCCTAGTAAGGTTTGCGGTAATCAATGTACAAGCGTATTGCACTGTGCTTTCTTTTATCAGCAATTAATCGGGGCTTCTAAGACGATGAGCTAGGCTGTACAAGCCTTTCTCCATAAACTCATCTGGTTGGCCCTCAGTTCTTCCAATTCCGTTGGTGCTAACCGGTATAGAGCTTCTGTAACAGATATGGCTCCTAATAGGATGTCAGTCCTAACTCCACCTGCCTCTTAGGAGGTAAACAGAGTAGTTCTATGGAGAAGACATCAAGTTATCCAAATATGATAGAGATAGCTCCAATTTTCGGCTTCGGTTTACTTACCGTCACTTGTGCCATGCAATTGACACATCTGTTTTACGAGTACGTGGATGCCTTAAGTAGAGACGCTTACTCAAGCATTTCTATAATGGATATCTTCTTTGAATACCACTAGCTGACTTCAGTACAATATGACCATTGGAATGTCTTAGTGGTTACATGCATTAAACCTCCATACTGATCAGGCATGTATGCAATCTATGGGACACACTAGGATACGCCAATCCTCATATGGCGCTTTTATCAAACATAGTTTGGCATTCACAGTTGATAGAAATCAATGAGATAATATATAAAATAACATATATCGTCGAGAATAGAAGAAACTGTCTCTATGGTTTCAATGGTAAGTTCTACCTTATACTTAATATCTGGAGTTCTTATGAGTATATTCAAAAGTTTGCTAAGCTTATGGATTATGAAAGACTTAATATTACCTGATTTAAAATAGGACACTTAGTAGAAATTATCATTGATAATTTATAAGGAATGTACCTGATGATATTATTGATATGTACTGCCTCTGGCATTCATCCAGTAGTTCAGGCATTTCCTTTCTTAGCCTACATGTTGCGCCCAAATCATATAAAACATAAAATGGGATCGAGTATACTCACTGTTTGCAAGTGGTTTCCACAAATGTGAGATGATCGTCTTGAGAGGTTGAAACACCATATTATCCTAACAAGGATGAACAAGGTGTGTAAGTACAATGATTTAGAAGTTGAAATGTAAATAGGATTTGAATAAGAAATAAATAATAATAATAATATATGAAAATACATAAAAATATTATCGTGACTAAACACTTACTTTGGACACTATTACTTTATGTGTATTTCGTGGGTACTATTTCACCCACTAGAAGTCCAAGTGTGAGGAATTTAGTTTAAGATAAATGTTTACATTTGCACACAACTTTCCACCATAAATTGATCTGTGTCATGGATAGGTTTAATATATATATAGTCCATAATGATTTTGGTAATAATAATAATAATTAATTGCAAGAATAAATGAATGAATTTACCAAATTAAATTGTAAAATGAGTTAGAAACAAAATTAAAGGGGTTAGTGGTTAGTAGCATGAATGATTTTGACAATAATAATAATTATAATAATAATTAATTGAATGAATAAATAAATAAATGAATTGACCAAAATTAAATTGTAAGATTAAATGAGTTAGAAACAAAATTAAAGAGGTTAGTGGTGATATGAACAAAATACAACATATAAATCATATCAAATGATGTATAAAAACAACCCTTTTTAGTACTAATGTTGGAAAAAGTGTGTTTCTTTGTTTACTTTTGATTTTTAGGTTTAAAAGAGCTAAAACGGAAAAAAGGAACAAATTAACGACGAAAACCAACATAAATACGAAGAAAGGAAGTTGGCACACTATACCGACCCCCCCCCCCCAAGCTTCACCCCAAAGACAAAAATAACAAGACCAGAAGCCAAGCACGGGGCCGTGCCAGCCGGGCATGGGTCGTGCCCCCATCCAAGATTCCCAGAGAATAAAGACAAACAGAAAACGACAAGGGACACAGGGCCGTGTCACCTAAGCACGGACCATGGTCAACTTTCAGATTCGCAAATCTGGGTTGGTACAACAAGTACAGAGGACACGGGGCCGTGCCGTTGACATACAGGGTCGTGTTAGTACAAGACCTGACACTTGCAGTTAATGAAGACAGAGAAGGGAAGGACACGGGGCCGTGCGTCTGTTTCTAGCTATAAATAGGGGTGCTTGGTTTCATTCCAACTCATCTCTTGGCAAACCACTTCTCTCACACTTGCCATCAGTCCACCACCATTACAACACCAACACACACCACCATCATCCATATTTCATCTTTTAGAGTGTGTAGTAGTCTCGGGATCCAAGATCGATCCTAAGAGTTCTTGTCAAATAAAGGCCATGCTTGGCTAAATCTCTTACATCACTTGGTGAGACAAATCTTTTATATATTACTTTTGATTTCCAATCTTTTGGCAACTTTTTATTTGGCAATGTATTAATGACTTTAATAACTATTTTTTATATTGAAGGTGAACTTTACTTAATCATTTCTTCATGTTTTTTTGATTCACTCATTCGTGTCTTTACGGTCTATGTAAAGCGCCTTAACTGCCTGGAAGGGGGTTAGAAGGGTGTTTGGGTAAAGTTCTTGTCTCGTTCAGTGTATAGATCCTGCGAGGACCTGATCCAAGCTTATTAGGACTTCCCTTGAGGCAGATAGCATCAAATCGGGGGAAGTAAGGACGGCTTGTAATCCCTTATTTATAAAATACTATTAAAACATTAACCCGACCCTGCTGGACTGTATCCCTGCTGACTCAGACCAATAGGTTGACGGTAACGTCGCCTTCACAAGAGGGGCCTATCACTTTTCGCATTAATAACTTACTTAATTATTTTCAATAATCCAACCTTGCGGGACTCTATGTAACAACCCGCACTTTCGTGCGTTGTTACCACTCGATATACTCGTTACGCCTAGCACCAGAGATTCGGATCATAATGTAACTATATCGCATATTTTCGCAATACACTATTATTACAAACACTAACACTCACGGAGGCATTGAGTGAGGACCTATTCTACCCTCCTCAGTGGCCGTGATGTGTCGAACGTAAACAACTAATGCTAACAAGGACTCTCGGGTGAGTGCTATAGCTCCAGTCATCGTGACGATGATGACAATACGAGTGAGTGGTACCCCGTCAGTCATTGTGGCATGACACACAATAACGTTCACGATGACGTCGAGAAAGGACCTATAGTACCCTCCTTGATGGCCGTGAAACGTCGCTAATAACCGCATACTCGAAACGAAAACCGGCTGTAATTATCGAAACTGTGGATTATGGATACGTAAATACGACCCCTAGTGATATATATATATATATATATAATAACAATATAAACTAATTACGGAAAGCGAGCACTTCAAAAACTATCAAAACGATCGAAAACGGAGAAACTCACCGCGCCGGAGTGGCCATCCGAACGGACAGCCTCATCCGAACGGATGGGCCATCCGAATGGATTGCGATCCGAACGGATGGGCCATCTGCACGGATAGCCATCCGCACGGATTGCCATCCGACCCAGTAACTCCCTTCACCTCTTTTTTCCTATAAATAGCCTGCCACACCACTGTTCAAGTGATGTGACAGCCCCCACTCGACCAGACACGCTTCAAGACCTTTTTCTCTCGATTCCTCACGATTTCGGTAAGATTTCAACCTAAAACTCGTACTTCTATGATCTACACTCGATTCTACATCATTCTATCTTTTAAAACTCAATTTCTAACCGTGAAATCTGCTGATTTGAGGCGTTTTGAGGTGATGTCACCAAGAGTTCTTATGAACTTCAAGTTGTGACCTCATCCCACCATAAACGACTCAGATCTGGGTGATTTCCACATGTTATGCTAACGAATCTCACCTAAATCTATGTATTCAACCAAGGAACTGTGCGATTTCGAGCTAAACCGGAGAAACCGTCAAGAACGGCCAGTTCTGATGGAGCGGGGTGATTCCCGGCCGTTAGAGCGGGTCGGAATTGATGGAATTTCAAGTGTTAGTACGAAATTACACTGTCCCGGTAACTCCGCAAGTATTCCTTCCGATAAACACTCAAAAACAGTGTTTAGAATGCGAAACCGACGTGTCATCCGCACGGACCACATGTCATCCGCACGGATCACATATCCGCACGGATAACATGTCATCCGGACAGATAACATGTTCAGAATGCGAAACAGACGAGCAATCCGCACGGATCACATGTCATCCGCATGGATCACATGCAATCCGCACAGATCACATATCATCCGCACGGATCACATGCAATCCGCACGGATAACTTGTCATCCGGATGGATAACATGTCATCCGGACGGATGAGCACCAACCCACCAAATAAATGACTTTTCAAGGCTATCCTCACTTAACCGTGCATCGTTTTCTATATCCTTCGATGATTAACACAGACGTACTCGCAACCGACTCAATCAAGTTGTATTCCCGCTAAATACGCATTGTGAGTATACTTGACCCCTTTTTAATCGTGTTTTGGGTGTAACATACGTTTCTAGCAAATCGAACTTATCAAACGAATTATTCAATCAATCGAATTATCACTTGCGAATAACTGTTATGCATAGATATACGTGATGCCAGTTGCATATGTGCTAGGGCTTATACTCGCGGCGTCCCACCATGACTAGTATAGTACTATTGCGCCCGACGGGGTCTAGTTTGCCATCGCATATTCGAGCATCGAGGACTTAGTTGGTAGTATCAGCTTTGTGAGTATATATGTCGTGTGTTACGTTCTTATATATGGAAATTCGCTACACTTTTTATCTATTACGCTATACATATCAAACCTGTATACTCGCCAATACTTTTGTATTGACAAATATTTTAACGTATGTTGCAGGTTAGATCACAGGCTATATCAAATCAAGCTAGGAGGTCTAGAAACTCAACTAAAATCTAGGTTGTCGGATTTGTATTGGTAGAGAGGACAAGAAATCTGTGATAACTTATGTGATTGTATTATTTGTTAGTATGGGATAACGAATGTATTAAATATTATCGCAATATAGTTGTTATGGATTCTCTTGAGCAATCTGATTCGCCTAGTGCTGCGCCCCGATGATTCCGCCATCGGTTGGGGTGTGACGCTGAATCCCTGCTGAATCAGACCAATAGGTTGAGGGTAATGTCGCCTTCAATAGAGGGGCCTACCACTATAACTAAGATAAACTCTTAAAAAGCCCAAAGTGCGAAAATAATCAAAGGATACATAAAAGAGGAGTTGGAACCAAGTGATTCCTTCTTATCTATCTGTTTTCCTTATATTTACATTTTTTTTCTAGTTTATCTTTTAAAACTCTCAAAAATTGTATCAAAATTTGGTTAGATTAGACGTTAACGATAAGCCGCTATTACAAGCTCTTGTTTCCTTGGACGACCTCTGTATCTTACCATCACTATACTACGTCCATGATGGGTGCACTTACCCTAACGTGTGTACAGTGATAGTATTGTATCGTGTTTTATAAATTTAAAGCTTGATTCACGAGTAAAAAGTTCTTAAAATATATCTAAAATTTATTTACACCCGCACACACGTTAGTGACTAGTAGCATGAATAAATGTTAGTGGTTATGAGAATGGTTAAAGAAGTTAGCATGGTTAGTAATGTTAGACATATAATAAAGACTTAGACAATATTAAGTTAGGCATTTTAATAATTGATCATGGTTAGTAATGTTAGATGGAAATGACATAATTAAAGATTAAAAAAAACATGTAAAAGAAAACCCAAGATTGGTCCTTAATTTGGTGATGCACCATCTTTGTTTACTATGGTAAACATTTGGTGACATTCCATAAGTATTTCTCCAATATGGGGTTGTATGAAAACACAAAGAAAAACAAGAAGAAGAGAAGAAGGTGAAAGGAGACGAAACTCACTTTCAAGAGGGAAGAATTCTTTGAGAAATGACAAAGAAAAGTGGTGGAATGAGTGTGGTATTTATAGGTGAGAGATTAGGTTTAAGGTGGTGAAAGAAATATGGAAAGTTGAAAATTGGCCCATTAATATTTTATTTTTTATTTTTGGGCCTAATGTCATGGGCTTGTTTGTTTTATGCATTTTTTTTGTTATTTGTATAAATTTGAGTTTCCAACATAATTTATAAACATAGTATGACACAATAGTTGATTGATTGGGTCTCGAATATCGAATTTACACAACATAAGTCGGTTTTCGAATGATTTAAACGTGTCTTGATGATTATAGGAATAACACCTATGTTTGATTGAACAATTATTGAGAGAGGAAAACATAAATAAAATGAATTTCAATATAATCATAAGTCTCAAATTACAATGGTTGAATACAAAAACATACAATAATTGCGGAATGTTACAATTTTTCCAACCAATGCCGAAGTGGCCAAAGGCCAAAAGGTAACCGAACCCCTGCCCAGAACCAAGCCCAGCCTCAAGCGAACAACAGTCACACCTGCTTCAAGAGTGGCGACCCAAATCATCTCAGTAACGTGTGTCCGCAACGCAACAACAACCGGCAGCAACAACCTGCGGACGAGCCTTCGTGATTATAGCAGCGCAAGCCCAGAACAACAACGACGTCATCAATGGTATGTTTCTTGTAAACGATGTTTATGCTTCATGCTTATTTGATACTGGTGCGGATAAAATATTTGTATCCATTGAATTTGAACAAATGCTTAAGTGTAGACGCTCTAAGTTGCCAAAATCATTCGCGGTTGAAGTAGCTAACGGTAAATCTGTAATTGTTGATTCTGTCCTCCTTAATTGTTCTTTGAATCTTAACGATCATAAGCTTTAGATTGACCTTATACCCATGCAATTGGGTAGTTTCGGTATCATAGTAGGCATGGATTGGCTTCGACGCATCTGTGCTGAAGTTATATGAATAACACCTATGTTTGATTGAAGAATTATTGAGAGAGAAAAAAATAAATAAAATGAGTTCCATTATGATCATAAGTTTCAGATTACAATGGTTGAATATGAAAACTTACAATAATTGCGGAATGTTACAGTCTCCCCTACTTTAGGAAATTTCGTCCCGAAATTTGTTCAAGGGTTGACTTTTCGGAAGGAAATAAGAGGTGGTATTTTAGTGGTTGGATATGAGTAATAACTAGTTAAAATATTTAATTAGGAAGGAGATTGCCGTTTAGTTACTATGAAGTAATGCACGTGTAAGCGTACGGATTGGAAACAAGTTAAATATAATAAGCAAATCAGGCTAACAAATGTTTTGGCTAAATTGATGATTTATAGGGGCGTGAAAGAATGGGATTATTTGGTTAGTTAAGTAAATTGATCTAAATAAACATTTTGAAGGGAATGATAGGTAAGGTTGTAAAAGCAATTCGTTTGTCTAAAATGGGTTGAGATATTATCCATAAGTAGGTAGAAAAAGGTTGTAAAACGGATAGGTGTGTGTATAGGTGATGTGCACAAAATGTAACATATAAATTACATCAATTGTGGCATAAAACTAACCCTTTTTTAGTACTAATGTTGGAAAAGGTGTGTTTTTGTCTTTCTTTTGTATTTTCAGGATTAAATGAGCTCAAATTAACAAAAGAAGCAAAAACGCAGCTAAATCTAACATAAATACAAGAAAAGGAACAAACGTGGCATGCCCAACCTCCCCGACAGCATCTTCCCAAGCAAAGCAAGAGAACAGAAGGCCGAACGAGCACGGGGCGTGCCCAAGTGTCAGCAGAAAAGACAAAGTTGTAGAAGCTTCTATCAATCACCACGGGGTCGTGCCCAGCGACCACGGGGCCGTGGTCAACTCTAGGATTCGCAGAATCTGAGGAAATCTTGATAGTACAGATACGCATCTGCACACAGGGGCGTGCCCAGCGGACACGAGGGCGTGGTCAACTAATACAGACAAACTGCAGTTAATGAAGAAAGAGAAGGAAGGTGGACACGGGGCCATGCCCAATGGACACGGGGCCGTGCCCGAGCTGCTGTTCATGCTATAAATAGGGGTGCTTGGCTCATTTGCAAACCATCTCTTGGCACACCACCTCTCTCACACTTCACCCACAACCCACCACCATCACAACACCATCATCCACCACCATCATCCATTGTCCATCGTAGAGTGTGTGAGTCGTCTCAGGATCCAAGATTGATCGTAAGAGTTCTTGACAATCAAAGGCCATGTTTGCCTAAGTCTCTTACATCACTTGGTGAAGACAAGTGTCTAGTGTAATACTTTTTATTTTTTATCTTTTCGCACTTTTTACTTGGTTATGTATTAATGACTTTAATAACTAGTTTCTTATGTTGAAGGTGATTCTTCCTTATCGTTTGTCCGTGGTGTCTTGGCATTATTTTACTGTGTATATAAAATAAAAGATTTTCACCATTCATATCTCCACGGTCTATATGGAGATATGTTGGCTACCTGGTCGGGGGTTAAGGGAACGTTTTGGTAAGAGTCTTGCCTTGTTCAGTGTATAGATCCTCCAAGGACCTTGGTCAAATTTAGTAGGACCTCCTTCAATACCCAACGGTATTGGATGGCGAGGGTCCAAACTCTTTGATCCCCTCATATGTAAGCTACTATTAATACTTTAACCCGGCTATTTAGGACTGTATCCCTGCTGACTCAGACTACTTAGCCGAGGGTAACGTCACCTCCAAAAGAGGGGCCTACCATAATATGCATTAATAACTTAATTAATTATCTTTCAATAATCCGACCCTTTAGGATTGTATCCTTGCTGACTAAACTACTGGGTTGAGGATAACGTCACCTTCAAAAGAGGGGCCTACTACAATAACTAAGATAATCTCTTAAAAAGTGCAAAAGTGCGGAAATAATCAAAGGTTACACTATACACGAGTCGGAGCCAAGTGATTCATCTTGTCTATCTGTTTTTATTTTTATTTTATTTTTCAGCATTTTAGTTAGTTTTATTTTTCTTATTTAAAAACATTTTTTTAACTTTTTGATTTGATTAGACGTTGAGGATAAACCGGTATTAAAAGCTCTTGTGTCCTTGGACGACCTCGGTATCTTGCCAACACTATACTACGCTCACGATGGGTGCACTTGCCCATATGTGTGTTTAGTGTTAGTAAAATATCTTGTTTTATAAATTTAAAACTTGACTAACGTGTAAAAAGGGGTTAAAATATACTTAAACTTATATACACACTCGCACACATCAAGTTTTTGGCGCAGTTGCCGGGGACACAAGGATTTTAAGAAAGTTAGGAATCAACGGCCTAATCGTTTTTTCTAATTTTTCTGTTTTCTTTAGGATTTTCTTAGTCTTTCAGCTTCTGCAGAACTCAGCACGGGTCGTGCCCGCTGAACACGCCCCGTGCCCAATCCTTGGAACTGGCAATCCTGTTTTAAGTCAGACAGTAAGCTGAACACGGGGCCATGCCCACTCAACACGCCCGGTGCCCAAGATTCAGTTACTGAGAACAGAACCGTAAGATCCCGACGGTTGGTAATTTCTGACACAAACATGAGAGATACTTTTATTTTTTACTTTCGGCACTCTTATGGTACGTGGTGTCAAATATGTGGTGGCCCTCATAAAGAATTAGAATTTTATTTTCTAAATTATAAGCCCCACTATATAGACCCATTGTTTTCCTGTAGCCTTAAGAGGGGCGAAAGTAAAAATAATCCCTATCTCTCCCTCGAATGCTCTCAACCGGATCTTCTAGGAGAAATGCTTCTTGATGAACTACTTCAAATGGAAGATATAATTCTTAATTGGTTAAAAAAACTTGGGATAGATTTCAATAATTTATCTCAAGACGATAACCAAGAAGAATTGTTGGGATAGCATTCAAATAAAAAAAACTTCGTTGTTCTCGATGTTACCTCTAACTCTAGCGAGGACTTGAGAGATAGTTGTCCCTGTGTCGATTGTGCCGTGAAGGACTCTCCATCGACTTCGTTCGGTGCATACATAGACCTGAGCGATTCGGCATACACCTTCTTTAACGAGAGCCCGGGAAAGGGTTGGACTTGTCCACCTACATTTAGCATAGGAATCACCCTCACCGACAACCTCTTGCGTTCTCGTCTTAATCTAGAGCAATTAAGGTATCTTAGGCACTTTGGGGTTGTTCCATCCAGTAAGGAACCGCCCGATCCGGATAAGTTCCTTAAAAAATAGACAAACTTCATAAACAACCTTTCGACACGGGGCCGTGCCCAGGTCAACATGCCCCCGTGTCCACCAAAAGATTCCTTTCTGACTTTTTGTCAGAATACGGACAAAATGTGTAAGGATCTTGCCTGCACACGGGGCCGTGTCCAGCCGACACGGGGCTGTGTGTAGCGTGCTGTCGTTTTCTATAAATGCAGCCAAGAATCCTGCACATTTGGACCATCCAGGGACAGAGATTTGAGAGGATCTTCTCACCTACCATCCTAGGTATTTTCTAAAAGAAGGTTCTAACAACCATCTTGTCCTTTCCTCTTTTATCCATTGCCTTCTTCTTCATCTTTCTTGCCTTAACACCTCCATTGAAGCTTGAGATCACCATGATCCCAAGCTTTATTGTGATGTTTGTTAGATTTTTGTCCAAGGAATCTTGTTAAAAATAATTTGTACAACATTGTTTTAAGTTATTTCTGCTAAAAAATGCTTCATAAGTTGGAAAAATAATTTGAAACTCCAAGATTCCTTGTTCCAAAAATCTGCAGAAAGGTGAACACGGGGTCGTGCTCATTGAGCACGGGGCCATGTCCGGAGATACTGTTCCATTAAAATGAACTATTCTTGGTGTGTTTTCGTAGAATGTCTAGTCAAAACAGTGGAACCTCTTCTGCGCACTCCAGAAACAGTCGAAGGGAAAGAAGGTCATCAATTGAAGCAACTCTCGTACGCTACGTAATGCATTACGTGAGGCTCTTGATGAGATGACGTCGGTTGAGGAGGTGCTAATAGACCGTATAAATTATCTTACGGTGGGGTTGGAAAACAGTTTTCAAGAAATCAACCTCTTGCACCAGAGGTTGAACATTCTTGTGACACCTCCCATGGAACCAATCCTCCCTCAAGAGGATTGGAACTTAGCACTTGGAATCAACAACCCGACCGGATGGGACGAAATTCCAGCGGAACCTCCTCTTGAAAATCTACAAGAAGTCCCGGTGGAGGTTGCTGTAACAACCCTCATTAAAAGTCCTATTTATTTTATTATTTTATCCATTAGGAAACCCTAATTGAGACACCCAAGTGATTCTGCACAAACCCTACAAATTCCAGAACAATCAAAATCAGGATCAGGGCCCCTAAAACTCAGGGGGGGTAAAACCCTATTAACGATTATCCTTATAAAATGTTGTCGAAATAGAATTTTCATGCAACGTCGACTCATCAGGGCTAGATAGGTGACGAAGCAGGCCTACCCTAATTTGACACCCCAGGCGACACGCGGCACGTACCGCGGATTCTTCCGCGACTAGCGGGAGGTGCAAATTTTGGGTATAAATAGAAGGGTCTGGCACTTGCATTCTGTTGTTCGTTCGACGATCAAATTCAATCTGTACGTCGAGTTATAGTCTAAATAGTCACAAAATCACTAATTAGTATAGCGGGGTGCTACTACGATGCCGGGTATTAACTCAATCACTGCTACGATTCAATGTCCGATCGATTGAAACTATCCGATGGATGTTTAAGCGCTATCCTTTGTCATTAGTCGTGATTCCGACAGGATGTTTGAGTACCACCCGAACTCGGGGAATACTCTGTCATTCGTTGTGAATTCGATGGATGTTTAAGTGATTGCACTTTGTCATTCGTTGTGAGGGTTTTTATCTCGTGAGTTATCGTAATTGTTGTATTAGTTACTTACCTAGTTCGTGTGCACTAGGTTACAAGGCTAATCAATAGGCTAAGCTTTGCCTGTATCTGCAATGTCAAGGCTTAAGACTAAATTCTGTCCGTATGAATCTGCATGATTATAATGTGAGTCATTCTCTTTTTATCAAATTATTTTCCAAAAGCATGTTTATTTTCAAGGTTATAATTACAGGGATTAAGTCTTTGTAATCACCAAGTTACAGCCGGTATGTGGGGTATTGTGCACAATATTAAATTCTCACGGGGTTAGGCTATAAGCCCTAACATAGGTTAGGCAAATAAGCCCTAACAGTGAAGTATCACAGAGTTAGGCTAATAAGCCCTAACACAGGTTAGGCAAATAAGCCCTAACAGTGATATACGTCATTCATTGGGGCAGCCAATGGTGATATGACCACAGTCACAGAAACGAGTCGAGTGACAAATACTGTGGGTAGTTGGTTGATATAGAAACAATGTAATCACCCTTAATACTGTAAATTATAACAAACAGGTTGTTTTATTAAATAGAATGATTCACTAAGTATTTCCCGCTGACAAAACCTTTTTAAAACGTGTTTCAGGTAATTACAGTAGATTGGAGTAAGAGATGGATACGGCACTGAAAGGCATCAAGAAGTGGCTTATTTTATTAATTAAATCAAATTAAGAAATATTGTTTTATGTAATTAAATTTATCTTTATTAAAGCTACCTTTGTAAAACATGGGTTTATCCCATCTATTTAATAAATAAAATCCGGTGTTTTCTAAACTCTGATATTTTTCCTAACTCACGGTCTTGATGAAATTTTCGCTGTAACGTTTTCAAATTAATCACCGGTACCACTAGGCTGTTCGCGACTCCCGATTCCTTCCAGGGTGGGTCGGGGGTCGTGACAGAAGGTGGTATCAGAGCCACTACTTTAAGCCTTTAGGTGTTATGATAATAATACCTAAGCATATATAAAAGAGTTAGGAGATTGCTGTTAACTGGTAGCACACAGGATAGTATTTAGACTTGAACTTAAGAAAATATGCCTTAGTATCAGCTTCAAGATAATCTAAGTACTTGAGTAAATAGAGTATGATGGGTTTTGATATACCATAAGAATGGTAATTAGAATATTGCAAGATATGATAACTAAGCAAGAATTAATAGTAATTATTGCTTATCTGATAATACTTGGTCTAGAATAAAGATATGTTACGGGAATACAAATTTCCTTGATTCTGGATAAAAGCCCTAATAAGATAGGCATTTTTAAAATCTTGAAAAGATACTATTTATGGGAAATAGAAAATTTTCTCCTGCAAGACTGGGTATGGTGTAGCAGACTCTCCAGTTTGTCCGGATATACTGAGGTTACCGCTCCGGCGTGAACCGGATAAGACGGGGTATATAATATGTCAAACAAGTGACAAAATTTCCCTAAATAGTATTATGATCTGATATCTGACTTATTTTTTTTTTTGAAATATGAATCTGTTAAATGCATTGACCTGATAGATGGTATGTTTATTTCAGCATGTGAAATATATGATTATATAGATATGTATATCTATAAGAAATTTAAAAAAGTTAATTAGGAATAAAGCACAAGCATATGTGTCTAGATTTCTTTATTAGGAATCTCTTTTCTGATATCAAACATTATTTTGTTTGATCATCTACCTCGTAACTCGTGCGACAATATAAATAATGAAAACCCTTTAAGTTGGGACATCATCAAAAGTATAAGAATTTCTAATGCATTATCATAGACTATTAACGCAAGTAAGAAGCATGTAAAGTTGTGCTAGTACACAAGAAAACACATGAAAATTTAATTATAAGTCCACAGAAGTTGAAGTATATCACACACAATTTTCGAGGCAAGACCTTTGGAAAATATAAATTAGGCACGATGACATCAATGTTAATTCTGTCAGTAGAAGAACTACTAATAAAAAAGAAGCACTTTGCCACGTAATCCTACAAACAACATGAATCTCGCTGAGGTACGTTGTAACAAGATTTCACAATTATCAGTGCACAGTCTAACCAGAGTCATAATTATTATCACTGCAAAAGGAATCGTATACCTTTGCAAATTCCCTATTTTATTTTATTTAACATTCCCTGGTAATTTCACTTAACAACTATTATCACACTAAATTTCAGATAAAAGTTTTTATATTTCTTTCATTGAAATTCTAACTTTTGCATATAATAAATTAACTTTCGTGTTTTTACTTCTCCTAATAGTCATCATACCATGAGGATTTCTTTCATAGTAGCGAATATTGATCTATTTCATTTCTTGGTAAATTCACACATTACACATGCACTATTTGTTGCGCATGTGATTCATTTGATTTATAAAGACCACTGGAGGGCTTCATTCCGATTTGTTATTTTATTCAAAACTCAAATATCATTTCACTATACTTGATTTTGGTAGTGTAAACCGCATTATTACAAAACAATAACTCTTTGATATCGAGTCAATGAATTTCTTGAAAAACTCAAATTTATTTACATGGGTTTTGTTGTGACCATGTCCGAACTTATTAAAACTCATTTTGTTTAAACCGAGTTCAATTATTTGAATTTGCTCGCATTATATATTCAATTCAAGGTTCCACATGATGAATTAAAACCATCATATTTGAAATAATCTTAACAAGCATTTCAATTTTCTTGAACTATAACATGCTTGTGTGATCCTCGACTTCATTAAATTATTTTTTTTATCACGATCATCTTGTGGTGATGTTTTCACAAAATCTGAAGATTGCGTTAATCTCGGATTTAATTATTTGATCATTTATAAATAACATAGTCTCACCAATTGGAACGTCCTACATGACTAACTCAATAATAACTTAAATCTACACATAAGTTAAAGAAAAGGAAATAGAATCAGTTTTTTTTTTTTTTTGAAAGGCCAACATGAATTTTATTACCAAAACCCAACAAGTTGCTAGAAGATAAAAACATCCACCAAATGAAAATAAATAATCAGTACAAAGCACATTAACTCAATTGCCACCACCAAAACAGAACTTAACCGGTTTCAAAGACCATAAAAGACCGCCACTTGTTCCATGTGATCGAATACTCTTTGGCTCTGCATTTCAACCAAAGCATGCTCATGGCCTTTGTTTCTTCAACCGCCTTCGCTAATGACACCAGCGCCCGATTAAACACTACATCATTGCGCATTCGCCAAACACACCAGATTGCTGTCAAAATAATGGAATGAAATGCTTTCCTCTTCTTTTTTGACCCATTGATGGAGTCATGTAATCGCAGGAGATCCCGAAAACTAAAGGCATAAATCGCTTGCACTTTGCACCATTGACCAATAACCTGCCACAAGGATTGTACGAAGGGACATGAAACAAAAATATGCTCTCATGACTCTTCAACCTCCCCACAGAAAGCACATAGATCTGAGATGCAATATATACTCCTTCTGGCTAGAACATCCATTGTCGGTAGGGGATTCTTCTCAGCTCTCCACGCCACTATCGATACCTTCTTGGGGACCCAGTTATTCCAACTAAATTTGTAATCCAGGACCGGTAATCTGATCCTTTGCAGCTGCCTTTTGATACTATCCACCGTGAACACGTCTGACCCGTCTAACTCCCATGACCACTTGTCTATTTGAGACGAAACCGCCACTGACATCAGCATTGAGCCTAAGTCCCATAGTTCTGTGAACTCCTCTTGCAGCCCCAACGGCCTAATCCAGACCCATGCCACTTGCCATCCACTCCCACATGCACCCAATCTATGATTTTCCCATTTCTTCCTGTATTTCCATATTCTTTTTATGTTTTTTTCCCATTTTTATGATTTTCAAGAACCTCGTGAGTGTTGCAGTAGACTCGACAAAGCTCCGCCTTCTCCACCGCCTCCACCTCCGCCTCGACTTCAACCCCGACCACCGCCACGACTTCCTCCACGACCGCCACCTCGACTGCTGTTTTTAAGTTTAACACAGATGCTGAAATACATACTATAAAGCCATTCTAGCAATAACTATGCACACAATAGTGTGGTAAAATAGGAAACTCGGAACCGACAGCGAACTTTCCATACTCTCGTCATCTCTCACAAAGGACGCCACGATGCTATGCCTTCTATTCATGCATTTGAGTGTGGTTGCCGTTTGCCGATTGCCCGTTGGCCCTTCGATTAGAGTTTATAAGCATACTTGTCGGATCACCAACCTACAAGGATTGGCATCATTGTATAAGCATACTTTATAAACCAGATGTCAACAATTAATATGTCAAGCTTAATCTATTTAAGACTTGATATTAATATATTCTAGTTTTATTAAAACCAAAATGAAAATTATTTATCAAACAAGAATACAAGTACAACAACAAAAATTGCATATCAGCTTGTTCACGATCACCGGTGCATTTCAAGAAGCAAGAATTATCCAAAGTGACTTTTAACATTTTTTTAGTATCTGTTTCCAAATCAAATTTTGTCACTTGGCCCGTTTAAGCCTTCAATAGAAACTACTCATTTGACCCGTTCAATGAATAGTACCAATTTTTACTATCACTTGTACCCCATTTGACCCGTCCAATAATTTGAGACTAAACGGATGTTGAACTCATGTGTTAAGAAACTTATATTTTAACTTCTTTGACGACATAATTGAGGAAATGGCGCAAAAAGTGTCCATTACATTAACTGCGCCTAGAGATAGGTTGACCTTTTTTTTTCTTTAACCGGTTCGGGTTTTTTTAAGAAGGATTAGAACAGGTTTTTGGCCAAAAAAAATCTGAAAAACAGAAAATGTCATTGCATGTATTACAAATATGATATTAAATAAGTTCCAGCTATAAATGTTCAACTTGCTACATTAGTTTTCAATATGAAATCGAGATACCTCAAAGGCGGGCAAGCCGTACAACCTCAAACCAACTTTGATCATCGCTCGTCGATCCATCCATCCACGTCTGGTGCTCGTGGAGTCATGGACCCAAGTGAACCCTTGTGATGGTTCAACATCCTGCAGGAAACGATACATCAAGAAACACATCAATGCTTTGTTACGACAATTCCCATAAAAACATCCTTAACAAAACATTTCCTTTTCTCCTGCAGATATATCGAATCTTCCTTTAGCCATTGTATTTAAGCGATTCCGTTTATGCTATTATAATAGTTCTTGTTTAGTGTGGGTAAACTGAAAAGAAAAGTATACCAAGTAAGAACTAAAGAACAATAAGACCGAGTTAAATCACAAAAGATTAAGAAAAAATACATACCAATTTAAAGAAGAGGCTGCCAATTGCCCCCGGTAGCACAATTTTATCGCAAGAGACTAAATATTAAACAGAGATGATACGTTAAATCGAATTTTCAAACATTAGAAAAAAACACCAATACGCAGTTATAGAAATTAATAAGTAACACTCTTGAATCTATGATAAAGTCCAACTGATATGACTGAAATTATATAAAAGGAAACCTAGAACTATATCATAATATGACTGAAAGTAAACAAAATTTGTCACCATCTACAGAAGCAATTACATCACAGCCATTACCGGTACGTTTGATGATGAAGGCGACAATGAAAAAATCTAAAAATTTGACAGCATGAAAGTTTCATATGAAAATTTAAGGTAACTATTTTACGTTGAAGATAAACTGAAACCCAAAAACAATCTACCTAAGAAGAAAACCCGCGCTACTGCTGTAATGACAATCCACAAAAAAAAACATCCTATTCAACAAATTCTTGAAATATATCAAACTCTCCGGTTGGGTATAAGGAAAGATCCTAATAGATCAATAATATGATTCTTTATCTACTTTACGTAGCAATATAAGTATAAAATTGAACACATATTTTGGTATCATACCTTTTTCCCAATTGCAAGTTTGATCAAGAAACCTAAATGGGTTATCACACTCGCCAGCGGCATATGTTTTCCGACTCCATTATGGAAGATTGGAAAGCCCTTAGGGTGGAGCTCCACCGTAGACCTGACGTGAACCATTGTCATCCGACGTTGTTACGACGGCTGTTACTTGATTGATCTCTTCTACCCTGCGATGCTTCTATGCTAATGGAACCCTAATTTAATATATACCATTACGATGTTGACCATCCTTAACATCACAGAGATTCAAGGGGTAATTGCACGGTACCCCTGACCGCGGAAGGGATCTCCCTTCCCAGTTCACCACCCGACAAGGATCCCTGGCGGCAAATACCCATAGCCATCAAAGAGGGGTAAGAAACATGTTTCAAACCCGAGACCTCGAGTGTCCTCGGTCCGGCTTTAAAGCGGGTGTCGGTGGCCACCAAAGTGGCACTAATGGGAATTGAACTTGGGTCTCCATTGGAGAACCCAAGTCACTCCACCACTAGGCCACTTGTGGTGGTTATAGAGATTCAAGTGATCATGAAATTGGTATATAAAGAAACCCTAACCTGGAACAAGAAAAGGCAGAGACGATTGGGATTCACACGATTGATTGCCAGGGAGGAGTTTTGTACCAGAATTCTCCAAGCGGCTTGAATTCTCCAATCGTAGTTTTGTACCAGAATTCTCCAGTCGATACGTAGGCTCGCATTCAATCCCCTCAATTGATCCCATTCAATTGTAAATTACGATTGAGGTACATAATCACTGAAACATCATTCAATAGGGGCAATTTTGGGAGTTGTGATGAAAATTGTGGAAATTAGTCATGACCTTTCATATGACGTCTTAAAATTTTGAAGAAAATGACAATTGGGTACTAAGGGGGTGTTTGGGTTAGCTTATTTTGGAGCAACTTATGACTTATTGACTTATAAAAGTTAATATGCTGTTTTTTGAGTGTTTGGATTAGCTTATCTTGAAGGATTTTGTGTGTTGAGAAGTCAGTTTTGAGAAGTTAGAATTTCTAACTTCTCACTTTTGACTTATATAAGTTAATAGGTGACTTTTGAGAAGGAATCCCAAACACCCACATAATAAGGGGTGGAAAAATAAGTCAAGTCTTCAAACGATTCCAAAAAAAAAAAAACTATATAAGGTGTGTATGCGTGTAAAAGCCACCGCACTTCATGGCAATGCAAGGTTTTACCGGCTACATGGGATAGTTAATTGATGTATGTTTCATTTTACATACATTCTGACACCCAAAAAAAATCTAGAGGGGTTTTTAGTTTACATCAAGTTGTAATATAAAAGATACGAATCAAGAAAGATCCCGGTTTTCGCCATTCGTTTTCCCGCAAGTAACGCCATTGCGGATCCTAACCCAAAGCCACACCTGCCAGCACCCTTGATCTTACATCACAAACCTGGAAATTAACCGTTTACATGCAATAGAAAGTTAGAAGTAAAAGATTGAAAATATGTCACATGCCACGGAATAGAACATTGTCCTTTTACGTACATATAACGACGAAAAGGCACCTGGTCGTGCACCTCGGTTCCCTCCAAATGCTCCACCTGACAGATATTGTAACAATGCTTCATGCCAATAACTAAAATATCTCAAAAAAAATCTATGCAATAGTGAGTCAAAAAATGGAAACTGCATATAAACTTTAACCATTGTTGCACTTTTTCAAGGGTCCAAGATCAAGTATTGAATTTCAAAGCCCAATTCAAGTACTTCAGGTTCAACCTTTAGTGTTATCAACAATAATGTTGATTATGAATGAAATCTTGAATCATTTAGATTCCATTTTGAGATCCATTATCAATGTAATATGAGTTTCAGCTAACCGTATAAACCCATTTCGTTGCAAAACTTTAATCACAAATAATCAAAGTTTTGGACTTTAATGAAAGAAATACAACAAAAGGCCATTATTTTTAATGAGACGTGAATATCATAAACCTAAATATTGATATACCCATGGCCATGATAAGCTTTGAGAGTTTTTTTTAATTATTTCTGGATAATTCAACATATGAAACGATCTGAAAGTCAGGCGTCTAAATTAGCACGCGGTTGGGCCCACCCTAGAATCTGTCAGTTCGACCTGCATTATTATGGGTTCTTTTGGGTTTCTGGTCGGACCCGCACTGGGACGGATTAAAACAAATAACGAGGGTGAACCCGCTCTAACACAACCTTTTCTAACCCGAATTTGATATGCGTTTAAAAGCTACTCACTCTTAACCAATTCACATGTTTCAACCCTTTACATAATCCGAACATACAATTTTGCCATTCATGATCTTAAGTGAAAAGTCAATTTTGCATCAGTTTTATTATTTCGTACTCCATCAATCCCTTGTAATTTTGTTTTTGAAAGATAGAATGTGAAGCTAGGCTGGGCTTGAGCTTGAACTTAAACGAGCCAGCTCAGCTCGATTATTTTTCCGAGCTAAAAAGTCAAGCTCGAGCTCGGCTCATAAAAACTTCGAGCCAGCTCAAGCCAGATCGTTAATTTATTTTTAATTTTGTTTACAAGTATAGATAACATAAAAAACAAAAAAAAAAAAAAAAAAAGAACACACATTTCTAAAATACATATATATACACACACACATACATACGAGCCATCGACTCGAGCCACGAGCAGAGCACCCCTGGCTCGAGCTCGGCTAGATTACAAAACGAGCTGGCTCGGCTCAGCTCGAAAACAAAACAAGCTTTTTTCGAGCTTTTATCGAGCGAGTTTCAAGCGAGCCACGAGCTTTATGAACACCCCTAGAATCCACTATAAATAATCAGTTTGAAATAAGTGATCTCAAAGCTGTTTATTGAAAACAGCTTATTTTCACTCTCAAATAAGTAGATAAGCATATACATGCTTTTTCATCCAAACGCTTTAAAGTGGTTGTCTGTTTTAGAAAAACACAATGAGCATATAAGTTGTATAAATGAGCTATAATCCCAAACAACCCTAACTTTATGAGATTCAATCTAAGCTTTCTAGTCAGGAAAAAATAAACAGTGAAGTAAAAAAGTAAACAAATTGTTACCTCTTGACAAGCTCGTTCAATGGTTTTGCATTCTGAACCACATTGTCCTTCAGAATCTTGTTCAACAAGCTGCTAGTGGACCAGATCAAAAGATAAGATACCAGCCAAAGAATCAAACAATGTTCCATTTGTTTATACTTTACATCTATCACCCATATCAAACAAATTTCAACGTCTACATTCTTGATTCTACTTTTATATACATGGAAAACAGTGATTCAAACATCAAAACCCCATGTCTTACAGTAATTGCAGCCATAAAACGCAAACCTTAACACAATAATTAACAAACACAGATCACGAATTGATGCTGAAACAACTGAGACCCATTATTCAAAATCACCTCTAAGGTTTAGCTTAATTTTACACCATCAAACTTCCTAATTAATTCCCTAAGTAGTTAAGGCATTTGAACAAACACCTTATCTGCATCCCCAATCGAGATAATTTAAAGGCTCAAATGCAAAATAACAACATAGCATATAATTGGTTCATCTTACAGAAAAGAGAACTCATGAAGCTGTAAATTTACTTAATTTATTCAAGACACATACTTTACGACAAACACCCAATAGGAAATTTGACAAAAGAGAACTTAAATGAGCAAGTGAGATCGAGATGTAAAAGGGTGTTATGAAGAGGAGAAAGGATACCTGGATTATTGATGGGTCTCTCCTCGGTGTCGTTGTGTTTTCATCGGCCATTGTTTTCACTTCAAGATTCTTGGTTTTCAAATAGCAATTAGGGGTCGGTGAAGTAAATGTTGAATTCAATCAGGGTTATATGGCTGTAATTATGGGAGTTATGGAAGTGATGGGTCGGAGTATTAATCCAATTAATAACTGCGCTGACGGTTGCAAGAAGTTCGACTGGCTGAAGATTTCTTAATAGGCCTAAGGTGGTGTGAGATTAGGCATCAGTTGAGGGAGGATGGGAAGAAAAAGTGTTAAAAATGAGGATTTGTTCTTGCTTAATTTTTTTTTTTGGAAATTACCATTGTGTCCATCTGAAATGCTTTATATAGATGTATAGATTATTTATGACTAGTATGATGCCCGCGCGCGTTGCGGCGCAAACATCACCTTGAACCCAAAAAGGAAGCGCCGAGGATGTATAGCTCAATTTGGAGGACCTTCCGATTTGAACCGGAATCTCCGCAACGTAACTCTGGTGCCAGCTGCAATATGATGTCGTCCATCGTATTGTGACGGCAGCTGCTAAAAATGTAAAATAAGACTAAACAGATTCAAGATGATGGGCCCATTTTGTTGTCCATTTAAATAAAAATGACAACATCATAGCTGCAGCAAAAAACTATGGCAACACTTCCATGTACACACAAACAACATGATTCATCATATAAGCAAATCTAGTAGTTCTGAAAGGAAAAAGAAATAAGAAAAATATTAAAAGTACTCGAATTCAAACTCAAGACCATAGCATCATCATCATTCAATGTGTGATATAAATCTAGCCATAAAAACATTTGAATATTAAATCTTTAAACTACTTTGTCCAAAAATGCAAAAGTAAAAAAACATTCGCTCACTTGGTCAATTCTGCTGCTTTCGGGTCAACCTTTATCTAAGGCTCCACTTGATTTTCGGCCTTGCTCTCGGGCTCCACTTGATCTTCGGTCTTGCTCTCAGGTTCTACTTGACCATCAGTCTTGCTCTCAGTCCCGTTCTCCACTTGATCTTCGATCTTGCTCTCGGTCTCAGTCTCTAATTGACCTTCGGTCTTGCTCTCGGCCTCCACTTGATCCTCAGTCTTGCTTTCAGGCTCCACTTGATCTTCGGTCTTGCTCTTCTTGCTATCGGGCTCCACTTGATCTTTAGTCTTTGATTCAGGCTCATTTTCAACAGCCTCTTGGGCTGCAACTGGGTTCGGACCCGAGGGTGCCAAAGCTGGAGCTAGTGCCGGTGCATGTGTAGGGCCATGTGGAAAAAACGGAGGCCCGGTTTGAGGTAAATACGGTTGCAGCAGTCGAAGAAGAGATTGTTGATTGAGTCCTCCACCATATCCATAAGACGAGGAAGAATTGTGAGCAAGTGCTTGAACAAGTACAGGATATAACGCTGCTTCAAATTCTGGATAAAGCGCTTGTAAAGCTGCTTGTCCCATTGCAGCATGAGCTTGTTGCTCCTGAAACCGTTGAAAATTAAAAATGTGTTTTTTACCCTTCAGATGACAATCAAAAACAGGCGTCGATTCACATTTTATGTCACAAAGTTCACAAATAAAAAGTATAGGTTCCTTTTCGGGCTCAGCATATTTTCGTTCATCCTCTCTCATTTTTCTCTTTAAATTGTTCCCTTGTTCTTCATCGTGCATCATTTGACTTTCGACTTTGACTTCCGGTCTCTCCATGGGAACCGACATTTGTGTTTTTCCACAAGCCGCTATAATTCTTCCTGTATTTCCATATTCTTTTTATGCTTTTTCCCATTTTTATGATATGAGTGTTGCAGTCGACTCGACAAAGTTCACACCATGCCAGAAACTGAGGTTTCGGCTCACTCTTGATCATAGGATTCCCGCCACGTCCATCGCCACTACGTCCACCACCGCCACGTCCTCCGCCACCTCGTCCTCCACCGCCACGTCCAGAGAAAGATGAACCACCACCTCTACCGCCTCGACCTCCACCTCCTCCTCGACTTCCACCCCGACCAGCGCCACGACTTCCTCCGCGACTGCCACCTCGACCAGAACCGCCGAATTGACCACCTTGAACATTCTGCAAAGAACACACCATAATAATTTCAAGCATACAAACTCTTGCACATGCGAGAAAACAATAAAGTATAGATGGAATGTAACAGAACTCTTAACAAGGGTATAAAGGTAATTAATCACAGAGGAGAATCACAGTGTCAAGCACAACAATTATTAATAGAATCTCCAACTTCAAGATCTTCACTTGCTATAGCTCCCCTTCCCAACATCTACATTGACATGAATTCAAATAAAGCTACAATAATCATATAATCAATTTGTAACATTTTTTTTCCGTAGCAATATACTGAACTTATTGGCTATAGCAAGTCTAAAATTAACACTGTTTCTTTCGCCCCATTGTAATAAACGTTTCACCTTGTCCAAGTTCTGGCTGGCAAGAATTTTAAAATCTTTAATATTATGCCCAAATTTATGAACACCATTAATTCATCCAAAGTAAATATCAACCTAATAAGTATTAAACAACCATGAGCTAAAATGTAATAATCAACCTAGGGTTTGTGAATTAATCACGATTTGATTAGAAATCCAGACAAATTCATGGTGACCGTTAACCTAGGGTTTGCGGATTAATCATAAATTTAGCAAAGAAGACATGTGAGTTTGACTAAGAAACTAATTAACCTTGAATGTGTATTCCATTTCAGCAAATTAACCTGACCTTCAAATCCTGAGTGAGAGTCGATGAATGTTGTAGATGAAGGAGCACGATTAAGTTTTGGATGTTCTGATGTCGAAATAGAAGAAGGAGTGTTGAAGAAGATTGATTGATTCGTGAATTCTGATCGCTACCGTCGGCAATTCGTCAATTTCAGTCCCTTTCTATATCGATTTCTCTCCATCAGTTACAAATCGATTCGATATCTGAAGGTATTCCTTGATTACTCACAATTTTGGAAGTTGATTGCTTCGATCTTAAATAGTTGCACGTATGAACCGTAACGTATGAACCGTATATGGTGTAATTGATTTCAGTTCGCAAACTCATGGAATTCCTTATGCGGCTGTAGAGATTCAATCATAAAGGCTTGGACAGGTGACAATGAATTGGGGGCAAATCTGGGAGAAGAAGATGAAGGTTAGGGTGAGAACACATGATCTTTCACTTGCCGTCTTAAAATTTGGGGTGGAAATGACGATTATAGGACAGGGAGATGCATTATATAGGTCTATAGATACTAGGGTTATTATCAGGGGCAGGTATTGAATAGCCTAGCCTTAGTTAGGCATGGACTGGTCACCTATGCTTAAACAAGGCAGCACTAACCAATATCCAACCATGATAATGATCAGTTAATATATATAAATTAAGTTATCATACTTAATTAATAAATTTTAATTATATGTAGAAATATTGTATATATACTTTATACTGTAAAGAGAAGTCATATTTTCATAAAACAATACAAGAATTAGAAGGATGAATAAAATTATATAAATAATTGTGTATTACATACCTTAAAGCTCTGGCAAGAAAATGACCATATAAGAAAAATATGGTAGTCATCAACTACGTTGGGTTAGGAAAACATTATGATATATAAGAATAGTCTCCGTTTTCACTTATTTACAACATTTGTAAATGCATTCATAATGTTATATGGTTTCAAAATCAAAATAAATAATCACATAGAATCGATTTATTAAGTAATATATATTTACAAAATATTTTACAAATACTTTTGTACAATAAATATTTTTACATCTTTATTTACAACTTTCATTTAACGTTATAAATAATAGTGATTTCTTTTACAAAATAATAATACTAAAATATTTTGTAATGTAATAATTTCATTGCAGTATTTTGTAATATATATTACATAATAAATATAAGTTATTTTACATAGTATAGTAAAATACTAAAATAATATTTATTTAAAAGTGGTGACCATTTACATATAGTAAAAATACGTAACAAATAATATATATTACATTTTGCTTTACAAATATAATATAATAATTGGTCATGCCAAAACAACTTGTTCTTATTATATTCCGATCTCTAAATATGGTCGCTAATAGTGTACTATCACATTGTTTCACAATTAAAACAACTTGGAACTCTAAATAATGATACACTAACTCTATTATCTTTTGGTGTATCTTTGCAATTCACTCATCTCAGCACATTGATTTTCTCATATCATAATTTAATATTTGACAAATCATTTTTCATGCTTTTAATTTTGAACCTGTCAATTCTAAGTCTTCCTCAGTTACCAATCAAAGTAAGCTTTCTTTTGACAAAGAATTTTATTAATTCTAAAAGTCATTCACATTCATTTTAAATATTTATTGATCATATATCTTTTGACATAAACCTAGTCACTTTGGAAATTTATATCATTTCATCTCATTCGTTTGACAATCGATTTCTCGAACCAATTCAGTTGAATCATTGAATCCTACCTATTGTACAACTTGTATTCACAAAATTTGATATTTAAATCTGTGTCATTTGGTTAACTAAAAATATGACATAAGTCTAAAAGAAATATCATAACCCAAATCTCGAGGACGAGATTTTTATTAAGGTGGGGAGAATGTAACAACCCTCATTAAAAGTCCTATTTATTTTATTATTTTATCCATTAGGAAACCCTAATTGAGACACCCAAGTGATTCTGCACAAACCCTACAAATTCCAGAACAATCAGAATCAGGATCAGGGCCCCTAAAACTCAGGGGGGGGGGGGGTAAAACCCTATTAACGATTATCCTTATAAAATGTTGTCGAAATAGAATTTTCATGCAACGTCGACTCATCAGGGCTAGATAGGTGACGAAGCAGGCCTACCCTAATTTGACACCCCAGGCGACACGCGGCACGTACCGCGGATTCTTCCGCGACTAGCGAGAGGTGCAAATTTTGGGTATAAATAGAAGGGTCAGGCACTTGCATTCTGTTGTTCGTTCGACGATCAAATTCAATCTGTACGTCGAGTTATAGTCGAAATAGTCTCAAAATCACTAATTAGTATAGCGGGGTGCTGCTACGATGCCGGGTATTAACTCAATCACTGCTACGATTTAATGTCCGATCGATTGAAACTATCCAATGGATATTTAAGCGCTATCCTTTGTCATTAGTCGTGATTCCGACAGGATGTTTGAGTACCACCCGAACTCGGGGAATACTCTGTCATTCGTTGTGAATTCGATGGATGTTTAAGTGATTGCACTTTGTCATTCGTTGTGAGGGTTTTTATCTCGTGAGTTATCGTAATTGCTGTATTAGTTACTTACCTAGTTCGTGTGCACTAGGTTACAAGGCTAATCAATAGGCTAAGCTTTGCCTGTATCTGTAATGTCAAGGCTTAAGACTAAATTATGTCCGTATGAATCTGCATGATTATAATGTGAGTCATTCTCTTTTTATCAAATTATTTTCCAAAAGCATGTTTATTTTCAAGGTTATAATTACAGGGATTAAGTCTTTGTAATCACCAAGTTACAGCCGGTATGTGGGGTATTGTGCACAATATTAAATTCTCACGGGGTTAGGCTATAAGCCCTAACATAGGTTAGGCAAATAAGCCCTAACAGTGAAGTATCACAGGGTTAGGCTAATAAGCCCTAACACAGGTTAGGAAAATAAGCCCTAACAGTGATATACGTCATTCATTGGGGCAGCCAATGGTGATATGACCACAGTCACAGAAACGAGTCGAGTGACAAATACTGTGGGTAGTTGGTTGATATAGAAACAATGTAATCACCCTTAATACTGTAAATTATAACAAACAGGTCGTTTTATTAAATAGAATGATTCACTCAGTATTTCCCGCTGACAAAACCTTTTTAAAACGCGTTTCAGGTAATTACAGTAGATTGGAGTAAGAGATGGATACGGCACTGAAAGGCATCAAGAAGTGGCTTATTTTATTAATTAAATCAAATTAAGAAATATTGTTTTATGTAATTAAATTTATCTTTATTAAAGCTACCTTTGTAAAACATGGGTTTATCCCATCTATTTAATAAATAAAATCCGGTGTTTTCTAAACTCTGATATTTTTCCTAACTCACGGTCTTGATGAAATTTCCGCTGTAACGTTTTCAAATTAATCACCGGTACCACTGGGCTGTTCGCGACTCCCGATTCCTTCCAGGGTGGGTCGGGGGTCGTGACAGTTGCACCCCCTCAAACCAACGCCAATGAGCCCACCTTTCTTCTCCCTAGGGAGATAGAGGAATGGCTCGCCGACGTGTGAGGGACCCATGCCCGAAGAAAGAAGTTTTTCAAGCCGCATCCAACCGAGGGAATTATCTTTTCGAAAATTTTGCTAATAGAATAAGTATTCGGCTAGAACTTCTTGGTTTAGAATTCTTGTGTTTCTTTGACCTATCTATCTAGAATTTTAACTTTTAGGATTATTGTGTAATTCTCTCTATGTTTTAATGAATGATGGTTCTAGCTAATTTGGTGTTTGGATGATGTTGTAATGGATAAAACATACTCGGGATGGTGAAGGATACCAAGGGAACATGAACCAGCACCCCATGCACGAAAACAGGGCCACCCGACAAATTTTTCTTCATTACAGCAAGTTCAGCACGGGCTGTGCCCGCCCAACACGGCCCCGTGCTGCACAATCTGCAGGAAATGCCCAGTTCAGGTAACTGGACACGGGGCGTGCTCACTGAACACGCCCCCGTGCCCAGGCTTCTGTTTCTTTTTAACAATTTCTGTTACTGGCGATCTGAACACGGGGCCGTGCCCGGACACCACGGGGCCGTGTCCAGACGCCCAATAACATTAATTTTTGTTTTTTCACACATTTTTACACATTCAATCAACCTAAAAACTTATTTTTGGGACACATTGAGGACAATGTGTAATTTAAGTGTGGGGGGATGCGAAAACCTTGAATCTTGCAAGTCCTAATAACAAGCCTTACACAAAACTCTATTGGAACCGCTAATCACCCCAAATTTTTTCAAAATTTTTTCATTTTTTTTACTTGTCTAGGTTTAATTTGGGAATTTCAAGTTCTAAAAAGGTTATATTTTTACAAATTTACAACCGATAGCGTCGTGATAAAAAGAACCTACATAAGAAAATTATGAAACGCCATGACAAGCTTAATTAAAATTTGATTATATATACTTGATCACATAAAAACCCATTCCCACAAAAAGTGAGTTTTGAGCCTTTTTTGAGCATACAAATATATATCTTTAAACTAAATGGTCATTTTTCGTTTCTTTTGTGAATAGCCGCTTGGTTCTTACGACTCTAGAACTTGCCACGACGATACATTCCCGGTCCTTACCAACTTAAACCCGAGTAAGTAAATGACGGAGGCATTAGGACTAACCCTTTTTATTTCTACACCATTATTTTTTTCACCACCTACCCAAAATCCCCCTAGTTAACCCCTTTGAGCCTAAACCTTTTCATTTCATAACCCAAAACAAACACCCTTTCGCCCACCAAAACCTTTTTATTTTTAAACCCTTTGTTTTAGTAATAAGCTCGGTTTTTCTTATGACTTTCAAAAAAAATGATGATGATGAAGCAAAAGAGAAATAAACAAACAAGTTTATCAAAAAATAACTTTGTTTGAATAATGGCTTTATCAAAATAAAATAAAAAAATAAATAAAAAGTCTTACGAAAACCGACGCTTTTTACGCCTTTCGCCCTTTTACTAACCACTAACCCAACCACCTAACTTTCACCCAAACCTAACCCTTCACCCCAAAAGTCCTCTTGATATTTACATAGGTGTATAGTTAAAAAGGAGGAGGATTGATTGCTTGGCAAGCTTATGGTAGGAATAAGTTCCATGCCGCTCTCGAGCGATCCACTAAAATACATCTTCGGCCGAGTGTTGAGTGATTCCCCATGAGGTATGTGAACTTGTATATAAGTGAAATTTAAAAAAAAAGGCATGTTATGCCCTAATAAGTAATTTATCTTATGTAATGTTTTAAATAAATCATGACGAATAAGATTGTAAATAAATAAAAATAAAACTTGATAAAGAATCTTGGAAATCCCGACACTCTACGACAAGCCCAAAAACCTTCTCTTCTACCCATTCCATTTGGGAGTGTAAAGCCACATTATAAAGAGTTTTGCTTGAGGACAAGCAAAGATTCAAGTGTGGGAGTATTTGATGTGCACAAAATGCAACATATAAATTACATCAACTGTGGCATAAAACTAAACCTTTTTAGTACTAATGTTGGAAAAAGTGTGTTTTTGTCTTCCTTTTGTATTTTCAGGATTAAATGAGCTCAAATTAACAAAAGAAGTAAAAAGGCAGCTAAATCTAACATAAATACAAGAAAAGGAACAAACGTGGCATGCCCAGCCTCCCCGACAGCATCTTCCCAAGCAAAACAAGAGAACAGAAGGCTGAACACGCCCCGTGCTCAATTAGCATGGGGGTGTGCCCAAGGTCAGCAGAAAAGACAAAGCTGTAGAAGCTTCTATCAATCACCACGGGGTCGTGCTCAGCGGACACGGGGCCGTGATCAACTCTAAGATTCGCAGAATCTGAGGAAATCTTAATAGTACAGATACGCTTCTGCACACGGGGGCGTCCCCAGCGGACACGGGGGCGTGGTCAACTAATACAGACAAACTGCAGTTAATGAAGAAAGAGAAGGAAGGTGGACACGGGGTCGTGCCCGAGCTGCTGTTCAGGCTATAAATAGGGGTGCTTGGCTCATTTGCAAACCATCCCTTGGCACACCACCTCTCTCACACTTCACCCACCACCCACCACCATCACAACACCATCATCCACCACCATCATCCATTGTCCATCGTAGAGTGTGTGAGTCGTCTCGGGATCCAAGATTGATCGTAAGAGTTCTTGGCAATCAAAGGCCATGTTTGCCTAAGTCTCTTACATCACTTGGTGAAGACAGGTGTCTAGTGTAATACTTTTTATTTTTAATCTTTTCGCACTTTTTACTTGGTTATGTATTAATGACTTTAATAACTAGTTTCTTATGTTGAAGGTGATTCTTCCTTATCGTTTGTCCGTGGTGTCTTGGCATTATTTTACTGTCTATATAAAATAAAAGATTTACACCATTCATATCTCCACGGTCTATATGGAGATATGTTGGCTACCTGGTCGGGGGTTAAGGGAACGGTTTGCTAAGAGTCTTGCCTTGTTCAGTGTATAGATCCTGCAAGGACCTGGGTCAAATTTAGTAGGACCTCATTCAATACCCAACGGTATTGGATGGCGGGGGTCCAAACTCTTTGATCCCCTCATATGTAAGCTACTATTAATACTTTAACCCGGCTATTTAGGACTGTATCCCTGCTGACTCAGACTACTTAGCCGAGGGTAACGTCACCTCCAAAAGAGGGGTCTACCATAATATGCATTAATAACTTAATTAATTATCTTTCAATAATCCGACCCTTTGGGATTGTATCCTTGCTGACTCAAACTACTGGGTTGAGGGTAACGTCACCTTCAAAAGAGGGACCTACTACAATAACTAAGATAATCTCTTAAAAAGTGCAAAAATGCGGAAATAATCAAAGGTTACACTAAACACGAGTCGGAGCCAAGTGATTCATCTTGTCTATCTGTTTTTATTTTTATTTTATTTTTCAGCATTTTAGTTAGTTTTATTTTTCTTATTTAAAAATAATTTTTTAACTTTTTTTATTTGATTAGACGTTGAGGATAAACCGGTATTAAAAGCTCTTGTGTCCTTGGACGACCTCGGTATCTTGCCAACACTATACTACGCTCACGGTGGGTGCACTTGCCCATATGTGTGTTTAGTGTTAATAAAATATCGTGTTTTATAAATTTAAAACTTGACTAACGTGTAAAAAGGGGTTAAAATATACTTAAACTTATATACACACTCGCACACATCAATAGGTGATGGTATTGTGATCAAATTTAGGCAACTTGAAAAATAGGCGACCAAAAAGGAGTTCTTATGTAACCTGACTTAAGAAATAATTTAGTGGGCATTATTTGAAAGACCAAGTGACTTAACCGTATAAAATAAGATAGTTTAAAATTGCGAGAAAGAGTTCTATCAGTTTAGGATAAGTTGGTAGAACTTACAATAGTAAGAAAAGGTTTTATCGGTTTAAAAACAAATGGTAACCATTTATAATTGTAGAAAATAAAATGTTATTAGTTTAAAATGAGATGGTAAAAAATTTATAATTATAAGGAGAGATTTTTATCGGGAAAATAGGTTGATTAGTTAGAGTCTAGGTGTAAAGAAACAAGGAAAAAGAAATTTTAAAATATCTATGGACTAAGTTGAGTTTGCGAGAATGGGTACTTAAAATAGATAATTAGGCTGAAAGTTCATTAGATAAGGTTTAAATGAAATTTTGATCAAATAGTTGGAAACAAATTCTAGCATAAAGATAACTGACTACACGTTTTGAAAGTTGTTAATTGGGTAGCTATGTGTATAATTAATGGTCGAAGACAGTTAATCGATTTTCGTCGGTAAGAACATGTTGTGGGTTAAGTGGGTGTGTAGATACGGTTTGTCAAAAGGTTTCTAGTCAACAATGATTTACCAAACGCATGAGGCAAAAATAATGAGGGTGTTAGACAAAAAGGAAAAATAGATCGTTGAAGAATGTTGAAGGTGATTGTTGCCACAAATGGCTAATGGATTTGAGGGTGAGGTTTTGTTATTGGAAACCCTATTATTAAAATGGTAATATATATAAAATGTACTTCTAAGGTTGAGCAAGGTTTTAGTATTGAGTAAAACCTCAATGCTTGTTTACGTTGGAACGTAGTATTGGAGGTCATAAGACAAAAGGAAAAACGCCGTGTTACCGAGAATATTTGTGACGTAAAACAAAAGGGATGGGATCATGAAATAAGAAGTTTTGTTTAATTGATAATATTGTTTAGTAAAAGCAGGGTCCAAATAACATCGAACTTCGCATGGCATGTTTTACGTTACTTTTGTTAACATGGTAGGAGCACTTATATATTGGAAGTACCAGGTGTGTGTATATGTGATTGTATTCAAGTATGCATAAAGACAACATTTATAAAAACTAATCGTGTAATGTCAAATGCATAAGTTCGAGTATGAGTAGTGATAAGTATATGTAGGACTATCATGTATTGTCAAATGTATGAGTTTAAGTAAGAATAATGATAAACATGTGTAAAACTAACATGCAATGACGAATGTATAAGTATGTGTAATTATAATCATATGTAAGACAAATATGTAATGTTTGAATGCATCGAATGTCGTGATCATAAAAGAGTTTGGAATAAAGTAGGGTGAAGTTCGAGAATCAAACTTGTTGCCCGGGGTGATAGAATTGAGTTTTCTTGAGATAAAAATTGAAAACTGAAGGGTAAAGTTTCATAAAAGGGTCACTTTTGTTGAAATTTTGACTAATAGGGGTTGTAGGCTGCCCGATTTCATGAATTTCTTCCCACACGTTTAGACCCAAAACTAAGCGTTAGCATTGTTATGCGTTTGAGAAAAATTTTAGATGATGAATAGGTTACCTTGGGGTTATTTTATACAAGGTGAGAAAGGTTGTGCTTGTCGTTTATAGAAAAATTAGGCTTTGGAAAAATTTGACGACTACTGAACTTATAAATAATCAACTTCGTTGGTGTTGGCATTTATAGGTTGGGTTACTAAGTCTAGAGCATGCGTAGGCATTGGGTCGACTGTTGGAATGGTAGTATTAGTAGGTTGGTTGGGTGGTAGTTGATAGTATGGTGTTGGGTTTCGACTAAATGGCTATAGGTATGACACTTGGTCATTTGCCTGGCCATGAAGGCTAACATTTTCTTGTTAGTGCTTTGGTTGGAACCTCTTCGTGAGTTGGAGTGAGGGTTAGAAGACATCCATAATATGACATAAGAGGGTGATGAGACTTTGATCAAATGAGTTTTATTAAAATTTATTCAATTGTGACGTAATGGTGTGTATAACATAGGTTTGCATGTTTCACATAAGCATGTAGTGATTCAAATATTGCATGTAGGCACGTGTGATTTCAAATACTTTCACATAACGAATGATATAGTCATATTGACATAAATAATGAGACATGGAAGAGTATAAAATTAGTTTATTCTCGATTGTTGTTAAGTGTTTTAGATTGCTGGAGACGTGATTTATGTAATAGAATTTGAAACGAGTAACGATCAAATATAAAACACATTGAAATTGATGTAACATAAAAGAGATTTTGATTCGTAAAACGAGGAGAGTCTCGGAATGAAACTATGACTAAGCTGAAGTATTCGAAAGTTCTCTTGAGTTCGGGAACACGCTTTGGCCTAATAGGTAGGATACTCTTGCCGAAGTTTCGGTTAACGGTATTCACCCTTCCAGTTACTACGTATCCCTAGTCAATCGAAAATTCGAGACTTTGGTGAGATTGAAAATCAAGGAATGGAACTAATGTCAAGATTATGTCGTTCCTAAGTGTGGTTAGTTCTTACCAATGTGAAGGGAATTTCGACTCGTTGGCAAGGTTTACCAGAGTGAGCATGGGAAATTTCCATCAAGGTAAGGAAATCACTCCTAACTTGATGGTAGAATTTCGTGAAAAAAACATGTAAGGCGGATTGAAAGTCGTCACCAAATATGGGAATCACCCCTATTTTGATGAGTCATTTCGATTGTGGAATAAGAGTGTCTTCATGTAGCCGTGTCATTGTGTAAAGTACCTTTGGAAAGGTATGTAACTTGAGAAAAAAGAAGAGATAAGAGCAATTTAGAAAGAAAATTAGTAATTTTAACATCATAATCAAGAATGGTCAAATAAGGTTCTTAACAATCGACTAGGTCAAGAGCATAGCAATTTTCCTAATTCCCTACAGTTATGGCTCCGATACCAATCTGTCACACCCCACCTGATGGCGGAAACATCAGAGTGAGATGAAAACAAGATTGCAAGAGACTTCATAACACTAATTGTGCCAATATTTAATTAATTCAAATTTCATAGATGCTACATGGAAATACATTGTCCAAAAAGGAACATACATCAAGTTCAAATACGATCATATGAAACAAAAGTAAAGGTTCAAAATACAGGCGTGTTTCTAAATCCACCCTAAATATGTTTCTTCATCAAGCATCAACTAGCGTCCTGCAACATGTATTAAAATAATGATCTACAAAACTTAGCGAGTATACAAGTTTGATAACATAGCATAATAGTGAAAACATTTGCTCATATCCAACATGATAATTTGCATATAATGTTATTAAGATACTAACAAGTGTAAACTATATGTCAAACCAGAGTTTAACACAATCATGATTACCATTGTCACCGAAACGACAAAGGTGTAAAATAGATTACTTAACAATACCACAAGAATATGGGCAGTGCGTTAATCCTATAGCGCTATAATTGTTAGGGTAGGCTAGCAAAGTTAATGAACATATAGACACAACTATACATAGCATGTGAGATAACAAGAATAATACAAGTATCATGTTTAAAGTGGATAGAGTGTGATTTTGACAAGTTTAATTGTGATTGCGTGATTTGTATAAAGCATACATCTTGCACCCAAAGTGTGTAAAGCATAAAATGGGATCAAGTATACTCATTGTTTGCAAGTGGTTTCCACAAACATGAGATTATTGTCTTGAGAGACTGAAGCACCAAATTATCCTAACAAGGATGAACATGGTGTGTAAGTACAAGGATTTAGAAGTTGGAATGTAAATAGGATTTGAATAAGAAATAAATAAATAAATAAATAATAATAATATGAAAATACATAAAAATATTATCTTGACTAAACACTCACTTTGGACACTATTAATTTATGTGTATTTCATGGGTACTATTTAACCCACTAGAAGTCCAAGTATGAGGAATTTAGTCTAAGATAAATGTTTAGATTTGCATACAACTTCCACAATAAATTGATTGGTGTCATGGCTAGGTTTAATACTTACTTATATATATATATATATAGATAGTGGGAGTTGGCTATAAAGCCTAAGGTTCTGTTTGTTTTTTCTCCAGAAGCTCTTCTGAGCACTTATGTCTGCGTCGCGCAGAGGCGCGCAGACATAAGGTTCCTGCAGCTTGTTTGTTTTCTTGAAGATCTGCAGACCAAAAACGTCTGCAGAAGCTCTTCCCCAAGCAGACTTGTCCACAAGTCTTCTAACCTCTGCAGACCTCTTCTCCCTCTTCAAACCCACCTCTCAGCCACCACCTCCACCTCCACCTCCACCATCACATCTCAGCCACCACCTCCGGCACCACCTCCACGGCTCCACCTCCGCCACCACCTCCACCACCACATCTCAGCCACCACCTCCACCACCGACACCCATCACCTCCACCTTCAAACCCACCTCTCAGCCACCACCTGCTCCGCCGCCCACCCTTGCTCCGCCACCACCTCCAAATCGAAAACAAAACCCCCAAATTGAAAACCCTCATCATCATCAACATCGATCGCAAACAAAACAGACCTGCAACTTCGATCTGAACTTCGATTCACAGCCGTCGAGCATCACCACCGCCTTCGAGCATCACCACCGCCGTCGAACTCCTCTCTCTAGCTGTTGTTTCTCTCTTTCTCTCGCTGTTTCTCTCTCTAGCCGCCTTCGATTCACAGATCTGAAGGAGAAAGGGGTGGGGTAGGTTTTGATGGCGGTGGTGATGGCCGACGTGGTGGTGGCGGATGGTTGGGGCGGCGGTGGTGGTGGTGGGTTTTGATGGCGGTGGTGGAACGAAGAGAGAGAGACCGTAGAGAGAGAGAGAGAGGGGGCGGCAGGAGAGAGAGAGGGAAAGAAGAGAGAGAGATCGGGGGTGGTGGTGGGTTTTGATGGCGGTGGTGGTGGCGGATGGTTGTGGTGGTGGTGGTGGTAGATGGCAGAGAGAGAGAAGAGAGAGGAGACTGCAGACATTGTTGTGAAGAGGTTTTGGTTGTGAAGAGGTTTGGTTGTGAAGAGGTTTTATTTAAAAAAACAAACCCTCTTTTCCTTGCAGACTGCAGACATTTGGTCCACCTCTTCTCTGCAGATGTGGTCCGCAGACTGCAGACCTTTTCCTGCAGAAAAAACAAACACCACCTAAGTTTCCTACAAAGTCTAGGAAGCAATAGGGAGGTGACATGTGGCTTTTAGTTTTTTTATTCAAAAGGTCATGATGGTAATTTGATTATTAATTTAATTTTGGAATATTATATATCCTAAACTAACTATCCAGATATTTATGGAAACGTATATCTCTTTAACAATTTCAAATCTTTACGATTTCAAAAGGGCAGTTACTTTAAATTACGAAGTTCAAATCATTAACAATTTCTTCATGTTATGTTTTATCAGATATTGGGTTCATCACAATGTGTTTTATCAGTTACCGGTTGATATAATTTTTGGCATTCTTGATGTTATGTTTTATCAGTTATTGGTTTCATCACAATGTGTTTTAGCAGTTACTGGTTTCAGTTACTGTTTCATCACAATGTGTTTTATCAGTTAATGGTTGATATGATTTTTGGCATTCTTGATGTTGTGTTTTATCAATTACCGGGTTCATCACAATGTGTTATACTAGTTATGATTCATGAATGACATGTTCTTTTGTATTTTATCAACTGTTTCATTACAATAGGTTTTATCAGTTACTGGTTGATGTGATTTTGGCATTCTTGATGTTTTGTTTTATCAGTTACTGGTTTCATCACAATGTGTTTTATCGGTTACTGTTTCATCACAATGTGTTTTATCAGTTACTAGTTGATATGATTTTGGCATTCTTGATGTTGTGTTTTAGCAACCAGTCACTAGTTCTTCACATTGTGTTTTATCTCTAAAACACACTACTATGAACATATCTAGATCTGATTTATCATTATTTTTTTGTATGATTTGGTGTTTTCAAATGTGAGGGATTAGAGAGAGAGAGAGAGAAAAAATGCGACATTTTTGGAGGTGGTTTTATGATTGGTAGTTATTTCCTTATTTAAAACAACTTAAATGACACATTTACCCCAATCAATTAAATTAGCCTATTTTATAGGTGTAATACTCTATGGCAGGTAATTAAATGTTGTTTTATTCTTCATCTTTCCTCCATCCCTTCTTCGTTGTGTTCTACTATATATCACTAGCAGGTACGATTTTTTATTTTCCTTACAAAAGCTCATAAAAATGATCCTCTCTCTGAAACGGCGCTGTCGAGATCTTATCAATGTGAGTTTATGCGATTTCGATTACCAAACCCTAATGTTGACGACAAAATATTAGCCATTCATATGTTGATTGATCGTGGTTTTTTTAATCCAATTCTCAATTTCGCCCTAATAAAGGATCGTATACGTTTGCAATTCGTGTATTTGATTATTTGAGTTCAGAATCATACATTCCAGCAGTTTATTTTTTTTGCTGAGCATTAATAATCACCGAGTAAGTTCTTCAATTTTTGTGTAAATATGTGGCATCAGTTTAGTTTCATTTATATATCCGTGATTTGAACCACTTTCAGAAGTTTTGTTTCATTTATGTATTTGATTATTTGATTTGAACCACGTTATATTTTGTTGCATAATATTTGTTGTTTCAATATTATATTATTTATAACAGTTCATTGCTATTGGTTGCCAAAGCTTCATACAATTTCATAGAATATAGAATACTTGGAGAAGGCTTGGATGATTAGATATAATTTATGCGGAGATGAATTTTTATTTTCTTGGTGGCCCATAGAGACGTCATCCGTTAATTACAAAAATATAGAAGCATAGTGGCTAAGGTTTGTGATGGCACGACGACTCCCCAACCTTGGCTGCAACAGACGTTGGCATGGCAATTGGGGCTGGAACAGACATTGCAATGGAGGCTGATGACTACGTCTTAATGAAAAGCAACTTTTAGAAGTGATAATTTTATGATTTGTGTAACAATGAAGTGAAATCAAGATACATGGTCTTATCAAATTTTAGAGAATGTGCTTCTCTTGATGTTAAAACGGGTCCTGCAGGTAAACTTTTACTCAAAATGGGCCGATTAGGATAACGTGCTATCTAGCAAGTGGGTAGTTGAACGGGTCTGGTTGGCTGCGTAACGGATTAAATGGGTAATTTTTATAAGGATACAAATGGGTTGAGTTGGTGTAGTCGAGAATATTTGTATTATCATAACAAAAAAATTAAAAGGGTTGATGTAACGACTTGCACAAAAATGTCCTAAAACGCTCTGTAAGTGAAAACCCGATCCCATAAAACCTTACTTTTTATGAAAAACCAATAAAACAAGAAAAAAACAGTTGGTCTCGGGGCGCGATGACGGGTGGTCCTTTGGACAACCCTTAAGCATGTTAAAAGATGAAATAATCCTCCACTTAATCGTGTAATTATCTTGAATTAGATAACTACGGTGCTTATGTTTCAGGTGCAGTTCAGGAGTTAAAAGATGGATAAAACGCAGCTTTGGAGGCTTTGGTGATAAACGGGTCGAGCGTGGAACAAGAGACACAACAAAGAAAACAAGGCAGCTCTCCACCGTAAATTACGGTCCTACCGTAATTTACGGTGGACCTGGATTTTACCTTCTCCTCCACCGTAACACAGTTTGTTTGTGCCGTAAAAGAACCATGTCCACCGTAAATTACGGTGGAGCCGTAATTTACGGTGGTGTCAGCGTGAAAACATGTAACTGCCACTTTTAAGTTAGTTTTGGGGTGTCTTTTCATTATCACTCATCATTGGACGGTTTTGGATCATCCTTGGGGCGATTTTTGGCTACTTTCTTGGTTTGTGAACAATTCTTATCATCCGGTTTGTATTTTCGATTCGTATGAACATTGGTTTGATTATGATGATGATTCACCGAGCCATGTCCGGCTAAACTCTTCGGTGATCATCTTAGGTGAATGTTTCTTGAACTTTTGTGTGTTTTATTTCCGAATTTCTAGAATGATAACTTGCATTGCTTGAATATCATGGTGTATGTTTGATTGTTTGTAACTTGTTAATCGATAGTGCAATTTCTAGTCTTAATCGTACGTTCTTGGTGCCGTTGGCAATCGAGATATCACGGGAAGGGTTAGGGTTGGTTATTGGTTAATTGGTCATCGGGAAACAACCTCGCGTTTATATAATCCGAGTACTTTGTTCCCTTTTATCACTTCAATCATCTATACACGAGTTATGTCTATGTAACTCTTTCTAGTTGGAATTGCACACAATTGTTTAAAGAAACTGAAACCTAAGATGATCATTGTTCTCTTCTAATCTATTTTAAAACCTACATTTGATTTGCCATTAGTTTAATTTAGTTTTCTCAAACAACAATCCAAATCATTGAAATTTAATTTCTGCAATTTAGTTTAATATTAATTTAAGTACAAAGCTATACAATCGACACATTTTCCACATACTCCCTGAGTTCGATACCCTCTTATCACTATCTATAGTTGTATTTGGGATTAAATTTGCGTGACCCACGACAATCACGTCAAATTTTGGCGCCGTTGCCGGGGAGTAGTGCGCAACGTGTGTCATTTTTGTTAGTTTTGCTTTGTTATTTTCGGGTTTACACTGGTGTGTTTAGTGTGCAGGTTCTACAGGTGCATGCATACTAGAGGCTCTCACAAAGCGTCACCATTGTCATTTGATCCGGAAATCGAAAGAACGCTACGACAAAACAGAGTTTTAGTACGCGAAAACAGAATCGTTGGTTCACCTACTTCACCCATTACACCAAGAAACATCATGGACGAACCACAAATACCACCTACAACGGGTCAAACGACCTCATCCTTCATTCCTACATCCACACAACCATCACCAAACACCACTATTCCAAACATCACCACAATTCCTACTCCAAGTCATGATACTACACCAACTAATACCAACACCACACAACCAAACACTACTCAAGCCGAACCTACTCTCACCTATAGCCCTTCCGCCACAATCCCACCATTATCCCACTTCTTTCCCCCAACTACGGGTCAATCATCATCCTCCTTCACAATTGCACCCAATTCAACTATTGTGCACACTACTTCATCTTTTAGACCACAACCACAACAATCGGGTTTTCAGTATTCGACCATCCCATTTGGGCAAACTTCGGGAATTCAAGGAGATGGTTATGATGAGGGATTTGAAGAATTTGAGGGGTATGATGATGATGGGTACGTTTATGGAGGTTATGGTGATCAAGGGGAGTTTGGGTATTTGCAAAGTCAATCTCAAGGGATGGCAAGTGTTGGTGGAATGCCACAACAACAAATTATACCACAACACATTCGGCCAAGACCACAAGGGCCACCAATACAACAACCTAATCCATTGCAACAAGTCCGGCCACAACATGTACAACAACAATTTCAAAGACCACCTCAACGCCCACCGATGCGACAACAACAGTTTCAACAACCAATCGCACCACAAGGGCAAGTACCAAGGCTAAATGGTCCTATTATTCCGAGAGGTAGGTATGGTGTACCAAGGAGACACCTTAGGGAAAATGTGAGGGGCATTGAAGCACATTTTCGGCCAGTAATCACGCAAAACCCTTCACCGGTAGTCATCCCTCATAATGATCAAGGGCGAACATTTGAAGTAAGAACCAATTCTTTGCAAAGTTTACCAAAGTACAAGGGGTTGGCAAATGAGGAGCCTTATTTTCATTTAGAGGCTTATGACTCTATTTGCAACACTCTTGGGAGTCAAGGGTTTTCAGCTGATGACATTAAATTGGTATTATTCCAATTTTCTTTGGAAGATAAGGCGAAGAAATGGTTCTACACGTTACCTTCGGCATCCATATATACATGGGGGGAGATGCAACAAACCTTCTTGGATGAGTTTTACACCGCCCAAAAGACAAACGATGCAAGGAAGGGATTGAGAAGCTTTCAACAACAACATGGTGAGATGTTTCATGAGGCGTTTGAGCGTTTCAACATGATGATTAAAAACTGCCCTCATCATGGAATTGAATTATGGGAGTTGATGAATGCTTTTCATGAGGGGTTGAGTGCCGAAGATGCACGTGATTTGATGTCTATCACCGGTGGGACTTTTGGAACAAACTATGAGAATGATGATTGGGAGTTCTTGGAAAGCATGGCAACTACATCAAAGAGGAAAGCTCAAGCCTCAAGAAGAGCCCGACCGACCACTAACCGACCGCAAGTGCATGCCATAGATGAGGGTAATGTTCAAACCACTAACCAAATTTATGATGTTTGTGCTTTGTGTAATGAGATAGGTCATGCGGCTGAAAATTGCCAAGGGATGTTGGACGGGCAATACGAGGAAGTCCATGCGGTTCAAGGTCAAGGTCAAGGAGGAGGTGGTAGGAACTACAACAACATGAATTCTAATACCTACCACCCCGGATTGAGGAACCATCCGAATTTTAGATATGGGAACCCCTCAAATCAATCAAACCCGAACTTTCAAGGTAGCCAAGGAAACTATGGTTCGCGCCAACCTTATAACAATCAAGGTGGATATAGAAGTGGGAACAACCAAGGGTACCAAAGGCAAACGGGTCAAGAACAAGGGGGTTCTTCGGGTGGAAACGAGGTGATGGAGATGCTAAAGAGCATGCAGACGGAGATGCAAAAACGGAATCAACTTGATGAAGTCCGAATGCAAAAAGATGAAGTTCGTGACAAAAGCATCCAATCACTAACAACCCAAATGGGTCAATTAGCAACCGATGTGGCTGAATTGAAGAAGAACAAGGGTCAACTTCCTAGTGACACCAAGGTAAATCCATCACACGGTTCGTCAAGAGGTAATGTAAATGTTCATCAGGTTAGTGTTTTGAGAAGTGGGAAAGAGTTTAAAGCTAATTTGTCACCCGAATTAGTTGAGGGGGTGGTTGAGGACATCACGGGTAATGATAGTGATGATGATGTTTCACCGGTTAAACCAAAAGAAGTAAATGTTAAAAAACCGGGTTTGGGTGAAAATAAAGAAAGTGAAAAAGTTGAGGGTGAACCGAGTCAAGTCCCGTTTCCATCGGCTTTACTTGACCCGGGTAAGAAAAATTTTATCGCATCAAGAGGTCCTCAAAAAGAGGAGATGTGGGATATGTTCAAACAAGTAAAAATAAATATCCCACTCCTTGATGCAATAAAACAAGTCCCCGCTTATGCAAAATTCTTAAAAGAATTATGTACACAAAAAAGGCAAAACAAGAAGAAAGTGCCTAAGCGGGTGGACTTAACCGGGCAAGTGAGTGCGGTGTTGAATGGGGAGCTTCCTCCTAAGCTCCAAGATCCGGGCACGCCATTGATTAATGTACAAGTTGGTAATTTTCAAATGGCTAAGGCGTTGCTAGATCTCGGAGCCGGAGTTAGCATTTTACCGGGGGGCTTATATGACCAATATGACTTTGGTCCGTTATCAAGGGTGGAGACAACGGTTGTTTTAGCCGATTTGTCTCATAAGTTACCTCGGGGTATGGTTCAAAATGTAATTGTGAAAATTGATGAGTTTTATTACCCGGTGGACTTCTTAGTCTTGGATTACTCATCGGCGGACCCTAAGCAACAACAAAATATAATTTTGGGTCGGCCATTTTTAAGCACCGCACATGCTATTATTGATTGTAGATTTGGTACAGTTGATATGGCTTTTGGAAATAGAAAAATGCGTTTGAATGTTTTTACTAACAATTCTAATGCTAACGGTGTTGATGAGTGTTTCATGGCAGACATAGTAGATGGATGCAACCCGCATGAGTATGAGGAGGATGGTTTGGATATTTGCCTGTGTGACTTTTCTGAACAGGTACATGCTTATGCACTACGGGTTGAAGAGGAAGCACAAGATGCTATGGCAATGAAAGAAGGTCGGCCACCATGGACCCATCAATTCGAGGGTCTACCGGTGGAGATTGATTCGGGTACAAAACCATCATTGGAGGAACCACCAAAGTTGGAGCTCAAGGATTTGCCTAACCATTTGAAGTATGTATTTTTAGGGGATAATGACACTTTACCGGTCATTATTGCCTCTAATTTGGAATTGGCACAAGAGCAAGCATTGATTGAGGTTTTAAAAGAGAACAAGGGTGCTATTGGATGGACGATTGCCGACCTCAAAGGAATTAGTCCATCCATTGTCATGCATAAAATTATCACGACCGAAGATGCCAAACCGACGCGAGAAGCTCAAAGGCGGTTGAACCCGAACCTAAGGGAGGTAGTTAAAAAAGAGGTAATTAAATGGTTGGATGCGGGAATCATCTATCCAATTTCGGATAGTGCTTGGGTGAGTCCCACTCAAGTTGTGCCTAAGAAGGCCGGTATTCAAGTAGTCAAGGATGAAAGTGGTGAACAAATTGCCACCCGACCGGTTACCGGGTGGCGTGTGTGTATTGACTACCGAAAATTGAATGCCGCCACTTCTAAGGACCATTTCCCGCTACCTTTCATTGACCAAATTATTGAAAAATTATCGGGTCAAAAATATTACTGCTTTTTAGATGGGTACTCGGGTTACAATCAAATCGCCATACACCCGGATGATCAACACAAGACCACCTTCACATGTCCATATGGCACTTTTGCGTTTAGGCGAATGCCATTTGGCTTGTGTAATGCTCCGGCAACTTTCCAACGATGTATGATGAGTATCTTCTCGGACATGGTTGGAGAGTCGCTCGAAGTATTTATGGATGACTTCTCCATTTTTGGCACTACTTTTGATGCTTGTCTCAACGAATTACAAAAGGTTTTAAAAAGGTGCGTTGAGAAAAATCTAGTGCTAAGTTGGGAGAAAAGTCATTTCATGGTGCAAGAGGGCATTGTGTTGGGGCATGTGATTTCTGAAAGGGGAATGGAGGTGGATAAGGCAAAGATACGGGTAATATCATCTTTGCCACCTCCTAAAAATGTTAAGGGTGTAAGGTCATTCTTGGGACACGCGGGTTTTTATAGACGTTTCATTAAGGGTTTTAGTGTTATCACCAAACCTTTATGTAACTTGTTATTAAAAGATGTCCCGTTTGATTTCACTAACGAGTGTATGCAAGCTTTCACTGTTTTGAAGGAACACTTGGTCAAGGCGCCTATTTTGCAACCACCCGATTGGTCAAAGCCGTTCGAGATAATGTGTGATGCGAGCGACACCACTATTGGTGCAGTTTTGGGTCAACGGGTTGACAAGAAACCGGTGGTTATTTACTATGCAAGCAAAACTTTATCCGAAGCACAACTTAACTACACTACAACCGAGAAGGAATTACTAGCGGTGGTGTATGCTTTGGATAAGTTTCGTTCGTATATTTGGGGAAGCAAGGTCGTGGTTTATTCGGATCATAGTGCGGTCCGGTACTTGATGGAGAAAAAGGATGCGAAGCCGCGTTTGATTCGATGGGTCTTATTATTGCAAGAGTTCGATCTAGAGATCCGAGACAAGAAGGGAAGTGAGAATGTAGTAGCGGATCATTTGTCTCGGATTCCGGTGGAAGGGATCGATGATGTAAGTGAAATCAATGAAAGTTTTCCCGACGAGCAACTTCTAGCCGTTTCCACTTTTGTTGCACCGTGGTATGCTCACTATGTTAACTATTTAGCCACGGGTGCCATCCCAAGTCATTGGACCAAGAAGCGCCGACAACAATTTATGGTTCAAGTGAAGCAATACATTTGGGATGAGCCGGATCTCTTCAAGATCGGACCGGATCAAGTTATACGGAGGTGTGTGCCCGAGACGGAAGTGTTGGAAATCTTAACTCATGCCCATTCGTCCGCTTGCGGGGGTCATTTTAGTGGGCATAAAACAGGCTATCGGGTACTTTCTTGTGGGTTTTATTGGCCCACTATTTTCAAGGATGCAATTGAGTTCGCCAGAAATTGTATAAATTGCCAAAAGATGGGTAGCATATCGAAGAGGGATGAGATGCCATTACAACCAATCTTGGTTGTAGAGATATTTGATGTATGGGGTATAGATTTTATGGGTCCGTTCCCGAATTCGAATGGCTTTCTATACATTTTGGTAGCGGTGGATTATGTCTCGAAGTGGATTGAAGCTATTGCAACACGAACAAACGACCATTCGGTTGTTTGTAAATTTGTTCAATCCAACATCTTTTCTCGTTTCGGCATCCCGCGGGTCATTATAAGCGATGGTGGTTCGCATTTCAAGAACTTCAACTTCGGAAAATTATTGAAGAGGTATAGCGTGAATCACCGAATTGCCACACCTTACCATCCGCAAACGAGTGGACAAGTCGAAGTGTCCAACCGTCAAATCAAAGAAATTCTCATGAAGACGGTAAGAACGGATAGGAAGGATTGGTCAAGTAAGTTAGACGATGCATTGTGGGCATACCGAACGGCCTACAAGACTCCAATTGGCACAACACCTTACCGAATGGTGTATGGAAAGGGTTGTCATTTGCCAATGGAGTTGGCGCATCGGGCACATTGGGCGATCAAGACAGTCAACGCGGATTACGATGAGGCGGGTAAGTTGAGAAAGTTGCAATTGAGCGAGATAGAAGAGATTCGAGATGAGGCGTACGAATGTGCATCGGCTTATAAGGATAAACTAAAGAAAGTGCATGATGCGAAATTGCGAAAGAAAACGTTCGAAGTGGGGCAGAAAGTTTGGTTGTACAACTCACGATTGAAGATGTTCGCGGGCAAGCTTAAAAGCAAATGGATGGGTCCGTATGTTATTCGACGAGTTGGGCGATTTGGTGATGTAGACATCCAAGACGAGCAAACATTGAAACAACAAACGGTGAACGGTCACCGCTTGAAGCCGTACTTGGAGGGAAATGACATCAATAACTTGGAGCTTGACAAAGCGGGTTACATCTTACGCCCGGTCGATGAAGAACAACCATGAGAGGCCCAGGGTTGGTGGTAGTGTACATAGTAGTATTTTGTTTTGTTTTGTTTTGTTTTGTTTTGTATAATTGCACAATTGCCATAGTTCCTCGAAGTCCGTGTTCGAAACAAGTGTGGGGATGTTCGGGTCTCGAATTGCTCTTACATTGTGTTGAGGACAACACGGGATTTTTGAGGGGGTAGGATAATTTTTACAAGTTTTTGAAAAAATTAAAAAACATAAAAAAATCGAAAAAAGTTAAAAATTTAAAAAAAAATTCACAGAAAATCTTCAATTTTTGGCGAAGGTATGATGCCCAGTGTGCACCGTAAATTACGGCCATACCGTAATTTACGTTGGTTGTTAAAATAAGTTGGATTTACGGTCAAAACCTACTGATTTACGATGCAGAGTTGATGTTCAGGTCTCACCGTAATTTACGGTGAGACCGTAAATTACGGTGCGCAGAAATTTTGCAGTCGTCGTTCGGGGTCCCGCTTATATATAAAAAAAAATAAAAATAAAAATAAAATATAATAAAACAAAACCTGGTCACGTGAATATTTCCCCATCCACCCATTCTCTTTCACTTTACCATCATCATCTTTTCCTTCTCTCAAGACCCACCACAACTTCCATAGTTCTTATTCTTCTCAAATCTTCCATCCTCCATAACTTTCCAAATTCCTGTCCAAATCAAGTGAAATCTTGGTCTAACTTGACTAATTTTTCACAACCTTGTCGTTTGTGAGGAGAGATTTCAGAGAAAACGCACTTTTGGGGTCCGAATTTGAAACCCTAATTCGAGATAATTTGGGGGTTTTGGAGTTTTTGGTTTCACAAGCACTCTTCCATCTTTAACCCAAGGTATGAAAGCTTATTTTGTTATATTTTGGTGCTACATTGTGAAAAGTAAGGTGATTTAGGTTATGTGCTCTTGCCCACTTGCTTGTTGTTAAGATATGATTATGAAGTTGATTATCGAACATGGTTTGTGGTTGTAGATGTAGGATATGTGGTTAAAGTAGTGAACTTTTGACATCATGCCCAATTTTTGAAAAAATTTTGAGATACTTTTGGTTCACTAACATCTACAACCATGATAACAAGCAAGTGTGGGGATGATTTTGAAGAGATGGTTTAAGTTGGTGTTTGCTTTTGTTGCTTGTTTCATGTGTGTAGGAAATGGCTAGGACAAAGGAACAAGCGGGATCAAGTTCATCTTCATCAAAAGGCAAGGGCAAACAAAAGGAGCAACCACCAAGAAAGAGGCAATATATGGGTAGGGTTAGTGAAAGTGAAAGTGAAAGCGAAGAAGAGATGGAGTTAGACCCGAGTGAAAAGCCGGTATGGAATTCGGGGTCTTTGGATGATCAATCTGAGGTTTGGCAGCCAACACTTTACAATGATTGCATGAATAAGTTGAAAAACAAGGCAGCTGCTTTTATTTGTGAGAAAGAAGTTGATGAGCCCCAATTTGGCCAGTTTGGGGTGTTTGCTAAATTTCGCGCTCTAGGTTGGGAAGGGGCGCTTAAATGCTTTGACAAAGACAAGAGTAACCTGTTTATGACAGAGATTCAAGAGTGGATGGCAACTTTAAAATGTCACAACTTTAACAAGCCATCACAGATGAAGTTGATCGGGGAGGTACATGGGGTACCGGTGGAGATGTCATACGATACACTGAAGAGGCTTGGGAAGTATGACAGTCTCCCATCTCGAGAGTACATGGTTCCCACACTTGATGACTTATTGCTTAAGCCGGAGAAACATCAGCGATGGAATGACATGTTGGCAGCATTGTTCTTGCCCGGTAGATACAGTGGTATTTTATACCGGAAGAATTTGAAAATTGAAGCTAAACTGTTGCATACAATCTGTCTTCTCAATGTCATTCCAAGAAGGGGAGATAAAGAACAGGTGAGGTTTCCGGAGATACCTGTTCTTTATTCGTTGATGCATGGGTCTCCACGTTTCCCGATACGTTACCTTATTATGCACCACCTATGGATCTGCCGGAACAAGTATGGAAGAGACATTGTCCCGTATTGCCGAATAATTACGGGATTGATGAAACAACAGAAGGCAATAACATCCGAAGACCGAGGCTTGACAAAAAGACACCAGCCTTTTACGTTGGATAGGTTGGGGAATGTTTGGACGTATATTCAGTCGGAGCGGTATCACAAGTTGAAGTCGGAAGGGCAACGGTGGAGGGCATTAAAGTTGAATGCACGAGATTTGTTACCGGGAGAGCCGGATGAGCCAGAGAGTGACGAAGAGTTAGTTCCGAGCGGAGATGAAGACTATGCGGACGCGCCGCATGGTGGTGAAAATGTGGTTCAAGGTGGTTATGGTCAGGGTCATGGTGGGATGTTTTATGATTATACGCAGCAGTCGTATGTACCGGGTTGGGCCTATGAAGGCACCATGCAAGAGGTGATTGCTAATCAACGTCCTCCGGCATCCGTGTTTGATACGTGGTCGGGGTCGGAGAGGACATTGTTTGATCAAAACACAAGAAATAGTGCGAGTATGGAACGGGCCATGAAACACAATTTAGATCGTCAAGAGCTATGGAATCGCACTCATGCGTATTCCCGGGAAGTGGAAAGGAATAACAATTATTTTGATGATCAAGCGAGGCGGATGCATGCAGATTGGCATGCCGGAAGGCCGGTTGTTGAGGATCCACAACATGTGGACTATGCCTCATTACCGCCTTATGATGGTAGTATCTCATATCCGACTCCACCGGTCCACCACTCGCAATGGATTGACCCGAGACAACGAGAGGGAGCGCAACAACAAGGAGGAAGTAGTAGTGGTTCGTTCGCGTTCGGTGAATGGAATGACGTAATGTCTTCCGTGTTTGGACCTCCGGGACCGCGCTACTATTAGTAAGGTTGTGTTTCTCCTTTTGTATACTTTTTGTGCATATTTGATAGTTTGTTTAAGGATTGGGAGGTTGGGTGGTGTTTTGATATGTTGTGTTTGGGGTTGGTGATTGAGTGGTGGTGTCTATGTTTATGTTAAAAAGAAGAAAATATAAAAAAAAATTATAAAATAAAAAATACAAAAAGAAATTTGGGGTTTGAGTAAAGAAGCGTTTTGGTTGATGTTGAAAAGGTTTTTAGTGATCAAAACCTCTCAAAACCATACATTGGGGTCAATGTATCCCAAGTGTGGGGATGGGGGAAATTTTAAAGATTTTGAAAAATTTTGAGCCAAGTGAAACAATGTGAAAATTTGAACACCCTAGATTAACCCCAAGTTGGTGCACCGGCAACCCTTGATACCTTTTTCATTCTTGGTGAGAGTTGTAGCCACACATGTATAGAAATAATGCTTATCTTTGATGAGAGTGGCTACGGGTGGGGGTGCATTAGAACTTGTGCTTGAATGCGATTTGAGTCCTTAGTTAGATATAAATGCAAAAAGGATAAGGGCATTTAGGTAACCTCGTCGTTGGTGTGAGTGAGTGTGGGATTTGGGGGGTTGGACCTCATAAGTTATATATATGAGCACGGTAGTGAGAGGGGCGGGGGTTTGGACATTTAGTTGCCCATTTTGTGCCTTAAAAGCCTATCATTTGTTACCCCTAGCTACTTACTTAAAAACTTACCCAAATTTGACCCGGTCTTATAGTGTTAGTGATAGTATTAGTAGTTTTAGTAGTTTGTAGTAGATAGGGTTAATGCGCTATTGTATTTTTGTTTGCTTGAAAAAAAAATTAGAAAAGAAAAGAAGAAAAAAAAAAGAAAAAAAAAGCAATGAAAAATGAAAAAAAAAAGAAGTGATGTTAGTTATCTTGTGTATAGTAGTTCAGTTTGTTAGTTGTTTGTTTGTTTATTTGTGTAATAAAAGACCGGGTCGAGTTTTCGCTACTTCATATATATTCCATTTCCTACCCATACGCCTAGCCACGTTACAACCTTGAAAGTCCCTTTGATTTGCATTTATGTTTGACCCATTTTAGGAGAATGATCGATTTAAGTACAAGCTTATGATTGTGCAACCACCCGTTTGCCTAGTGTGTGTCTAGCATTATCTTTGCTAGTTTTCACTTGTAGCCGAGAGGAGAGATTTAGAGAGGGGTGCATTGGTTGGGTGTTAAAAAGGGGTTAGTAAAAAGATTGCATGTTTTGCTTGGTTTAATTTGATCACTTGTTTTGAAAATGATTTGAGGAGTTGCTTGGGACAAGCAACAGTTAAGTGTGGGGATGTGACGGGTGGTCCTTTGGACAACCCTTAAGCATGTTAAAAGATGAAATAATCCTCCACTTAATCGTGTAATTATCTTGAATTAGATAACTACGGTGCTTATGTTTCAGGTGCAGTTCAGGAGTTAAAAGATGGCTAAAACACAGCTTTGGAGGCTTTGGTGATAAACGGGTCGAGCGTGGAACAAGAGACACAACAAAGAAAACAAGGCAGCTCTCCACCGTAAATTACGGTCCTACCGTAATTTACGGTGGACCTGGATTTTACCTTCTCCTCCACCGTAACACAGTTTGTTTGTGCCGTAAAAGAACCATGTCCACCGTAAATTACGGTGGAGCCGTAATTTACGGTGGTGTCAGCGTGAAAACATGTAACTGCCACTTTTAAGTTAGTTTTGGGGTGTCTTTTCATTATCACTCATCATTGGACGGTTTTGGATCATCCTTGGGGCGATTTTTGGCTACTTTCTTGGTTTGTGAACAATTCTTATCATCCGGTTTGTATTTTCGATTCGTATGAACATTGGTTTGATTATGATGATGATTCACCGAGCCATGTCCGGCTAAACTCTTCGGTGATCATCTTAGGTGAATGTTTCTTGAACTTTTGTGTGTTTTATTTCCGAATTTCTAGAATGATAACTTGCATTGCTTGAATATCATGGTGTATGTTTGATTGTTTGTAACTTGTTAATCGATAGTGCAATTTCTAGTCTTAATCGTACGTTCTTGGTGCCGTTGGCAATCGAGATATCACGGGAAGGGTTAGGGTTGGTTATTGGTTAATTGGTCATCGGGAAACAACCTCGCGTTTATATAATCCGAGTACTTTGTTCCCTTTTATCACTTCAATCATCTATACACGAGTTATGTCTATGTAACTCTTTCTAGTTGGAATTGCACACAATTGTTTAAAGAAACTGAAACCTAAGATGATCATTGTTCTCTTCTAATCTATTTTAAAACCTACATTTGATTTGCCATTAGTTTAATTTAGTTTTCTCAAACAACAATCCAAATCATTGAAATTTAATTTCTGCAATTTAGTTTAATATTAATTTAAGTACAAAGCTATACAATCGACACATTTTCCACATACTCCCTGAGTTCGATACCCTCTTATCACTATCTATAGTTGTATTTGGGATTAAATTTGCGTGACCCACGACAATCACGTCACGCGACAGAATTAGAAAGGGTCTTCGTGGGGCGCGACAGACTTAGGGTTTTCGGATAAGTACGAGGGACACGCGTCGTCCACGTGGCAAGCCTAGGGGGTGACACGGCAGCCCTAGCCGTAGATAGGCTGGCCCTCGCGGGGCGCGAAGGACCACCTTCAGGCTGTCGTGGGCCGCGAGAAAGCTGAATTTCAGCTATAAATTGGACGTGCATGGGCATTTCATTCTGTTCGAAAATTTCAATCAAAAAAGCTTTCTTTCTGCTCAAAATAACACTTTATAGTATCGAGACGCTGCTACGATAACAGGGTAATAACTCGATCACTGATACGATACATTTTCCGATCGATTAAAACTGCTCCGATGAATGTTTAAGTGCTGCCTACATTAGGCTATACTTTGTCATTCGTCGTGAGGGTTTCGATCTCGTGAATTATCGTAAATGTTGAATTAAGTTACTAACCTAGTTTCGTTTGCATTATATATTTTACTAGGTTTACTAGCTTAAAACAATAGGCAGGCTTACCGTTTAAATCTGCAATGTGAGTCATTCTCTTTTTACCAAAATTGTTTCCAAAACCCTAAATGTTTTCCCGTTATACTTACAGTGACTAAGTCTTTGTTATCTTAAATTATTGACGGTACATGGGGTTTTGTATACATTACTTATCTAGCGTCACTTTTAGGTGAACAGACCTAAATAGTGATAACGTCACTTTTGGGTGAACGGACCCACTAGTGATATGACCACAGTCACAGATCCGGTCGAGTGACAACTTGGTCAGATAATTATGAGATAGAAGCAATTGTAATCGCTCTTAATACTGTAAATTATAACACTGTGTCTTTTGTATAAATTGAATGAACTCGCCAGTATTTTTCGCTGATCAAATCTTTTCAAAACATGTTTCAGGTGATTTACTGTGAAAAGGAAAAGTGCCGCGCAACACCCCAGCTTGAATGAAGTGGCTCAGTAAATAAAAATAAACATGTTTTCTGTAATCAGGGAATTTCCCAGTAAAATTCCTTTCTTGTAAAATACGGGGTTTGTCCTAATATTAATAATAAAATAATCCGGTATTTTCTTTTTAAACGGTCCTGTTAAAAATGTCCGCTGCCAATTAAATACCAATACCACTGGTTTCTGTCTCGCGGGTTCCGAACCAGTCAAAACGGGTCAGGGGCCGTGACGGTTGATACTTATTATTGCAGATTCGTGATTGGTTGGACTTCTCCCTTAACTATTCAGTACCATCTTCGTTATTGATTCTTTCTAGGTAAAATGCTAATTCTTTTTTATTTTTTATTTCTGGGCCATCTATAGTATTGCTCTTTGTTTGGATTTCATGTTGCTAAGCTTTTAGTATGTCTGGTAAGGTCAAGCCAGAGGAAGCTATTCAAGCTACATTATCTTCATTGCCGCATGAGGTGGTTGATACCTTTGGATTTACAGCCTTGCCATATGAAGACCCGTTTGCAGAAAAGATACGGAAGTTGGAGTTCTTAGAAATACTAAAATCGGAGATCAATAGCGGCAGCTGGATAGGTATGTTTTGGATGATTTGTTGGGATTGTTTGGATGAAAATAATGTGATTATCTATGCATAGGTACTATGATGGGAAGGTGAAGTCATTACAATTTTGGAAACTCACAAGGCACCGATCCAAGTAGTAAGGAGTTTACATACCGGTGAAGTAATTACAGGTTTAAATGCATCTTACTCATTAAATTACAATTTTGGATTTGTTTTTTTGTGTTTCATTAATCCTCCCTTTCTTTACCATCTATTTCTGTTTTCTGTTGTTTGTCGTTTTTCCATTATCCCAGTCCTTCGCATTTAGGTCCCAATCTATTGCTTTTTGTCGCTTCTTTATTCTAAATGATATGTACAGGGGACCATGTTTGTGAATGGAAGTTTCTATGACCAAGCTGGCTACACTTATGAATGGAGTTTATTTGATATAATTGTCATCTAGGTTCAAGCGACAACACAATAAACTTGGAAGGGAAGCACGTGTACGCAAACTTTTTTATGTTCATACAAGTATGCCCTTGCCTCTGTCTACTTCTTACAACAAGAGCATAATTCAGAAAACATGAATGCATATGCTTAAAAGTAGAGAAGTTTTGTAATCAAATTTCAGGAGCTTTATGAAATGCATGGTTGATATTTTTTGATTAAGGGTTTCTTTTGTCTTTTTTTTTTCTGTGATATCATCATACTTGATATGTACGTGCATCATCTATGAGCTTATTTGACTTGAACAAATAGCTCGTATGTTGATGCATTTTTACTTTTGAAAATGAATTTGTTTAATTTGATTATGGTTCTTTCTGGGAACTCTGCAGATACAGTTAGAGGTTTGGTTATAATGACTGATTTGGGCTGTAATTATTTCACCTACGATATATTCTTGGTGAAAAGAAAAAAATAAAAAAAAATAATTAACTAGATGTCAAGCTTGCTAATGAGCTGTAATTATTTCATCTACAATATTAAGGCACCCTAAGGCGACTATGATACAATCAACAATAACGATCACCTAGTCATGGGAATCATGAGGCATGTCGAAATTTATATTTTGGTGATGATAAGTTTACGGATGAACTTGAAAGTGATGACCTTAAGTTTAACATTATGCTAGTATAGTGAAATTGATGATGAAATTACGTGTGTGATCATCATACTTGCAAATATATGTGAAATACTCAAACAATCTTTGTGATTCGAATAGGTGTTCATACATGACTTGAAACGGGTTTTGATGATTTGACGAAATTGATGTTGTATTGGTGTTTATAAACATCATACTAACTCGTATGAATGAACTATTTGAATAAATTAGGGATTTTGTTAAGAGTCCATAAGTGATTAGAAGTGGATCTTCACACAAGAGTTAAACCCATGATTATGATGGTCAAAGTGTATATGTGCTTACAATGACTAAAATTACATGTTGATTTATTGTTACTTGAGGTATGAAATAGAAAACATGTTAGCTGATATGACATCTCAAAAGATGATGCTCACTAAGTGGTTGATAATGTGCCTAAATTGAGTCTTGTGAACTTGTTAGTGCATTCATATTTGTCAATTGGTGGTTTGACTTTTTAAAAGTCAAACTGACCTATGATAAAGTTCAAGAAGAATAGTGATAAAAAGATTCATAAGGTGTAAAGGTCATCATCTAGAATGACTAATCTAACCACCTTGTGAACGATAATGATAGTTTGACGCTTAACAAGTTAGGTGGAAGCTTGGAGAGGAAGCGGGTCAAACGAATCAAGAAGGAAAAGAAAAGCGTAGTTTGGATGCGAGGTAAGTAAAGCTTACACCCATTTGTAGTATACGTATTTATTTTATAGGTGATAGATACGACAATGGATTATGTTCGAAGTATGGGTTCCGACTCTAAAAGAAATGAGTCGGAACGAATAAAAACGATCAAAACCAAGGTTAATGGTATAAAGGGCCAAAATGGTAATTTAGTCATGAACTGACTAAGAATTAATAAGTTTTCTTAAAGTTACCTTATAGCGTACCTAGTAATGGGGAAAGGGGAAAAGGTTAATTTAGTCACGTGTTGACTAACTGTAAGTTGAGATTAAAAGGATACCCACGGCGTAAGCCGGAACAGGTTAAATATGTAAGAGAAAGGATTTTGTGGTGGCACCCGAAATGGGTCGGATATGTGAATGGGTAATTAAAAACCATGATTTGTTATAAATATAAATGTTTGGTCATATAGACCAAATGGGTCAAATGGTGGTGATAACACCATTTGACAATATTGACTAACGTTTGGTTGTCAAGTCATATGTTCACAGGAATGAACAAGAAGTGGATTATTGCGTCGCTATAAAATAGCGGCTAATAAAAGTAAGGTCTAAAACGGGTCTATATGTTCACCCAATCCAAGTATGCATAATTAAGTTTATAGTCAAAAGTGCGATTTTGGTCAAATACATAGTGGAAGTCCTTCGTCGAAAAACGAGGGACTAGAATTGACCAAAAAGCCCTGGATGGGTCATTCGCGTAAAATGACTATCTGAAGGGTAAAATTTAGGATAATGGGATCATTTTGTTAAATCCACCACAAAAATAGTTGTGGTGGAATATAACTAGGTATTTTAAAGTGGGAATGCGAAGTGTGAAAAGAGAAGAGCGAGTTTGATGCTTAAATGTATAAAAATCACTCTAAACGGATCAAAACGAATTACGCGCATAACTCGGGAAATGGCCGCGTAATTCACTAAGTACCAAGTATAAGTTAAAGATTGGGAAATAAAGTAGTAGTTTATGACTTTATAGTAAATGAGAAACAAGTATGGTTAATGAATTACGAAACGGGTCAAAAATATTATAATTGAATTTTAAGCCGAGGGCTTAAAATCCAGAAAATTATTAATCCGGATGTCGGATTTTAACTCCATGTGATGGAGAATCAAATTATGATCGCATAGGAAAAAAGAATCGTGTAAAACGGATCGATCACGAATAAGTTATGGTCGTTTCCGTAAAAACTGGTATTGCTGGGAAAATGCAAGTCCCAGATACAGACCTGCTGGAAAACGGTCTCCCCCGAGCCACGCGAGGGAGCAATGTGGTGCCGACGCGTGGCGCGACGGCGCCCTGTTTCGGCAAAAATATTTTATTTTAATCAGTTTTGCCTCACGAACTCGTTTAAACACGTTTCAAACTACGTATGACTAATTCAATTCATGTTTTATGAATTGTAGGTATAATTTACAGTACCGGAGGACGATCAAGCTCAACGAAGAACCGAACACGATCAAGATACATGCTTCCGCACATAGTTTCGTCGTCATTGTAAACGACACATTCATACGTATTATGTTGTATTGTTTTTATTGAGAAAAGTTTTAAATAAACCCATATTTTCATAAGTATGTGTAATCATTAATACACATTTTTTAGTCTAAATTTATAAGAAAACCGTTAAATATTGGTAAGGGTCTTACAGGGTTCATCTTCGAGTCAATTGGATCTCGAAGCCAAAATGGATATACTCGACGTGGGTATCGTCCAATTGTTATCCCTCAAACAACAAAAAACCAATGCCATCGACTTATGGTGCTTTTGATGAAAGGCCACGATATGGACAATGATGACAAAGAAATACTCAACCAGGAAAAAAAAACTTGACTCGCCAACGATTTCGCTCACAATTTCCTAGCCTATATAACTAAAATCATGCATGATCATTGATATTTATCGCCATACACAAGAGTTTTCCCCAAAATCAAAACCCTAGTGACTTAACCGAACTTACAACGACTCGAACATTAAAAATACATAATCCCTAGCATCTAGCACCTCATATAATGTTAGACCATCATACATATCATCAGTCGCAGCCACATAGTTAACATCATAATAAAATAAAATCAACTAGAACCAAAAGAGTTACCGAGTTATGAACTAGCGGATTTGTTGAGTACTTGTAATCGGCAAGACAAGAGTCCTTTGATGCTACTAACGTCACAGAGGGAGAGGGAGGGAGATCGCAGAAAGCTTGTGCGTGGGTTAGGGTTTTAAAATTTTGGAGTGTTATAAAATATAACCTACTGCATGCACATAATACATATATTACGGTTTAGTGGGTGGGGTGGTTTGGGGATTTGTTTGGGCCGTAGGTTAGGGAATTAGTTTGAGGAGTTATAACAAAACCAAGCATGTAGAATGTAACAAATTTGAAAAGGGGTTTTATTGGGCGGCTTAGGGAAATGGGCTGATGACACCCAAATAAAAAAAAATATATTTGGAAATGTGATGAGGGATTTGGGCTATAAATGTTGCTCACAAAACGTAAAAGGGAGTGGAGATGGTAGGTAGCGATTTTTTTTATTGCATTTAAGGGTGTTCAAAAAACTCGTGGCTCGCAGCTCGTTCGAAAAAAGCTCGGTTCGAAATTGGCTCGGTTGTAAACGAGCCAGCTCGACTTGGCTCGGTTTGTAAATGAGGCGAGCTTGAGCTTGGCCTGGCTCGGCTCGTGAGCTGGCTCAATAAGGTTTACATCCTTTATTTTTTTTGTCCCACATTGCCTTGAAAACAAAAGCTAAGGGAGTATCTCCCCTATAAAAGAAGGTAAAGACAATGTACAAAGTGAATTAACTATTTATACTTGCATATTTAGCCATTTGGTTAAATTAAATTGCAATTATAGCCCTAAGTCTATGAAGAAATTCATTTTTGAGGGTTTTTAAGGAAAAATTTTGAGGTTCTTTGTTAGTTCGAGCTAGATCGAGCCGAGCTAGCTTGAATTTTATTCGAGTCGGCTTGAGCCTCAAATCTCAGCTCGGTTTGAAATTTAAGCTCGAGCTGAGCCAACTTGAATCGAGTTCGAGCCGAGCTCGAGTTGGGTCTAGCTCGACTCGACTCGGCTCGTTTACAGCCCTAATTGCATTACATTTTTTTATACAGTTAATCAAGTCATATAAATGTATAGGATTTGCTATGGTTTGGACCTCATGAATTTCGAGTTACACGAGTGGGTTGGATCGACACACGAGATAGGTGTTTTGGTTTAAACGGTTCTGGTCGGTTCAACACAATAAGGATTTGACTTCAAGTATTCGTTTGTATAAAATAAATTAGATAAGTATAATTAATTTGTCACACAATTTCATGCATTTATATAAATAAGATAAGTGTATGAATTGATTTATAAATGCAAAAAGGAACAACGCTAACCTCGTAATCACGGGTTATCACATCATCTCCAAGTTGAAAGAAATTTTGTCCTGAAATTTGGCAAACAGTTGCTGAAGAAAACTAGTGCGGTTGAACGTTTTCGTGAGGTGTCACAAAGGAGGACGAAGAAGATGAGGGGGTGAGCCATCTCTTTTTGTTTTTTTTAATTGTTAAGGGCAATATAGTCATTCAACACATACCTAACTAAGATATTTAACATAGGTTAGCGATAAGGATCACCAGAGTGCAAAAATTACAACCACCGGGATCAAGTGTTTAATTATTGTTTGAACCACTAGAACTAAGTCTGCAATATTTGCAAACCACAGGACCAACCAGACATTTAACTCTTGTTTTTTGTTTTTTGTTTTTTGTTTTTTTTTTTTTTTTTTGTAACAAGCCTCCATTTGAGGGTATATCCGTACTTTCATATTAGTGTATCTTATATAACATATAATCACATGTTTATGTATTATGGAAATAGCATTACAGTCGAGTAATTATATAAAGAACACAGAGTAGGGCTTTCCAAACACCAACAAGTGTAAAAGGTTCTCACTTATCATTATACATTCACACATGGAAAAAGCTATCATCTTCAAATTCATCATCTTCACCACATTACTAATCACTACAGGTATGTCACAAGTATTTCACATTTTTTTTGTTTACAACATTTATGTTCTTAAAGATACGTATGGTTTTATATATCTAATCACTTATTTGTAATTGGTCCTCAAGAAATGTGTTTGTATTGGTACAAAATCTAAAGCAAGAGTTGAAAAAAAAGAATAATGTATTAGATAAATAAATGTAAAATTTAACTAGACATTCCAAATTAAATGTATTATATAAAAGATATAGTTTTAATAATGTATAATAATTGTTATAAAGTATACTTTTATTTTAGATTTATTTTGTTTAGTTATATTTTATTATTACATTGTATTATATTATGTTATGTTATATTATATTATATTATAGGCAAATTGGAAATAAATAATCCCAACTCACTGTTATTGGCCAATAATAATCCCAACTCATTTAATCACCAATAATAATCCGAACTATTCACTTTTGTTTGTAAAATACTCCCACGTTAAAAAAAACACTAACTAGGTTAAAATATTGCTGATGTGGCTTAACATGTGTGGACCGACGTGACTGGTTAACATCTTATATGTGTATAAAATGATTATCAGCCTCATTTGTACACACAATCGACTGAATTTACCCAATTTGTAGAATTAGGGTTTTGAAGGAGAGTGCGATTGTGTGTGCAAATGAGGCTGATAATCATTTTATACACGAGTAAGATGTTAATCAGTCACGTCAGTCCACACATGTTAAGCCACATCAACAATATTTTAACCTAGTTAGTGTTTTTTTAACGTGGGAGTATTTTACAAACAAAAGTGAATAGTTCGGATTATTATTGGTGATTAAATGAGTTGGGATTATTATTGGCCAATAACAGTGAGTTGGGATTATTTATTTCCAATTTGCCTATATTATATCGTATAACATCTCATTATTATTATTATTATTATTATTATTATTATTATTATTATTATTATTATTATTATTATTATTATTATTATTTGGACAAATTTGAACGTCAAATTCATCTCCACTAGGCATAACACCTATTATTATTTGCTTGTGCTAACTAAAATGTATCTCATTCTCAGTGCTTGGAGTTGACAGTCATTCAGGTGTAGACAAAGAAAGTTGCACAAAAAAATCTTGTCAGAATAGCGGTCATTACCATGAAATGGACATATGTCCTCCTCCCCAGTGTAGAGATAATTCTGAATGTTCTGATTATTGTAATCCTAATCCCGAACCCTTTTGTCAACGTGGAACATGTTGTTGTTGGTAAAGCATTTGTTCAATGAATTACCATGGATAAATCCTAATAAATTCCTATTATTTTGTGATCTAAATGGTTGATTTATTACCTTCTGAGTTGGTTGAGTTATTAGTCTTTTGGTTGATAACATATCACACAAATAGAATATTTTGTGAGATAAACACTCGGTGATCAAATAATAAAATAAGATGATGAAAAAGAAAGCAAATACAAAGGAATTCAATAATACAGACATACCTAAGATTTTATTTTCCTATGGGTTCTTATGTGGTCAGATCTCTAATGATCAAACGTTAGAACTTTCGAGTCGGGTCAAAACACTTAAAGACTAATAATTGCTTTGACGGAAGAGAGACTAAGAGGGCACGTGCAAATATCATATAGAGTAAAGTACAATTTCAGTCCATGCGGTTTATACCCAATCACACAATCAACCCTCATTTTAAAACTTTGGTTTTATGTTTCATTTTATTTTATTTTATTTTAGGGCTTTTATTTTTAACTAGAGGGAATTCTCCGCGCTACCTACGTGTCGGGAATTCGGTCAATATCGGTTCGGTTTGTTACGATACATGTACTCGCTATAGCAACAAAAATAGAACACACAAAAAATTAAATCGTGATATGCCAAAAAAAGAGACACGTGTTTTATATCGTTGTAAAACCACAAAAAAAGAATATTGTTATCGATGTTGTTCGGCTGGAATCAGTTCGGCTTGTTAGAATACCAACACTTGTATTGCTTACGATACTCTAAAAACACTCTGCTTTAAATGCAACCTTGCTGTCAACAAATTTAATATCGGTGCGTCGAGAAAAAGAATTAAACCCAGATGTATATTGGTTTTTTTAAAGTTATCAAATGTAATTTATCATATGACAATTAAATTAAATAAAAATTAAAAAATTAAAAATCTATATTAGTATAACTGGTATAACTGAAACTTATCATCTCCTTTGATTTTCTCATTCTTCCGGTATAAATTTAATCGAAAACGAAGTTGTATCCAGAATAGAGTATCTTTTGGTAACGTAAGTTATAGCAAGTAACGAAACCATACTGAACTGTGACAAACAAAACCGGTACCGGTACTTGTTTTTATAATTTTGGGTCAATGTAAAACACGAGTTGATACCATTTTGAGCATATCTAATTTGATTGTTATATCACGTGTTGGTATCAAACCAATGTCGATACTAAAGAGTATTATAATGTACCAAACCAATATCAATACCAGTAGCGTTAGAATCCCACTAGCTGTGATATAATAATACCCCATTAAAGAGTATGAAAATTACTTTTTTTTTCTCGACTTTTGACACCCAAAAATTAAATATTTCCTTGACTTTCGATGCATATTATAGCAAAATTATCAAGTTGCAAACCGCGTGACCCAGTCTTTTTCTCTGACATTGTATATACGTTAAGCGTTTACCCGTTCAATTTACATATAAAAAATTAAAATGTATAAAAGTTGCATACTTAGTTGTATCCCACTCACCTGCCTCAAAGAACAAAAAAAGAAGATAAAAATCCATCACAAAAATTTGCAATTATTTTTCAGTGACATTGGAACATTGATCTTTTTTGGATCGAAAGCAACTGAACACTCAACCCGATCAAAGAATTTCGGTTTAACCAATTTTCCCAAAACGTATCCTCTCGATCGAACCACAAAACTCAGTTTCAACGGCACTGGCGCCGTTGGTATCCCCTTTGAGCTCTTCAGTAACTGCCCGCTTCCATACATCGGTATCTTGTCCCCGATCACTGATACCGTCACCAACCGCTGGCTCTTTCTCGTTTGATAAAAGTTTTTCATCTACAATGCCAAAATTGAATCATATATTACAACGTTTGAGCCATAGCCTATGTTATTATTTATCTTTTTATTATGTTCTCGCAAAATTATAATCGCATCTACTACTATCTAGGAAGTTTTTAACTTGTTTTGATTTTTATAGAATTTGCGAGTCAAAGAAGCAGACATGGTTTTTTAGTTTTGCCATATGCTCGTATAGATTTTTATAAATTATATTACCGTGTGGCGAACTCCTTATAACAAAAACAACAATATTGGTTCGATTAATTTGTGTCATAGCCCATGAATTATTCGTAAAAAAAATCATAAGGCCAGAGGGTATGGAGGCGCCACCAAGGCTACCTCACCTTCTATAGCGCCACCCGGCACCATATCTCCACACCTTGCAATTCAAGAAGGGGGCGCCATTGTCAGTGGCGGATTTAGAAAATCCGCCAAGCCGTAACGTTTTATAAAAAAACAGTAACTAAATCGAAAAAACGCCAAATTTTTTCAAAATTTACACTACCGCCGGAGCGCCAAGCCGTAGCGGGGGTTTCCCCTTGTACTATGCTGGATCCGCCCCTGGCCATTGTTGTGGCTTCAACATGATAGGCGCCAGTTTGAAGGGTTAAATTGGGGGCGCTATAACTTGACGGACTTTATCCCACACCATTCAAGTTAAGGGGAGAGGCCTTAAAGCTCCTGTGTGACGTGGCGTTGATAAAGCCCCTCCCACACCCTCCAGTCTTAAGCATTTTTTGACGATTTTTAACTTGTTTTGATTTCTACAAAGAAACATACTCATATTTTGAGTTTTTCATGTAAGTGCATTTTGAAGCTTAACAATTATTAACTATATCTAATGTCATTTATCTTTTAAAGTGCAAAACCCATCTACCTCAATAGCGAAAGTGAAAACCCCATCTACCTCAATAGCGAACTTTTCAAAAAGAAAAACCCTTTCAAAAACCTCATCTAGATAAGAGGCTTAAGAAATAATTAAAAAAAGTCAATGAGATAATGGTGGAGTGGTTGGAAAAAAACTTGGTGTTCCTTGTGACCTAGGTTTAACTACCACTCTCCCCATTATTTTCTACGGCATCCAGGTGGAGGGCGAATACGGGTGGCGCTGGTTCGTCTTGGATGGGAGACAAAATTTACCGATTATTCCACTGTCGTGCCTTCGGGCAGGTGGAGGTCGGGTTTCCGCGGATCTGGGAGAGCCACGGGGATGGCGGCGGTCGAGTAGTCGACCTTTGCCACAGCGTTCGGTGTCACGGTGGTTAGCACGTCGTACTTTGCCGTTTAAAAAAAATAACACCTAATTTGCCAATGAGATAGTGGTGGAGTGGTTGGGGAAAGACTTGGTGTTCTTTGTGACCCAGGTTGGACTCCCACTCTCCTCATTATTTTCTACGGCATCTAGGGGAAGGGCGAATACGGGTGGCGTCGGTTTGTCTTGAATGATAGACGTGGTTTTACCGATTATTCCATTGTCGTGCCTTCGGACGGGTGGAGGTCAGGTTTCTGCGCATCTGGAGAGCCAAGGGGTTGACCCTGGCGCCGGTGTCAGGGTGGTCGACACGTCGGTCCTTACCGTTTAAAAAAAAAAAAAAAAGAACATTGTTTCTCAGAATTAAGAAGCTTACGGTGCCAGAACCAACTACAATCTGATAAAACGAAAGTTCAAGCGGTGTAGATGTGACGTGGAGACCAAAGAACGTAGCCGTATTACGAAACACAAACTTAACGGTGGAGTTCATCGACACCATATCCGTAGCAACTCCAGTAGAATCCGACCCAGCCTGAACCATAAATCTCTCAAACGCAATACTCTGAAAAAAAAATCCAAACATTAATTCAATCCACAACCCAAAAAAAAAAGTCAACCAAAATTAATCCAAGAACCAACCGTCAGAGTCAACTTAGGCTTTTGCGGCTTAGCAGCCCCATACAAAATACCCGCAAACACAAAGAACAAAACCAAGAAACCCACAATAAACCCCAAAACATAACATCTTCGGGGTATTCTTTTTTCAGACAGATCATCATTAAGTAACGCTTCTTCTTCAATAGAGTTAAACTGTGTATCCCACGGTTTGGCAAACCTTTTCAAAGCGACGTCGTTTGAGGAGACTTTGCCGGAGAAGCGGGTGGAAGAGGACTCGCGGGAGTGATGGCCGGCGTAGGATCGGGGCGGAGATGCGGTGGGGCTGAGGAGAGCGGGGGTTGAGTGGTAGGAGATGGTGGTGATGTGCTTTTCGTCATCATGGGTTGGGCTTTGAACGTAGTAGACCGGGCGGCGGGGTGGTGAACGCGGTGGCGATGACGCCGTGAGACTGGTGGCGTCGGAATCGGTCTTGGTGTGTTGCATATTTGGGTTGCTTGTGATTGAAGCTGAAGGGTTTTTTTTGAGTTTATAGGTGGAAAATGGAAGATTATGTTAAATGTCTTTTTCTTTCCGGTCAACTTAAGAAAGTTCTGAATATTGATTAGTTTTTTTTTTTTTTTTTTTTTTTTTTTAACTGCTAGAAACGACGTGTCAATTATTGTGCCACCGGGCGTTGTGGCTAAGGACTGAGGTCGACTACTCGACCACCATCAGCCCCTTTGCTTACTCAGATGCACGGAAACCAGATTTTCACCCGCCCGAATGCACGACAGTGGAATGATCGGTAAAACATCATCTCCCATCCAAGAATAATGGAGAAAGTGAGAGTCGAACCTAGATTACAAGAAACACCAATTTTTTCCCCAACCACTCCACCACTACCTCATTGACAAATGGAAAATATTTTATAACCTTTTTGATGACCATCACCTCCTACCTAAATTTAAATCTATACTATATAATAAAAGAAACCACCTTGAGAACACTTATCATCATATTAGGTCATGTCTTATGGATAATTATAATTTTAGTTTAAACTCTTTTATTTAGTTATAGATAATCCTCCTACTAAATATTATTTAGTTTAATTATTACTTTTATATTTATCTATTTACTTCAAATTCAAACTTAGTTAACTAATTTGATATTAGAGTAAATTACGATTTTGGCCCATGTGGTTATATCACTTTTACCCTTTTAACTCAAAAAGAAATTTTTTAACATCTGAGCTCTCAACGTCTTTTTTCTAACCATTTTGACCCCTAAAAGTAAATGGATGAGGTTAGTGTTAGGGGCCAAAAAGGTTAGAAAAAAATAAGTTGGGGGCTCAGATGTTAAAAGATTCGTTTTTTTGGCTAAAAGGGTAAAAGTGATATCACCACAGGGGGCAAAATCGTAATTTACTCTTGATTTTAACTATATATTTGAACGTTTTGTTTAGTTTGGTATCAAATAGATTTTACAAAACTTAAAATAAAATTAACTAATATTATTTATCATTTCTACATTTACAAGTTTTAAATAAATAGTTAAATTTATTGAGACTTCGTTACATTTACAAGTTATAAATAAAGGGTTAAATTTATTGAGATTTTGTTAACAAAATTTACTACAATATAATAATCTATTTATATCAATATAAATATATATTTATACTATACTATATAATAAAACATTAATGTGTGACACATGTCATTCATTGTAAGCAATTATTTTATGGTTTTCTCGCCTCATTTCCAAACTTATCTTATGTTAATTAAATAAATAAATAAATAATGAGCTAATATTAAACTTCATCCTACTTTAAATTTTTGAATACCATTATTCTATTTTAAATTTTGAATACCATCCTACTTTATTATTTAGTATAAGAAATTATATTTATTCAACCTGTGTAATATATCTATACTATCTATAATAAAACATTATTGGTTGATGTAAATCTGCCTATGTGTCAATCATTAAGGTATGCCACTTGTCTCCGCTGATGTCATAATTCTCTTTTCAATATTTTATTATTATGAAAAAATATATTGTATATAACAGAATTTTTTTAAGGGGGGAATTTCAAGATCAATTTCAAAATTCAAATCATAACTTTAATCGTCCTCTCTCTCTCAAATATAATCCTGAATTCATTTTCAAAATTCAAACCGTCAATTCCACTCTCTCTCACTATCCATTTCTCTCTCAACTCTCTCTCTCTAAACCACCGGACTCCGCCGCTACTTCGCCGTCAACTCTAAAATAAGAGACCAACACCGCCACGAACTGTGTTAGACTTGGTATACCAATTAATGTCAATATTTGTTCTCTGTTTTGGTACAATGAAAATTCTAATAACTTCACTTTTCTCCTCCATCTAGGGTTTCTGCGTTCTCTATCTGTTCGCACACAATCTCGATTCTTGCGACCGTGGTAAGGATTTCATCTCTATATCTCTAAAAATGTTGGATTTCATTTATTAAACCCTAATCTCTTATCTTCTCTAATCAGCTACACCATCGCAATCTTCTAGCAGGTATGCTTTCATCTGATAACAAGTACAATTCTTTGTTTAAAGGAAATATCATTCCTAATTTTGTTTTTTTTAAATCGATTCCTTCCTAATCGTCAGTGGCCTGCGTGGGTGACTTTTGTTGACCGTATGAAGTCCAAAGGGGACATTCGTCAAGATGCTGGAACTGGAAGTGATGTTTCTGTGTATGAAGATATGAGGTGTTATTAAGGAAGGTTGCCTCTGTTTTGGTCGTCAAGGGTTTGATTTGTTCAAGTAAGATACTGTTCGTGTCTTGGTTTAATTGTCTGTTTGATGATGAAGTGATGATAGCGAATGGTATTTTAATGAGCATGATAGAAGTTACAAATTGATGAATCTCAATATATTGTGTTTTGTAAAAAAAAACATTATGTTATGAAATTTATTGATTATTTATAGTTGGTTAGGTATAAGTATATAGTGTTAAGTTGATTATGGTATGTTTATTATTAGTTAGGTATGAATTCATAGGCTCTCTCATCATGATTTGTAAGTTTATCAATCACTTAATTTTGTTCAATTCCCTTTGATTAAAGTACATCATTTTTTTAGGATTTTAGTATTTTTGTTTCAGTTTATTGTTCCATGGTTTCAGTTTTACCCGTTTAAGATCAAACATGATCCAAATAGTTGAAACCACTGTTGTGTGAAGAAAAAAGGGTTTACGAATCAAAGGCATAACTACTTTATGGTTTCAGTGCATAAGGTGCATATTAAAAAGTGTTTTGTGGAGAAAACAGTGGTTGAAACCACTGTTGTGTTAAAACGGTGGCTTGAAACCACTGTTTGGTTAAAACAGTGGTTTGTGGAGAAAACAGATGTTTGAAACCACTGTTTGGTTAAAACAATGGTTTCTCAAATCATTTCACATTCATTTCGATCTCTTTGCAGGCGGATAGGTGGCTTTGGTAGGTATGAAAAACAGAATTGATAAATTTAGGGAAAATGTGATTGAAAGATGATAACGCAATAGTGGAGGATCTAATTCTACAGCTTCGGTAAATTCAGGTGTGTTTTCAAATAATGCTTCCTAGATGTTTGAAGACCGACAAATGTCCAACGAAGCAGCATTGTGGACATTTGTCGTTCTTTGTTGGTTTTTAAACATCTATGAACCATTATTTGAGAACACCCTTGCATTTATCGGAGTTGTAGAATTAGATCCTCTACTGTTGGGTTATCATCTTTCAAAATCATTTTCCTTAAATTTATCGATTTTGTTTTTCATGCAGGGATATAATCTGCTTTTTAGTATTTAATTTGGCCGATAACCCACGTTCAAGGATGCTTTATGTCTCAGACTATACGAAGATTGCCTCTTGGTTATCATAAGGTTAAATTTTAAATTACTATGGTCTCATTTGTTAATAAGCTTATAATACTAACACATGCTTTTTTTAACATTGTTTTAGAGGTGTGTTATTATTCATGTTCAAGATTACCTCTTTCGTGTTCATGTGAGCAAGAAGAGAGGAAGAAACAAAGGATCGGTCAAAACGGTTCAGATGATACAGGTTCATGTAATAAGAAGAAACTCTCTGTTGCGGAAGTGGTTATCTTGAACATGAGTAATAACACACCTGTCTTCTACCTCCATTGCAAATGAAATTGCATGGAAGAAGGCGAGAGAAATGGATATCCTAGGAAGTGTTAATTGTAATGTTTAGTTTTTAATATTTTTCAAACTCAGAATTTTGTAATACTATTTAATATCGAATGAAGAAGTGTTTATTGCTAGCAGAATTTTGTAAAAGTTGGATTTTGTATAGGCTTCTGTGTAGTTTGTTTGTTTTTTTTTTTTTGTTCTATTTGGGGTGTATTTGCTCTTATGTTATGGCTAATTTAGCAGTTTTACATTAATTATGCAAAAGAACAATTGCATCAGCATTTCAATATTCATGTTTTCAAATTAGAAGAAGAGATACCACCATCTTATTTTTCAATATCATAATATTATTATTAACCATTGAAATAGACTTTCCCCTTGAAAGTCGTTATTTGTTTGGGCCAAATAAGACTGGTTCACATCAGTGGATTCATCATAAGCAGTTGTTTGCATTACACCTTCCCCTTGAAAGTGGTTATAACATCTGATGGCCCTCATCCACTGTTTGTATACTACAACTGCTGTCCATTAAGTACTGCTTGTGTACAACAACTGCACCAGACCAAGTGCTGCTATTTAATCTACTGCCGTAAGATAAGTGCTGTTAAAGACCAAAGCCCTGCTTGGAATGAAGCAATGGAATGTAAAAACTGCTGACATATAAAGATTGACAATTTGTGTCTAAAATGTATTTTGTTAAGGATGGCATTCTTGCAGATATTTCATAAATCACCATCAACAGATGTTGGACATGATATTGTGGTTACGCAAGACAAAATCATTCCTTTCTTTAGAACAGCAGATGCTCAAAACATTTGTCAAAAGCTTATTGACTGTTGCACTCACAGTTGTTGATTTAATAGTCTTTCAAATCATTATCATTTCCTTACCCCTAACTACTTTTGTGCTCAAACATCTGTTTTGTAAATACTGTCCACTGCTATTCATCATAAGCAGCTGTTTGCATTAGACTTTCCCCTTGAAAGTGGTTATAACATCTGATGGCCCTCATCCACTGTTTGTATACTACAACTGCTGTCCATTAAGTACTGCTTATGTACAACAACTTCTGAAGACAAAGTGCTGCTATTTAATCTACTACCCTCAGTCAAATGCTGCTAAAGACCAAAGCCCTGCTTGGAATGAAGCAGTGGAATGTAAAAACTGCTGACATATTAAACTTGACAATTTGCATCTAAAATGTATTTTGTTAAGGATGCCATTCTTGCAGATGTTTCATAAATCACCATCAACAGGTATTGTAATTTACATTTTTATTAATTATTTCCGGTTAGATTTTTATTATATCAATGACTTATAGTTATTCTTTTCGACAAAACGGTCTTATGGCACTTTATGATACACTGTTTAGCTAGGTAAAATCCATACTACATGATTATATTTACAAAGTTGATTCTTGAATTTGGTTTGTTTTGTTTTGTTTTGTTTTGTGATTGTTTGTTGGTATGTGGTTTATTTTTAGGGTGATCCGTGGTTTATAATCGGACCGTCCGGTTCATTCATCAGGTATTATTTCCTTTTCATTTTCACTACACTGATTTAGCGTTACCGCCTGTTTAACAATCGAGAAAAATATGTTTCATATCATACCTGCTTTAGAGTTTTACTTGTATCGTTTAAAACAAAACCCAAAAAAAATTGTTTCCGAGTGAAGAACCTATAACACATCAAAAATTCAGCATTTAAAACAAAACCCAAAAAAATTGGTCAGTCCAAAACCATACCTAAAATTATAATGAAACAGAAGCAAAAATAAAGTGTCATAAAAAAAATTAAATCGTTTATAGTATAAATATTAAAAAAAGTTACAATTACATAAAAAAAGAAAAGTTATCAGACACTTAAAGTCTAATAGCAAGAATGAAGAAACTTTAACTTCAACTCCATGGAGCACTGCACTTCTCGATGTATGTCATTGATCTTTCTCATGAAGTCTAGGTCTCTGTCTCCACACTCTATATTATTCGCAACACACAGGTCACGAACGGAAGTAGTCGGCATCGCCCTCAGGTCTCTTGAAACTTGGTCTCTTGTCAGCAGACCAAGTTGCAGTCCGTTAAAACATCTCTTCAACTCTTGAAGAGTACTCCTATCAGCAAAAACTTGCTCTTCGATTTCTTTAATAAAGCGTTGCTTGAAATCCTCAGATTGTGCAGAAGTATGTGACTCCATTTTAATGTATTTATAACAACTAAGGCAAAACAATAAGAGTTGCTCTTCTATTTCACTAAATGAATCTGGTTATGATGAAACAATATTTGAATTCGCAATGATATTATATAGGATATGTATCAGCCCAAAGGTCAGGTTTAAATGCAACCATTAAATAAAAATTTATATTTAAAAACCTGATACATGTAATGATTTAATAATGAAAAACGTGTATATGGCCAACATGTCTCTTCATTTACCTTATCAAACATTTTAATGTTAAACCTTTGAAAAATGATCTTTATTAGCAGACGTCTCTTCGTTTACCCTATCAAATATTTCAAACACTATAAAGGATCATGATTGCTCTACTTGAAAACATCAAGACTTCATTTTTAAAAAACACTTCATACTAAAACAAAACGTCCAAAACCACTCACAGTCATTCTAAATGGCAAGCAAAACCTTCTACCACTGGTCGGATAATACCGATCTTAAAATTGAATATTCAAGATGGTCACTCCATGAACAGAGAAAAGCTTAAGAAGTCAACAAAAAAGTTGCGTTGGTAAGTAATAAATATTATAAGCAGACGTGGAGTAGCATTGCACTGCTGGATGAAGTTGTCTCTTCTCCTCCATCAGAGTTTAAAGAAAAAGCAGAAGAATTTATGACACATCTGCTGAAACAGGATCAGAAGACCTGTGATATGCTAGCAGATCTGCAAATTAAAACAAAAAATGAAATTGCATGGAAGAAGGCCAGAGAAATAGATATCCTAGGAAGTGTTAATTGTAATGTTTAGTTTTTAATATTTTTCAAACTCAGAATTTTGTAATACTATTTAATATCGAATGAAGAAGTGTTTATTGCTAGCAGAATTTTGTAAAAGTTGGATTTTGTATAGGCTTCTGTGTAGTTTGTTTGTTTTTTTTGTTCTATTTGGGTGTATTTGCCCTTGAAGAGGTACCACCATCTTATTTTTCAATATCATAATATTATTATTAACCATTGTAATAGACTTTCCCCTTGAAAGTCGATATTTGTTTGGGCCAAATAAAACTGGTCCACATCAGAGGATTCATCATAAGCAGCTGTTTGCATTACATCTTCCCCTTGAAAGTGGTTATAACATCTGATGGCCCTCATCCACTGTTTGTATACTACAACTGCTATCCATTAAGTACTGCTTCTGTACAACAACTGCACCAGACAAAGTGCTGCTATTTAATCTACTGTCCTAAGATAAGTGTTGCTAAAGACCAAAGCCCTGCTTGGAATGAAGCAGCGGAATGTAAAAACTGCTGACATATAAAGATTGAAAATTTGTGTCTAAAATGTATTTTGTTAAGGATGGCATTCTTGCAGGTATTTCATAAATCACCATCAACAGATGTTGGAAATGATATTGTGTTTACGCAAGATAAAATCATTCAACAAAATCATTCAACATAATCTCATTAAACAATTGCTAATTTAATAGTCTTTCAAATCATTCTCATTTCCTTACCCCTAACTACTGTTGTGCTCAAACATCTGTTTTCTAAATACTGTCCACTGCTATTCATCATAAGCAGCTGTTTGCATTAGACTTTCCCCTTGAAAGTGGTTATAACATCTGATGGCCTCATCCACTGTTTGTATACTACAACTGCTGTCCATTAAGTACTGCTTGTGTACAACAACTGCTGAAGACAAAATGCTGCTATTTAATCTACTGCCCTAAGTCAAGTGCTGCTAAAGACCAAAGCCCTGTTTGGAATGAAGCAGTGGAATGAAAAAACAGTTGTTTACTTTGTTTATTGTAATAGTATCAGTTGTTTTCATTTGCGCTGCATTTAATGTCAATTCATATCTATTGATTTGCTCAATTTATACAAACAAACACAATCATGAGGGCCTCCGATCCTAACATCTTTACCTATGTGTTTGTTATGCTTCTCTTGTATTGAACTGGTATATTGGCAACAAATAATGTTTCTTTCGTTAGTTATGCTTTTCTTATTTCTATAGTTAATCAGTCGACAAGTTTAATGTATACTTAACTAAAAAAGCAATTTGCGTCCCTGTCGTTTGTTTGAAACATCAACCTGAGCCCTTAAATTCATTTTTTCGTTTTTTGAGCCCCTGAGCTTATGAATTCATAACAATTTGAGTCCCTCCGTCAATGTGCCGTCTGTTTGACCGTTTGAACCGGTGGTATGAGTGAAATATTAACCTGAGCCCCTAAATTCTTTTCTTTCTTTTTTGTTAAGAAATCATTGATTTAATAATTTAAATTAATTCTTTTTAAAAAAATTCAATCTAATAATTAACTCTTTTTAAATAAATGCAATCTAATAATTAAAGGTATACTATATATAACAAAGTATTAAAGCCTAAATTGTATATTAAATGTAAACTTTTAATACATACAATACAGAGACAAAACGTATACCAACTTCGTAGACTTGATGGAACTTACATACTCGATAACAAAAGACCGTAACATACAATACAGAGACAAAACGTCATACTACCACAACCAATTGTGGATCTTTACTGACGGGTGCACTTCGGAATGTAGCAGATATGAATGAATATAACCCAAGTGTAGCTAATTTCATATCTGCCACTAGGGTTATATTCATTCATATGAATGAATATAACCCCAGTGTAGCTCTTCAATTTTCCATGAAATTCCAGAGCTCGCTAATTACATATCTACCACTCGGGTTGTATTCATTCATATGCAATTGATCGTTTTGATCAATCAGTTCCTTATGTGCACCGCACCATCTTCTAGGAGGTTGTCAAGTCTTCTCGCCTTCGTAGTTGGTGTTTTGCGTATCTTTACATCCGCAGCCATTCTGTATAATATTTTCACAAAAGACATCACAAACAAACCTGAACAAAGCAAAATGAATCAACCCTCTGTTTTTCCAAACCAAAATAAACAAAACAAACAAACATAACAAAGCAGAACAAAAACAAAACAAACAAACAGAACAAAACAGAACAAAAACATCACAAACAAACAAACCTGAAAAACTGAAATCAAAATACTCCAAATCAACCCATTCACAAAAAACTGATTATCATCATCATCATTATGCGGCATTCAGATTATCATTATCAAAAACTGAAACCAAAATACCCAAATCAACCCTCTATTTTTTCACAAAGAAGTGATTATCAACATCATCATGCGGCATTCAGATATCATTATGAAAAACTGAAACCAAAGTACCGAAATCCACCTTCTGTTTTTTCACAAAAAAAACTGATTATCATCATCATCAACTCTTTTTTTTTCACAAAAACATTTACAAAAAACTGATTATCATCATCATCATCATCATCATCATCATCATCATGCGGCATTCAGATTATCATTATCAAAAACTGTAACCAAAATACCCAAATCAACCCTCTGTTTTTTCACAAAAACATTCATAAGAAACTGATTATCATCATCATCATGCGGCATTCAGATTATCATTATCAAAAACTGAATCCAAAATACCCAAATCAACCCTCTCTTTTTTCACAAAATCATTCACAAATAACTGATTATCATCATCATCATCAACCGGCATTCAGATTAACATTATCAAAAACTTAAACCAAAATACCAAAATCAACCATCTGTTTTTTCACAAAAACATCACAAATATAAAAAACATATATAGATAAGATGATGATACAAACCTCTGTTTTGAAGATGTATGAAGATGATGAAGATGGATGAAGATGATGATGATCGGTATTGAGAGTTGAGAGAGAGATTTGGAGATTTTTTGAGAAGTGTGATGATGATGATGATGATGATCGGTGCATTTAATATATATTTGAGATTATGTGGATATTAAGGGATAAGGGTATTAAGGACATTTTATAGATGTCTTTAACAAATCTAATCCATATTTGATAGAAGGGGTTTAACGGGCCTACAAAATCTAATCCATCAGTAAGCTTAATTGGATCAAATATAAGGGGCTTTATTGAAATGTTCAATAACATTTGGTTATTTGAATTAGGTCAGGCTTTAATTATTAGACAATATAAAATTAGGTTATGCTTTCATTTTAGACAAAAAATTTTGAGTTAGTTAGTTAATTTCTATATCAAACATGAACTAAATAGAAACAATTTAAATGATATATTATAATCTATTTCGATGGTTATTAAAACTACCCATGTGGTCACACATACTGTCTTCAACATTACTTTATAAAGATATAGAACTAAAGACCAAAATTTAAATGATATATTATAATCTGTTTTTTAGTATTTGTTTTCGATCATTACTAAACCTACCCGTGTGGTTACACGGGTCCTACACCTAGTATATTTTTAAAGATGTAATTTTTTTATTACTTGGCATATAAAATTACATTTATTCAACCCGTGTAATAAATGGGGTTTCTTAAAGATGTATTATTTTATTATTTGATAAACAATATTACATTTATTCAACTCGTATAATACAAGTGGTTTTAAAGATATAACTTTTTTTATTTGGTATATAAAATTATATTTATTCAACCCGTACAATAAAAAAGATTTTTAAAGATATATTGGTTTATTATTTAGTATATAAAATTCATTTATTCGACCCGTGTAATATACGGGGTTACAACCTAGTTCGAAATAAAGCAACCACTTTATAATAAATGGAATTTAGATTTATTTTGGATGGCGTTATATTGTTTTTACTTTTAAATTACACCATATAAACTTGAAACTTTGATTGTTATTACATGAAATACTTTCTTTCTATTTAGAATATTTTCTATACCCGTTGGGTTGGGTTAGGTTGGATTGTAATCACTTTATATCTATATTTTTTTTTTATTTTAATGAATAAATATAATGAAATCCAATAGTTATGTCATGATCACTATTTAGAAAACTGGATCGAATTGTGAATTGTCTATATTATTGGTCTGGTTAAGTACTCTTAACCGCTTTTAGACTGGTGGGTGTGGTCGTGGCTTTTGGGCGTTGTTGGCCCTTTAACGCCGGCTGCTCCACCCCGGGTTGGCGTTTTGGTCAATGTTGTCCGCTTGGCGTGGCAATACTGCTTGGCATGGGGCGCTAGCCTGGGGTGACGTGGCTGGCAATGTATGGCTAAGAGTTGATGACCGTTTGGCTAGCCTCTTCCACAACGCCGGCCTGGCCACGCCCCTTCACACACCACTTTTTTGGGTGTGGACTGGTGGAGCCCACATCTACCACGTATTGAGCAATGTCCCAAACGCAAACCTCTACACACCCCATAGTCTTATCTGGGCTGCCTGGTTATTGGCTGAACCAACAAACCGGATTAGTGGTTCGTAAGATATTAATTAGTAAACTTTTAAAATCTCAATTTACAAATGTAGACATCATATTAAAATCATTTAAGTCGATCGAATTAAAAGGTAATGAAAAATATGTATTTTGTCAAAAATATAATTTTCTACAAATAAATTGGTGAAAACGACAATTTAGACGATTGTGATGGCATGAAGTTGAGAAGAAAGTTCCTACAGCCAAATTACAGTTGTCAAAAATCAGAATACATAAAAAGTCCTAGTTGGTTTAACACTTACATTTTCGTTTGTTTTTTAATTTTAGTTATAAAATGTTTTCGTTTACAACATTCACATTAGTTTCTTTTTAGGGATGGATGATCACGGTACCCGTTCGATACTAAACCGATATCGGTATTGAAAAATGGAAAAAAGTGGTACTGGTACCGATACTGAAAATATCGGTTCGGTACCGGTGTTTTACTCGTAAATACCAATTTCTTTTAGGGATGAGCATGATACTCGTTCGGTACCGAACCAATAACGGTACTGAAAAAAGGGAAAAGTGGTACCGGTACCGAAAATACCGGTACGGTACCGGTGTTTTACCTATAAATACCGGTACTGGAAATGGGGAAAATGAGAAACGATACCGAATATATCCGGTACGGTTCGGTACCAGTATCTGATACCAAATGATCATCCCTAGTTTCTTTGTATACTTGTTAGTGAGTTTTATACATTTTAGGATATGTTTATAAGTGGAGAAAAGAGAATATTACTTTCCATCTATATATTTGGCTCATCCCTAGTTTCTTTGTATACTTGTGAAGAGGTTTGGTCCTAATTCCTTTCCCACATGGCAAGGACCACACCACTTTTCCATCCTATGTGGCGCTGACATCAACGAGGTCATCCAGAAGCTTCTAGAAGCTTCTGGAAAATATCGAGGTGACACCAAAGATGCTCCATCCGACATAAAGGACAACACGTGTCACCAGCCATCAAGCGCCAGGTAGGCCTGCGACGAATCAAGGAGCAGTCCGACAACACCAGTACGACGTCTCCAAAATAGGCAAATGCAGACGCGCCACGTGTACCACTACACTGACCACAGCAGAGGAGACCAAGAGGATATTCCCCTTGGTCGGACAGCTGGCGCGCGTCTACGGCTGGCACCGCTGCTCCTCCCTCTCTCACTCTCCGGCTATAAATAGGACTCTTCATCATTCAGGTTGAATCACCTTGCTCTCTATACTCTCACACTTAACACACACTGATTATTCTCCCTCAGAACAGTACTTATTCTCACGCCGGAGCCTGGTTAAGAGGGAAACCCCCATATTTCCCCTCTTAACGAGACTAACGGTGCTGCTGTTTTGCAGGATCCGAGTCATTTCACGAGTAGGAGGAGAGATTGAACCCACAGAAGAAATAACCCCACAGATTAACCCTTGTGTTAACTTGTGTTTCATCATTGGTGCCATCCGCTTTTAGCAAAAACCACTCTCATCTCTTTTCTTTCCAAAAAACACTCGTCAAAATGGCTGAACAAAACCCTTCTCACCCGGTAGATTGAGACGTTTCTTCCTTTGAACTTGTTTCAGACAACGTACACGTCCAACGAAGTCAAAGGAACGAAATTACCCAAGAAGGGCCGATGAACAACGAGTTTCCTAGTATCTTTGGAAGTACATCCAGTGTTGTTACTCAAAACACAACTGGTACTACGTTCCAAACTCCACCTAGGATCATCACTCAAACCACAAACGGAGCTACTTTCCAGCCTCCGTCAGAGGTAGTCCAACAAACACCTCCACAAGTGCAAACACAGAGCCATGGAGCTGGTCCCTCAGCTCCATCGGACCAAGCACAACTGAACTTCTCTGCACTACTAGGGCTACCCGAAGGAAAAACTCTGGCTTCCTGGTATGCCGAACAAGTGGCGTCTATAAACCTTGTTTACACACAACTCAGTGCGCAGCAAGCTCTGCTTCAGGCACAAGCCAACCAGTCCGCATTTGTCACTCCACTGCAAAGGCCTTTGAGCGCTTTCATGCCTCAACAGGCCAATGCATTCAATTTACGCCCTGAATCAGTACCTCCACCACATATTAGAAGGCCAAGCGCGCACGACATGCGCGATACGTACGGTAAAACAGAAAGCAATTATGTGCAGTATTCTCACCAACCAAAGAAACCAATACAAAGTCGTTTAGGTCCGCGCAACATAAACGACGAATTTGAAGACGACGATGAGACATACAAAGAAAGCACAGTGTTCAGCAGGTTACCACCGGAGCACGAAGCATACAAACCTCGCAAGCGCGCAGGTTACGACCCGAAAGCAGAGCATGATTACACTTTAAGCTATCGTCCAGACGACATGGCTGAGAATTCAAAATTCATTAGAGAGATCGCCACGGCTGCCATTGACAAAACGAAATTGCCACACAACGTGGGCAAATACAACGGGTTGACAGACCCAGACGATCACCTTCAAGTTTTTAACGGTGCTGGAGCAACAGGCGGATGGAATTTACCTACCTGGTGTCATCTCTTCGCTCAAACCTTCATAGGCGCAGCGCGCGTTTGGTTTGACAGCCTACCAGCAGGAAAAATCAAGTCATGGGTCGATTTCCGAGAGAAGTTCCTTGCATATTTCTCTCAGCAGCGTCGACACACCAGAGACCCAGCTGATTGTTTAAACATCTGGCGCAGAGACCACGAGAGCGTGGAAGATTTCATTACGAGATATAATAAAGAATGTTTGGAGATTGGTGATGTGGGCGAGAAGATGATGCGTGCACACTTCATGCGGGCAGTCAAGTGCGATGATTTAATCAAGCGTGTAAAAGGAAGAGACGGAGGACCCAAAGATTGGGAAACCTTCATTGAGGCAGCCAAAACTATCGCCCAGTCCGACAGACAGTTGACCGGTGACGACCACCGTCAGCGCGGATACAATCATACCGTCCGGCATAGCAAGAAAGGCAGAAGCCAACCATGGAAATCATCCGGTCACAGAGAAAGAAGCCCAGTAAGAGAGGATGCGCGCCACACGATCAATCAGATTGCCCACCAGAAAGAAGCGAAAAGAGAAAACAGGGAGAAACAGTGGACACCACTAACAAAGACCCCTTCCGAGGTCTTGGCCACTGAAAATCACCAGTTCAAACCACCCCTACAAATGCGGAACAAGAGGGGTCAAGATCCCAATCTCTTCTGCGAGTTCCACAAAGACACGGGGCACCTAACTGACGACTGTTTCAGTTTAAAGCAAGAAATAGAAAGGTCCCTGAGGGATGGAAAACTCACTCATCTAGTAAAAGGCGGAAAGTGCGACTTCCGCCAGATACAAAGAAGAGAAGAAGGACCAGATAACAAAAAACTCCGGAAGCTAGAAACCCATATGATTCACGGAGGTCAGGGAAGACCAAAGAAAAACTACAACAAGCGCACACAGGACGATTCGTGGCGCGAGAGGCAGGTTGTTTTTCCAGTTGTAAGAGGAGGCCCAAGAGAAAGGCGACCCATAGTTATCTCGGGCGTGATCGGGCATTACCAAACATATTGCATTTTCATCGATCCAGGAAGCATTGCGGATATCATATATGAACAATGTTTCAGCCAATTCGATCAGGAGGATAAGGCGCGCTTAGAACCAGTTGATTACCCACTCACTGGTTTCTGCAATGAAGCCGTTTTTCCCCTTGGACAAATATCGTTCCCAGTGTTACTCTCAGATGGAAGGAACTCAAGAACAGAAGAAGTTACATTCATGGTACTACCCGCGCACTCGCGACACGACATACTCTTGGGAAGAGAATCCCAAGGAGACTTCAGCATGATCTGCTCCGGTCCACATTCAGCCGTGGGATTCCCAACAGAGACGGGGGTAGCAATAATATACGCAAGCAAAGAAGTATTAGCAACAGATGAGCTCCGACCTGCGAAAGCAAGTAAACCAGCACCACGCGTGGAAGCAGAAAAATGGGTACTGAACAGCGCATACCCGGAACAGACAGTTACCTTAGGACCTGCAATGTCCGACCTGACGCGCGCGACGCTAAAAAAACCGTTGTTCCAAAACATAGACGTGTTTGCCTGGACACCAGCAGACATGGTGGGTGTTCCACGGCACATAGCTGAACATCGATTAAACGTCTCAGAAGATGCAAAGCCGGTGGTGCATGCCAAGCGCCACTTGGGAGACATAAAGCATGACGCCATGAAAGAGCAGGTGATAGAGCTGTTAAATGCGGGAATCATCAGAGAGGTCAGATATCAAACATGGGTAGCAAGCCCAGTGATGGTCCAAAAGAACAACGGTAGTTGGAGAATGTGCGTAGATTACAAGGATCTGAACAAGGCATGTCCACGCGACTGTTACGCCTTACCAGACATTGACGAAAAGATCGATTCACTAGCAACATTCTGATGGAAATGTTTCCTTGATTGCTACAAAGGGTACCACCAGGTACAGATGGCCGTGCAAGACGAAGACAAAACCGCGTTCTGCACACCGACAGGGCTATACTGCTACACCAAAATGCCTTTCGGTTTAAAGAATGCAGGCGCGACTTATCATAGGCTCATGAATGAAACTTTTCACGATGCTATCGGCAAGTACATCGAAGTGTATATGGACGATCTAGTCATTATGAGCAAAGAAGAGAATACAATGCTGGTGAACATCCAAAAAACGTTTGACACCTTGCGCGGAGTAAGTATCAAGCTGAACCCAGCGAAATGCTCTTTCGGCATGGAGGAGGGGAAATTCCTGGGTTTCATCGTCACGAAAGATGGCTTCAAGGTGAATCCTGATAAAATACAAGCAATCGAACGCATGCCTTCACCTTCGACGATCAAGGAAATGCAAAAATTGGCAGGGTGGTTGGCATCACTTAACCGTTTCCTGGCCAATCGTGCAGCCAAATCTTTCCCGTTTATCAAAACTCTCCGAAATTGCATGAAGAAAAGCCAATTTCAATGGACTCCGGAAGCCGAGAGTGCATTCCGCGAGATGAAAGATTGCCTTATCAAGTTGCCAACATTAACTGCACCAGTCAAGGGAGAACCTCTGGTGCTATACTTATCAGCCTCCGACAGAGCAGTGGGAGCAGTGTTACTCGTTGATCGAAAAGGTATCCAAACACCAGTCTACTATGTGTCACGAACCCTGACTGACCCAGAAACCCGGTATGCAATCATGGAAAAACTAGTGCTCGCACTGATCCATGCATCGAGACGGCTGCGCAGGTACTTTGCCAACCACGTCATTCACGTGCTAACAAACTACAATATTGGCAACATCCTCGCAAGGCCAGAGATTTCAGGGAGACTAGCAAAGTGGGCGATAGAGCTCGGGGGTCATAATGTGGTTTTCAGACCAAGACCGGCGATTAAGGGCCAAGTACTCGCAGACTTCATGACAGAGGTACCGGATGACAAAGATCGAGAATGTAAGGCGATGGAAAAAACCGAAAAATAGCAAGTAGAAGAACCATGGTTGTTATACACAGACGGCGCGTCTAATGAAGACGGCGCAGGTGCTGGGCTCCGGCTGGTGAGCCCTGACAAACATGAGTTCACCTACGCCATACGCTTGGATTTTAAAAGCACAAACAATGAAGCAGAATATGAAGCTTTCCTCGCTGGTTTGAAGTTGGCAATCAAAATGGGGGTACGACACATCAAAGCGCATGTGGATTCCATGTTGGTGGCCGGACAAATCAACGGGTAATACGAAGCCAGGGGAGATACAATGACGCTCTACCTGAGTCAAGCAAAGACGCTGTTACAAACCTTCTATTCCTACAAGGTGCACCACATTAATAGAAGTGAGAATAAATCAGCAGACGCGCTGAGTAAACTCGCCTCTACAAGTTTCCAACACCTAGCAAAGGATGTGCGCATAGAGGTTTTAAGCAACCCGTCAGTGCCACTGAGAGAAGTAAGCGTTATTCAACTAGGAACAACATCTTGGATGACTCCGATAATCGCATACCTTCAATCTGGAGTACTCCCCGAGAACAAAGCTGAGGCGAGGAAAATCCAGTACAAAGCTGAGCATTATCAGATGGTTGATGGAATTTTATATCGAAGGTCATACCTTGGACCACTACTGAGATGCGTCGATCCCGAAGACGCAAATTATCTGATCAGAGAAGTGCACGAAGGAATTTGTGGTATACATGCCGGACCAAGAATGGTAGTGGCAAAGGTGATGAATGCCGGATACTATTGGCCTGGGATGCATTTGGATGCGGTTAAAGAATTGAGGAAATGCAGTGGTTGCCAAAGACACGCTCCAAAAAGCGATGAACCCAAGAACGAATTGGTACCAGTCACAACGACGTGGCCTTTCCAACAGTGGGGAATAGACATGGTCGGCCCTTTCCCCGAAGCCCCGGGTGCTGTCAAATTCATAATAGTCGCAGTCGACTATTTCACCAAATGGGTAGAGGCAAAGGCCCTCGCATCGACCACAGCCACTGTTGTCAAAAAATTCATTTGGGAACAAATCATATGTCGTTTTGGATTACCACTCAAGATCATCACGGATAACGGAACGAACTTTGCCGAAGACAATCTTCAACAGTGGTTTAAAGAATTACACATTGAGCACACCTTCTCCTCGGTCGCGCACCCGCAGGGGAATGGTCAAGTTGAAGCCGTCAACAAGAGTATTGTCGACGGAATCAAGGCAAGGTTGGGAGAAAAAAGAAGAGGTTGGGTAGACGAACTGCCCAACATCTTGTGGGCCCACAGGACGATGCCCAAGACAAGCAACGGAGAAACCCCGTTTAGCTTAGTCTACGGATCCGAGGCGGTAATACCAGCGGAGATAGGATTGCCGTCACCACGAATGCTCTCAATGGACCTGATCAACAACAACGAAGAGAGGCGGATCGACCTTGACCTCCTAGAAGAAAGGATAGAAATGGCGGCAATCAATGAAGCAAAGTACAAAACGAACCTGGAAAAATATTACAACTCTAAAGTCCGAGTCTGCACCTTCAATCCGGGGGAATACGTCCTCAGAGACAATGAGGCTTCGAACGCTGAAAAACCCGGAAAGTTGGCTCCCAAGTGGGAAGGTCCGTATGTTATCGACACAGTACTCGGAAAAGGGAGCCTACAAGCTACGCACCATCGACAACAAAGAGGTTCCACGAACTTGGAACGCTCAACAGCTGAGAAAGTGTTACCTGTAAAAAGCTTATGTAACTGCAACGGCTGAATCTCCAACACATTTATAGTAATACAAGAAGTGTTTGGCTATTTTTTCTATCATGCAAATTTCCTGTCACAACTGCATATATTACTTTGGGCATACACGAAAACATCAATGGCTCGACCATTAGGAAACGTTGTAGACCTCCAAGGCCTGTTACAAACAAGTGCACAGCCGGGTCAGAAACACAACTAAAGCCTAACAAACGCCAAACAAATACTTCGTGCCCACATAAACACGAAAGCATCGGACACAGGACAAACAAACATTGTAAGAACCCCTAAGGCTGAGCGCAGCTGGGTCCACACAATAACCTGTAATTCGATCACTTCGTATTCACGAAACAACCTGCGCACGTAAACGACAGAATAAAACGTTGTAATAAACACAACACAACCTGTCAGCGCCATCATTCATTCGTGATACCTGAATCAAAGTAATTATACATGCACATATTATGACGATAACAAAATTCGCATAAAAACAAACAACTATTAGCATAACAAATGTCAAAGCATAGCCAAGTATCCACAGGCATAACAAGAGGAAATTAAAATTGTTCATGAAATTGTCAAGTACAAACCAACCAAGGTCATACGCGGCGCGCAAGCCGGAGTCCCTCATTCGGGATGACTGGTCCCAGCACCTCCAGCCGCACCAGCTTCATCGCCAAGAGCCTTTTTGAGCAAGGCAACCCCATCAGGTTTTCGTGCTAACTTTCGAGCTGCCTTCACAACAGCAAAATCCAAAGACGCGAACTCTCGCCTTTTTTCAGCATAGGCTGCACCACAATCCTCCTTCCACAACTCAAAGTGGTGCTCCTTCTCCTTATTAAGGGCCGCAGCCCTACCCTCGTTATACCCATCCTTGCGCCCGCTATTGTAACCAGCTTGTCCCAACTCAAACATATAATTGGCAAGCTCGTGTGAGTTCACTATGCGATCAGCAATCTACGAGAAAACACAAGTAAGAGAAACAGTTCACGAAAATCATAAAATAAAGTAAAGGAAGTTACCAGAGGCACCGCGCGCGAAAGCAACCACTTGCAATCAGCTGACGCTTCCTCGGCAAGGACTTCAGAGGCTCTGCACTCAACAGTTTTCTCTTGAAGGAGACGATCAGCAGTCTCATACTGCCTCGCAAGATCCTCCAGCTTAGCGATACGATCAATGTATTCTTTCTCCTTCTTCTCAAACGCGACACGCGCTTGATGAGCCTCCTCAGCAAGATCCGCCTTCTCACCAGACAAACGTACAATGGCGTCACGTTGAGTTTTAAGCTCAACATTAGTACGCTCGCACGTAGCTTCCCAATTTTTCTGCTTATTAGCATTGATTTGTTTCTCTTGGGCGAGCTTCTCCTCTGCATCAGCTAACCTCCATACCAACCCTTTCTTCTCAGCGTTGAATTTTTCTTTCTCTTCCGCAAATCGTTTCTTCTCATTTTCAAACTCAAGAGTGTCTTCCCCCATCAGTTTCCACTCACGGACAATCTACTGTAAAGTGGACCAGATGGTAACCCCGGCTTGAATATGCTCATCCAAAAGTTCTAACCGGTGACGCCTCTTCTGGAACATCCTTTCAGCCGGGGGGAGAGACAGAGAGAAAAACTCATGACAATTGTCCAAATCATTCATCCTGGAACCCTGGGTCAGATTCCAACGGGGGGTATGTGGAAGATCATCACAAGCAGGATTCATTGTATCAAAAGAGTCAGCATGCACCTTCTCAAACTGAGGGTCGCGAACCGCCCCGGAAGTCGCACCACCACCAACACCGGGTGGGCGTTTGGTATATATCGTCTGATGCAGAGTGGTCTCACTGGTCTGCATCTCGACTTCAATATTCTTACCACGATCAACACCACCAGCACCACTCGCATCAACACCACCAACACCACTCGCAGCGTCACCACCTGTATTACCACCACCTTCCCCAACTTGCTCAACATTCACATCTCCTTTCTTCTTCTCACCATGAGTATCATGAGGAGGAGACAACCCAAATGTCCTCGATGGCGGAGACTCTGGAGGAGTAATTTTCGAAATGCCAATCTTGTGTGAAGCCTTCGCTGGTTTGACACCTGCCCCAAAACGAGCAACACATTTAGAGAAAAGAAGAGAATGTAAGGAAAAAGAAAAGGAAAAACTGGAAGCAGATAAAACGGATACCAGAAGCTTCAAAAATCTTCTCCAACAAATCACCAGTTTTTTCGGTAAAAATTCCCATATCAACCTCCGACTCAGAAGGGGCGGGGGGATCCTCTTTTTGAAGTTTAATCTTCTTCGAGGCAAGCATAGCAGTAGCCTGCTCATCAAGCTTTTGTTTTTTATCCTTGAAAGCCCTTTTCTGCATAATCTTCGTTAGAGTCGCGCGGTCTTCAAGGTCCGACTCAGGACGTTTCTCTCCAACTCCTAAACCGGACAACGTATCAGAAACGACAACGTAATCAAGGACACGAAGAGTATGAGGTCGCTTACGAGGAGTCTCAGCGGCAGTTTCCTCCGCTTTTTTCCCTTTCCCGTCAGGCTTGTCAGCTTTTGTTTTCCTCCTCGTCTCCAATTGCTCGGTGGCCTCAACTGGAATCTCTACATCATGAGCAACAGGCTCGTTCACCGGTTCATGCACCACCCCCTGCGCCGGACCTGCACGCGGGGAACGAGAAGTTAGGCCTTCCAAAGATCTTCCGGACCCATCACTTGAGAGAACAATAACTTCCTCTCGAATTGAATCAAAAGAATCATCATCATCCTCACGATCTTCACCTAAGACAGTATTAGCATAAGCTGCAAAACTCTCATTGGTCGGATGCAGGAAACGACCACGAATCTGATCCAACCAAGGCCGTTTCTCAGGCTTTTGAATTGCTTCAACCATAGCACCTGACGGGTGGTCCGTAGGACAACCCTTAAGTGCCTTAAAAAGATTAAAATCCCATGCTTTACACGTTTAATTGTTTGAAGTTGGTAACTACTAGTTGTTTGGACGTGTAGGTGCAAATGGAGCTTAAAAGGGAAGTAATTTGGAGCATCAATGAAAAAAATCAATTTTTGGAATTGAAGAATTAAGGGGATAGCATGATAGAGGATGAAATTACGAGAACGTAGGCGAAAACGGTGAAGAAAACGGAGTTGGAACGAAAAAGTTATGCTGAAAACAAGTTTTCATGTTGAAGCCTGACGTAAGCTACGGCCAGGACCGTAGCTTACGGCGCCGACTGTTCTAAAATTGTAACTCATGCATTAATGGGCCACTTGATGATGTTTTATGCTCTCCTATCATGGGTTTTCGGTTACAAAACATTGGTGGACGAATTTTGGCTAATCTTGGACACTTTGGGAAGAAAAAACACAATCTTATCATTTACTATCCATCTAGTATTGTTGCTTTGGATTGTATTAAACAATTTCATCTTATTTTGCTACAATGTTTGTCCAAGCCATGTGTGGTTAAACACTTTATGATCGTCCTAGATTGAAGGTTTGTTTGAGACATTTTGTATTTGATTTCCTAATTTCTAGAATAGCAATCCTTATCTTTATGGTTGGTTTGTTATGGTGTGTGATTGTTTGTTAGTAACTTGTTAATTCTTATGGTAATCTAGTTTGAAACCATACGTTCTTGGTGCCATTGGCAATCGAGATATCATGGGTAGAATAAGGATTGGGTAAGGGTTGATTGATCATCGGGTAACAACCTCACGTTCTAGGAATCTGAGTACTTAGTTCCCTTTCATCACTGCAAGTAATCACGCATGAGCTATGTCTATGTAGTTCTTTCTAGTGGAATGATAATATGAATGTCGAAACAAACCGGAAATCTAGGATGGTCATTTGTCTCTAATTTGCTTACAACCAAACTTTTCTCTTGCAATTTACTTAGTTTAATTTAGTCTAAAACCAATTCACTCACATAAACTCTCGAATCTTATTTCTTTTGCAATTAGATTAATTTAGTTAAAATTAGATAAACTTTCAAATAACACACATTCCACAAACTCCCTGTGTTCGATACCCACTTGCCACTATCTATATAGTTGTTATTGGGATTAAATTTGATTGTGACCACGACATCACGTCAAATTTTGGCGCCGTTGCCGGGGAGTAGTGCGCAACGTGTATTATTTTATTTCTTTTTTTTAAGTTTGTTATTTTTCTGGTTTACGCTGGGTGTGTTAGTGTGCAGGTATTGACAGGTGCATGCGTACTAGGAGCTCTCACAAGCTATCACCTTTGGCATTTGATTCGGAAATGAGTTACCAAGAGGAGTACGATTACGGTGATTATTATGATGAATATTCCCAACTTTCATATGAAGGCCCTCAGATGTACGATCAAGATTATTATCATGCTCAGTATACATTTGATCAGCATGGTTATGAATGTGTAACTCAACAACCTACTTTGCACTATCAGTCACATAAATCTGAAAGTCTTGACGAGATGATGAGAAAGAGACACATGGTTCATGTTGAAAAAGAATTAACAAAACCTCATTTGTCAATGGAAGAACGAGTAGAACTTTTGGAATGGAAATATGATTTGTTACCAAAAGAGGTGAAAGAGATGAGGCCAGGGACGTCGATATTGGAAAAACGTCAAGCAAAACAACACTGGATATATGTGCAGATTGAACAAATGACACCTATGGGTGATGTAGAAGAAAAGGTTGCGAGTCCTCCCGAACTTGAAACTGAATTATTAGGGCCAAATGAGGAATATACAATTGAAATTATTGTGGAGGAACCACCTATGGAGAGCAAAGTTGAGGGCCTTTTACTTGATGAACCAATCAAAGTTGATTACAACTCTCCGGCTATGGTGGTTATGGAAACCAAGAGTGTTAAGGATGCATGTTTAGAAACTAGGAAGGTGGCACTTCATGATGTGGGAGATTTCATTCATAAGTTATGTTTATGGGAGAGTTTGGATTTGTTGGGCACAGAAAACGAAGTAGTGAAGTGGAGAGTAAACTACCGAGCATTTGTTGGAAATTCGGTAGGAAAATGTGGATTTAAAGAATTTTGCAAAGAAAGATGGGACGTGACAAAGCATACACACAATAGAAGAATCAAACACCGTGCTTACATTAGCAACGAAAAAGGTAAATGTGCATTGAGACCACCTTGAGACATATCAGGTACGGTCGGGCTGAAGACCTAAACTTTAGCGCTGCTTGGGAGGCAACCCAAGGTGTTTTTAGATAAGTGTGGGGAAGATGTGTGGAGAGTTGCGTGAAGGTGATGATAGGAAGTCGGATTATTTACAACATTTGTTGTGTCAAACTTCACCAGGTCAATGTACTCTTTCCTTAGTCTTGTTATGTTCTTTAGTATTAAAATATTGGTATTAGTTGTTAAAAAAACTAATAATAAAAAAATAAAAAAAAATTTGGGATTTGAGAGTATTAGCGAAAGCTAATGTTTTTGGTTAGAAGCGATCTTTCCCTCAAAACCATACATTGGGACAATGTATCCCAAGTGTGGGGATGAGGGGAATTTTTTTGAGAATTTTAAAAATTTTTGTGAAGCGAAGCGAAAATTGTCAAAATTTGAAAACTTGATATTGTTCCACTTGACACACCGACACCCATTTCTAGTCCTTTATTGGTGAGAGTTTGAGCCACATATGATTATTATAGATATTTCTTTGTTTTGAGTGGCGGTGTGTGTATTGTGTTAATAGAACTTGTGTATGAATTCTTGTTAAATCCTAGAGTTAGCATGCTTTTGAAAATGATAGGGGATTTTTAGGAAGCCTCGTCTAGATGTGTGAGAGTGCGGGATTGGTGGGTTGGACCTCATACGTTACATATATGAGCTTGGTATTGTGAGGGGTGGGGGTTTGGTCCTTAGAAAGCCATGTTGAGCCTTAGACCATTCGATTGTGACCCGAGCCTACTTCCTACAAAAATTTTACCTTTTGAGATGACCCGGTTTAGGAGATTTAGTATGTAGTATTGATGTTCTTGTATATATTGTTGAGTTTGATGTGTTATGAAAAAAAATGAAAAAAAAATGATGAAAAAAAAAGAGAAAAAAAAAGAGAAAGAGAAAAATATGAAAAAAAAAAGTATTTAGTTGCAATAGTAGTTGAGAATGTTGAAGAAGTTGTGTATATAGTTGATGTTTGCTTTGTTTAGTAGTAGAAATAAAAACCGGGTCAAATCAATTAGCTATTTGCATATATATTCCACCATGTTCCTACCTTTACACATAGCCCGTTACAACCCGAATGTCCTTTTGATTCATAAGCATGCTAGGTATTTGATAGGAGGAAACTTGATTTGTATACAAGCTTATTGTCGCACAATCACACACTTGCATTGAGCGTGTTAGCATAATGTTGCTAATATTACTTGTCACCGAGAGTTGTTGTGAGGGGTGTGTCTTGTGGTTTGATAAAAGGTTTGTAAAAGGATGGTACATTTTAGCTTGGTTTGCATGTTGATACGCTTGGGGTTTTGAAATGGTTAGTGAATGAGTTGCTTGGGACAAGCAACGGGTAAGTGTGGGGATGTGACGGGTGGTCCGTAGGACAACCCTTAAGTGCCTTAAAAAGATTAAAATCCCATGCTTTACACGTTTAATTGTTTGAAGTTGGTAACTACTAGTTGTTTGGACGTGTAGGTGCAAATGGAGCTTAAAAGGGAAGTAATTTGGAGCAACAATGAAAAAATCAATTTTTGGAATTGAAGAATTAAGGGGATAGCATGATAGAGGATGAAATTACGAGAACGTAGGCGAAAACGGTGAAGAAAACGGAGTTGGAACGAAAAAGTTATGCTGAAAACAAGTTTTCATGTTGAAGCCTGACGTAAGCTACGGCCAGGACCGTAGTTTACGGCGCCGACTGTTCTAAAATTGTAACTCATGCATTAATGGGCCACTTGATGATGTTTTATGCTCTCCTATCATGGGTTTTCGGTTACAAAACATTGGTGGACGAATTTTGGCTAATCTTGGACACTTTGGGAAGAAAAAACACAATCTTATCATTTACTATCCATCTAGTATTGTTGCTTTGGATTGTATTAAACAATTTCATCTTATTTTGCTACAATGTTTGTCCAAGCCATGTGTGGCTAAACACTTTATGATCGTCCTAGATTGAAGGTTTGTTTGAGACATTTTGTATTTGATTTCCTAATTTCTAGAATAGCAATCCTTATCTTTATGGTTGGTTTGTTATGGTGTGTGATTGTTTGTTAGTAACTTGTTAATTCTTATGGTAATCTAGTTTGAAACCATACGTTCTTGGTGCTGTTGGCAATCGAGATATCATGGGTAGAATAAGGATTGGGTAAGGGTTGATTGATCATCGGGTAACAACCTCGCGTTCTAGGAATCCGAGTACTTAGTTCCCTTTCATCACAAATAATTGATCTTGCATGAGCTATGTCTATGTAGTTCTTTCCAGTTGAACATAAACCTTGATTGTCACTTAAAACCTAAAACTCGGGATGATTACTACCCTCTTATCCTGTTACAAAACTTAACTTTGATTTGTAATTTAATTTAGTTTAATCTAGTAATTAAATCCAATCGCCAAAACTCTTGAATTTATTTTATTTGCAATTAGATTAATTTAGTCAAGTTAGACATACATTGAGATAACACATATTCCACAAACTCCCTGTGTTCGATACCCTATTACCACTATCTATAGTTGTATTTGGGATTAAATTTGCGTGATCCACGACAATCAAGTCAAATTTTGGCGCCGTTGCCGGGGAGTAGTGCGCAACGTGTATTATTTTATTTCTTTTTTTTAAGTTTGTTATTTTTCTGGTTTACGCTGGGTGTGTTAGTGTGCAGGTATTGACAGGTGCATGCGTACTAGGAGCTCTCACAAGCTATCACCTTTGGCATTTGATCCGGAAATGAGTTACCAAGAGGAGTACGATTACGGTGATTATTATGATGAATATTCCCAACTTTCATATGAAGGCCCTCAGATGTACGATCACGAATCTGATCCAACCAAGGCCGTTTCTCAGGCTTTTGAATTGCTTCAACCATAGCACCACCGGCTTTCGTGTCCAGAACATTCAACAAAGTGAAACCCACTGCAAAAAACGCGAAGATAAAGAACAATGCAATAATAATACAACGAACACATACAAAAGAAAGACAAAAGGGTACGAAGCAACATGTACGCTTGCCATCATAACCATAAACTGGGACCCCCAACGGATGTTTAGGGATCCACTTCATACTCATACCAGCACCCACCAACGCCATCTCCTCAAGTTGAATAATCGGAGTGGCTTTACGAGTCAACTTCTTATACCAATCTTGGTCAGCAAAATTTCCAACCACATCAATCTTGGGGATACCCTCACCCACCGACCGGTAACGCATGTCAACAGGAACAACACCCCGGCGAATATAAAAAAACTTTTGTTTCCAGTCGTGGAGACTCTTCAACGGCACAGAGCAAACTGGAGAAACGCCGGTACGAGCACTAAAGGAGTAAAAACCACTTGTATATGAAACGGTATAGAAGACGTTGAACATCTCAAACGTCGGATCCAAACGGTTAGCCATACAAACGAACTCAAAGTGAGTAATACGAGGGAGCCCGATGGCATTGATCTGAGAAATGTGAAGACCATAACCCCTCAGCACATCAGCGGTAAACCTAGTCATGGGGAGCCTGAAGTTGCCTTCCCGGAAGAAAGCAGCATACAATGTAATATAGCCGGGAGGAGCGTCCATGGCGGTAGAACCGGCGATAGGAAACTGAGCACCCCACTTGGGAAGGAAACCCATCTCTCTCACCAAGTTTTGAAATTCCTCCTCTCTCCACCCTATCATCGCCTGATCCGGGCCCGGTGGAGTCTTACCCTTGTTTCTCTTCTTCCTCGAAGAAGGATTTGCTCCAGACATGATTGAAAATAATAAGAGTGAACTCTTGAAGATAGATGACAGAAGAAGAAATGAGAGAGAAAACAAAAATTCAAATTTTGAAAAGTGGTGAAGAAAGAGGAGACCACCGGATACTTATACCCATCGCATTTAATGCGATGGGTAGTGGGCCGTCAGAATACAAAAAGACAACCAATGGGGAAGAAACACGTCAGAGGAGAGAGAAGACGCCATCTTTTTTTTTTGAAACGTGTGCAACAGACGCCTGCCATCATGACATAAAGTAACTGACATGACTGAAAAGGCGCCTGTTCACCTGACACCAGACAGTCACATCAGTCGCTCCATCCCAAGACAACAAAGCTTCCCCCTAAAGACAACTTTAATAAAGTGCCAAAACCCATGCGCCATACGCCATGCGTCCATTTGGCTCAACTTTATAAGTGCCGAAACCCATGCGCCACACGCCATGCGTCCATTTGGCTCAACTTTATAAGTGCCAAAACCCATGCGCCATACGCCATGCGTCCATTTGGCTCAACTTTATAAGTGCCAAAACCCATGCGCCACACGCCATGCGTCCATTTGGCTCAACTTTATAAGTGCCAAAACCCATGCGCCATACGCCATGCGTCCATTTGGCTCAACTTTATAAGTGCCAAAACCCATGCGCCATACGCCATGCGTCCATTTGGCTCAACTTTTTTAAAGTGCCAAACCCATGCGCGGTACGCCATGCGTCCATTCGGCTCAACTATACAAGTTGCCAAACACCATGCGCCACGCGCCCACCAGGTGCAAATTTCCTAGAGATCCCATAAAAACCTCAGACCATAACAAGCACTACATTCATAAGTCCAGAATCCCTCCTAGACGATCAACTTAACTAGAAGGCACACTTGACTGGGGGGACTTGAAGAGGTATGGTCCCAATTCCTTGCCCACATAGCAAGGACCACACCACTTTTCCATCCTATGTGGTGCTGACATCAACGAGGTCATCCAGAAGCTTCTAGAAGCTTCTGGAAAATATCGAGGTGGCACCAAAGATGCTCCATCCGACATAAAGGACAACACGTGTCACCAGCCATCAAGCACCAGGTAGGCCTGCGACGAATCAAGGAGCAGTCCGACAACACCAGTATGACGTCTCCAAAATAGGCAAATGCAGACGCGCCACGTGTACCACTACACTGACCACAGCAGAGGAGACCAAGAGGATATTCCCCTTGGTCGGACAGCTGGCACACGTCTACAGCTGGCACCGCTGCTCCTCCCTCTCTCACTCTCCGGCTATAAATAGGACTCTTCATCATTCAGGTTGAATCACCTTGCTCTCTATACTCTCACACTTAACACACACTGATTATTCTCCCTCAGAACAGTACTTATTCTCACGCCAGAGCCTGGTTAAGAGGGAAACCCCCATATTTCCCCTCTTAACGAGACTAACGGTGCTGCAGTTTTGCAGGATCCGAGTCATTTCACGAGTAGGAGGAGAGATTGAACCCACAGAAGAAATAACCCCACAGATTAACCCTTGTGTTAACTTGTGTTTCATCAATTTGTGAGTGAGTTTTATACATTTTAGGATACGTTTATGAGTGGAGAAAAGAGAAAATGTTATTTTTCATCTATATATTTGGAAAAACATTGTTCTCTCGCATTTATTTTGTAATATTTTTTTAAAGTGGTTGTGAGTGAAAGAGGGAGAAAATATAATGATAAAGATATTAAAAATATTATTTAATTGAAAATGTGGTGATTTTTAATGTAATTATGTGGATGAGGATAGAAAAGCTGATGTAAATGATCTTTAATCATTAGCGGACTCAAAAAATTTGTGTGACAATCGAAGGATTTAACCAAACTTGTAAGGGTGATGATCATGATTTTGCCTAAAAATAACAATAATTTTAGGAAAAATTACACTTTTCGTCCTTTATGTTTGTATCATATTATAATGGATAACCTTTAACTTCAATAATTATAGTCACAGTCCTTTATTTGAAAAACTCGTTACACCGTAGGTCCTTTAACACTAACCAAGTTAAAATTTTGAGTCAAATCTAATCAAATAAGGGTATTCTAGTCATTTCATATTTTATTTAAATAAACTTTAATAAATAAAACCAGAAAATAACATATATATATATATATATATATAGATAAATAATGCTCCTCATTTCATTCTCTCAGTCAACCACTGCCAAAGTCCACCACCGCCACCGCCTAAGACACGACCACCACCATCGTCGGAGTTACACCACCCCCCTCTCTCTCTCTAAACTCATAACACCACCACCGCCACTCTCTCTTTCTCTCTAAACTCGTAACACCACCACCACCTAAGTCCACCACCACAACCGGAAACACCACCGGCGTCGTCGCCTGTCCTCATAACACCACCCCAACCGGATCTACAAACACCCCAAACCGTTGGAAGAGAGATATATGTACAGGTCTAGCGTTTTTCATCAAACCATAGCCCCAAATCTGGTGGATTTTGATTCCGGCGAGAGAGAGAGAGAGAAGTGATTTCAGATCTGATGGCCGAAAAAAAAAGATGATGGTTTTTCATCCAACCTGAAGTGTTTTTAGAGGTTTTTTTTGGTGTTGATGAAGTGTTTGCCATCTACTCAGCCGCCGCTAACCACAGATCTAGTGTTTTTCGGAGGTTCTTTTTTTGGGTTCATGTTCTTGATCTTATTTGTTGTATGTTTACAAGGCTACCGGGGAGACAGATGACAGATTCAAGGTTCTTTATTGCCGAATCTGTCATTCAGATCTTCATTATGTCAAGAACTAATAGGTATTAACCAACTACCCGGTTACTCAGAAGTTTTAAAATTTGGGACAAAGTTGGGGTTGGATGTTTGGTGGGATCATGTCAAAGTTGTGCCTCTGACTTTGAATAGTATTGCGAGAAGCAGATCATGTCAAAGTTGGGGTTGGATGTTTGGGGAAGATAAGTGTATATACAATTTTTTGTTTTTATTTATTAAATATTTAAATAAAAACATGAATTGACCAAAATGCCCTTAGTTAAATAAATTTAACTGAAATTTTTAACCTGGTTAGTACTAAAGGACGTAGAGTGTAACCAGTTTTGCAAATAAAGGACTGTGACTGTAATTATTGAAGTTAAAGGCTATCCGTTGCAATCCGGTACAAACATAAAGGACGAAAAGTGTAATTTTTCCATAATTTTATTTGGGGGAGGCCCTCTTCCTTTGTGGAGTCTTGTAAAGTTGTTTATACCCTCCTAGTCTAGGTTTTCCAAACTAAGACTAAACTAGGGGTGTTTAGAATTCGATTCGGATTCGAAAAATTCAAAATTCGACTTGATTCAAATTCGATTATCAAGGTTCGAATTCGAGTTGATTCGTATTCGATTCCATTAATCGAATTCGAATCGAATACGAATACATGATTTTCAATTTGATTCGATTCGAAATTCGAATTCAATTTATATACAATTTTTTAATATAAATATATACACACATATAACTTTTAAACTTGGCCAAAGTATAATTACATCTATAAGCGATAACTTTATTATTCATAACATCCAAACCTAGTGACAAATAGTCCATACTACTTATTTATAAATTTTTACCTAACTTAAATTGCTACTAGTAACAATTTATCTTCTGGTGTTTTGACGTATTGATAGTTAATTAATTTTGCAGATTATTGTATTTTATGTCGAATATAATCAATTGATAGTAGTTTTAAGAAAATGAAAGTAAAATAATTTATTGTTATACACACAAAACAAAGCTCATATAAAAACCATTCTACTATCAACAATCTCACATACAAACCATCCTACATCCAACCTCACAAAGAAATACTTTTTGCTACGTTTTTGCCTTCGTAAGATTCGTTCATCAATCTCTACCAAAGATTTTTTTCCTTCGACAAGGAGGAGGAGGAAGCGGTTACGAGTGCGTGTACCATAGCGGTTCAAGCCATGCATCAAGTTAATCGTTCTCCTTTGCACCCGATATTGAGGAGAACATACGTTGTGCGAGACTGTGAAGCCACAAATGAGCGTTTAATGAAGGATTATTTCGATCCTACAAGGGTTCACGACCCCGATGTTTTTAGGCGCAGATTTCGGATGAGCAAAAGGTTATTTTTGCGCACTAAGGATGATTTGGAAGGTAAGTATGACCACTTCAAGCAAAGAATCAAAACAAGAGGATATATATGATTCACCTCAATTCAAAAGGTAACATCCGCGTTACGTGTACTCACCTTTAGAAACACGTACGACATCAACGACGAGTACTTGAAGATGGCAGAGAAAACAACACGCGACACCTTGAACTATTTCTGCTACGGTATATTTTTACTTACTCGCATAATTTATATATAATTTTGAAAAAATAAATACGTTTATATATAATTTATATTTTTTTAGGTATATGCCAATTATATGGAAAACATTACTTGAGAAACCCGACTTGGAACGAACTTCAACAAATATACGAGGTTCATTTAGAAAATGCATGGCATGATTGGTAGTTTGGATTGTCGTCAATGGCGTTGGTATAATTTTCCAACCGCATGCCGAGTTCAACATACACGCGGTGACCAGAAAGGGCCAATGTTGGTTTTAAGTGGTTGCCACTTACGACCTTTGGGTTTGGTCGGCCTTCTTTGGTCTCAAAATAGAAGTGGAATATGCATGCGCGTTGCATTTATATAGCAATATGGTACTCAAATTAAATATAAAAAGACGTTCGATTTTATGGTAAATTTTTTATGAAAAAAATAATGTCGTATAAAAAAATTATAAACTTTAAAAAAATGGGGGTGGAATATACATATGCCTTGCATGTGGAGAGAGAAACTCAATAAATAAGATTTTCCAAAGATAACCTTACACTCCTTTTTTCCTACATTTCATCTTAACCATTGATTTAAAAAATGAAGAGTTAAGATTTTTCTCATCCTACCTAGGCAAAATAAAGGTTTTATTTGATTTTACACCTATAGGGGAGAGTTATCTTGAGAACGCGAAATATTACCAGAACCGTAAGAACGAATGAAAAAACCAATCAAAATCAATTTTTTTTAATGCAAACATCATTATATATACTTCTAATTTACAACAAGTTTGAGCAATAGGTGGTAGTACTTCCAGCATTAAAGGTTTTTTGTGCATTTGTGAGTTGTATTGTTTTGATTGTTTGCTGTACTTTTCTTTTTCTAAGACAACTGTGCTGCTACGTAAAGACTCCTAGGTTTTCATCTTTCCTCTGCCCTTTTTTTCCTCACAAATCTCTCTCTCAGCTCTCTCTTAGCAGGGCTTTTTGGCTTTCAAGAGAAGTTTGAAACCCTAATTTGATGATGGAAGTTATGGAGATAGTGAAGCTGTAGCAATGGTGTTCATGGTTCCGGTGGTGGCTTGGTGAGTTGTTAGGGTTTCCAATTAAAGGGCACCGACGAGGACGTTTGGAGGTCCGATGATGGCTGCCAATGGCGGCAACAACGGTTACACCTTTTCTTCACTCAATCTCTCAACCTGAAATAGAAACTTCATCAAAAAATTAATTTAACGGAGGTTGTACATGTTGCTTAAAGTAAGTTTTGTGCTTTTGTTACTTAAAACCCTAGCTGGAAGTTGTACGTTTCTTTTCTACTATGTCCAACACATCCTAATGCCATATATGGGGGAAAGATGAGAGCGATAGAGAGAGAATAGAAAGCGGCCGAGAACAAAGGGAACAAATAAGTTCCAGCCACCGGGGACGGCAGAGCGACAGTGGGTTGAGGTGTAGGTACGGAAGTGGTAGTGGTTAATCTTGCTTGCACCACCTCCTAAAATGACCAGAATTAGGGTTCCTCCTTCATTGCTCTACTTATTTTGTCATCTTCAAAAGTTATGTATTTTTTAAGCTGTGAAAGTAAGTAACTTGAACTTGTTGAATTTTAGTTATGAATGAATGAGTTATTTGGTTTAGCTGGATGTTGACTATATGTTTACACTTTTTGAAAATTTATGTTTGTTTAAGTTTAGTTGGTACATTTGTGGAATTAAATAGGTTTTGTGTAATTTGTGTAATCTATTACTATTTGATTGTTTTGATTGTGTGTAGAGTTATAATTTTTTAGTCATGATTCGTCTAAAGAAATGGTTTGTGATTTGGCTGAACCTGGGTCACAAAGTTAGACGAATGATGAAGATGACAAAGGATGGTGATGTTCGAGCAAAGAAACAGCGGTGGTGCGACAAGCGATGGTTGATAGCAGAGGTTTGAGTTGGAGTTGCGACCTGGAAAGACAACCATCGCTACCTCCTTCTTGGCCGGTGTCTTCTTCTGCCATCGCCGCACCAATTATCGCCGCATCGACGGCTGCTCTCTCCTCCTCCCATCTTAATTCCTCCTTCCAGGTACAATAACTTTAATTGATCTAGGCTAGAGAGTAACCATTTTTTTGTGATTACTCCAAGTTATGCAAGATTTACGTCTACTCAACTTCGAGCATGGTCTATTTTGGATGGCTCTTCCTTCTGTTGATTGACTCCTCTTGATTTGATTTAACTCGATACCACCAAAGTATGTTTTCTTACAAATTGAATCACTTTTGTTCAGTTAAGTGTTTTTGTTATACTCTTATTTGATGAATTATTGATCAAGCAACTGTGACGTGTGGTTTTTCTATATATACCTGTTGGATTACTAATTTACGTAGGATAACATATTATTATATTAGTGTTCAGTTGCGTTGATCTGCGTCTAATTGAATTTGTTTTAGTTTTGTTATGCTGTTTGGTTGCTGGATGATACTTTATTTTGAGTTTGGATGTCACATGGAATTAGATTTTTTTTAAATTGAGCATGTACGGATTTTCAAGTGTAAGAGAAAAATTCATTTGCTATATACCTTTCTTATGTGAAAGTAAAAGCTTAGAAGAGTCCATGATGAAGATTGATGAATAAACTTTTGGAAAATTTTCAGTCTTTTGAGAAAGTCTATGTTACTTGCATATATTCATCTACATACAATTAGGGACCACAATCCTAATAACTTATTAAACTAGAATAAGTCCTTTCTGAATACTTGTATATTGCAGTTTGATAATGACTTTCTGAATTATCACCGACGACAATTAGTATGTACCCTGCCTTGTCTATCGGAGTTATTATCGGCGACAATTGGTATGTACCCCGCCGCAACGCGGCGGGTACTTCTACTAGTTGTAATTAAAATACAACATCAAAAAAGGAATTTACAACATCAAATAGTTCATTTCTCCTCTCAAATTCACTCTTATTAGCTTGTTTTACACATGTCTAATTTTTTTTATTTACGAATTCACGTAAATTTAAATGTGTAAATTTAATTTCTAACATTGTATTCAAATAATAATGATACGTGTAAATTTTTTTTTGAATTTGAATTGTTTTTGACCAAGTTATCATGGTTTTATCATTCGTTCTCATGGTTCTCACAATAATTAGCGTTCTCATTTAAAACTTCTCCAATCACCCTTATCGCGAGAACCAATGTGAACACAACCAAAATAAACCCATCCCACCATCCCACCATCACCCAAAAACCAAAACACCCATCCTACCACAACCAACAACCTAAACACCCCCACCCCCACCCCCCCAAAAAAAACTATACCCCGCCAAAAACCTAACCCCCCCCCCCAAAAAAAAAACCTAAACACCTCACCCCAAAAACCTAAAAAAGTCTAATGCTACACCCCAACCGATGGCGGAAACATCGGAGTGAGACGAAAACGAGATTGCTCGAGATTTCATTACACTATTTTATGACAATATTTAACAAAACCGAATTTCATTTCATTGAACAATATTTAAGTACAAATGGGGAATCTGGATGGTGTCAACACTTGAAAATTTGCATGAAAGAAACGTAACAGGAAGCCCACTCGTGCGAAGGGGTTCTGCTGTGTGAACAGACTCCTTCGCGCGAGTGGTCCTGTTTTGTACGAGTGGGTTTTCTTTTGTGCGAACATACTCGTTTCTTGACTGAAATCAACCTCAACACTAACCCACAATTATGGACTTAGCTGTGAGCTCGGTGGGTTCCATATTGCACTAAGTTTTAAAGTTAAAATGCTTTGTATAAGAAGTTTTTATAAAAACAAAACTTCAATCTCATTTTGGGCCTCAAAGTGGTGGCTAGGACTCACTTAGAAGCTACTGAGATAATTTGCTGAAGTGTGCGAGTTCAGAGCGCTTGAGAGAGTTCGAAGTGGCTGGAAGGTGTGAAGTGAGGGTGAGGTCTCGTATTTATAGGGCGAGGAGAGTATGGTACGGATGGGATCTGGCCTCTTCACACGAGGGGCTGGTCTTTTCGCACGAGGGTTAAGTTTGGCCAGTTTCGCGTATCTTAGCCGGTTTTAAGTATTTCAAGCATACAAGTGTAGTGTATAAGTATAATGCATGAACAAATGATGTTGCAAGCATCCCAAGTATGAGTTTTCGAGTATGAGCATGTATCAATGTTTGCAACGTATAAAAAGTATGTATGAAATAATGTATAAAATAATCGAGTTTCGCTATGATCAAAGCCTCGGATTACAATGTTTGGAAATGAAATACGAATAAAATAAGATTATAAGTTTCCATAAATAGAATTACAATTACACTTTCTAAATAAGGAAAGTACAGAAATACGAAGCGTTACACCTAAACCCCCCACCCCCAAAAAACCTAAATGATAAAATGTTTTTTAAACAGTTAAATCGCGACTTCTTACAACAAAAAATAAAAAAATAAATTATAAATAAAATGTTGCGAGTTTTAATGGAAAATAAAAAAATGTATGTTTTTAAGTAGTTTTGGTTGTGTTCACATTAATTCTCGCAATAAAGGGTGGTTCCTAACGGGTCCTCATTATATATATATATATATATATATATATAGGGGACGGTTAAAATTAAAACCCACTTGAGTTGAAAAAACTCAAGAAACCCTTGTAAAAACCCTATGTAACATTTTTATTTTGATTTTTAAAAAATAGGAAATGTAACATACCTGTATTTGAACATTTTTATAATAGAAAAAAAAGCGTTGAGTAGTTTTTTTTTATATGTTAAAAATTCCATGTTACATAATATATATGTCCAAAAAATGTAACATACGGATTTTGAACATTTTAAAAAAACAAGTCGGCGCTTTTTACATTTTTTGATAAAAATGTTCAAATATGTGTATGTTACATTCCCTTCTATTTTAGCAAAAAATAAAAATGTTGCATAGGGTTTTCTTGAATTTTTTTCAACTCAAGTGATTTTTCTTCCTATACTTCACCTATATATATGGTTAGGATCGTATGAGAAGTATTGGGATAATTGAGAAACTTGAGAAACATTCTGGACCACACATATTCCCTAAGATTTTCATAATATACACATATGTATAGTTTACAATTGACTATATACATAATAATTCAAGATTTAACAATATACATATATGTATATAGTCAATTTTAAACTACACATATATGTAGATCACGAAAAAGCTTAGGGAAATGTGTGATCCGTAATGCTTCTCAAGTTTCTCAAACATGGTGTACTTCTCTTAGGATCCCTGCCTTATATATATATATATATATATATATATATATATAGGGGAAGGTTCAAATGACAACCACTAGTTATTGTGAAAACTCGAAAACTAATTAAAAAAGCCAAAAAAACATACCAAAAATATTTTTTTTGCATAATAATTTTCGCTACTTTTAGTATATAAATTTTTTTTGCAGTGTACATGTGTAGTACACATACACATGTGTAATACAATTTTTTTTTTTTGAAAAAAAGTTTTTTTTATATACAAAAACCTGCGATTTTTTATAAAAAAAATTGAAAAAAAAAAAAAAAAATTTTGGTGTGTTTTTTAGGCTTTTTTTAGTTAGTTTTCGAGTTTTCACAATAAAAGTGGTTTTCATTTTAACCATATATTTATAGGGGACGGTTAAAATGAAAACCACCCCAGTTGCGAGAACCCTGAGAACAACTCTCCACCAATAAGATTATGCCACTTATACACTATTATTTTAAAACCAAAAGGGTATTTTGGTACTTTACTCTATATGTCATTTCATCTCTATCTCTGTCTCTTTTTATAGTCTTCCTACTTTCTCTCTCTTCACATAATTTTGAAACCCTCATCCTCTCATTTCTCTCTCTTCATCTGATGAAGAAAGTTAAATCTTCATCTTATGAAGAATCTCTGTTACTAGAACCACACCCACATCGGTGACCCCCAAACACCACTGTCATCGTCACCCCGTCAAGAGATCTTTTGATAGATGTGAAGGGATGAAGTGTGGGTGGAGAGGGTTGGCGACAACGACGGATGAGTGGCGGCAGATGGCGAAAGGGATGGTGGGTGGGTGGAGAGGGCCGGCGGCGGCGACAGATGAGCGGTGGAAGTGTGGGTGGGTGACGGTGGAGGAGTAGGGTCTGACGGTTGTTTGAATGTTTTGAATCGGGAAACGTGAGTTGCTTTTTTATTTTGGATCTTGGATTGATCTTTGATTTCTGTATAATGTTTTGGTTTTTGATTCTGTTTATTGTTTGAAAAAAGTGAGTTGCTTTTTTTACTTTGGATCTTGGATTAATCTTGATTCTGTATAATGACTTGGATTGATCTTAAATTGTCACACCCCAACCGATGGCGGAATCATCGGGGCGTGGCACTGAGCGAAACAGATTGTCCAGAAGTTTCCATAACAATTATCAAAACTATTCAATTTAAATAATACGTCCCATACCGTGTCTCAAACAGCAAAATAATTATTACAGACACAAATCTAGTCAAATATTCTGTTTCGACAACTCAGATTTTAAATAGACAGCAATTGTTTATCTGCTTCTAGAGACCCCTGATTCGTTATCTACAGACAACTATTTGTTGGGCTCTAGAGCGTTATTATAGCTTCAAATTCCTACCACATATGCATCCTAAGCACCTGTCACGTACGTTAAAATAAAGTCAATACATAAAATGTAAAGGTGAGCATACAAGTTTGATAATAGCATATAGAGTTTGAATTCGTTTACGCATAACCAGCACGTACACATAGTGAAATGAAGCACGTTAGTTATCGACATAGACCCATCAATACCAATGACTGCGGGTTGACTGCCCGGGGCAGTTCGCAATACATGATTACCACCGTAATCCATGCAAGTAAAAGATCCTTAAAAACCCCCGTGTGAACGGGTGCTGAGTCCAAACTATAGTACTATTGTAGCTAAGGTAGGTAGACAGCATTCCATGTGTAAACATAACAAACAAGCATTCATAAGCCACGTATAACATGCATTAACGGTTAGCGTTCAAATAGTTGAGTAGTGTGATAGTGGTAGTTTGAATATTCGTAACGTATGTAACACCCAAAAGTGCTTAAAGCCAAAAAGGGATCGAGTATACTCACAGCGATTATGGATTGAAGGGAGCGCTTAGCGAGTGCGGTTAGCCTGAATAGATTCGGTAGCATAACGATAAGTGATTCGTAAAACGTCATAAGGTATGAAAGGGTCGGATAGGGGTTCGTTCGGATGGTAATTCGATCGAACAACAATTCGTGCAGGTAACAATCCGTTCGGGTGGTCATTCGATTGGATGGTAATCCGATCGAGTGACGATTCGAGTGGATTGTTTCTTCCTATGAGAAGGATGTGTTTGTGTATGATGGTTTGACTTTTGAAGTTTTCATTGTAGCATTTTGAAACAATGAAGTATCTCTATCTTTCAAGTCGGTCGATCGGATGACTAGTCGTGCGGATGGCAATTCATTCGAATGGTCATCCGGTCGGACGACGACTTCATGATGAGGTTACTTATTGAAAACAAGTTCACTACATAAGTGTCATTCGATCGGATGGCAATTCGATCGAATGACAATTCGTGCTATTGAATCATGTTGAAAATAGTTAAGTCTTTTAAAGTCTTAGTATCTCATGATCCGAAGAGTAATTCAAGGGTCGTTCGATCGGATTGCAATTCGTTCAATACCCAAACTTTAATTAAGATTGTTTAAAGGTGGGACCCAAGTGTAATCCGTTCGGGTGGCAATTCGTTCGGGTAACCTACCCAGTCGAATGGTAATTCGATCAGTTGGCAATCCGCTCCGGTTGTCCTGTTCGTTCTACACTTGGTCGCTTTGAAGGTTTGTCGTTATGTCGAGTCATTTTGACAACGTATTAGCCAACAGAACCCTTCGTTCGTCCCAGTTGACCAACCTGACCAGGAATCACCCTAGTCCGGCCGGTTACCGGCTCGAGACGGTTGTTCTTGACTAACCCGGAATTGGTAGTCTCGTGAGTAGAATCTAGATCTGAGCCAGTACAACACTAAGGGAGAGTAGGAGGCTAGATCAGAACCTGATTCTACCGGTTTTGAGTGTTTTAAGCGTAAAAAGAGTCGAAAGAAAGTTAAAACCATCTTTCAATCCTTTTTCACCACACTTGTGTCGAGATCTTTACAAGATCTTTGTGGAAATCAGTTAGATCTAAGTTGTTCTTAGTGGGTTGAGGTCAAAACATGAAGTTCTTGAAGAACACATGATGACGTCACCTTAGAACACCCGAAATCTGGTGATTTCACGGTTAAAAGTTATGATTTAAAAGATAGAAAGGTGGAGGAGTGCGTGTAGATTAAGAAAGTACAAGATTTAGGACGAGATCATACCGGAATCGAGAGAAATCTGAGAAAAGGTTGAGTTAAGCGTGCTGGTCGAACAGGGATTTCCAAAAGTGGAAAAGATGACAATGACAGGGGTATTTATAGGATGCCAAAAGAGGAAAGGGCTGTTCGGTCGGATAACACATCGCCTGGGTGGCTGTTCGGTTGGATGGATATTCAATCGGATGGCACCTGTCATCCTTTACCTAGTGGCTATCCGGTCGAATGGCTATTCGAACGGATGGCACTTGGTTAGCGTGTTTGACGCGATGATTTTTGTTGATTTGATTTCGATTGCGATCGATGCGATACGATAGATTCTCCTAGTCAAATTACTTTCAGTCCCAAACACTCATATCTCGCATAATCTATTTTCCACCATTTATCTTAGTTCATTCACGATTCGGGTTTGATTGCCTTTCGAGTTTGATTTCGAGTTTCGATTGGGTTCGCTTGCTTATCACAACATAACATAAATAAACATGCACAGGTAACACGTAAAGCACACACACACGTATAATAACAAGTAAAATTCATAGCTCAAGTTGCGAGTAGAAGTCGATTCGATTAGCATAGCTTGATTATTGATTAGTTAACTTTATCGCATTGTTACTTCCTGTATTTCACAGTCGTAAGTCGGTTGATTAACGGTTAACACACCTCAATTATTGCATTAACGACACTTACTCCACATAATACAAATAAAATAAAGAAATTTCTACGAGTCAAGTTGCGCGAAATCGGTCGTTGACTTTGACCTTGACTTTGACTTTCACTTATGAAAACATGGGGTGTTACAGCTGCCCATTGTTTAGGGAATTTCGTCCCGAAATTAAGCTGGAAGTTGTACATCACCGTGAATCACGTTTGAGAACTTCCTCTTTCTAGACTTTCTCTTTAAACAGCTGCGGGTACTTAGCCTTCATGTCGCTTTCGAGTTCCCAAGTGAACTCTGCGCCCCGTTTGCCTTCCCATCGGACTTTCACAATAGGAATGCGTGAGCGTCTGAGCTGTTTGGTTTGACGATCCATGATTTCAACAGGCTTTTCCATGAAGTGTAATGTTTCGTTCACTTGTAGATCGTCTAGAGAGACATGTAAATCGCGGTTGGCGAGGCACTTTCGGAGGTTTGACACGTGAAAAGTCGGGTGGACATTACTAAGTTCCTCCGGTAATTCGAGTCTGTAGGCGACTTTTCCGATCCTTTCCAGAATCTTAAAAGGTACAACATATCGAGGCGCGAGTTTCCCTTTCTTGCCGAATCGGACCACACCCTTCCAAGGTGATACCTTTAGGAGCACGTGGTCACCAACGCCAAATTCACGGGGCTTGCGGTTTTTATCGGCGTAACTCTTCTGTCGATCCCGAGCTTTCACCAGGTTGTCTCGGATTTGGAAAATTTTGTCTGTCGTTTCTTGTAATAGCTCAGGACCGGTTAGTTGCGAATGACCGATCTCGTGCCATACAATAGGCGATCGACATCTTCTTCCGTATAATTCCTCGAATGGCGCCATTTGGATACTAGAATGGTAGCTGTTGTTATACGAGAATTCGACTAACGGAAGGTATTTATCCCAATTACCTCCGAAGTCTAGGACACATGAACGGAGCATGTCTTCAAGAGTACGAATCGTTCTTTCAGTCTGACCGTCGGTTTGAGGGTGGAAAGCGGTACTTAGATTAAGCGATGTACCGAGCGCCGTTTGAAACGTTTCCCATGGTCGCGAGGTAAGCCGAGCATCACGATCAGAAATGATGTCACGAGGCGTTCCATGATTACAAATGATCTCGTCGGTGTAGATTCGGGCTGATCGTTCTACCTTGTAGTCTTCTCGTATTGGCAGAAAGTGAGCTGATTTAGTCAAACGGTCGACCGCAACCCAAATTCTGTCGTGACCTGATGATGTGTGCGGTAGCTTGGTTATAAAGTCCATGGCTATGCTCTCCCATTTCCACATGGGGATTGGTGGTTGTTCGAGTAAGCCAGAGGGTCTTTGATGTTCAGCCTTGACTCTAGCACAAGTTAGGCATTTTCCGACGTAGAGAGCGATATCTCTTTTCATACCCGGCCACCAGTACTTATAACGAAGATCCTGGTACATCTTGTCGGCACCGGGGTGAATAGAATACCGAGATTTGTGGGCTTCGTCCATCAAGGTTTATCGCAATTCCGTTCGTTTGGGAATCCAAATTCGGTCTAAAAAGTGGAATATCCCATTTGATTTGCTCACAAGTTGGGCTCCATCGTGGTAGATTCTTTCTTTCTTCAGGGTGCGTTCATTAAAACATGCATGTTGAGCATCGCGGATGAGGGTTTCGAGATCGTGTTGGGCTTGAACATTGCGGGTGCTAAGCAGGTAACTCCGTCTACTGAGTGCGTCAGCAACGACATTTGCCTTGCCTGGGTGATAACGGATTTCACAGTCGTAATCGTTGAGAAGTTCTACCCATCGGCGTTGATGCATATTAAGTTCCTTCTGATTAAAGATGTGTTGTAGGCTCCTATGATCGGTGAAGATCGTACAGTTGGTACCATACAGGTAGTGTCGCCAAATCTTTAACGCAAAAACAACTGCGCCTAGCTCGAGATCATGGGTTGTATAGTTCTTCTCGTGGATTTTGAGCTGACGAGATGCGTTAGCTATGACCTTGTCCCGTTGCATGAGAACGCAACCAAGACCAAGGTTGGAAGCGTCACAGTAGACAATGAAATCACCGTTTCCGTCTGGCAATGTGAGAACAGGAGCGTTGCAAAGCATGTGCTTGAGGGTTTGGAAGGCAGTCTCTTGTTTGGTTCCCCAGACAAAAGGCTGATCCTTATGCGTAAGAGAGGTAAGCGGTACAGCTATCTTCGAGAATCCTTCAATAAATCATCGATAATAGGCCGCTAGTCCGAGAAAAGAGCGGACTTCAGACGGATTCTTAGGTGTAACCCAGCTCTTGACAGCTTCAATCTTTGCAGGGTCGACGTGAATGCCTTGACTTTTTACGATGTGACCCAGGAACTGAACTTCCTCCAACCAGAATTCACACTTGGAGAACTTGGCATAGAGTTGGTTCCCCTGGAGTAACTCGAGAACCAAACGTAGATGTTGCGCATGTTCGTTGTTCGATTTGGAATAAATCAAGACATCGTCGATGAATATGATGACGAAATGGTCGAGGTATGGTTTACACACGCGATTCATCAGATCCATGAAAACTGCTGGTGCGTTGGTTAAGCCAAAAGGCATGACAACGAATTCGTAGTGACCGTAACTAGTACGAAATGCGGTTTTGGGTATATCCTCCTCTTGAATACGTAGCTGGTGATATCCTGAATGCAGGTCGATCTTTGAGAAACATGTAGCGCCTTGTAGTTGATCAAACAAATCGTCCATGCGAGGTAGAGGATAGCGGTTCTTGATAGTTAACTTATTCAATTCCCGATAGTCGATGCACATCCTGAATGACCCGTCCTTCTTTTTGACGAAAAGGACTGGCACGCCCCAAGGAGAGGTGCTCGGGCGAATGAAGCCTTTCTCAAGTAATTCCTGGAGTTGGGTTGAGAGTTCGTGCATTTCGGACGTCGCAAGTCGGTAAGGTGCTTTAGCAATAGGGTTAGCTCCAGGAATGAGGTCGATACGAAAGTCAATATCACGACTTGGTGGTAATCCGGGAAGATCCTCTGGAAAAACATTAGGAAATTCTCGAACCACAGGAACGTCCTTCACTTCCTTCTTCTCTTTCTTTTCCTTCTCCGCTGCTACAACGTTAGCCAAGAAAGCCCTGTATTCCTTGCGGAGATACTTACTAGCTTGGACACAGGACATAAGTTTGAGCCCCTTTGAAGTAGTATCACCGTATACACACAATGAGTCACCATTCGCGAGCGAAAAACGAATCATCTTGTCGAATCATACAACTTCAGCATGGTTTTCTCGAAGAAAGTCCATGCCTACTATGACATCAAAACTTCCGAGTTGCATCGGAATAAGGTCAATTGGAAAGACGTGATTGTTGAGCTCGAGAGTACAATCACGGATAACGGAATTGACGGCGATGGTTCTTCCGGTAGCGACTTCAACATCGAATGCCGAGGAGAGTTGGGAACGTTTACGACTAAGGAGTTTCTCAAATTCGAGCGACACAAAGCAGTTATCGGCTCCAGTATCAAACAAACATGAAGCATAAATACCATTCACAAGGAACGTACCATTGACCATGTTGTTGTCGGCCTGGGCTTGACGCACGTTGAGGTTGAAAGTTCTGGCCCGTGCGGCCTGTTGTTGCTGCTGCTGTTGTTGTTGTTGCTGCTGTGGCTGCTGTTGCTGAGGCTCTTGCTTCACGACCCTGTTCGGGCACATGTTGGCGAAATGGTTCGGGTCGCCACATGCGAAGCAGGCTCTGGCTTTGACTGCGGGTGCCGGAGGAGCTTGTTGACCCTGTGGGGCAGTGAGTAGAGTTTGGTGAGCAGGAGCTTGTCGGATGCGGCAGTTAGCAGTAAAATGGCCGTATACGTTGCAGTGAGCACAATAACGGCAAGCAATGGCAGTTGGGTGGTGGTAGGTGCAAGTAGGGCCGAGTGGGTGTGGCCCAGTGTATGCACGCTTTGCAGGCGGTGCATTGGCCACAGGCGCCGCTACTTGATGCTGTTGAGCTGGTACAGCTTGAATTGGTGCAGCAGTGATCGCACAGTTCTTGTTGCTGGAGCTGTTCTTTCTCTTGTTCTTCCTCTTGTTGCTCGATGAGGTGGGTTCAGCAGTGGGTACGGCAGTGGTGGCTTGATGTAGATGTTTCGAAGTCTTATCCCAGACACCAGCCTTAACCCGCTTGTCATTGATTTCAACGGCCAGCAGATAGGTTTACTCGATCGTCGTAGTCTTAGCCGCTTGCACGAAATCAGCAACGCAGTCGGGCAGGGCCCGGATGTACTTCTTGATCGTCATGTCGGGAGTCTTGACTTGATCGGGACAGATAATGCTGAGCTGTTTGAAACGAGCAGTAAGGCCAGCATTGTCACCATCCTTTTGCTGTATGTGCCAAAATTCATCTTCTAGCTTTTGTCGTTCGTGAGGAGGGCAAAATTCCTCTAGCATCACTTCTTTGAGCTCGTCCCACGACAGACCGTAGGCTGCATCGTTCCCTCGCTTGTTCCTCTCGGCCGTCCACCAGTCTAATGCTCGGGACTGGAAAACGCCAGTAGCATTCAGAGTTCGAAGGTCACCAGGGCAACCACTCTGTCGCAGAGTAACCTCAATAGAGTCGAACCAGTGAAATAGTGCAGTGGGACCTCCTTCGCCAGTGAATTCTTTTGGCCCACAAGACTTGAATTGTTTGAAGCTGAAAGGCCTTGCGGCAGCTTTAGGAGCGTCGGTTCTTGATTCTTCAGACGATTTGCTGGCATTCTCATAGACATCACTCACAGCCTTTGCTACGCTTTTAGCGATGATGGAAGGAAGCCGTCTGTCTCTCTTCTCTTGTCGAGAAAGTGCATGACGGGATCCAGACGACATTGTCTGCAATAGACATCACCACGGAACTCAACACATTGTATTTGAATCTCACCTCACACGTTTACTACTTACTAAAGCTCAGTAACACGTACATTTGCGTACACACACATCACATAGAGTACACTTTCACATATACACTTAAGCACGTAGAGCACACAATCACATAACGCCTAAACATGTAGAGCATGTATTCACAAAACGCCTAAGCATGTAGAGCATAGATGCAACGAACACATACGCATTGAATCACTAGAAGCGGTCAGAAAACAGAAACCTATTATTCAAAGCTCATGATCGTTCGAGTATAGCGATCGCGTTTAGTATATTGATAGTGTAGTATAGCATAGGGTTGTCCAAAATTCGGCGATTTGTTAGCGATTTGAGATAGAAATGCAGTGCGCGTCGTGCGTGTCGATCGAAGTGAAAGCAAAATCGAGTAAATCTTCAAAAAATTAAACACATAAATAGGTAAAAGCACATAAAACACATAAAATCAACGAATTATCAGAGCGACAATTGCCGACTCCAAACACATAAATTGAGAATTAGATTGTCTGTGGCTACTAGACGTTGACTACCCAAAGTGATTCGACTATTCTCAACAGACTTGTCGTCCCACTTTGACTTTCGGGATCGGGTTTCTGCCTCAATTCTTGGGCATTCAACACGTACTCCCTGAGTTATACTAGTGAATCAGGTCGTTGGAGTTCGTCGAGGCTTTGGTGAGATGAATAAAAGTTATGAGCAAGTTGTCAAGGTTAGGGTTTCACCCCTAGCTTAGCAACTTCTTCCTTGTCTTAGCAAAATTGAGGAGATTATTCATCAAAATATGGATTTCACTCCTGATTTGGTATAATTCTCCTCGTTTGTTATAAAAAATAATGAGGAAATCGTTGATAAATCGATAAAATCGTTATTGACCAAACAATTTTTGTCGAGAGTTTGTGGTTTTCACACCTAATCCCAACGAAATCGTTTGACCCTATTTGAAAATTCGAGTACAGTGATAGCGAGAAATAGCTGGGTACAGTATGTAAGTTCGGTCTGTTGGTTCCTAACTATAGTCTAGGTCTCTAAGACATCGACCCGGACTAGGTTGAGTCTTTCCTAATTCCCTATAGTTATGGCTCTGATACCAATCTGTCACACCCCAACCGATGGCGGAATCATTGGGGCGTGGCACTGAGCAAAACAGATTGTCCAGAAGTTTCCATAACAATTATCAAAACTATTCAATTTAAATAATACGTCCCATACCGTGTCTCAAACAACAAAATAATTATTACAGACATAAATCCAGTCAAATATTCTGTTTCGACAACTCAGATTTTAAATAGACAGCAATTGTTTATCTGCTTCTAGAGATCCCTGATTCGTTATCTACAGACAACTATTTGTTGGGCTCTAGAGCGTTATTATAGCTTCAAATTCCTACCACTTATGCATCCTAAGCACCTGTCACATACGTTAAAATAAAGTCAATACATAAAATGTAAAGGTGAGCATACAAGTTTGATAATAGCATATAGAGTTCGAATTCGTTTACGCATAACCAGCACGTACACATAGTGAAATGAAGCACGTTAGTTATCGACATAGACCCATCGATACCAATGACTGCGGGTTGACTGCCCGGGGCAGTTCGCAATACATGATTACCACCGTAATCCATGCAAGTAAAAGATCCTTAACAACCCCTGTGTGAACGGGTGCTGAGTCCAAACTATAGTACTATCGTTGCTAAGGTAGGTAGACAACATTCCATGTGTAAACATAACAAACAAGCATTCATAAGCCACATATAACATGCATTAACGGTTAGCGTTCAAATAGTTGAGTAGTGTGAGAGTGGTAGTTTGAATATTCGTAACGTATGTAACACCCAAAAGTGCTTAAAGCCAAAAAGGGATCGAGTATACTCACATCGATTATGGATTGAAGGGAGCGCTTAGCGAGTGCGGTTAGCCTGAATAGATTCGGTAGCATAACGATAAGTGATTCGTAAAACGTCATAAGGTATGAAAGGGTCGGATAGGGGTTCGTTCGGATGGTAATTCGATCGAACATCAATTCGTGCGGGTAACAATCCGTTCGGGTGGTCATTCGATCGAATGGTAATCCGATCGAGTGACGATTCGAGTGGATTGTTTATTCCTATAAGAAGGATGTGTTTGTGTATGATGGTTTGACTTTTGAAGTTTTCCTTGTAGCATTTTGAAACAATGAAGTATCTCTATCTTTCAAGTCGGTCGATCGGATGACTAGTCGTGCGGATGGCAATTCGTTCGAATGGTCATCCGGTCGGACGTCGACTTCATGATGAGGTTACTTATTGAAAACAAGTTCACTACATAAGTGTCATTCGATCGGATGGCAATTCGATCGGATAACAATTCGTGCTATTGAATCATGTTGAAAATAGTTAAGTCTTTTAAAGTCTTAGTATCTCTTGATCCGAAGAGTAATCCTTTCAAGGGTCGTTCGATCGGATTGCAATTCGTTCAATATCCAAACTTTAATTAAGATTGTTTAAAGGTGGGACCCAAGTGTAATCCGTTCGGGTGGCAATTCGTTCGGGTAACCTACCCAGTCGAATGGTAATTCGATCGGTTGGCAATCCGCTCCGGTTGTCCTGTTCGTTCTACACTTGGTCGTTTTGAAGGTTTGTCATTATGTCGAGTCATTTTGACAACGTATTAGCCAACAAAACCCTTCGTTCGTCCCAGTTGACCAACCTGACCAGGAATCACCCTAGTCCGGCCGGTTACCGGCTAGAGACGGTTGTTCTTGACTAACCCGGAATCGGTAGTCTCGTGAGTAGAATCTAGATCTGAGCCAGTACAACACTAAGGGCGAGTAGGAGGCTAGATCAGAACCTGATTCTACCGGTTTTGAGTGTTTTAAGCGTAAAAAGAGTCGAAAGAAAGTTAAAACCATCTTTCAATCCTTTTTCACCACACTTGTGTCGAGATCTTTACAAGATCTTTGTGGAAATCGGTTAGATCTAAGTTGTTCTTAGTGGGTTGAGGTCAAAACATGAAGTTCTTGAAGAACACATGATGACGTCACCTTAGAACACCCGAAATCTGGTGATTTCACGGTTAAAAGTTAAGATTTAAAAGATAGAAAGGTGGAGGAGTGCGTGTAGATTAAGAAAGTACAAGATTTCGGACGAGATCTTACCGGAATCGAGAGAAATATGAGACAAGGTTGAGTTAAGCGTGCTGGTCGAACAGGGATTTCCAAAAGTGGAAAAGATGACAATGACAGGGGTATTTATAGGATGCCAAAAGAGGAAAGGGCTGTTCGGTCGGATAAGACATCGCCTGGGTGGCTGTTCGGTTGGATGGATATTCGATCGGATGGCACCTGTCATCCTTTACCAAGTGGCTATCCGGTCGGATGGCTATTCTACCGGATGGCACTTGGTTAGCGTGTTTGACGCGATGATTTTTGTTGATTCGATTTCGATTGCGATCGATGCGATACGATAGATTCTCCTAGTCAAATTACTTTCAGTCCCAAACACTCATATCTCGCATAATCTATTTTCCACCATTTATCTTAGTTCATTCACGATTCGGGTTTGATTGCCTTTCGAGTTTGATTTCGAGTTTCGATTGGGTTCGCTTGCTTATCACAACATAACATAAATAAACATGCACAGGTAACACGTAAAGCACACACACACGTATAATAACAAGTAAAATTCATAGCTCGAGTTGCGAGTAGAAGTCGATTCAATTAGCATAGCTTGATTATTGATTAGTTAACTTTTTCGCATTGTTACTTCCTGTATTTCACAGTCGTAAGTCGGTTGATTAACAGTTAACACACCTCAATTATTGCATTAACGACACTTACTCCACATAATACAAATAAAATAAAGAAATTTCTACGAGTCAAGTTGCGCGAAATCGGTCGTTGACTTTGACCTTGACTTTTACTTTCACTTATGAAAACACGGGGTGTTACATAAATCTTGTGGTTTGTTGCAAGGAACTAAGGAACTCCGGTTTGGTTTTGATCTTGATTGTGTAAGCTGGGGGGGGGGGGGACTAATGCTCTGTAAGTTGTTTTGTTGACTCTTTTCGATTTATTGGCAGCGATGACGATGGCGTGGCAAGGATGGTGGAGGATAGGTTTTTGAACCTGCAATCCCAATTTTGCAGCCATTATTATTGGAACCTCTGAGCTAAAACCCTTTTTTCAAGATCCACACTTGATTTTGAGTTTTGTTGTTGTTTTTTATATTTTTTTTTTCAGTTGATGATGATAAGTTCAATCTATCTGAGACATCTACTGATTTGAGATTTTTGGGTGAGTTTGTTTGTTAAGATTCTCAAATTTCGTAATCGGTGGGTCGGGGGGCATAAGATGTTTTGCGTAAAAAAAATTGCCTTTTAAAAAAGTTTTTGTATAAAAGATTTAAACCGTAAAAATTTTTTCGTAAAAAAAAATTGCAAATTTTTTTTTTGTAAAATAAAGGTTAAAACCGTAAAAAAGTTTTTCGTAAAAATTTTTGTTCTTTGTAAAAAAATATTTTTTTGTAAAAAAAAGTTTAAAACCGTAAAAATGTTTTCGTAAAAAAAGTTTTTCGTAAAAAAAGTTTTAAAATCGGGGTCGTAAAAAAGTTTAAACCGACAAATAAAATGTTTTTTCAGTTGGGGCCGTAAAAAATGTTTTAAAACCGGGTCGTAAAAAACTTTTTTAAAACTGTAAAAAACGAGGCGTAATAACGGGGCGTAAATAATCCGGGTTGTAAAAAAATGTTTTAAAACCGGGTCGTAATTTTTTTTAAACTGTAAAAAAACGGGGCGTAATAACTAGGATGTAAAAACGAGGCGTAAATAAAACGGGGGGGGGGGGGGTAAAAAAAATTTAACCCGTAAAAACGGGGCGTAAAATTTTTTTAATCCCGTAAAAAACGGGGCGTGAAAAAAATGGTTTTTTTTGTAAAAAAAAATTGTTTTTGTTAAAAAATCTGAATTTAAAATGGTTTTTAATAAAAAATCTGATTAAAAAAAACAAGTAATATAATAAGACAAAAAAGGTAATAAAAAACAATAAAGACAATAAGACAAAAAAGAGTAAATTTACTAAGGGGGAGACTATTTGCACACTTGGAGTGTAGATAGTTAGCCTAAAAAGGGCTTTTTTGTCCTATATGCACACCCTGCAGTGTCGAGCTGTGGCCAAAGCGCGACGTTTTGGTCCGGTCAACCCGAGAAAGACTTACGGGTGTCTGATGGGTCTGTTGACCAGGCCAAAACGCCGAGCTTTGGCTGCGTTTTGGTCCTGTCAACCAGACACCCGGTCAGTCTTTTGTTTGGTTGACAGGACCAAAACGCGGCCAAAGCTCAGCGTTTTCATCTGGTCAACAGACCCGTCAGACACCCGTCAGTCTTTTGTCTGGTTGACCGTACCAAAACGCCGCGCTTTGGCCACAGCTCGACACTACAGGGTGTGCATATAAGACAAAAAAGCCCCCTTTTGGTATGCATATAGGCAGCACACCCTTTACTAAAGTATCCTTATTGCATTAAAATATTAAAAACATAATAAGACAAAAAAGATTTAATATTATTTTTAATTACTTTTAATTTCATCCATTCATCTCTAAGATCCAATTGTTGGAAAGTGGTTTTCACGATTTTCACAACTTGATGTGGTTTTCATTTTAACCGACCCATATATATATATATATAGAGAGAGAAAAAGTGTATTGTACAAAATGGCTTAACGTGTGCTACGTACACGATGTGAAATCGCATGTTATAAAATAGGATGGATGAAATCGCATGTGATCATTTTTGATGAAATCGCATGTTGTTTTTTTGTAACAATTTCGCATGTGATAATTTTGATGAAATCACATGTTATTTTTTTGTAACAATTTTGCATGTGGTAATTTTGATGAAATCGCATGTTAAAAAACCAACATGCGAAATTGTTACAAAAAAACCAACATGCGATTTCAATGTGGGATGGAGATCTGACAGTTGAGTTGATCGCGTACGTAATGTAGGATAAGGACTCTTGTACGTTAACCTAACTCTCTCTCTCTCTCTCTCTCTCTATATATATATATATATATATATATATATATATATATATATAGAGAGAGTGATAGAGAGAACGGTGAAAAGTGTGAGAACGCTAAGAACGGATCTTGGCCGGCTACGTGGTATAGCGCTCTAAATTATGTGCGGGGATACGATTGTCATTGTCCACTTCCCGCTAAACAATGGTGTTATGATTCCGTTGCCCAAAAAAATTAAATAGAAATGACGTTTTCATCTTTATGCTAGTTTATATGGCGTTTTTTAAAAAGGTATTTTTTATGAATGGTGTTTATGTTTTAATGGCGTTCTATTGATATCCAACAGATATGGCGTTATTGTGTTTTTTTACTTGTTTTAATTTAGTTTTTTAACCCTTTTCTAATGTTGTTTATGTTTTAAATGGTTACTATTTGTTAATTATTCTAATCATGGCGTTTTCATTGATTTGCACAAATGTGATAGAAAATCACACAACCAAACATGTAGATGTAATAATCTAAAAGAGTAAAACACAATAGTCAATATTAAAATTTTACAATCCATGGCGTTTAAGCTAATCTACATAATTTGTCATCCTTTGTACTATTCTCTTGTCCGTTGTGTCAAACATTTCATGTATTTTTTGTCCCCCTAAAGCCAAGAATTTTGTTACACATTTTGTCAATTGTGTTCTGTTTTCATTTTCGCTATGAAGCAGGATTTTTCCAATGTATTTCACCCTTAGTTCATTTAGTTGTCTTTGTTGTAGTTGATTTGGGGCATCTTCTTTTGCCAAACAACATCTCCAACCAGCTATATCCCCCATGTATGTTTCCATATGCCTCATTGCGAAAATCCCACAGTCGAGCATGTTAGACGTTGTCCTCCAATCCATCTGTTGTCTGACAATCTTCGCCTTACTCATGATCTTATGCTTTGGGTGTTTTTTAATACGCAAGTAGTTTACAAAAGCATTGTGCTGTAGTTTCACATTTTTCTTGCATATATTAGTTTGGCGTTTTGTCAACATAGTTCCTATATACAAAGTTTTTAAGATACTTACCAACCTTCCCACCCATCCTTCATACTTGTCTTTGATGCTGACGTCATCCCCTGCACCGCTGTTGTCCAATACATCAACTCTTTCGTGTTTTATGTTGAAACAGACAATATAGAAATGTCTTTCCCATATTATTGGCATGAAGACCAGTTCATAATCTTTGATGGTTTTATTTTTCTTGTCTCCTTTGAAACGTGTATTTTTCAGAACAGTTTCCATGTTTCTGTTGAATTCTTTGTTTCGTGTATTTTCTTTTTTCGCTTCATCATATGCCAGAGTATTTTGTAATATTTAGTACCACATTTTAAACAACAAAACAATGTCCTATTATAATTTTATCAATTAAATATAGCAAAAGAGTTACCAATAGTAATTCTGAATAAACTTGAGGGTGATTCTGGAGCCTTGTATCTTTCTTCATCGTTCAGGATATGTGCCCAACATAGAATAATTGAGACGTGTGCTTGAAATCCTGGTTTCATGCTCTCACAAATCACCCTCATGAGAAACTTTTCTCCCATCTTGAACACCTCAGTCCTAAAAAAACATCATTTGGCGTTTTAGTTATACAAACTCATTCTATTATAATACATGGCGTTTTGAGTGTTTTTACATGCATATTCAAGTAAACGTTATAAATGGAAAGTTTGGTGTTTTATTTTGAGAGAAGTGTACATACTCGTAATCGCCGTATCCAGAGAAGATGTATGTTGAAAGGTTATTTTCAGGGTTTGTCCATGGTTCATGTATAATCACTTGCCTCCTTAAATAAGGTGACAAACATGCCCTGCTCAATTTCTTATCTCTCTTCTCCTCTTCAGCCACGGTCTTTTTGTTTATATTTTTATCTTCTTCATCGTCTTTATTAGCTTTTTCATCACTAGGCAACTCTTCAGGGTTTAAATTTATATTTTCTTGCATCAACTTTGTGATGTCTGGAGTTTTGTCCTCATCACCTTTCTCCTGCACATCTGACCTATTTGGCGTTTTTAGTGGTGATGTGTTGATGGCGTTTTCATCTTGGGGTTTATTGGGTGTCTCTTACTCTTCAAAAGTTTTCAAGAGGTTTTTCCCAGCTGTAGATGGTGGCTGCTCATATGGCGTTTTATCAAACACTACACCATGTTGGTCAACACTTTTGTTTACCATCTCCCCTTCAGTTTTTTCTAGTTCAGTGATGAATGCCTGACTGTATTGTGTTTCTGTCGTGGGGATGTTTGGTGTCTTATCAAATACAGGCATTTTTGGGGTCTCTTCAGCAGGTTGCAGATGTTTTTTTATTGCTTTAACCACATCATCCACCATCCTTGAATTATCAAGACCTTCTTTTATATCAATCATTTGTTTTAGATCTTGTCCTGGCAGCTCCAAAATCTCAGCAATATTCCTTTTAATTATTTTTCCCCATTGTATCTCGAAAAGTGATATTCAAGTATCTTGAAATCACAACTCCATATCTCAATATCGTTTACGTTTATATCTTCATCTGATAATATAGTATCCTCATCATCATATATGGGGGCTGTTGTAGCAGTCGAGGGTTCGACGTTTTGTTCTCCGGCCATATTCCTTTCTTTTTCTACTCTCGTATCCCCTTCTCCTTCTCATTCTCCTTCTCCATCCCCTTTACCATTCCTTTCCGACTCCCCTTCCTCTTCTTCTTTTCCTTCTCCTTCCCCTTTTCCTTCTCCTTCTCTTTTTCTTTCATTTTCAACTTCAATGGCATTTTCATGAACTTTTTCCACTTCAATGGCGTTTTCATCAACTGTTTCCACTTCAATGGCGTTTTCAATTCCAGCCATCTCTTTCTCCCCTTCTTCTTCATTTTCACCTCATCCTTCTCCTTCTTCTTAATTTTCAAATTCTTTGGCGTTTTCATCAACTGTTTGCACTTCAATGGCGTTTTCTATTCCAGCCATCTCTTTTTCCCCTTCTTCTTCATTTTCACCTCCTAGTACCACCTCATTTTCAACCTCAGTTTTATGTTTACCTTCTTCTCTTTCAGCTGACACTTCTTTGGCATTTTCATCAACAAATTTTGAGATGTTCTCCAACAATGTCATACATTGTGAGTATTTAATGTGTACCAGGAGGCTGTTTGGGTATTCAGTCTTTGACTGTTTTAACAATGTGCTCATTTTATTGTAACAGTCTTCTAATTCTTTGTATGCCACATCCAATTTATCAACCATTTCCTGTTAAATTAAAAAAAAGGATTTTGTTAAATTAAAAAAAAGGATTTTGTTAAATTTATCAACCATTTCCTCTTCAGGTTCATTGTTTTGTTCTTCTTCATCAGCAAAAATGTTGTCATACTGTGTTACTCCTCTGACAAGAGCATGGTTCCCTGATGCAAAAACTTCAAACATCATTTCCTGGCTTTCTCTATCCTCATTCACCATCCCTTGAAGCGAAGACTCTTCATCCTCATTATCCTCATTCTCATTCTGATTTTCATCATTGATGTCCATGGCGTTTTGCACAACAGGGTGGAGCCCAATATAATCATAATGATCATCATTATCAAAACCATCATCATCATCATCATCATCATCATCATCATCATCATCGTTATCAGCATGCTCATCAACGTTGTGAACATCATCTTCATCTTCATTCTCAACATCATCACCATCAGCTTTATCATCAACAACATCCTGCATTTTTCTTGTTTTTTTGGGTTTGCCTTCCTTAGCCTTTTTGACTTTTTTCCTTTTTACTTCATTGCCAACAAGGCGTTTTGCCATTGTGCTCTCAAACAAGTCAAGAGTATCTGTTGTAACCCACTCAATTGGGTATCCTACTTTTCGGTCCCATTTTTTCCTATTGTAAGCATCGTTCACCAAGGAAACCTATAACAAAATAGATTTTTCAAATGACAGATATTTTTTGGCATTTTAATGACACACAAATGATATATGTTATATAGGGAAATTTTATTCTTACCGCAAGTGTCACACCCCAACCGATGGCGGAAACATCGGGGTGAGGCACTGAGCGAAACAGATTGTCCAGGACAAATCCATAACAACTAAATTACCAAATAATTAACATTATGTACCATACCATAACTTATCAAATAAAGCAGTTATTACAAACATAGTTATCTCAAGACAAATCATAGTTCCGACAACTCAAAATATTAATTGTTTGTTTCTAGACTCCCCTAGACTTGATTCCATGACATCAAGCAATCCTAGCATCTTAAACACCTGCCACATACGTTAAAATAGAGGTCAATACACATAGTGTAAAGGTGAGCATACAAGTTTAATAGTATAATAGATAGCGAAAGCGGTTTACGCTTAACCAGCACGTAACATGTTGAAAAGTGAAGCTAGCAGGTTATCGACAATGAAATATGCACAGACATGACTGCAAGTTGTAGAATGTGCAACACATATCACCATTGTGACATGTGAAGTAAAACCCTTAACAAACCCTGTCCATGATAGGTGCTGAGTCCAAACTTGTCACACCCCCAAAATCCACTTGCGGAGTACTACTGCTTGGAGGCGTGACTGACCAGGATCCAGCCACCAATTATACTGAGCGTTGATTAATAGTAAAAGTATTCACCAACCATAGTAGTTAGTAAACACCATATTTTTAAAGTTCTAAAAGTTTAAGTTCAAATGGTAGTTTAAACAAACAGCGGAAGCATAAACCAAACAGTTTCAAACAAAGTTCATTGTTCAAGATTATTTGAAACCCAACACACGGGTTAAGACGACCACTACATATCCCCAAGCTGCAAGCTCCTGATTCACTGGTTACCTGCAAAGCATGCAGTAGGGTGTCAACAGAAATGTTGGCGAGTTCACGAGATGTCCAGTTTTAGCTTTTCAAAAGAAAATGTAGGTTGTTTAGGTAAAGCATTTATAATCACGTCATGGGGAGCTACCCCATATGAAAGCTACTAAACTGATGTTACCGAAACTGTTGACGAGAAGATTTTGTGCCCCAGGTCAATGTCTATCGTCATTGACCGAGATGCAAGGTCTATAGTTCATGCCCGATCTCCCCCGGTCACGGTGTGAGGTTGTCAAACCTAATAGCGCTATCAACTAATAATCCGTTCGCCCCCGGCGATTAATCGGTACTATAAGCAGGGACTTGATGTGATAGAGATTCGTTTAGTGTTGCTAGTTGTGATTTATAAATAATACCCAAACGTATTTCCCCCGGATGTAGTAGTACAAGAGTACCGTTTGTATATTCCCCCGGAAATCATTAGTTTGAAAACATTATTCAGTTTGTTCGTGTCCCTCCCTGGGACGCATGCTTTTAGTGTGTGAACTCACCTTGGGTTGCTCGGCAGGTTAGTTTACTTGGTTAAGTATGCTGGTCACCACGTCCTAAATGGTTACCAGTATAGGTCAGGTTCGGACATAAGTAATCACGTATATCTACACATAGCTAACACATTGAAGGCACAACATATGATTAACAGTAAATCAGCACATGGCATATTTGCATAGATACAAGCCCAGAACATATTTGTCACATAGTCCAGTTAAACAGAAGCCCAAACAGAATACACTAAGGCCCAATAACTAAGGTAGTCATGCCCGGTCGAGACCATGCGGTTTTGACTCGAGAACATACGGTCTCGAGTCGCAACCAAGGGATTTTGAATTGTGAATGGCTGGTCTCGAGTGGTGTATACGGTCTCGGGTTGTTATGGTTGGTTTCGAGTCGCAATCAGGCAGTCTCGAGTCGTCACGGTTTGGTTTCGAGTCGCAATCACGTAGTCTCGAGTAGTCACGGTTTGGTTTCGAGTCGCAATCACGTAGTCTCGAGTCGAGACAGGAGGTCTCGACTCGCACACCTGATGAACCAGACCTTCTAGAACCTGACCGATGTACTATCCAATGGAATTTAGATTCCATGCAAATTGTGTACTACCCCCAATAAACATGTTTTCTTGTCTATGCCCCAATCCAAACGGATCAAACACACCATATTCAAATGTTCATCTCACATTCAACATTGTTCATCATATGTTCATATCACATTTGGCACATATTCATAAGGTTCTTCATGAGATCACTCAAACATGAAATATAAAGATTAAGCAAATCTTGCATCATCTTATTGAACACACATTTGTCCCAAAACATCTAGCATAAATCGGATAACAAGATCATACCACATAAATCGGATAACATAAATCGGATTAACCAAATTATCTAACAAAACATCTAACATGGATCGGATAGCCTAATCATTTTCCCTACAAAAACACCTTAACAAGACATTATCATACCATAGCTCACACACATTATTCATCATATTACCAAGTCACCAATCATACAAGAATTCATACAACAAGACCTCTAAACTAATCATGCATCTTAATCATTAAATTTTCTTAGCATCCATTGAAACACTAACCGGTTCCAAAGTGTGGAGGTGTGTAGGGATTCACCGAGGTCCGCGAGCCCTTCCTTAGCCGATGGTGATTCCGAGAAGAAAAGAGGAGGGTGTTGGTGGAGCCTTTAGGGTTTTAGTGATTGAAGGAATGTAGGAGAGTGTGGGTGAGTGTGGGAGAAAGTTTGGTGCAATGGGGGTTAATGAGGCTTTATACTCATCCCAAGTTAGTGCACCCTAATGGGAGCCGAGTGGGCTTAGGGAGGTGCACGGCCCAACCGGCCCAGTCGCTCACTCGAGACCGAATGGGCTTCGAGTCGGATTCATGGTTTCGGTTCACTTATATATATATTACACACACATAGTTTAATACAAGCATCACCTAATACTTCAAGAAAATTCGCAAATCTTCATTTAATAACATATATATATATATATATATATATACGCACTAAATAATTTACAAGGTGTTTGTTCGGAAAAACCTAGAGTGTCACATTATCCCCAAGTTTTAAGAACTTTCATCCCGAAAGTTAAGGCAGCCACTGAGAAGCTAGTGTAAATGAGAATGTCTCAACGGGGTGTCACATCATCCCCCCGTTAGTTTGGAATTTCGTCCCGAAATTCGGTTGTAGGTTCAGTGCTGGGAGTTTCATTTGGGAACAACTGGGGATACTTGCGCTTCATCTGGTCTTCCCGCTCCCAGGTGAACTCTGGGCCACGACGTGAGTTCCAACGAACTCGCACGAGAGGTATCTGGCTACGTTTGAGGGTTTTGATCTCGCGATCCGTGATCTCAATCGGTTCCTCTGTAAAGTTTAGCCGCTCGTCAATAGTGAGTTCCTTGAAAGGAATGATGAGTGTTTCGTCTGACAGACACTTCTTCAGATTAGACACGTGGAAGACGTTGTGCACAGCACTCAGTTCTTCAGGCAGATTCAGTCTGTAAGCGGCCTTACCGATCTTTTCGGTAATTTCAAAGGGTCCGACATATCTCGGATTTAGCTTGCCCCGTTTTCCAAAACGAACCACACCCTTCCAGGGTGAGACTTTAAGTAGAGCCCGTTCACCAACCTGGAACTCTAGTGGCTTCCTATCCTTATCCGCGTATCTCTTCTGACGGTCACGAGCTGCCGCCATGCGTTGCCTAATCTGGGCAATCTTTTCTGTAGTGTCAACTACATGCTCCGGGCCTGTGATCTGGCTGTCACCAACCTCCGCCAAGCAGAGAGGCGATCGGCATTTACGACCGTACAATGCCTCAAAGGGTGCCGCCTGAATGCTGGTGTGGTAGCTGTTGTTGTAGGAGAATTCCACTAACGGTAGGTGTTTCTCCCAATTTTTTCCAAAATCGATCACACATGCCCTAAGCATGTCTTCGAGGGTTTGGATGGTGCGTTCCGATTGCCCATCCGTTTGCGGATGATAAGCGGTGCTCATGTCTAAACGTGAGCCAAAAGATTTATGCATAGCTTGCCACAACTCAGAAGTAAAACGTGCGTCTCGATCGGAAATAATAGAGGTTGGCACTCCATGCTTCGAAACCACTTCCTTTAAGTATACCTCTGCTAAGGTGGAGAACTTGTCCGTCTCTTTAATAGCCAAGAAGTGGGCAGATTTAGTTAGTCGATCTACTATCACCCAAATGGTGTCATTTCCACGTTGAGACCTAGGCAAGCCGGTAACGAAGTCCATGGAAATTTGCTCCCATTTCCACTGTGGGATCTCTGGTTGTTGGAGTAGGCCTGATGGTTTCTGATACTCCGCCTTGACTCTTGCGCAAGTTAAACATTTTCTGACATAGGTTGCTATGTGGGCTTTCATACCAGGCCACCAATAGGTAGTCCTCAAGTCGTGGTACATCTTATCCGAACCCGGATGTACTGAGTAACGGGACTTATGGGCTTCATCCATCACAAGGTCACGTAAATTTCCATAAAGCGGAACCCATATGCGTCCGGCTACGTAGTAAGCACCGTCTTCTTTTTATTCCAATCGTTGTCTCGATCCTCGTAGGGACTCAGCCCTGATGTTCTCGGCTTTCAATGCTTCAACCTGAGCATTTCGAATCAGATTAGGGAGGTTCGAGTGGATAGTGAGCTGTAAGGCACGAACACGCTTGGGTTTGGTCTCCTTTCTGCTGAGGGCATCAGCTACCACATTAGCCTTGCCTGGGTGATATTTAATTGCACACTCGTAGTCATTTAGGAGTTCGACCCATCGGCGTTGCCGCATATTCAACTCCTTTTGTTCCATTATGTGCTGGAGACTCTTGTGATCAGTGTAAATCGTGCACTTGGTGCCGTACAAGTAGTGTCTCCAAAGCTTGAGCGCGAAGACCACAACTCCAAATTCTAAGTCATGCGTCGTGTAGTTCCGTTCGTGGATCTTGAGTTGTCGTGAAGCGTAAGCAATAACCTTCTCGCGTTGCATCAACACGCAACCAAGCCCTTGAATAGAAGCATCGCAGTAAACAACAAAGTCGTCGGTACCTTCAGGTAAGGAAAGGATAGGAGCACTACAAAGATTTTTCTTTAGTTCCTGGAAGGCAGATTCCTGAGCATTACTCCATTTGTAAGCAACACCCTTCTGAGTGAGGGTCGTAAGTGGTTGAGCGATCTTAGAAAATCCCTTGATGAATCTTCGATAGTATCCTGCCAATCCCAAGAATTGGCGGACTTCGGTCGGAGTCTTAGGTACAGGCCAATTCTTAATGGATTCGACCTTAGCGGGGTCGACATGAATCCCTTCCTGATTGACGATGTGCCCAAGGAAATGGACTTCTCTAAGCCAGAAATCACATTTCGAGAATTTGGCGTACAGTTGCTCATTGCGAAGAAGTTCGAGTATAAGATGCAGGTGTTGTTCATGCTCCTCTTGGCTCTTCGAGTAGATTAAGATGTCGTCAATAAACACAATTACGAACTTGTCGAGGTAGGGTTTGCATACTCGGTTCATGAGATCCATGAAGATCGCAGGTGCGTTGGTCATTCCGAAAGGCATAACAAGGAATTCGTAATGACCATAGCGGGTTCTGAAAGCAGTCTTAGAGATGTCCTCATCGCGGACTCTCAGCTGGTGATAACCCGATCGCAGATCGATCTTGGAATAATAGCTCGACCCTTGCAGCTGGTCGAACAGGTTGTCGATACGGGGATGTGGGTAACGATTCTTGATGGTAACCTTGTTCAGTTCGCGGTAATCAATGCACATTCGGAATGTGCCATCTTTCTTTTTGACGAAGAGCACTGGGGCTCCCCAGGGTGATGAGCTAGGACGGATAAAACCTTTGTCCAAAAGTTCTTGTAGTTGAGTAGAGAGTTCCTTGAGTTCCACGGGAGCTAGACGATAGGGTGCACGAGCTATAGGTGCTGCTCCGGGAGCTAGCTCGATGTGGAATTCGACCTGACGGTGAGGAGGAAGTCCAGGTAGTTCTTCCGGGAATACCTCAGGATAGTCGCGTACAACTGGAAAATCTTCAATCCTGTTTTCCATTTTCTGTGTGTCGGCAACGAGTGCTAAGATAGCGGTGTGCCCCTTTCGCAGACACTTCTGGGCTTTTAAGAATGAAATGATGCCTGTGACTTCTCCGCTCTTGTCGCCTTGAACTATAAGAGGGTTGCCAAGGGGACGGGGGATGCGAATAGCTTTCTCTTGGCAGAGGATTTCAGCTCGATGTTTGGATAACCAATCCATACCAACAATGACGTCGAAGCTTCCAAGAATGATGGGGAAGAGATCGATACGGAAGGTCTGACCAGACAACTCTAATTTGCAATTACGAATTACGTGTGAGGCCTCGAGGTTTCTACCATTAGCTATTTCGACGATGTGCTTAGAGCTTAACGGCGTAAGGGTGGACTTAAGTTTCTTACTAATACGTAGGGATACATAACTAGCATCGGCTCCGGAATCAAATAGTATGGAAACATAACGATCATTAAGGAGGAACTTACCCGCTACAACGTCGGGGTCATTCCTTGCTTCTCCAGCTCCAATCACAAAAGCCCTTCCTCTTGCACCATTCCCAGCATTGTTGGCGTTGTTGTTGTTATTCCCCGCACCCTGATTGGGGTTGTTCTGGTTTAACTGAGGACAATTCTTCTTAATGTGCCCCTCAGCTCCGCATTGGAAACAACCTTTGATGTTCCCATGCTGCTGCTGCTGCTGTGGTTGATTTTGCCTTGCGGGGTGAGGGCTCCTACAATCCTTGGCCTCATGTCCCATCTTGTTGCACCTCTGGCACTTGTTCTTCGCGCAGGGCCCATTGTGATGTCGATTGCACTTGTTACATTTGGGGAGATGGCCCTGGTAGCCACCCTGCTGCTGAGGGCCCTTGTTATTTTCAGTCCTCCTTTGCTGAGCCGGGGCTTGAGTAGAGTTAACATCCTTACCCTGGTTTCCATCCCACTTTCGTTTGTTGTCATTAGAAGTTCCAGTAGTAGCACTAATCCTCTGGGGCAACTTGCCCTCTTCCACAGCCTGATTGGTGAGTTTGTGAGCAAGACGAACCACAGGCTGTATGGTGTTGAGGTTGGCTGAGGTCAAATGGCTCCGAATTTCTGGGACCAAGCCTTTGATGTACAATTCGATCCTTCAATACATAGGTCGGGACATGTTTGGGCAAAGTGCAGCATAGTCGTTGGACTGCTTGGTGTAGGTCTCAATCTCCGACCCAACCATCTTGAGCGCGTAGTACTCGTTCTCGAGTTTGTGGATGTCATCCCTGTGACAGTACTCCTCTTTGATCATGTCCTTGAAATCTTCCCATGCAGTAGCATTAGCAGTTTCCAGACCAAGCATCTGAATCTGCGCTTTCCACCATGAAAGCGCGTTTCCCTCAAGCGTACCAGTCGCGAACTTAACCCAGTTAGCAGGGGGACACTCGCAGACAGCAAAGACAGCTTCGGCCTTTTCAATCCAGTGTAGAAGGCCTATGGCACCTTCAGTGCCGTTAAAAGGGAGAGGCTTGCCATCCATGAAAGTTTTGAAAGTACAGACACGTGGCTGTGCAGGCGCAGGCTGACCTCCAGGGTGAGCTGCGAAGGCTGCAGCCACCGTGTTGAGCAAGTTAGTGAATTGAGCCTGAGTCATGTTAACGCTTCCTCTTCCGCGTCCACTCATTGTCTTCATAACCAGAAAACACAGTATGAGTGTGATGTCGTAACGTAGCGAGAGTGAGATAGGAGAGGGATGTGTATCTATCTAACTAGGCACACTAGTATGTATAGTAGAGCAGTCAATATAAGATAAATAAGCAAGTAAACACAAGTCCGAGCTACGAGGTCTAACATGTTGAGTCTTGCCCTTGGAGTGTAGTGTCGTCACGAGTCACGGGTTATAGTCTGGTTTTTCTAAAAAAGACTCTTCTTTTTAAAACCAAGTTCACTATAACCAATGGCTCTGATACCAATCTGTCACACCCCCAAAATCCACTTGCGGAGTACTACCACTTGGAGGCGTGACTGACCAGGATCCAGCCACCAATTATACTGAGCGTTGATTAATAGTAAAAGTATTCACCAACCATAGTAGTTAGTAAACACCATATTTTTAAAGTTCTAAAAGTTTAAGTTCAAATGGTAGTTTAAACAAACAGCGGAAGCATAAACCAAACAGTTTCAAACAAAGTTCATTGTTCAAGATTATTTGAAACCCAACACACGGGTTAAGACGACCACTACATATCCCCAAGCTGCAAGCTCCTGATTCACTGGTTACCTGCAAAGCATGCAGTAGGGTGTCAACAGAAATGTTGGCGAGTTCACGAGATGTCCAGTTTTAGCTTTTCAAAAGAAAATGTAGGTTGTTTAGGTAAAGCATTTATAATCACGTCATGGGGAGCTACCCCATATGAAAGCTACTAAACTGATGTTACCGAAACTGTTGACGAGAAGATTTTGTGCCCCAGGTCAATGTCTATCGTCATTGACCGAGATGCAAGGTCTATAGTTCACGCTCGATCTCCCCCGGTCACGGTGTGAGGTTGTCAAACCTAATAGCGCTATCAACTAATAACCCGTTCGCCCCCGACGATTAATCGGTACTATAAGCAGGGACTTGATGTGATAGAGATTCGTTTAGTGTTGCTAGTTGTGATTTATAAATAATACCCAAACGTATTTCCCCCGGATGTAGTAGTACAAGAGTACCGTTTGTATATTCCCCCGGAAATCATTAGTTTGAAAACATTATTCAGTTTGTTCGTGTCCCTCCCTGGGACGCATGCTTTTAGTGTGTGAACTCACCTTGGGTTGCTCGGCAGGTTAGTTTACTTGGTTAAGTATGCTGGTCACCACGTCCTAAATGGTTACCAGTATAGGTCAGGTTCGGACATAAGTAATCACGTATATCTACACATAGCTAACACATTGAAGGCACAACATATGATTAACAGTAAATCAGCACATGGCATATTTGCATAGATACAAGCCCATAACATATTTGTCACATAGTCCAGTTAAACAGAAGCCCAAACAGAATACACTAAGGCCCAATAACTAAGGTAGTCATGCCTAGTCGAGACCATGCGGTTTTGACTCGAGAACATATGGTCTCGAGTCGCAACCAAGGGATTTTGAATTGTGAATGGCTGGTCTCGAGTGGTGTATACGGTCTCGGGTTGTTATGGTTGGTTTCGAGTCGCAATCAGGCAGTCTCGAGTCGTCACGGTTTGGTTTCGAGTCGCAATCACGTAGTCTCGAGTAGTCACGGTTTGGTTTCGAGTCGCAATCACGTAGTCTCGAGTCGAGACAGGAGGTCTCGACTCGCACACCTGATGAACCAGACCTTCTAGAACCTGACCGATGTACTATCCAATGGAATTTAGATTCCATGCAAATTGTGTACTACCCCCAATAAACATGTTTTCTTGTCTATGCCCCAATCCAAACGGATCAAACACACCATATTCAAATGTTCATCTCACATTCAACATTGTTCATCATATGTTCATATCACATTTGGCACATATTCATAAGGTTCTTCATGAGATCACTCAAACATGAAATATAAAGATTAAGCAAATCTTGCATCATCTTATTGAACACACATTTGTCCCAAAACATCTAGCATAAATCGGATAACAAGATCATACCACATAAATCGGATAACATAAATCAGATTAACAAAATTATCTAACAAAACATCTAACATGGATCGGATAGCCTAATCATTTTCCCTACAAAAACACCTTAACAAGACATTATCATACCATAGCTCACACACATTATTCATCATATTACCAAGTCACCAATCATACAAGAATTCATACAACAAGACCTCTAAACTAATCATGCATCTTAATCATTAAATTTTCTTAGCATCCATTGAAACACTAACCGGTTCCAAAGTGTGGAGGTGTGTAGGGATTCACCGAGGTCCGAGAGCTCTTCCTTAGCCGATGGTGATTCCGAGAAGAAAAGAGGAGGGTGTTGGTGGAGCCTTTAGGGTTTTAGTGATTGAAGGAATGTAGGAGAGTGTGGGTGAGTGTGGGAGAAAGTTTGGTGCAATGGGGGTTAATGAGGCTTTATACTCATCCCAAGTTAGTGCACCCTAATGGGAGCCGAGTGGGCTTAGGGAGGTGCACGGCCCAACCGGCCCTGTCGCTCACTCGAGACCGAATGGGCTTCGAGTCGGATTCATGGTTTCGGTTCACTTATATATATATTACACACACATAGTTTAATACAAGCATCACCTAATACTTCAAGAAAATTCGCAAATCTTCATTTAATAACATATATATATATATATATATATATACACACTAAATAATTTACAAGGTGTTTGTTCGGAAAAACCTAGAGTGTCACATTAACATATATATATATATATATATATATATATATGTATATATATATAGTACTATGGTTGCTAAGGTGTCAAGCAATAATCATTGTGCAAACATAACATACAGGCATTCATCGAGTAACACGTATAACATGCATTAACGGTCAGCGTATAAAAGTGTATGCGTTGTGTGTCGATTGTGATTGGAAATAAGTAACGTATGTAACACCCAAAAGTGCGTAAAGCAAAAAGGGTTCGAGTATACTCACAGATCGTGTTTAATGAGTAAACATAGTCTTGGATTGAATGGAGCGCTGGAGAGTTCGCCTGATTACAGAACGATGGCATAAGCGATGGACGGTGCGTTAAACGACGTGTCGGTGAGCTGAGTGACGAAGGGTCATCTGATCGGATGACAATCCAGACAGATGGTCATCCGGACGGATGACCATTTGGTCGGATGGTCACTCGTTTGAGATGGATGTGTTTGTGTATGATGTGACTTTGAATTTTTCGTTGTAGCATTTTTAAATGAGAGAAGTATCTCTACCTTTCAGGTCGTCCGACCGAACGGTCATTCAGTCGGATGGTCGTTCGATCGGATGGCGTTCCGATCCAAGTGGGATGTTTTAACGTCTAAGTCTCCTGATGGAATAGTCATTCGATTGGATGGTCATCCGATCGGATGACTATTCGTTGGAAACTGATAATTCTTTGAAGTTTTTACAAAAAATTGATTAAGTGTTGAAAACCACAAGTCGTCCGATCGGATCGTCGTTCGATCGGATTGCTATCCGATCGGACGACAATCTGTTTGGTAACCTCTTCGTTTTGAAATCTTGTAAAATCTGTTAAGTTTAGAAAGTTTTGCGGTTTAACTGGGATGGTATGACAACGTATTAAACAACGGAAACCCCATCAACTCCAAGTCATCTGATCGGTTGGGAATCACCCCGTCCGATCAGTTAACTGTTCTTGACGGTTGTTCATGTTCAACCCGTTAGGTTGGTCATCTCTTCGATAGAAATCCTTTCTCAAACCGGCATTTCACTAGAGAATGAGTAGAAGGCCTTAATGAACTCAGATTCTATCAGTTTTGAGTAAAAAGTTAAGAGTTTTCTAGAAAAGTGGAAATCAGTTGGAAAATGTTTAGTTTTAGGCGAAATGAGTGTTTAAACATGTTGAAATCTCTTAGATCTGAGTTGTTCTTGGTGGAATGAGGTCACACTTTGAAGTTCATATGAACCCCAGATGACGTCATCAACGAACAGCCCACATCAGATGGATTTCATGGTGAAAAGTTAAGATTTGTGGGTGAAATTGATGAGAAAGTGTGTGTAGATGATAGAAGTACAAGATTTGAGTTGAAAACTTACAAGAATCGCGAGGAATCGAGAGAAAATGGTTGAGGAGTTGAAGGGTCGGAGGAGAGCTGTCATATCACATGAATAGTGATGTGACATGTGCTATTTATAGGTGAAGAGGAGAGAAAGGTGGTGTGCAGCGATGGGTCGGAGGGCCTTCCAATCGGATGGCCATCCGATTTGATGGTCATCCGAACGGATGACCATTCGATTGAATGGTCCTTCGATCGGATGGGTCGAGTGAGTTAGTTTCCGACTTTTCATTTCATGCGTTGAGCGTTGCGATGCGTTTAAGCGAGTGTCGAATAAGCGATGCGATAGTTTTAAGTAATAGTCATACAAATAATATAACTAACATACAACAACATAAATAACCTTGCGTTTACAATTCGCGATGTGATTGCGTTGCGATTGCGTTTTCGAATAATCACCGCGAAACAAATATAAACGTGCATAAGTGACACATAAATAGCACACACACGTAAAACAATATCCAGAACATGCGATTCAAGTTGCGATGTGATAGCGATGAGATTAGCGTTAAATAGATAGCGACTAAACTGCGATTATTGCACTAACTCCACATAATACAACTAAAGTACACAAATTAAAGTATCGAATTACAAGTCAAAGAGGACAATCAATAATTAAGCAAGGAAATGACAGATCGAATTAGCAATCTTTTCTTCCTTTGACTTTGACTTTGACTTGTACTTTGACTTCGGAATCGTGGGTTGTTACAGCCTCCCCTACTTTAGGGTGTTTCATCTAGAAATTAGGAAGCATGCGTAACAAATAGTTGTGGATATTTAGCCTTCATGTCACTTTTGAGTTCCCAGGTGAACTCGGCGCCGCCTTTGCCTTCCCAGCGAACTTTCACTATGGGAATGCGTGAGCGTCTGAGCTTCTTGGTTGCTCGATCCATGATCTCAACAGTCTTTTCCACGAAGTGTAATGTTTCGTCCACTTTTAGATCCTCAAGTGGTACGTGTAAATTCTGCTCGGCTAGACACTTTTTGAGATTCGAAACATGGAAAGTTGGGTGGACGTTACTAAGTTCCTCCGGTAGTTCGAGTCTGTAGGCCACCTTGCCAATCCTTTCCAGAATTTTAAAGGGTCCAACATATCGAGGTGCGAGCTTTCCTTTCTTGCCGAATCTAATCACTCCCTTCAAAGGTGAAACCTTTAGGAGTACGTGATCGCCAACGTCAAATTCAAGGGGCTTGTGGCGTCTATCGGCGTAACTTTTCTGGCGACTCCGAGCTTTTAGTAGATTGTCTCGAATTTGGAGAATTTTGTCAGTCATTTCTTGCAGCAGCTTAGGACCGGTTATTTGCGCATATCCGATCTCGTGCCATACAATCGGTGAGCGACATTTTCTCCGTATAGTGCCTCAAATGGTGCCATTTGAATGCTAGAATGATAACTGTTATTGTACGAGAATTCGACCAAAGGTAAGTGCGCGTCCCAATTACCACCGAAATCTATGACACACGAGCGAAGCATGTCTTCAAGGGGTATTTAGATTGAGAGTAGTACCGAGAGCGGTATTTAGATTGAGAGTAGTACCGAGAGCGGATTGAAACGTTTCCCAAAGACGCGAGGTAAACCGACCATCGCGGTCAGAGATGATATCACGAGGCATCCCATGTCGACAGATGATTTCGTCGGTGTAGATCCGTGCTAATCGTTCTACCTTGAAGTCCTCTCGTACTGGAAGAAAATGAGCAGATTTTGTCAAACAGTCAATGATAACCCAGATGCTATCGTGTCCTGAAGGTGTACGCGGAAGTTTCGTTATAAAGTCCATGGCTATACTCTCCCATTTCCACATCGGGATCTCGGGTTGCACGAGTAAGCCAGAGGGTCTTTGTTGTTCGGCCTTGACTTTCGAACAAGTTAGGCACTTCGAAACATAGATTGCGATGTCCTTCTTCATTCGATTTGGTACATCTTGTCGGCACCAGGATGAATAGAATATCGAGACTTGTGCGCTTCAGTCAACATTATATCTCGAAGGTTATTGCGACTTGGAATCCAGATGCGATCTAGATAGTAATAGATACCGTTCGATTTGGTGACAAAGTGCGATTCAGCACCACACTTTTTCATTTCCTTTCGCAAGGTATTCTCAATGAAGCAGGCGTGCTGAGCATCACGGATTAAGGCTTCGAGGTCGTGTTGGGCGCGAGTATTACGTACGCTATGCAAATAGCTTCGTCGACTTAGAGCATCGGTAATGACATTTGCTTTGCTAGGATGGTAATGAATCTCACAGTCGTAAACGTTAAGAAGTTCAACCCATCGGCGTTGGCGCATATTCAGTTCTTTTTGATTCAAGATATGCTGCAGGCTCTTATGGTCGGTGAAGACTGTACACTTGGTACCGTAAAGGTAGTGTCACCAAATCTTCAATGCAAAAACAACTGCACCAAGCTCGAGATCATGGGTTGTATAGTTCTTCTCGTGGATCTTGAGCTGACGAGAGGTGTACGCGATAACCTTGTCCCGTTTCATGAGAACATAACCGAGACCAAGGTTCGGGGCATCACAATAGACTACGAAGTCATCGTTTCCGTTGGGTAATGTGAGAACATGAGCATTGCAGAGCATATGCTTCAGTCTCTGAAAGGCTTGCTCTTGTTCGGTTCCCCAAACAACTGACTTGTCTTTATGCGTCAAGGAAGTAAGCGGGATAGCGATTTTAGAAAAGTTAGCGATGAATCGACGGTAATAGCCCGCCAATTCGAGGAATGAACGAACATCGGATGGTGATTTTGGAGTAACCCGACTCTTGAAAGCTTTGAACTTCGCGGGGTCGACGTGTATGCCTTGACTATTGACGATGTGACCGAGGAATTGAACCTCCTCTAGCCAAAATTCACACTTGGAAAACTTGGCATAGAGTCGATTCCCTTGGAGTAATTCGAGAACCAAATGTAGATGTTGCGCGTGTTCGGCTTTTGACTTTGAATAGATCAGGATATCATCGATGAACACGATGACGAAACGGTCAAGAAATGGTTTACATACGCGATTCATCAAATCCATTTAAACCAAAGGTCATTACAACGAATTCATAATGGCCATATCGGGTTCGGAAAGCGGTTTTGGGTATATCTTCCTCCTAGATTCGTAACTGGTGATATCCTGAGCGTAAATTAATCTTCGAGAAGCACGTTACGCCTTGTATCTGGTCAAACAAATCATCGATTCGGGGTAGGGGATTGCGATTCTTGATGGTCAGCTTATTCAACTCCCTATAGTCGATGCATGATGTGTGTAAAATGCAACATATAAATTACATCAAATGAGGCATAAAACTAACCCTTTTTTAGTACTAATATTGGAAAAAGAGTGTTTTTGTCTTCCTTTTGTATTTTCAGGATTAAATGAGCTCAAAAACGCAAAAGAAGCAAAAAGACAGCTAAATCCAACATAAATACAAGAAAAGGAACATTAGTGGATTGCCCGAACCCTCAACGGCACCTTCCAAAGCAAAATAAAGAAAACAGAAGGCTGAACACGCCCCGTGCTCAGCCAGCACGGGCCGTGCCCAAGAAGCAGCAGAAAAGACAAACCTATAGAAGCTTCTATTGCCCACCACGGGCCGTGCTCAGCGGACACGGGGGCGTGCCGAAAGTACTGCAGGCGCATTAATTGTAATTGCGAATTACAATTAATGAAGAGAGAGAGTGTCAGACGGGCACGGGGCCGTGCCCAGCGAACACGGGGCCGTGCCCAGGCTTCTGTTCAGCCTATAAATAGGAGTGCTTGGATTCATTTCATCTCATCCCTTGGCACACCACCTCTCTCACACTTCATCCACCACCCACCACCATCACAACACCATCATCCACCACCATCATCCATTGTCCATCATAGAGTGTGTGAGTCGTCTCGGGATCCAAGATTGATCGTAAGAGTTCTTGACAATCAAGGCCATGTTTGCCTAAGTCTCTTACATCACTTGGTGAAGACAAAGTGTCTAGTATAATACTTTTTATTTCTAATCTTTTGCACTTTTTATTTGGTTTTGTATTAATGACTTTAATAACTAGTTACTTATGTTGAAGGTGATCTTTCCTTATCGTTTGTCCGTGGTGTCTTGGCATTATTTTACTGTCTATATAAAATAAAGGATTTTCACCATTCATATCTCCACGGTCTATATGGAGGTATGTTGGCTACCTGGTAGGGGGTTAAGGGAACGGTTTGGTAAAGGTCTTGCCATTGTTCAGCGTTTAGAGGTCCTGCAATGGACCTGGGTCAAATTTAGTAGGACCTCCTTCAATACTTCACGGTATTGGATGGCGGGGGTCCAAACTCTTTGATCCCCTCATAAGTTAACTACTATTAATACTATAACCCGGCTATTTAGGACTGTATCCCTGCTGACTCAGACTACTTAGTCGAGGGTAACGTCACCGCCAAAAGCGGGGCCTACCACAATACTGCATTAATAACTTAATTCATTATCTTCCAATAATCCACCCCTTTAGGATTGTATCCCTGCTGACTCAAACTACTGGGGTGAGGGTAACGTCACCTTCAAAAGAGGGGCCTACTACAATAACTAAGATAATCTCTTAATTATGTGCAAAAGTGCGGAAATAATCAAAGGTTATACTAGATACGAGTCGGAACCAAGTGATTCATCTTGTCTATCTGTTTTTATTTTATTTTTATTTTCAGTATTTTAGTTAGTTTTTATTTTTCTTAGTTTAAAACATTTTTCTAAACTTTTATTTTGGTTAGACGTTGAGGATAAACCGGTACTAAAAGCTCTTGTGTCCTTGGACGACCTCGGTATCTTACCAACGCTATACTACACTCAACGATGGGTGCACTTGCCCATATGTGTGTTTAGTGTTAGTGAAATATCGTGTTTTATAAATTTAAAACTTGGCTAAAATAAGTGTTAAAAAGGGCTTAAAATATACACCTAAAATATACGACACTTCACGCACATCAATGCACATCCGGAACGATCCGTCCTTCTTTTTGACGAAAAGGATAGGCGCGCCCCAAGGGGAGGTGCTAGGGCGAATGAAGCCTTTGTCAAGTAATTCCTGGAGTTGACTCGAGAGTTCGCGCATTTCAGACGGAGCGAGGCGATAAGGAGATTTAGCAACAGGATTGGCTCGAGGAATGAGGTCAATACGAAAGTCAATATCACGGCTCGGGGGTAAACCAAGTAAATCATTGTTGGTGCATGTTTGTGACAACAGCTTAGATTTGGTCTTTGGATATCTTGTAATTAGTTAAATGATAAACAGTTAGCGGGTTTAGCTTTGTAATAGTTAGTTGTAATGTTCGGGCTAACTAAACCCAACGAATTGGGTGTGTGGGGGCGAATTGGGCCTGTCCAATTCGCAGTCCATGATATTTAACCATGGCCCAAGTATCAAACTTTGTGTTATATAAACAAGGTTAGGCTTTAGGGTTCAGGTTAATCAGCCAAAACAGTGTGTGTGAGGAATTTCGTGAGAGTTCTAGGGCTTGGACGAAATTGAGTGTGGTTAGGGTTTGATTGATTGTAATTCTTGTAATCGATAATCAATAGAAACCCAGTTTGAAAGTGATTGCAGATTTCTGTTTCTACTCATTCTGCTATATTCTGATCAAGAGGATTCCGCACTCTTGATTGGAAAGACAATTCTGTGAAGATCCATACGAATAGGGGACTTACAATTGGTATCAGAGCTTTAGTCTCTTGAAGGCTCGGTTCAGAAATGGTTGCTGCAGAAACAGGGAGTTTTTCGAATTTTTGAAAACTAGGGTTTTAAAATTTTCGAAATTTTTCTGTTTGTTTGATAAAAATTTTCTAGATTTATTGGCTGTTTTGATATTCTGCTTTGTTTGTTTGCTGATTTGCAGGTTTGCAGGTTTGCAGGTTTACTGATTTGCAGGTTTGGCTGAAATTCGAAGATTGTTCTTGGTTTCTTCATCAAGTTCATCGAATTTGGGTGAAAAGGTTGCTGATTTTGCTGCTTCGATTCTGCAGAAGTTGTTAGGAGAATCCAGAAAATCATCAAAATTTTCGAGAAGATTGAATTTCCATATTTACTGACCTGCGAAATTAATTGGACCTGCGAATTTAACTGATCTGCGAACTTGTCGGCGAACTTAAAATCCAAAGGCGACTTTGGTAATCGTATAATTTTCCTCAGCGAAATTATTACGGTTTTCAGCGAATTTACTGGTCGTCGTAATAGCGAAATTGACCAGCGAAATTGATCAGCGGACTTGACAGCATAATTAACCTGTTCAGTAAAATAACCAGCGAAATTGGACATACTGACCAGCGAAATTAATAAAGAAATAAAATTAAGTGGTGGAATTCTGTTTGGTAAGCGTTGATAAAATTTCACAGTTTCGCAAATAGAAATTGATCCGTAACTCGTCTGAAGAAACCGTCTGCACCGTTGCACTCATCTGGAAAATCCCGATTTCGGTTTTTGACATTAGATATCATCAGACTCGTCTTTTCGATACGATTCTAACAGTATAATTTGGTAACCACTATTTTCGGAGATATTTTGTACGGTTTTAACAGTCTGCAACGTTTAAGATGTCGAACATGTCTAGTTTGAATGATCTTTTGAGAATGGAGCATGTGGTTGGCACTACCAACAAACCACCTAAGATGATGAAGATGGAGAATTATTTGACATGGAAGGATCGTTTCCTATCCTTCATTGAATATCAAGACATGCGCATGTGGATATGTATTGAAGATGGGTACACAAACCCTACTCACGACTTTGAGGGCAGACCACGTAGAACAACCTATGTGAACATGGAAGAGAATGATAAAAAGATGTATGAGGCTGAAAAGAGAGCATTGGCTGCAATTAAAATGTCATTACCTGATAGCATCAAGCATACATTTACAAAGTACACAAATTCAAAAGATATGTGGGATGCATTAGAAAAACGATATGCAGGAAATGCAGATGTTAAGAAAAACAAGATTGATCTACTGAAGAAGCAGTTTGCTATTTTCAAGCACATGAAGCATGAGTCACTTGAGGACATCATCACTCGTTACTATCATCTGATTTCAGAAATGGAAAACTATAAGATTGATTGCTATACTGACGTTGAAAAGAATGACAAGCTGCTCGATGCCTTACCTACCAAGTGGGATATCTACACTCTCATGATCAAGGGTGAGGCAGATTATGAGACAAAGGAGCTGGAAGAAGTAGTTGGCAAGCTGAGAGCTTATGAGCTCAGTATGAAGAAGAAAGACACTGGATATGATCAGGTTCAAGATCCAACGATTTACAATGGGCTTGCACCTTCTTCATCTAACAACGCTTCTAGCGACTCTGCTACTGCTTTTCTTTCGTGTGAGAATTAGCAGGTCACAGTGAATGAAGATGGTGATGTATGTTTTGTAGCTGCTTTAGGAGGATCAACAGGAGCCAAAAGAACACCAGCTTCGAAGCAGAGTAGTGGTGTTAAGTCAATGCCAATGAGTGTGAAGTCTGCTGAAGAGCATCTTGCTCTACTTGCTTCATTTGTTGCTTCTTATGAGAACTACATTCAGGGGAAGATATCTGATCCTGCCACTTTGGATGAAGATTATGATCAGATTGACCCTGATGATCGTGAAGATATGGATTTGCAGTGGCAAATGGCTATGATTACTAGAAGAGTGAAGAGATTTATGAACTGAACAGGAAGGAAGTTTATAGGAAAGACGGTTGGTTTCGACAAGACCAAAGTGAGGTGCTTTAACTGTCAAAGTTATGGGCATTTTGCTAGGGAATGTCAAAAACAAAAGCAGGAGACTTCGAGTCAGAGTTCAAACAACAGGAATGCATCAAACAACTCTAACTCGAGAGCGCTGATCTCTACTGCTAGAGAGGGTTCATATCACTGGAGTATTCACTTGGAAAAAGATGACAATGTCACACAGGCATTCATGGCAGAGATAACTCCAGTTGATGATGGTGAAGCTACTGTGGGAGATGCTGAAGCAAAAGTGGATGCTGAGGCAGAGGTCAAGATAGAGAGTAAAGCTGAAGAAGAGAAGGGTGATCAGACAAAAGATGCTGAAGAGGAAAAGCAAAAGTCTGACCATCAAAAGGAAGCTGAAGAAAAGGAAGCAAAATATAAAAGAATGGAAGCTCAGCTTGCGGCTCTAATGGCCAACCTTGATAAACAAACAGGAGAGGTAAAGTCTAATTCTGTGTGTTTAAAATGTCGTGAATTACAGGGTGAAGTTGACAGGTTGTCCACACAAAACCAAAGTCTGGTGGGCGAGATGTCTACCATAAAAGAAGCAAACTTTTTTGCTAAAAGAAATGAATCATCATACTTGAAGAAGATAAAAGGTTATGAAAGTAAAATTGAAGCGGTAACCTGCAAATTAAATGAAAAACTTCAAGTCATAGACTTAGCTCATGAAATGATGGCTGAGAAAACGAAAGAGATTTCTGATAAATGCAAAGAGTTGTCAGATGCACAACTCAAAATTGTTGAACTTGAAAAGAAATTTGGTCAATTCAGAGACTCTACTTTTGTTATGAAACATATGATGGGTGGCTTGAAGAAAAGTAATGACAAAACCAGTGTGGGATTTCATGGGTTCAATGAAGTTCCACCTCCTGTTAGTCATGACTATTCTTTCTTGCCTGATGAAGATGAGCTCATGGACTTTGGGTCAACATCACCAAGTAGTTCCACGTCACGTCAAGGAAATGTTTTTGAGAATGCTGATGCTAACAAGGATAATAACAGCAAACCTGTTTTGAAAAAGAATACATCACATCCTAAAAATAACAATCCAACTTTTGTTAAAAAGGTTAATTTTGTTCAAGGAAGTGACATGAAAAACGAAACAACTGTTATTGAAAATGAATCTAATATAGAGTTTGCTAAAAACAAGAACATAGAAAATTCTGAAACTAAGCAAACTGCACCAAATCCTTCTAAGGCATCTTCAGAAGAAAAACCCGAATCTAGTTCAAAGGCTTCAGAAAAGAAGTCTTCGAAAAAGAGATCGTGCTTCAAATGTCACACCAAGGGACATGTAGCTAGCTGCTGTCCTAACAAAAAGAGTGAAGCACAAGTGAGTGAGAGGAAAAGAGAGAAGTCACCAGAGAATAGTGGTGATAAACAGGAGAAAGTTGCAAATTCTCCAAAGAAATCTGCCCATAAGCAACCAGAAAATGTTGCTGTTGGTGAAGATAAGGCTGAAAAAGGAACTCCTCAAGTTCCACGTTTTCAAAGAAATCAACCTAGATTTCAGCCTAGATCTCCACCAGGCAGATACGAGAGACGTAGAAGCAGTTCACCAAGAATGAACAATTTTAATTCTAATAATTTCAGAAGTCAAGGTCAATATCAAAATCGATACCAAAATAATGGTGGTCGAACTTTTTATAACAATGGCTTTAGAAATTACAACAATAATTCTTCTTGGAATCAAAATCAAAATTTTCAAAAGTCAAATAGTACAAATACATATAGGTACCCTCAAGACCAAAGACCTAGTGGAAATCAAAATAAAATTCCATCAACAAGTCTGAGATCCAAGACTCCAGTTAGGAGTAATGGATATTGGATGGATGTTCAAGTGGTTGGTGAATTTGGACGACCCAAGACCATTAAGGCTTGGGTCCCCCAATCTAACTAATTTCTTAGTTGGTGTGTGCATGAGCTGCTAAGGAGGATTATCAACTTATGTTGATAGTGGTTGCTCTAGGCATGTGAAGGGGGATGTGAGATTGTTGATATATATATTTTGATTGATTTAAATTGAAGTTCAAAGTGCTAAGTTGACACACTAGATACCCTAGCAGATCTTTATACTAAAGCATTTGACAGGGCTCGCTTTGAACATTTAGTCGAACTCAACGGGATGAGGAATCCTGAATAACTGGTTTTTCATAAGAATTTTGTAAATAGTTTACTGCTTTTCTTAAAATTCAAAAATCCAAAAACATTGAAAAATTGAAAAACATAAAAAAAATTAGAAAATTAAAAAAATGAGTTATCACTGTGTGAAAAAGGAGAAATGATAGTACATCAGCAAGTTAGACTGTCACACTGAAACTGAATTAAATTGCATAAGTGTGATAGCAGCTTCACCATATGATGTACCAGTATGCAAAAGCATGAAATAATCAACTTACCAATGTGATATAAACCTAAATTAACTGTGTATGAGTGGGGAACACATCAGTGGTGTATGGTTTAATGACCTTAAATCTTGCGTTGATAGATTGCCAAAATCTGAAGTTTTGGGTCTTTATACTGTTATTTCATCTGGGGATATCAGGGGTGTCCTTCTGCTGCATCCAGATATATGCTGACCTAGACACACCCAGGATATCTTAAAAGAGCTAAAAATGCCAAAACCTTAAATGAAGAAGCTCTCAAAGAGAGTTATTCAAATGTGCAAAAAGCATAAATCGTACCAAAAATGGTATCTGTCTTAGCCCTCGTTAGATATTTTGGTCTCTCTGCTGTACGGAAGTACTGACCTGTTCACCAATTATCTAAACGTTGAAAAATAAACGGATGAATTCAGTATACTCACCTACTACGATGAATCTTTGTGCATACCTTGATCGCGGGGGTATATCCTGAAGTGGGACACGCTAGTATATCAGTAATAAAATTACCTTAACATATCATACGGTAATGGTACTTGAAATGTTCATGCATTTTGTTTAAGTGGATAAACAATACTGGTAATCGTCTTGAACTGATTTTCACGAAAAATTAAATAAAGAATTATCTATTAGTGTGAAACAGTTTGATTGTGCTGATATGATCTTCTTACCAGTGATTCTCACAAAAATAGAGTGTTTATTGCTTTTGTTATTTACTTGCTGTCAGAAAAATATAAAAATCCAAAAATAGTGTCTTTTTCTGTTTAAAATTCTTAACGTACGAAAAACTGTTATTCTTGGAGGAATTGTTACTGATAGGGGGAGACGGTGTTAGAAAGTGAGTTCAAAATTTTAAATCATGCGGGTTATAGGGTGTGTGATTAAAAAGTTTTGAGTGTTGGTGATAAATTGGAAAATGCTTAATCTGTTATGCAGTTTAACAAATCTCTTGAAAAATAATAATTTATTTAACTTTGTTGAAAAATTCTTATGGTTTCTCGAGATGTTTGTTTTATAGTAAACAGATTGAAGCAGTGTGTTGCTGAGAAGTTGCTGTGTTGCTGAGAAGTTGCTGTGAAGAGATGAGAGTTTGATTGGATGCATGGTAGAACCTCCTTTCTACATTGCAGACAAAGCTGAAGAGTTGAAGATTGCTATACATATGCTGAACTGGAGTTTACTCAAACGCTAAAGTTTTTGAAGATTTGGTGATTGGATGCATCAGCTTAGGGGGAGTCTGTTGCTGACAGAGCTATTGAAGCTGAAGCTATCCAAAGACCAAAGACAGTGCAAGACTACATGAAGATTGCAAGACGACTGAAGACAAAGTTATTTTATGAAGCTATTGTCAAGGGGGAGTTTGTTGGTGCATGTTTATGACAACAGCTTAGATTTGGTCTTTGGATATCTTGTAATTAGTTAAATGATAAACAGTTAGCGGGTTTAGCTTTGTAATAGTTAGTTGTAATGTTCGGGCTAACTAAACCCAACGAATTAGGTGTGTGGGGGCGAATTGGGCCTGTCCAATTCGCAGTCCATGATGTTTAACCTTGGCCCAAGTAGCACACTTTGTGTTATATAAACAAGGTTAGGCTTTAGGGTTCAGGTTAATCAGCCAAAACAGTGTGTGTGAGGAATTTCATGAGAGTTCTAGGGCTTGGACGAAATTGAGTGTGGTTAGGGTTTGATTGATTGTAATTCTTGTAATCGATAATCAATAGAAACCCAGTTTGAAAGTGATTGCTGATTTCTGTTTCTACTCATTCTGTTATATTCTGATCAAGAGGATTCCGCACTCTTGATTGGAAAGACAATTCTGTGAAGATCCATACGAATAGGGGACTTACAATCATCAGGAAAGACGTTAGGAAAATCACGAACCACAGGCACCTTATCCATTGCCTTCTTTTCCTTTTCCTCCGCTACTACAATGTGTGCCAAGAAAGCTTTGTATTCCTTACGGAGATACTTGCTCGTAAAAGATGGGAAATTTGCATGAGAAAGCGCACAAGAAGATGCCTTTTGAATACTTAAAGAAAAGTTGACCAGTGCTCCGGTATTAACATTACCAGATGGGGCTAAAAATATGGTCCTCCATTGTGACGCATCCCAGCTTAGTCTCGGGTGTGTACTTAAGCAATGAGTAAAAGTAATCACGTATGCTTTAAGATAATTAAAGATTCATGAAAAGAAATATCCGACACATGATCTTGAATTGACGGTAGTGGTTTTTGCCTTAAAGATATGAAGGCATTACCAGTACGTTGAAAGATGCTTAACTTGGTTACAAGTAAAAGCGGAAAACCAGAAGCCTTACAGTAAAATTTAGCCGTTAGACATTCCTGTGTGGAAATGGGAGCACATCACTATGGATTTATTAAATAAACTTCCAAGAACAACACATGGATATGATGCCATATGTGTAGTAGTTAATAGATTTACCAATAGTGCTCATTTTATTCCTATTCGCGAGACATACACTTCTGAGAAGATATCGGAAGTATACATGAATGAAATTATATCTCGCCATGGAGTGTCGATATCTATCGTATTGGATAGAGATACACGGTTCACTTCAAACTTTTGGTGCGATTTCCAAAAGCAAACATGTACTAAGTTGTTCGTTAGTACCACATATCATTCGCAGACCTATGGGCAAAGCGAAAGAACGATTCAAATGCTCGAAGATATGCTACTAGCATGTATTATTGAGTTAGCGGTAGGTGGGATGTCTATCTACCACTAATTGAATTTTCATATAATAATAACTACCATTCCAGTATTGGAATGTTTCTGTACGAAATGATTTACGACATGAAGTATTAAACCCTAGGGTGTTGGGAGGAAATGGATCCACTAGAATTAGCCCACAAATACATAGTCAGGAGCACTAATAAAAAGATTTAAGAAATCTTGCCCAAGATAGACAGATGACTTACGCGAAGACCAATCGAGTTTCAGGTTGGTAATATAATTATGCTTAAAAGTATCACCTTAAAAAGGGGTCATGCGATTCCGAAAAAGGGGAAAATTGAGTCCAAGATTTATTGGACCATTTAAAATCGTGGAACATGTGGGTAAGGTAGCTTACTGACTTGAACTGCCAGAAGAATTGAGCAGTACACACAACACTTTCCACGTTTCACATCCGTGAAGGTGCTTAGTTGATGAACAGCCTATATAAGCTATGACGACATTGAAGTTGACAATAAAATTAACTCTGTCGTAAAACTTATCACAATTCTTGATCAAAATGTTAAAAGCTTAAGAAACAAAGAAATCAATCAAGTTAAAGTTAAATGGCAACATCGGAAGGGATCGGACACCACTTGGGAGTCCAAAGAGGAAGTGAGACACTTATACCCTTCCTTATTTGGTACGTATTCCGATTTCGAGGACGGAATCCTCTTTAAGGGGGGTAGACTTGTAACACCCCTAAAAATATTAAATTATATATGCGTGTATACTGGCATAATTATTACTATTGGAAATAAATAGTGAGATTTAATACTAGGAATAATTAACCTAGTTAAAAATCTTGTCATAAAAGATGGGTAATCAAAAGATTTTAACCCTTTTATATAAATTACAAATTTGAGGGACTAACTAGTCATTTTGGATAGTTGTTTTAGTAAACCAGGATAAGTTCAAACATACCTTGTGTGTGTGTTGATACTGATCGACCAAAACCACAAGGAATAGAGTTCCTCATCCAAACCCTAAACTCCCTCAATTTCTCATCAAAATCAAAGAGAGAAAACCTAATTGAACTCGATTCTAAGCTAAATTCGCGAGCACCATAGTTGGAGGATCACAAGGTATGTTTAATTTCGATTTTTGGTAATGCTTGATTCTTCTTGAATTCTCATAACTGAAGTTATTGAAGAATTCATTGGTGCTATGGTAAAATTTGGATGATTAAAGGTCTAGGACACAAGTATTAGATAAGAAATTGATGAATTCATGTTATAACCTAGTGATTTCAATATGTATCATATGTGGGTTATATGGATTTTGTGAAACTACTTGAATCATTGTGATAATTGATGTTATTTAATTGTTATGATGCAAGTTCTAGGGTTGGTTATAGTGTTCTTGATATATGATTATGAAAATGATGATTTCATATGAGTAAATTGTTAATCATAAACATAACCATGCTAGTATTATAATCTAGCCTTTAAGGTGTTCGACAAAATGTCTAAGTGAATCAGAATATTTGAAAATATGAAGTAATCACTCAATAGAGTAACTAAAACTATGGTATGTCGAATATTGAACCATGAGTTCTAAGTGATATATCCGAATTAAATTATGTAGGTAATTTGGGTGAATCATATAGTGGGCAAGGCGGACGGATAACCGCTTAAAAGGAAAGCTGTGAAAGGTACGTGGCTATACGCTTCGTAGATTATCGTTATTATCTTATGTTTAGTTATTTGAATAATGATTAAATCGTTATGAAGTTTGCTTATTACTGAAACGGAGGATTTCCGTATGTATTAACCGGTTGAAATAACTAGTGTATAGTGCTAAATAAAAACATGGAAGTGGTGGATTCCACTTTAAGGTTCAAACGGGTCAAAGTGATCTGAATCATACATGTTTGGTTGTGTGAAAGCGTTAGAATTCGCCAACGAAACCAAACGGTTCAAAACAACCAAAGTAATAAACTTTGGTGAAATAAGGCGATGAATGTCGCTAGGAAAATTAAACGGGTCAATGTGACCCAATTGGTGATTGTTTGGTAATATACAGCGACGTATGTCGTTAAATAAACCAAACAGGTTAAAAACAACCAAAGAGATGAAACTTTGGTAAAATGAAGCGATGGATTTCGCTAAGAAAGCTTACCGAATCAATAGAATGTCTTGATGTAAACCGGAAGGGTTATAGAAATAAAAACATCGAAATGATACTGGAACTTTAATTTATACATATTATAGTAATGAGCCGAGAAAGGGTAACGATGTATTTAAGTCATAAACTCAGGTTTGAGTATGACAAAAATATGCGCAAATTCCCAATATAGGATTTGCGTTGAAGTTGTTTAACTCGTTAGAGTTAAATGGGTCGAATAAACTTATCCATATAATTAAGGGCAAATAAGTTGCATAAATAAAGCCCCGTTGTTTTGGATATGTTATATGTATTAGTCGTATAAAAGTTTGAATGCTAAAATCAAGTTATTGTTATTAAAACACAAGCGGGTCAAAATAACATGAAATTTTTTATAAGCCGAAGGCTTAAATTCAAGAAATTTGTTCATTTGAATATTGGATTTTGATTATATTTTATAGAGGATCGAATTACGATCACATAGGAAGAAACATGACCTAATTCGGGTCAATAACGGACAAGTTATGTCCGTTTTCGTAAAAGATAGCATAGCTGGGAAAAATGAAGGTTTTAGAACAAACCTGCTCGAAAAAGGCAGCTGTCGCGCCACGCGACAACGACACACTTCACCGTTATGACACGCGATGGCCCTCGCGGCCCGCGAGGGCTGGGGCCTTCTCTGTCGCACCCCGCGACCGAACCCCGGATCCAGAAAAGTGTTGCTTTGACACGTTTTGACATTTGGAACTTGTTTAATCACATTATAAACACATATAAATGATGTTTTAATGAATTTTGGCCATAGGTAACTGTAGCAACTTACGGATGAAGATCAAGTTATGTTAGAGAACCGAATACGCGCGCAAAGAAGCTTCCGCAAATGAAAACAATTACTTTTGTTACAAATGTTTTGGTGTTATGTTATGACACTTTAGAAAATGTGTTTTGAAAGTTAAATATGTTGTGTTTTTAACAATATGTTTTGAAACATTAGTGAACGTCTTTTGAAGGTTTCGAAACTTGTATAAATGTCGTTAATTCGATGTTTTAATATTGGACGATGTATAAATGCAATATGTATTGTATAAATTATTATAAAAAGATAAGGGTCTTACATGCGGTGCGGCGGTTTCAGTGACGGGAGAAGCGGTAGCTTGGTGGAGACTCTTGGTGGTATTCTTGAAATAACCAGCCAACACTCGCTTGTCATTAATCTCGGCAGCGAGTAGGTATGTCTCTTCAATTGTTGTTGTCTTCGCGGCTTGCATGAAGTCAGCAATGCAATCCGGTAAAGCACGGATATACTTCTTGATCATCATATCAGGTGTTGCCACCTGGCTTGGACAAATGATACTCAGCTGTTTGAAGGGGGCAGTTAGACCGGCGTTATCGCCACCATCCTGCTTGATGTTCCAGAACTCATTCTCCAGCTTCTGGAGCTCATGGGGTGGGCAGAATTCCTTCATCATGAGTTCTTTCAAGTCATCCCAACTAAGCCCATAGGCTGCATCGTTCCCACGTATGTTCCTTTCGGTTGTCCACCAATCCGGAGCCCTGGATTGGAAAACGCCAGTTGCGTTGACAGTACGTAGGTGATTGGGACATCCGCTCTGGCGTAGCATGACTTCAATTGAGTCGAACCATTGAAACATAGCGCTTGGTCCGTCTTCGCCTGTGAAGTCTTTTGGGCCACAGGCCTTAAACTGCTTGAAGCTGAAAGTACCCTTTGGAGAGTCAGTCCTTGATTCCTCAGAGGACTTGCTAGCATTTTCATTAAGCTCGCTGACAATTTGCGGAATGACCTTAGCCATCTGCTTAGCGACTAGAGAAGCGATTCGCTTGTCAGCATGATTTCGGCGTGCAGCGCGGGAGTGATGCGATCCAAATGACGACATTGTTTGCAACAGACATCGCCATAGGACTCAAACAATATATAATCGAATCTCAACTCACACGCACTATGACGTGTTGGCGTAGTCACACGCAAATTTAATCCAAATTACAACTAATAGATATCAGCAAATGATATTGAACACAGGGAGTTTGTGGAAAGTGTGTTGATTATATAGCTTTGTGAATTAACTACAATTAAACTAATTTGTAGAAATTAAAATTCAAGAGTTTGGATTGTTTGGTTTTAAGAACTAAATTACTAACTAATTGCAAATCAAAATTGGCTGTTAAACAAATTAAGAGAGAATGACCATCTTAGGTTCCGGTTTCCATTAACAATTGTGCATAAATCCAACTAGAAAGAGTTGCATAGACATAACTCATGCATAAACATTTGTTGTGATAAAAAGGAACTAAGTACTCGGATTAGATAAACGCGAGGTTGTTACCCAATGATCAATTAACCAATATCCAACCCTAACCCTTCCCGTGATATCTCGATTGTCAATGACACCAAGAACGTACGGTTTAGACTAAGATCAACACATCAATTAACAAATTACAATCAAACATTCATTCGCTATAATAAACATAGCAAAACACACCAAGTTTATTATTCTAGAAATAAAGATAAACACACAGAAGTCATAAGAAACCTTCACCTAAGATGATCACCAAAAGTTTAGCCGGACATTGTTTGGTGGATCATCATAACATCAAGATCGAAGTTCATACGAATCAAAATACAAACCGAAATGTTAGAAATTGTTCACAAACACTATCCAAAGCAGAAAATCGCCCCTTGCACCCTGAGAAACGTCTCAAATGATGAGATAGGTGAAAAGGCACTTGAAAACGGTATTAAAAGAGGCAGTTACAAGTTTTGCGTCAGAGCCTACCGTAAATTACGGTAGGTACCGTAATTTACGGTGGCCTTCAAGTTGTTACGCTGCTGAGCTACTGGATTACGGTGGCATCTTTAACATTCAGGGGCTACCGTATATTACTGTAGCCACCGTAATTACGGTGGACCCCTGAAACTTACCCTTTGTTCTTCTTTCCAATCCTTGTGTAATCCGCTCCCTTCCATTCCATTCAAAGCAGCGTTTTCCCTCGTTTTAAGCTCCAAACGCACCTGAAACACAAGCAACTGTAGTTATCTAGTTCAAGACAATTACACGATTAAATGAGTGATTAACTCGTCTTTTAACACACATAAGGGTTGTCCCATGGACCACCCGTCACATCCCCACACTTAACTGTTGCTTGCCCCAAGCAACCCATCAAAAACCATTTTCAAGTGCACACAAGCGATCACAAAAACCAAGCAAGAAACATGTCATCCTTTTACTAACCTTTTTCTAACACCCAAGCAACACACCCCTCACTATATCTCTCATCTCGGCAACAAGTAAGCACTAGCAAAGATAAGCTAGGCACACAAAAGGAAAACGGGTGATTGCACAACTATATGCTTGTACCTAAATCAGTCCTCCGCCTAACAAGTGCCAAAACATGAATGCAAATCAAAGGGACTTAAAGGTTGTAACGTGGCTAGGTATACGGGTAGGAAATGGAAATATATATGCGAAGTAGCTAACGATTCAACCCGGTCTTTTATTTCTAACTAAAACAAAACATAAACAACTATATACAAACTATGTCATTCATTTTTTTCATTTTTCATTGTTTTTTCTCTTTTTTTTTCTTATCTCTTTTTTTCTTTTTTTTTTCTTTCGATTTAACAAACATAACAAACAAGCATACTAGAACAAGACGATTATACTAATAGACCGGGTCAAATACGGGTTAATTTTTTAAGAGAAAGTAGGCACGGGTTAACAAAAGATCAGCTCAAAGCTCAAATGGGCTACTAAAGTCCAAACCCCCGCCCCTCTCACTACCATGCTCATATATATAATTTATGAGGTCCAACCCCCCCCCCCCCCCAAATCCCACACTCGCACACACCATGACGAGGATACCTAGTTGCCTTTATCTTTTTCACATGCATATCAAGCTAAGGCCTCAAACCGCATTTAAGCACAAGTTCTAATGTACCCCCACCCATTGGCACTCTCATCAAAGAAAATATTTCTAACAATTCAAATAAGTGGCTCAAACTCTCACCAAGAAAAAAAGGGGTATACGGGATTTCCGGTGTGTTATGCGGTTTCAATACTTTAAATTTTCAAATTTAGACCAATTTTCGCTTTATTACAAAATTTTTCAAAAATTTCCCCCCATCCCCACACTTGGGATACATTGACCCCAATGTATGGCTTTGAAGGGAAATATCGCTCCAAACACACCAAACTCTTTTTTTATTTATTTATTTCTTTTAATCTAAAAGCAAACGAACTAACTACCAATATTTCAAAGCTAAAGAACATAACAAGACTAAGGAAAGAGTACATTGACCTGGTGAAGTTTGACACAACAGATGTTGTAGATAATCCGACTTCCTATCACCACCTTCACACAAATATCCGCACATCTTCCCCACACTTGAATGTCTCCATGGCCCTGAAACATAGAAAGATAAAAACAGCAAGATCAATATAAAACCCTGGGTTGCCTCCCGAGCAGCGCTAAGTTTCGAGTCTTCAGCCAGACCGTGCCACCCCCATTTATGGTGGCTCAAAGAATTGGTTCCTATCACCTCCCCCACTATAGCTTGTCATTGGTTGAAATGCATCCATCAAATGTCCATTCGGTGGATAGTCAACTACATACCTGCTCTAACCTTCATACTTCTTTTCACACCCCGGTGGTTTGTTTGTTTTTATTCTTTGATGCACACTTTTCATATGGTCACTAGAATCTCTACCCTTCTCTTCAATAGATTCATAACTAATCTCCCTAGTATGAACATCAAAGTACAACTTACGGTTCTTTTCGGTCATAGTAATAACCCCGTCTCTATAGTTGATTTGAGCATTTGCTGTATAAAGAAACGGTCGACCTAAAATTACCCTTTGTTGTGATGCCAATTTGGTAGAGGCATAATCTAAGACCAGAAAATCCACCAGATAGTTGAATTCTCCCAACCGAATCATGACATTCCTAACCACTCCTCGCGGACGCCTCCAACTCTCATCCGCCAAACTCACCATGGTGTCTATATCTTCAAGCGGACCAAAATCATACATATCATATAGATCACCTGGTAACACACTAATGCTCGCCCCGTAGTCCAACAATGCGTGAGGGATTTTTAATTTTCTCACACGCATAGGCACGATTGGTGCTCCATGTTCTTTATCATTCTCACCATCGGCGTCCTTTCCTATACCTGTATTTATTTGACACGAAGAGGTTAGAAATTTTTCATTAAATTCGGTACTAGGAACGGTGCTTACCACATTGATATTAACGCTTTTTATGTTCTTGAGATTTGTCATCGTGTCACTCGGTAGCTGGCCTTTTGCTTTCTTCAATATCGCCACTTCACTCGCAAGTTGACCCATTTGAGTGGTCAACGATTGAATAGGTTTGTCACGGATTTCATCTTTTTGCATACGAACCTCATCAAGCTGATTTCTTCGTTGCATCTCCATTTGCATCGCTTTCAACATCTCCATGACCTCATTTCCACCCGAGGAACCTTGACCCGAAAACCCACTTTGTTCATTACCTGGTTGTTGGAATTGCCTTTGGAAACCTTGATTATTAAATTGTTGGTGAGGAGCATAATTTCCTTGGTTTCCTTGAAAGTTCGGGTTAAGTTGATTTGACGGGTTCCCATATCTAAAATTCGGGTGGTTTCGTAACCCGGGGTGATATGTGTTCGTCATATAATAATTTCTACCACCCCCACCTTAACCTTCAATAACATTCACTTCTTCATATTGCCCTCCACCTCCTTGGCAATTTTCGGCCGCATGCCCCAACTCATTACAAAGCGCACAAACATCATAAATTTGATTCGAAGTTTGAACACTACCATCATCTACCACATGCACTTGAGTTCGGGTAATGGCCGGTCGTGCTCTCTTTTATGATTGAGCCTTCCTTTTCAATGTGACCGCCATTTGTTCCAAGAATTGCCAATCATCTTACTCATAATTGGTACCGAATGTATCATTCGTGATAGACATCAAATCACGAGCATCCTCAGAACATAAACCCTCATGAAAAGCATTTAATAATTCCCAAACCTCAATGCCATGGTGAGGACAATTTTTAATCATCATATTAAACCTCACGAACACCTCGTGAAACATTTCACCCGACTGTTGTTGGAAGCTTCTTAGACTACGTCGTGCATCATTAGTCTTTTGAGCCATGAAGAACTCTTCCAAAAACCTTTGTTGCATTTCGGCCCATGTATAAATCGAAGCCGATGGCAAAGTGTAAAACCATCTCTTCGCCTTATCTTCCAAAGAAAATTGAATTAACACCAATTTAACATCGTCGGATGAAAACCCTTGACCAACAATAGTGTTACAAATAGAATCATATGCCTCCAAATGAAAGTAGGGTTCTTCCGTTGCTAACCCCTTATACTTAGGTAAACTTTGAAGCGCATTGGTCCTAACCTCAAACGTTCTTCCATCCGGGTGATGAGGAATCACTACCGGAGAAGGGTTATTAGTGATAACGGGTCGGAAATGAGCCTCAATTCCCCGTATAACTTCATGGTTATGTCTTCTTGGTACACCCAAAGGCACTCTTGGACGTGGTGGACCCATTGGTCTTTGCACTTGTGGTCTTGGAGGCGGGAATTGTTGAAGAGGTGGTTGAAACCTTGGCCCCACATATTGTTTTTGTTGAACTTGCCTTTGAATCGGTGGAGCTTGTGGTGGCAATTGTTGAGGTATAACTTGTTGAACCACTTGTTGTTGAGGAATTCTACCAACACCTTGCATCCCTTGATTTTGGCCTTGAACATAAGTGTACTCTCCTTGCTCTCCGTCTCCTCCATACATATACCCTTCATCTTCATATCCCCCAAATTCTTCATCATACCCATCATCAAACCCATCTTGTCTTGCACCCGAAGTTTGTAAAAATTGTGGTTGTTGATATTGTGCTCCCGGTTGCAAAGGTGGTTGAAATGGAGTGGAATGGATGATAGATGGACCGGGTTGAAATAAGTTGGGTGGTGGAATTTGTTGTGATGATGAAGATTGGCCGTAAATTGAGAAAAATGATGAAAAGGACGGAACAATGGATGATGTAGTGGTGTAGCTAAAAGTGTGTTCAGGTTGGGTGTTTTCGGGTAATGTGGTGTTGGTTGGTTTAATTTCGGGTGTGGATGTAGGAATGGTAGTATTTGGTGAAGGCATGGAGGGTGTAGGTAGACTCGTAGTGGGTGGTAATTGTGATTGATCCATTTCTTCGATTGGTGTAACTGGTGTTGTTAGTGAACCACTGATTTTGTTTTCTCTCAATAGAACTCGATTTCTTCTCAAAGTTCGTTCAATCTCCGGATCAAATGCCAATGGTGATAGCTTGTGAGAGCCTCTAGTATGCTTGCACCTGTAAATACCTGCACACTAACACACCCAGCGTAAACCAGAAAAATAGCAAACTGAAAAAGATCAAAGATAACACACGTTGCGCACTACTCCTCGACAACGTCGCCAAAATTTGACGTGTTGTCGTAGTCACACGAAAATTTAATCCAAATTACAAGTTTAAAACTAATAGATAGCAGCAAATGGGTATCGAACACAGGGAGTTTATGGAAAGTGTGTTGATTATATAGCTTTGTGAATTAACTACAATTAAACTAATTTACATAAATTAAAATTCAAGAGTTTGGATTGTTTGGTTTTAAGAACTAAATTACTAACTAATTGCAAATCAAAATTGGTTGTTAAACAGATTAAGAGAGAATGACCATCTTAGGTTCCGGTTTCCATTAACAATTGTGCATAAATCCAACTAAAAAGAGTTACATAGACATAACTCATGCATAAACGTTTGTTGTGATAAAAGGGAACTAAGTACTCGGATTAGATAAACGCGAGGTTGTTACCCGATGACCAATTAACCAATTTCAAACCCTAACCAATATCCAACCCTAACCCTTCCCGTGATATCTCGATTGTCAATGACACCAAGAACGTACGGTTTAGACTAAGATCAACACATCAATTAACAAATTTCAATCAAACATTCATTCACCATAATAAACATAGCAAAATACACCAAGTTTATTATTCTAGAAATAAAGATAAACACACAAAAGTCATAAGAAACCTTCACCTAAGATGATCACCGAAAGTTTAGCCGGACATTGTTTGGTGGATCATCATAACATCAATATCGAAGTTCATACGAATCAAAATACAAACCGAAATGTTAGAAATTGTTCACAAACACTATCCAAAGTTGAAAATGGCCCCTTGCACCCTGAGAAACGTCTCCAATGATGAGATAGGTGAAAAGGCACTTGAAAATTGTCACACCCCAACCGATGGCGGAAACATCAGGGCGAGGCACTGAGCGAAACAGTTTGTCCAGGAGTTTCCATAAAAACTATGATTACCAATTATTTAAGCATCACGTCCCATACCATGACATAACAAGTAGGATAGTTATTACAGACAATTCAAAGACAAGTGGTTCTGTTCCGACAACTCAGATTCAAAATAAATAAATTGTTTTTGGTTTGTTTATAGACTCCATCCTAGTCTTGATTCCAGCAATTAACAAGCAAAGCATCCTAAGCATTCAAACACCTATCACATATGTTAAAATAGAGGTCAATACACATAGTGTAAAGGTGAGCATACAAGTTTGATAGTAGTAATAGAGTTCGAAATTGTATACGCATAACCAACATGTAACATGTACAAAGTGAAGGCAAGTAGGTTATCGACAGAGAAATATGCACAGACGTGACTGCGAGTTGTAGAATGCGCAACACATATCCCCACTGGGACATGTGAAGTAAAGCCCTTAACAACCCCTGTCCACGACAGGTGCTGAGTCCAAACTATAGTACTATCGTTGCTAAGGTGTCAGGCAACAATCACTGTGTTAACATAACATACAAGCATTCATCGAATAACACGTAGCATGCAATAACGGTCAGTGTATAAATAGTGTTTGCGTTGTGTGTAGATTGTGATTTAGAATAAGTAACGTATATAACATCCAAAAGTGCCTAAAGCAAAAAGGGTTCGAGTATACTCACAGATAGCGTTTAACAAGTAAACACTCTCTTGGATTGAAAGGAGCGCTGAGAGAGATTAGCCTGAACAGTTAAAGATAACATAATGATAAGAAGTGTGTAAAACGAGAAGAATGATTAAGTTACGAGTGGCAACCCGATCGGATGGCTATCCGATCGGTTGACCATTCGATCGGATGTCAATCCATTCGGATGGTCATCCGATCGGATGGCCATTTGATTAGATTGACACTCGTTTGGTAAGGATGTGTTTGAGTATGATGGCTTTGAAGTTTTCGCTGTAGCATTTTGAAAACAGAGAAGTATCTCTACCCTTCAAGTCGATCGATCGAACGGTCGTTCGATCATGTAACGATCCGATTGGTAGAACACTTAGTAAGAACAAGTTCACAGCAGAATGGTCCCTCGATCGAATAGCTATCCGATCAATTGGCAATCTGTTAGCTACTGATGATCTTTGAAAATTATGAAAATGATTAAGTGATGAGGTTCCAAATGTCATATCATCGGATGGTCGTTCGATCAGATGGCTATCCGATCGAGTGGCAATCCGTTCGACGTTCAGACCTTTGCAAAGTTGAATAAAAAGTTTAAGTGTGGAACCAAGTGCAAGCCGATCGGATATTCGTTCGATCGGATGGCTATCCGATCGGGCGGCAATCCATCCCAATGAACCTGATCGTCTTTGAACTTGATTATTTTGATAGTTGTGTAGATTGACCGAGACGGTGTGACAACGTGCTAAACAACAGAAACCCCATCATGACCCAAGTGATCCGATCGAACAGGAATCACCCTAGTCTGATCAGTTAACTGTCCAAGACGGTCGTTCATGTTTAACCCGAAATCGGTAGTCTCTTTGATAGAAACCAGATCTTGAACCAACACATCACTAAGAAGGAGTAGAAGATCAGAACGAGCTCTGATTCTATCGGCTTTGAGTATAAAAGGGTTAAAAGAAAGTTAGAAAACCATCTTTCAATCCCATTATGTGCAGATCTATGCGAAAATATTGTTTAATCTTGTGGAAATCCTTCATATCTGAGTTGTTCTTGGTGGAATGAGGCCAAGACTTGAAGTTCATAAGAACTCCATGATGACATCACCCTAGAACACCTCAAATAAGTTGATTTCATGGTTAAAAGTTGAGATTCAAAAGAGAAAATGATGAAGAAGTGCCTGTAGATCATAGAAGTACAAGATTTAGGTTGAAAACTTACAAGAATCGCGAGAAATCGAGAGAAAGAGTGCTTGAGTGCGGTTGGTCGAGTGAAGGAGCTGTCACATCACAAATGATATGACAGGAGGGTATTTATAGGGTTTCCTAAAGAGGAAAGGTGTAAGTGTCGAACAGCCACTCGATCGGTTGGCCACCAGATCGGATGGCTATCCGATCGGTTGGCCATTCGATCTATTGGCCACTCGATCGAGTGGGTTTGGTGAGTTGAGTTTTGGCGTTTCGCTTTACGTGTTGAGCGTTGCGATGCGCTTCAAGCGGGCGACGCGATAGAATTATCCATTAGTTACACAAATAAACTAACTACTATATCTAACATACAATCACTATAATTAACTTGCGTTTAGCGTTTGGGATTGATTTGCGATGCGATAGAGTTGTGATTGCGTTTTGATTAAAACATCACAAAAACATAAAGTAAACATGCACAAGTAACACATAAGTAACACACACACGTAAAACAATATACAAAACCTATCAATCAAGGCGCGAGCGCGATTGCGATGCGATTAGCGATAAAGCGATAAAACATGAGATAATTAACGATTAAGCCTCGATTATTAATAGATACTCCACATAATACAACTAAAGCGATAAAATAAATAGATAAATTACAAGTCAAAGAAGTCAAAACAATAGTTGAGCAAGGAGTGACAGATCGCAATTAGCAATCTTTTCTTCCTTTGACTTCAATCTTGACTTTGACTTTCAGAACATGGGGTGTTATAGCCTCCCCTACTTAAGGGAATTTCGTCCCGAAATTAGGCTTAAGCCGTAACAAACAACTGCGGGCACTTCGCCTTCATGTCACATTCGAGTTCCCAGGTGAACTCCTCGCCTCGTTTGCCTTCCCAGCGAACCTTCACAATGTGAATGCGTGATCGCCTGAGCTTCTTGATTTCTTGATCCATGATCTCGACAGGCTTCTCCACGAAGTGTAATGTTTCGTCCACTTGGAGATCCTCTAGCGAAACATGTAAATCCTGCTCGGCTAGGCACTTTCTGAGGTTCGATACATGGAAAGTCGGGTGAACGTTGCTAAGTTCCTCCGGTAGTTCAAATCTGTAGGCCACTTTTCCGATCCTTTCCAGAATCTTAAAGGGTCCAACATATCGAGGCGCGAGCTTTCCTTTCTTGCCGAATCTGACCACACCCTTCCAAGGTTATACCTTTAGGAGTACGTGATCGCCAACGTCAAATTCAAGGGGCTTGCGTCGTCTATCGGCGTAACTTTTCTGACGACTCCGAGCTTTCTGCAGGTTGTCTCGAATTTGGAGGATTTTGTCAGTCGTTTCTTGCAGTAGCTCAGGACCGGTTAGCTGCGCATCTCCGATCTCATGCCACACAATCGGTGATCGACATTTTCTTCCGGACAATGCCTCAAATGGTGCCATTTGTATACTAGAATGATAACTATTATCGAACGAGAATTTGACTAAAGGTAAGTGAGCATCCCGATTACCACCAAAATCTATGACACACGAGCGAAGCATGTCTTCCAAAGTATGTATCGTTCTTTCAGTCTGACCATCGATTTGGGGATGGAAAGCGATACTCAGATTAAGCGTAGTACCGAGAGCAGATTGAAATATTTCCCAAAGACGCGAGGTAAACCGACCATCGCGGTCAGAAATGATGTCACGAGGCGTACCGTGTCGACAGATAACTTCATCGATGTAGATTCAGGCTAATTTTTCCATCTTAAAGTCTTCTCGTATCGGCAGGAAATGAGCGGATTTAGTCAAATGGTCAACGATAACCCAAATGCTATCGTGACCTAAGGTTGTACGCGGGAGTTTCGTGATAAAATCCATGGCTATGCTTTCCCATTTCCACATCGGGATCTCGGGTTGTTCAAGCAAGCCAGATGGTCTTTGCTGTTCGGCCTTGACTTTCGAGCAAGTCAGGCACTTCGAAACATAGATAGCGATATCCTTCTTCATTCCAGGCCACCAGTACTGTTGACGAAGGTCATGATACATTTTGTCAGCGCCAGGATGAATAGAATATCGAGACTTGTGGGCTTCATCCAACAAGATTTGTCGCAAGTTAGTACGTTTGGGAATCCAAATTCGGTCCAAATGATGGAATATCCCATTTTATTTATTCACTAACTATTCGCTGTTATGTTAAATCCTTTCCTTCTTCAAAGTGCGTTAAGTAAAACAGGCATGCTGAGCGTCACAGATGAGGGTTTCGAGATGATGTTGGGCAGAAATATTACGAACACTATGCAAATAGCTTTGTCTGCTGAGGGCATCGGCAACGACATTTGCTTTGCCAGGGTGGTAACAAATCTCACAGTCGTAATCATTGAGAAGTTCTACCCATCGGCGTTGACGCATATTTAGTTCTTTTTGGCTGAAGATGTGTTGTAGGCTCCTATGGTCGGTGAAGACCATATATTTAGTACTATAAAGGTAGTGTCGCCAAATCTTCAACGCAAAAACAACTGCGCCTGGCTTGAGGTCGTGGGTTGTATAGTTCTTCTCGTGGTTCTTGAGCTGACGAGATGTCACACCCTGACTTTTGTGGGAGCGTGATTATGGTGTGACTTTGTTAATACCATTGCATTCAATCATAACAACAACTAAATGATAAAAACCATAGATGTTCATCCATAAATTAAGTTTAGAGTGAATTGCAAGGATTGTCCTTTATCTTTATATCAATTTGCAGGCGCTGTCCTTTATGTTTAAAATTGACGAGTTTTGTACTTTATGTTTTCAAATCATACACGTTTTGTCCTTTAGCCCTAACCCAGTTAGATTTTTCTGTCAAATCTGGTCATGTGCAATGCACATGAGGGTAAAATTGTCTTTTCACCCTATTCTTTTAAAATACATTTAAAATAAAAGATATTATATATCATATATCTCTCTCTTCCTTCACACACACACCCAATCTTATAATCATCTATCCTCTATCCTCTGTACAACTACCTCCTTCCACCATCAATTTCTTCAAATCGGTTTCTTATATCATTTTTTCTGTCAAATCGGTTTCTTCAAATCCATCGTCAAATCGATCCAAAACCTAATTTCTTCTCCACGTCATCAATTTCATTCGCAATATTCTCCGGCGATGATTTTTGAACATTCAAGAGGATTAAATAGTTGGAGATCGAGTTACCGAACGGAGGTCTGAGATTAGAGAAACGAGCGGCGATCAAGTGGAGAGCTGAGTACGGTAAGACGTTGAAGCGGTGTGTGATCCTAGGGTTCTGGTGCGGTGGTGTAGGAGAGGCGGATCTCGGTGGTGGTGGCGGTTTGAAGACGAGAGTTGTGTGGACGATTTCCGCGTTGATTGCAGCTTCCGCTAGATATTATATGGTGAAAGAGATTGTAACTGAACATGAAAGTTTGTTGAAATTGATTGTTAGAGATAGAGAAGATGAAGGAATTATGAATAATATTTTACTCAAAGAATATTTTTGGCTGGAAGTACTGATGGTTCACGATCAATTTAATTGATTTCAATGAAATATGTAATAATATTTTGGGGATTGAGTATGAACAAGGGAATACGAGTATATTACTATGGTGATAGTAGGAGATCGTATTATATATTCATGATATGCAAATGCTTGTTGTCATTGCCGCAGAGGGTATATGAGGGTGTTCCGGTGTTGGTCGGCAAGTAAGAGTGTGGATGTGCCGGTGGGGTGAAAGGGATTTTGGGGATTAATTTTTTAAGGGGGATGTTAAATGAGATTATGTTCAAAATAGGGTAAAAAGACGATAAAATTCTCATTTCTAGTTTGAAATGGATCTGAAAAAAAGCCAATAAAATTCTCATTTGGTGAATATCTTTTTTGGTTATTGTAAGCATCTAGAGACCATGAAGAAGCTGCTCCGGTGGTGGTGGCGACGGTGGCGGCGGTGGTAGCGATGGTGGCGGTGGTTGAAGCGGTGGAGGAGGAGGAGGAGGATGAGGTGGTGGTATTGGTGGAGCAACATGCTCTGACCACCGCATGTAAGTCCTAATCAACCTCAATTGGTTGACTTTTGTGCAAGTTTTGAGAGAGAGAGAGAGAGTTGAGATATATATAATATATTCTTTTTATATCTATTTTTAAAGAATAGAGTGAAAAGACAATTTTACCCTCATGTGCATTGCACATGACCAGATTTGACAGAAAAATCTAACTGGGTTAGGACTAAAGGACAAAACATCTATGATTAGAAAACATAAAGTACAAAACTCGTCAATTTTAAACACAAATGACAGCGCCTGTAAATGAGTATAAAGATAAAGGACAATCCTTGCAATTCACTCTTAAGTTTAAAAACATGATAACATTGTCTTAAAACATAGAAATTCAAATTCGAGTACAAACATGCAACTTGTTTAAAAGTTCACAAAGACTCGACCAATGACATTAAGTAAAACCAGGGTTTGGGAGACGTATCTCGTCCAGGAATAAGACACACTGTCCAAACCCTAAGACCATGGATGACATCTTTTATTCTTAACGCAGCTTGAAACATCCGACGCCCGCCAGATCCACTACTAATTCCCTGAAATACATGTATTTTGTAAACATCAACAAAAGTTGAGCGAGTTCATGTGTGTGTGTTTGTGAATAAACCTTTGAAACATTTGTAAGTAAGTTTGTATGCACTTGAAAAACCCGGTATGAAAGCAAACCAAGGAAACAGATCGATTAATGGTTTGCAAGGTAATTAACATGCGTGCAACGACGTAGGAAGACTCAAACCTAGCAGATTTTGCACCGGGCCTCCGGCTGTAAGACATAGTCACCTCATGGGCCACCCTGGTCCACATGGGTGTGGGCTCGCTACACCCAAATAGATCTATCATTCATGTCCCTCGGTCCTAACGCGGGGATTAATGGCCCTAAGCGTGCGCCTACCCATTCACATGATCTACTGTACTTTCCAAAGCTAACCATACCATTTGTAATTGCATGTAATCCTTTTGTAACATCCTTCGGCGATCACGACTACCTACAACGTACTAACCTATTAGACGAACGGGCTGTGCCTTGACTTAGTATTATTGTATTTGAGTTACGTTTCTTTTGTGTCTTCGATATTATTCCAAGTTATATAATTATTTGTTAAAATACTTAATATTTCAACTTAAATTATATTTATAAATTTTGGAATAATAATATACTTTTGACTTGATACTCTTTCCTGGTGTTTATACATGTATTTCCTTCCCAAGGATGGGTGTATTTGTATTCTTATACTTATATATTTTTGCCATGTATCGGATTCGTATTCGTATTCTGGTGTGTATTTATACGTATTTTATTGTATTCATTAAGTATTCTTTTACTTAATTTCGTATTAATTTTTCCGTACTATTATCTTTAGTAAAAGTCCACCAATATATATTTCCAAAACATATATTGTAATAAATATTATTTAGAAAAATTATTTATAATTTTTCTTTTGGAAAAAAATAAATATTTATTTTCTCTTATAAGTTTCAAAAATTATGTATTTTCATGTCCAACGTAGAAATTATATATAAACACATTTTTCTTCCAAAAATGATATTCTTCATATTTATTTGAGGTAAAATATTTTTCACCTCAAAATATTGTATTTCATGTTTGTGTAAGAAAATATATATTTCTTAAAAATAATATATTTTCTAAAAATTTCAAGAAAAATATATATTTCATACCTGTCAAAAACAATATATTTTTTCTTGTAAAAATTATGATATATTTTTGTAGTGATTGTAAAAATCATATTTTTGTTTCCTTGTTGTCCAAAATATTATTTACCAAAATATACTTTGTGAATAAATTCCGAAATATTTTTGTAAGTCTTATTCCATAGTTCGGTTCTCCAATATTTTTGTGTAAACGTGTATATTTATTCTTTGGAATTTTGGTATTATTTTGGATTGTAATTCTTGGTATTTTATTGTGTTATATTATTTCATGTCCTAAAATAGTATAACTAATACACAAAATATACAAATAATCACACACATGGTGTCTTCTAAATATATATTTCCTAAATACATATTTAGCCACTTTTATTTAAGAAAATCAACCTCGAATATTTGTACTTTTGTAACCAAAAATTATGGCAGAGTTTTTGTAGAAAACTCATGGTAAAATACACTTGTAAATATTTGTTTAAAAATATTTTTTCTAAGTGTTTATATTTTTTAGAAAATTTCGCCATAGTTTCCCCTAAAAATGGAGATTTCCATGCTTTCAAGCATATCATTTTCTTTTGTAAAAATCATCACAATCAATTCACAATCAACGACAAATAACCTTTACTTACCAATTTGCCAAAAATTTGTAGTAACTTACTAGTGTTCTTAGTAAGTCTTGTTACCCTTTAAAGTGTGATTAGTTCTTTAAACACTTCATTTTTAAAGAAGTTAGATGTTTACAACTTCTTGTCACATTTTCTAAAAATGTTTCTTTATAAAATCTCCTTGTTACACAAGTGGTTCTACACTTGTTTAACCATTAAAAATAAGATTTGTTTATGTAAGAACCAAGATTTAATAAAACTCATATTTTAACTTGGTTTCTTTGAAAGATCATTCATAAATCTTTAGATCTACATGATTAACAACTTAGTTTGATCATTATTTTTCAAGAAATCAAAGTATTCTTTCAAGTTCATGATTCATGTGTGGATGATCCATCATCCTACAACATTTCTACTTTCTCATCTTGCTAGATTATGTTTTTAATCATGATCTAGCAAGATCTTATGATGTTCAACATCATTCCTACAAACAATCGATGATCAACAAGCATAACAACTCATATTCACCAAGATTACTTCATTAAACAAGCTTATGTTCATGTTTACTTCTTATGATCTTTAGTGTTCTTTAAGATTTTGATTATGATTCTTCTTTAACCACTAAAAATGGAAGTAAAATAGCAAGATCAAGACTCTTACCACTAGCACAAGGCTAGGGATGATTCAAGAGTAGAAAACAAGAGGATAAAAGCAAACAAGAGAGGTCCTTGATCTTCCACAAACTCCTAGCTTCTTTGTATGATCTCTAGCACCCTTGTAAGTATGTAGAATGAATGGAAGTGAAGTGATGGTGGTGGTAGGGTGGTGGTGGTCTTCGGCCGAGAACACAAGAGAGGGAGAGAGGAGTGATGGTGTGTTATGATGAAATGAAATCAAGAACTCATTAGGCCTTCTTATAATCCATTCTAACATCTTAACCCTTGTGTAATGTGTTACAAAAAGCATGAACAAGATCCATTATAAAATTAAAACAAATCACGATGGTGGGGGCCTCTTGGGCCGTGAACTAGGTGGGGGGGGTCTAGAGTAGGCTTGAACTAGTTTGGTTAATGATTAGTTGAAATCCAAGTATTAGTTACATGTTCTAGTTATTAGATATTTTTAGGAGGTGTTATGATGTTCGGGGACCAAAACTAGCTTGGAAATGTTAAAACAATGCTTTTAGTGTAAATTTGATGTTTCGGGTAGTGTCCGGTTGTTCGGTTGGTTACTGGTTCGTTAAAGTGCTAAACTATGCAGTTTAGTGTGCTTTATGTATCTTTTTGTGACACTTTTGATTCCCGACACTTAGGAAAGCATTCAGGACCATTTTACCATATTTCTGCATTAAATTAGTGTGTTAATTTGCTGAATTTTGCTGAATTCAGCACTTTGGGTGAGTTTTAGGCACTTTCTGGCACTTAAACTATCACTAGGAAGACAGTTTTGTGATCCTTATTTTCCTACACACTATACTAGTGTAGTACCTAGTTTCTGGCTCATTCTGTGTCTAAATGCACTGTCTGTCTATGTGCTGAGTTTTGTCAGCACTTTCCTGATTTATCAGATAACTATGCTAACTGTACTTAATGCATCATTTAAGGCAATACAACTTTCATGCAATGTTGGTATGACATTAAACAATGCATGATGCACATGTATGTATAAGACAGTAATCAGAAAGCAGTTAATTACAAATTTAGCACAGTCATTAAGCACTAATCATGATTAATTAATTGTACGGGTACCTGGTTTTTTGACAGTTGTTACATTCTCCCCCTGTTAAGAAAATTTCATCCTGAAATTTTAAGCTTTACTACTAGTTGCAGGGCAGTTAGGGAACAAATGCGGATATTTTGCTTGAATGCGGTCCTCAACACTACTCTGGGTCTTGTTAATTTTCCTGTCAGTAACCTCGACAGGTTATTCGGTAAAGTGAAGTGTGTCGTCAATGTGAACTTCGTCAGCAGGAATAACCACCGTTTCCTGGGTTGGACTCTTCTTCAGGTTAGATACATGGAATGCATCATGAACACCATTCAGTTCCGATGGTAGTTCCAACTTATATGCTACAGTGCCAATCCTTTCCAGGATTTTGAACGGTCCAATGAATCATGGGTTTAACTTTCCACGCTTCCCAAAGCGTGCTACACCTTTCCAAGGTGAGACTTTCAACAAAACCATATCTCCCACTTCAAATTCCAAAGGCTTCCTTCTTTGGTCCGCATAGCTCTTTTGTCGACCGCGAGCCACCTTGATGCGTTCTCGGATCTGCATGATCTTATCTGTCGTCTCCTGGACCAATTCGGGACCAACACGCTATCTATCGCCTGCATCTGCCCAGCATAACGACGATCGACACTTACGTCCGTAGAGAGCTTCAAACGGTGCAGCTTGAATACTTGTATGGTAGCTGTTATTATAGGAGAACTCAACCAAGGGCAGGTGAGTGTCCCAACTGCCACCCAAGTCCATTACGTAAGATCGTAACATGTCTTCAAGTGTCTGAATTGTTCTCTCACTTTGGTCGTCCATCTGTGGATGAAAAGCCGTACTCAGATTCAACTGAGAACCAAACGCTTCTTGGAAAGATTGCCAAATCCTTGACACAAATCTCCCATCTCTATCAGATATAATCGAGATAGGCACTCCATGACGTGCGACTATCTCCCTTAGGTACAGCTCAGCTAGCTTACATGTGTTATCGTTTTCTCTGATAGGCAAAAAGTGCGCAGATTTTGTCAGCCGGTCTACGATTACCCAAATCGTATCATGACCTCTGGGTGTCTTGGGCAACTTTGTTATGAAGTCTATCGAGATCTGCTCCCACTTCGACATGGGTATCTCGGGTTGCTGTAGGGGACCTGTGTCACACCCCGACCGCGTAAAACAACAAATCGCGGCGGAAACATCGGGGCGTGTTGCAACAGAATTAATGTTTCATAACCATGGATACCAAAAAGTGTTTCGTTTTATTAAACATTGAATAATTACATTGTCTGGAAATCTAAATACACAATTTAAACATAGTCTATCATTATTATTGAGTCACTAAGGCCTTGTCCAGTCCTATGTGAGCATGCATCCTATCAATCGATATCTTTCAACAATACCTGAAACATATGTGAAAACGAGGTCAGCAAAGAAATGCTGGCGAGTACATAGGTTTTGTGAAAAATAAGATTCATGACTTCTGTTTTAAGAAAATGTTTAGTCATGAACCTTGTAATTTGCTTTGTCTTTGTAAATCATTTGAAAAATAATAAGTTCAAGTGATATGTATAAATAAGAGAATAATGCATGATTAAATGAATAACCATGTAAAATGAGTTTGTATAAGATAAGTTGTTTGTAAATAATTGTCTTGTTAAAAGTATGTTACTTGTATAAAATGTTCTATGTCTCAAACTGAAATGATTCAAATAACGCTACAATATGTAATACCATACAAACACTTATATATAGGAAGTACCAGCGGCGTATCCACCATGCTTGTATCATATTCCACACGCATTGTTACTTAATCACTTAGTCAAACCAAACCACCAAAGTAATGTTCATGCCCAATGTAAATCATGTAATATGTATAACCAAAACCCAATCGTATATCGCTTTGAAGTCAATCGTTTACCCAATCGTTAAAACATCGTGTGAAAACCAATTGTTTACCCAATCGTTAAATTCGTTTTAAGTCGTGAAACTACTTAAATGGTCGTCTCGCTAATAACATTCAAACCTTCTTGACTCGCATTAATAAACCCTTACCAAAGGATAGATTAACAATTCGCATTAATAAACCCTTACCAAAGGATAGATTAATAACTCGCATTAATAAACCCTTACCAAAGAGTAAATTAACAATTACAGATTCAGTCGCTACCCACAACACCCACACATAACTACGGGTGTAGTAAATAACGGGACTTGTCAGATCCTATGGTACCATAACCTAATACTGGTCGGCTTGATCATTGCTAATGAATGTCATTTGTTATGTAACCCAACCAACAAGTTTGTTCACTTTATTGAAATCGTTATTAGTTTTGTATAAATCGTCTTAATCGTTTTTGAAACCATCGTTATAACATCGAAAACATTTAGCACATATGAGTCACCCCAAAACAATTGAAAGCAGTAAAATAGGGGAATAATGTACTCGCCTGAGAATGCTTAGAGGTCTTGAACAACAACCAAACAAAGCTAGAGAGAGCACGGAATCAGTCGACAATCTAAAACTATATAAATAAACCGGACTTAAATCGGGAGATCAGATAGGATGAGGCTTGGTAAACCAAATGAGTATTGGAACTCATATGATATGGTTTAACAAGGCCTACATACTACAATGAAACCAAACCTAAGTGCTTTCGACCCATCGCGACCCATTAAGGTAGCTTATGCTACTTTAACGCGTCGTGTGCGTGAAACGCGTTCGGACCGCCTAACTAGTCCTATGACAAGTAGAATATGCCTAAACATGTTACATAATCAGTTATGTGACAAAGGTTTAGGTTACATATGCTTAATTACCAATTATACATGAAAAGGGTATTCTGGTAATTTACCTAAGGCATATAAACTACCAATCATACAACTACTCAAACGATGTGACCATAGGGTATAACCTCGGAAGGTTATTCCCTACCTACTATGGTCACCTAATGTATTTGGTCGGATCCTAATGATCGACCAAATGGGTCGGGTTCGAGGTATAAGCGATTTATTAGATCGCTTACCCTACGACCCTAGACAACGTGGTAATCAGTAGGCATAGTCCCAAGGGACTATAACCAACGTGATTACACTCACGTTGCGAAGTTCAAACGAACTTCGCATTGACCATAACTGGTCAATGTAGAAAGTCAAACAAAGTTTGACTTTCAGACTCGAAAGACTCGAAAAGCAATAAAAGAACGAAAGAATACTTACGAAGGGTCCCCGAATGCTAACCTCGATTCAAAAATCTCAGGTATGAAACAATAGTTTCAACTTAGAGTTTCTCAAATCAAAGTTCTTGTAATTTTGAAGCATGGGTGGTGGGGTATTTATAGTATTCGGTTAGCCGTTAGGATCGTTTCTAGGAAAACGTGATGCGATCTTGGCCATACACTTAGCACACATGGTATTGTAATACCATGTGCCCAAAATACCAGCCCATAGATTCCCAAAACCATGTGCAACAAGTGGGAAGGACTAGATTCGATGCATAAGCAAAAATCTTTCAGAAATGACAGTTTTGGTCCCTGTTATGTGTTTATGCCATTTCCGACACTTCTAAGGCCCGTAAAGCCAACTTTAAGGCCCTAAAATGATGTCTAAACATTGTGGACATGAAACATGCTCAAAAATATGTCGGATGTCAGTTCGTTTGGTTGTACGAACGCGATGTTCGCTTAATTACGACGGAATGCGCATAAGCGCGAAAAACGATCCAAATGGCATGACGAATGGATTTTTCTTATGCCAAACACTAAAATAAAATATTATAGTGCTTACATAAATTTTTGGATGCCTGGATGTATTCAGAATGTAAGTTATGCGCGAAATGCAAACTTGTGCACTTTTGACGCTTTTAGTCCCTGAATGACCCAAAAGTTTATTTTAGAACACCTAACCCCTCAAAGCCTATTTCTAAGCTATGTAAAGGATATTTATGGTATGTTTAACTTATAGCCATGTTCCGGAATGTCTGTTACAGTTCAAATTGGCATACTTTCGCAGTTTGTCAACTTTAGTCCCTGTAAACTATTTAACTTGATTTTGCCATACCAAAGCCTTCAAAACTTATTTCTAAGTTATGTAAAGGTTATTTAAGGTATGTTAAGCCTATGTCACTATTCCGGAGTGTTTGTTGCATTAAACTGGTTATATTTACGCATCGGTGCGCGTATAACCTTCCAGAAAGCGATTTAGAGTTTGAAATTGAACAAGAATTGATATGTGCAAATGATACACATATTTTTACAAATCCCAAGTATGAAATATAATATTTCATTGGTTTGGTATTTGTTTGATGGCCGTGGAGGCACAGGTGTTACAGTCTCCCCTACTTTAGGAAATTTCGTCCCGAAATTTATTTAGAGTAAACTTGTGAGAGTTTAAAACATGAAGTTGAAAAGACCGAACAACATTGGTTAGGGTTCTGAACTTCTAGTAACTTTAATAACATCATGCTTGCAATGTAAGAGGGATACTTATATACAAGTATATGAAGCATCATTGGTGCGTCCACCGTGCCTCCATTACATTGTTATCATTTTATTATTGTTGTCACTATCGGTTCTTACACATAGTAAACCTTACTGGGTTTCTGTGCACTAAATTTCATAATTATGTACGCGTCCATAATTAGACAATTCCTTGCATAGTTTACACAGTCTATTTTATATTGTGTAGGGTAAAACCAAATGAACAATCCTGTGATGCGTGTAACTAGACCGCCATAGAGTCCTTTTAATTAAATCAATAAATGATCTAAATCGACTATCAAGGAGTCTGTTCAGCTACATCACTAGATGTTGTTCTTTAACCAAATTGTGAATCAATCTTTTAGACTAGACCACTCAAGGGTCTATCATCGAATCCTGGAATGGTACTATATAACCCAAGGGTCTTAACTACCACGTAGAAGCCCATAAGGATTTAAGGTAGTACCTTTTTAATATCCTACTATGAATCCCTCATATGAAGATATAAAAGATTCTTTGAGGATTTGAAAATCGTTTACCACACAAAAACATAGAGGAGAACACATAAACACATATCACATAATCGCATAATCGTATACTCGCATAATTGTTTAAATTGACCTTTAAATTTGTTATCTTTGGACACGGGTATTTAATGCATACAAGGAATCAATTCTCAATTGCATCAATTTGGATGGATCCATATGAATACCCTGCTTGTTGACTACCTGACCCAAAAACTGAACTCCTTTAAGCCAAAATTTCCTCTTGGAGGATTTAGCGAAAAGTTTGTTCCTTCTTTAGGGGTTCCAATGTCGACGAAGGTGTTGATCGTGATCGGCTCGGGATATGAATAGATCAAGATGTCATTAATAACAATGACGAACTGATCCAAATAAGGCTTGCAGACTCTATTTATTAAGTCCTTGAAGATGGCTGGAGTATTTGTCAACCTGAAAGGCATGACTGTAAACTCGTAATGGCCATACTTCGTGCAGAAAACCGTTTTGGGAAATATCTTCTTCGAGAATACAAAGTTGATGATATCTAAACCGCAAATCGATCTTGGAAAAGCATGAAACGCTATGCAGTTGATCGGAGAAAATCGTTGATTTAAGGTAGGGGGATATCGATTCTTGATGGTAAGCTTACTAGGCTTACGTTAATCGATATACATTCGGAAAGATCCATTTTTTTCTTTTCACAAGGAGAACAGGAGTTTCTCCAAGGTGAAAAGTTCGGACGGATGAATCCTTTATTAGACAACTCTTGAAGCTGTCTTGATAATTCTTGCATCTCGAACGGTGCAAGACGATAAGATACTTTAGATTTAAGAGAAACTAGTGTTTGAGGTTCTTAGGGAGATCACAAGTGATCATAAAAATGACAGAACCACACGAGTAGTTTCGTCTTTGTGATGACATCATAAGGTTGGATCAAACATTCATACAATTGCATTAGTTGAAAATAAAAACCACAAATTTTTATTTATATAACAACCGCATTGTCTTTAAATGTTACAAGATAACAACCAGAGAAATTTCAAAATTCTACTTGTTCTTCATCGTTGATTGCCTCATTGATGTTATACACTCGTCCACGTGCTGGATTTACATTGACGTTGACGTTCGCATTCGGGTTTGCGTTAGCATTTGCATTCACCAGTCTTGGGCAGTTGTGGCGGAAATGACCAATCTCTCCGCAATTGAAACATGAACCCAGTGGGAATCTCGCAGCATTCCCTTGAACCTGAGCTTGAACCTGAGCAGCCTGATTTTGTCCCAGACGACAAATATTGGCCAAATGCCCAAGTCTACCACACGTTGTGCAACGTGATGACCATTGCAACGGGCACAATGTGGTGCGGTACCAGCATATGCCTTCTTTGCAGCTGGCTGTGCCGGTGGGTTTTGCAAGTTCTGAGCAGTCTGTGCTGTAACAGCAAAATTTTGGGCACCCTTCCGCTTCTTTGATTTCTTCGAAGTCTCAACTTCCTTATCCTTCTTGTTTTGACCTTTCTTGCTATCCTCCTTGTCAGACTCCTGCTTCTTACCCTTGTCACCCTTTCTGTGTAACTTATTCTTCCGAATCTGCGACTCAGTCAATGTCGCAGCTAACTCGATCGCCTGATGGAGTGTGGTAGGGCTACTACCAGTAAGGATGTCTTGTACCGTGTCAGGTAGGCCGTCAATGTATCTTTCGATAGCCTTTTCGAGTGGGGTAACCATTGTTGGGCAAAGCAGACTCAACTCCTCAAACCTATCAGTATACGCCCTGTGCTCACCACTATCTTGCTTCAACTCATCAAATTCCTTCTCCAAAGCTCGCTGCTCATGACGAGGACAGAATTCCCTCATCATAAGGGCCCTAAGTTCAGCCCACGTCTGTGCTAGAGCAACTTCTGCACCACGATCCCTCATAACCCCGTTCCACCATGTGAGAGCCCTCTTCTGAAACACACTCGAAGAAAACTTGACCCTGCGATTGTCAGGACACTGCACGTGGCGGAAAGTATTCTCAATGCTCTCGAACCATTGAAGAAGCCCAGTCGCTCCTTCAGAACCACTAAACTTGAGTGGTTTAGCCTGGTTAAAATCCTTGTATTTACACTGTGCGTTATTGTTGTTGTTATTATTGCCATTGTTGTATATCTCGTGGACTTGGGTTACAACCCCGGGAAGCACAGCAGCCACCTGCTGGGAGATCAGGGCTGCGAGTTCTTCAATAGTGAAAGTCCGAGCATCGGTTTGAGCATCGCGTCGAGGAGGCATTGTCTAAAAGAGGAAACATGAAATGAACGAGTGAGGGAATTGGACGAAAAGAATGAGATGAATAAATCTGATGAAAGCAAGGATAGTGGTCATTTGTTTGTTACTACAAAGCAACAAACGACACACATAACTAATCAAAGTAAATGGGTCAAAAATAATGTATCGCGAAGACATGCTCGCCTATAAGTGAACACTCATCCCAAGAATTCCCAGGTAAGCACAACTGGTCTCGCGTCTGCTGAGATGTATACGAAGTGCTTGCCTAGACAGAAAACCCAGAATACAGGCATTCACCCTTCCAGTTTGCACGTGTTCACATTATTTAAAACCCAAAACCTTGTCGAGATTTTGAAAATTTAAAAGGGGTTCAAAACCATATAACAGAGGGTTCAAAACCTTACAATAGAGGGTTCAAAACCTTGTAATCAATCATCTTAGAACAGATGATTAGTTTTCAAAGCGGTTTTGAAATTTATGTTCTTGTTGTGGTCGTCGCCTAAGGATAGGTGACGGTATTGTTTTATGACTAAACGCAAGTAAACTCGCGTTAGGGTCCTAGAAAGGTTATAGACTAGGTCAAAGCATTACTAATAACCTAATTCCCTATAACCATTGGCTCTGATACCATCTTTCTGTCACACCCCGACCGCGTAAAACAACAAATCGCGGCGGAAACATTGGGGCGTGTTGCAACAGAATTAATGTTTCATAACCATGGATACCAAAAAGTGTTTCGTTTTATTAAACATTGAATAATTACATTGTCTGGAAATCTAAATACACAATTTAAACATAGTCTATCATTATTATTGAGTCACTAAGGCCTTGTCCAGTCCTATGTGAGCATGCATCCTATCAATCGATATCTTTCAACAATACCTGAAACATATGTGAAAACGAGGTCAGCAAAGAAATGCTGGCGAGTACATAGGTTTTGTGAAAAATAAGATTCATGACTTCTGTTTTAAGAAAATGTTTAGTCATGAACCTTGTAATTTGCTTTGTCTTAGTAAATCATTTGAAAAATAACAAGTTCAAGTGATATGTATAAATAAGAGAATAATGCATGATTAAATGAATAACCATGTAAAATGAGTTTGTATAAGATAAGTTGTTTGTAAATAATTGTCTTGTTAAAAGTATGTTACTTGTATAAAATGTTCTATGTCTCAAACTGAAATGATTCAAATAACGCTACAATATGTAATACCATACAAACACTTATATATAGGAAGTACCAGCGGCGTATCCACCATGCTTGTATCATATTCCACACGCATTGTTACTTAATCACTTAGTCAAACCAAACCACCAAAGTAACGTTCATGCCCAATGTAAATCATGTAATATGTATAACCAAAACCCAATCGTATATCGCTTTGAAGTCAATCGTTTACCCAATCGTTAAAACATCGTGTGAAAACCAATTGTTTACCCAATCGTTAAATTCGTTTTAAGTCGTGAAACTACTTAAATGGTCGTCTCGCTAATAACATTCAAACCTTCTTGACTCGCATTAATAAACCCTTACCAAAGGATAGATTAACAATTCGCATTAATAAACCCTTACCAAAGGATAGATTAACAACTCGCATTAATCAACCCTTACCAAAGAGTAAATTAACAATTACAGATTCAGTCGCTACCCACAACACCCACACATAACTACGGGTGTAGTAAATAACGGGACTTGTCAGATCCTATGGTACCATAACCTAATACTGGTCGGCTTGATCATTGCTAATGAATGTCATTTGTTATGTAACCCAACCAACAAGTTTGTTCACTTTATTGAAATCGTTATTAGTTTTGTATAAATCGTCTTAATCGTTTTTGAAACCATCGTTATAACATCGAAAACATTTAGCACATATGAGTCACCCCAAAACAATTGAAAGCAGTAAAATAGGGGAATAATGTACTCGCCTGAGAATGCTTAGAGGTCTTGAACAACAACCAAACAAAGCTAGAGAGAGCACGGAATCAGTCGACAATCTAAAACTATATAAATAAACCGGACTTAAATCGGGAGATCGGATAGGATGAGGGTTGGTAAACCAAATGAGTATTGGAACTCATATGATATGGTTTAACAAGGCCTACATACTACAATGAAACCAAACCTAAGTGCTTTCGACCCATCGCGACCCATTAAGGTAGCTTATGCTACTTTAACGCGTCGTGTGCGTGAAACGCGTTCGGACCGCCTAACTAGTCCTATGACAAGTAGAATATGCCTAAACATGTTACATAATCAGTTATGTGACAAAGGTTTAGGTTACATATGCTTAATTACCAATTATACATGAAAAGGGTACTCTGGTAATTTACCTAAGGCATATAAACTACCTATCATACAACTACTCAAACGATGTGACCATAGGGTATAACCTCGGAAGGTTATTCCCTACCTACTATGGTCACCTAATGTATTTGTTCGGATCCTAATGATCGACCAAATGGGTCGGGTTCGAGGTATTAGCGATTTATTAGATCGCTTACCCTACGACCCTAGACAACGTGGTAATCAGTAGGCATAGTCCCAAGGGACTATAACCAACGTGATTACACTCACGTTGCGAAGTTCAAACGAACTTCGCATTGACCATAACTGGTCAATGTAGAAAGTCAAACAAAGACTTTCAGACTCGAAAGACTCGAAAAGCAATAAAAGAACGAAAGAATACTTACGAAGGGTCCCCGAATGCTAACCTCGATTCAAAAATCTCAGGTATGAAACAATAGTTTCAACTTAGAGTTTCTCAAATCAAAGTTCTTGTAATTTTGAAGCATGGGGGGTGGGGTATTTATAGTATTCGGTTAGCCGTTAGGATCGTTTCTAGGAAAACGTGATGCGATCTTGGCCATACACTTAGCACACATGGTATTGTAATACCATGTGCCCAAAATACCAGCCCATAGATTCCCAAAACCTTGTGCAACAAGTGGGAAGGACTAGATTCGATGCATAAGCAAAATTCTTTCAGAAATGACAGTTTTGGTCCCTGTTATGTGTTTATGCCATTTCCGACACTTCTAAGGCCCGTAAAGCCAACTTTAAGGCCTTAAAATGATGTCTAAACTTTGTGGACATGAAACATGCTCAAAAATATGTCGGATGTCAGTTCGTTTGGTCGTACGAACGCGATGTTCGCTTAATTACGACGGAATGCGCATAAGCGCGAAAAACGATCCAAATGGCATGACGAATGGATTTTTCTTATGCCAAACACTAAAATAAAATATTATAGTGCTTAAATAAATTTTTGGATGCCTGGATGTATTCAGAATGTAAGTTATGCGCGAAAATGCAAACTTGTGCACTTTTGACGATTTTAGTCCCTGAATGACCCAAAAGTTTATTTTAGCACACCTAACCCCTCAAAGCCTATTTCTAAGCTATGTAAAGGATATTTATGGTATGTTTAACTTATGGCCATGTTCCGGAATGTCTGTTACAGTTCAAATTGGCATACTTTCGCAGTTTGTCAACTTTAGTCCCTGTAAACTATTTAACTTGATTTTGCCATACCAAAGCCTTCAAAACTTATTTCTAAGTTATGTAAAGGTTATTTAAGGTATGTTAAGCCTATGTCACTATTCCGGAGTGTTTGTTGCATTAAACTGGTTATATTTACGCATCGGTGCGCGTATAACCTTCCAGAAAGCGATTTAGAGTTTGAAATTGAACAAGAATTGATATGTGCAAATGATACACATATTTTTACAAATCCCAAGTATGAAATATAATATTTCATTAGTTTGGTATTTGTTTGATGGCCGTGGAGGCACAGGTGTTACAACCTGAAGGCTTCTGATACTCGGCCTTCACTTTGGCACAGGTCAAACACCTTCCAACATAAGTTGCAACATCACCTTTCAATCTTGGCCACCAGTAGAAATCCTTCAAATCTTGGTACATCTTATCCGATCCTAGGTGGATCGAGTACCTTGATTTATGAGCTTCCTCAAAGATAACGTCTCTAAGACCTCCAAAGAGCGGAACCCAAATTCGTTCCATAAAACACAAGGTTCCTTCCTTGTTAGGTATCAACTTTTTCTCCATCCCACGGAGGTATTCTTCCTTAAGATTTTCTTTCTTAAGAGCTTCTCTCTGCGCAACACGAATGCGCAATGAGAGGTCTGTTTGAACGATCATCTCCAAAGCCGTAACCCTTATGGGCTTAATCCTCTCTTTTCGACTCAAGGCGTCTGCCACCACATTCGCCTTTCCTGGGTGATATTCGATTTCACAATCGTAATCATTTAGCAACTCCACCCATCAGCACTATCTCATATTGAGCTCTTTCTAATCGAATATGTGTTGGAGGCTCTTGTAATCTGTGAAGATCGTGCATCGGGTACCATAAAGGTAATGCCGCCAAATCTTCAAAGCAAACACCACTGCGCCTAATTCCAAATCATGCGTGGTGTAGTTCTTCTCATGAACTTTCAACTAGCGCGAAGCATAAGCGATAACCTTCTGTCGCTGCATCAGCACGCAACCTAATCCCTGACACGAGGCGTCACAGTATACCACGAAGTCATCGGTGCCTTCGGGTAGGGATAGAATAGGTGCATCGCAAAGCTTGTTCTTTAGCAACTGAAAAGCTTCCTCTTGTTTATCTCCCCACTCATACTTCCTGTCCTTTTGAGTAAGGGAAGTCAACGGTTGAGCGATTTTAGAAAAATCCTCAATGGAACGGCGATAATACCCAGCTAAACCTATAAACTGACGGTTCTCGGTTGGCGTTTTCGGAGTTTCCCAATTCTTAATCGCCTCTATCTTGGTGGGTTCCACATGAATCCCATCTTCATTCACTACATGACCGAGGAATTGTACCTCACGCACCAGAACTCACACTTCGAGAACTTTGCGTACAATTTCTCTTTCATGAGCAGCTCTAAAATGGCTCTAAGGTGTTGCTCATGTTCTTCCTTCGTCCTTGAATATATCAAAATATTATCAATAAATACAAACACGAACTTATGGAGATACGGCTTGCAAACTCGGTTCATCAAATCTAAATACTGCTGGCGCGTTTATCAGACCAAACGACATCACTAGAAACTCGTAATGTCCATAACGAGTCCTAAAAGCAGTCTTTGGAATACTCTCTTCCTGGATCCTTAGCTGGTGATAACCTAATCGAAGACCGATCTTGGAGTAATAACTTGAACCTTGAAGTTGATCGAAGAGATCATCAATCCTCGGCAAGGGATACCGATTCTTGATAGTCAACTTGTTCAGTTCTCGGTAGTCAATGCACATGCAAAAACTACCGTCCTTCTTCTTGACAAACAAAACTGGAGCTCCCCAAGGCGAGAAGCTTGGTCTAATAAATCCCTTGTCCAAAAGCTCTTGAAGTTGCGTCGACAACTCTTGCATCTCGGAAGGCGCAAGTCGATAGGGTGCCTTGGCTACAGGCGCGGTGCCTAGAACCAAGTCATTATGGAACTCGACTTCTCGTGGCGGCGGCAATCCTGGCAAGTCTTTGGGGAAGACTTCAGGATATTCCCTTACCACCAGGATATCTTCCAGCTTCGGCTCTACCACTTCCTTATCAACAATGTGAGCCAAGAAGGCAACACATCCCCTCTGCAAAAACTTTCGGGCCTTCAAACAGCTGATAATCCTTAGAGGCGTATCATGCTTCTCTCCATGCACTACAATCGTCTCTCCATTCGCCATCGGGATGCGAATGATCTTCTCATGGCATACGATCTCAGCTCGGTTGCTTGACAACCAATCCATTCAAACTACCACGTCAAAGCTTCCCAACTCGACTGGCAAAAGATCAAGCGTAAACTCATGCTCTCCGAGCTCTATTACACAACCTCTAATCACTTCATTTGCCTCTACTAGCTTTCCATTAGCTAGTTCTATCGAGTATGGAATATCTAGCCTACTAGCTACTAACCCAAGTATATTCTTAAATTCTAGGGATACAAAGCTATAATCGGCACCAGTATCAAACAGTACAGATGCAAAGTGTTGGTTGATAGGGAACGTGCCCGTAACTACGTTCGGATCCTGGCGAGCTTCCCTATCTCCTATGTTAAAAACTCTTCCTTGGGCTTGATTGTTCTTTGGGCAATCCCGCTTGAAATGCCCAACCTCTCCACAACCAAAGCATCCTTGCTTGTTTCCAGTGCCACCCTGGTTGTTGGCTTGGTTGCGGTTTCCATTACCGGCTTGGTTTCCAGAACCACCACGATTTCCATTACCGCTGTTTCCTCCTTGATTGCGGTTTCCATAACCATTTCCACCATGGTTTCCACTGTCATTACCACTACCTCTCTGACCACCATTATTCCCACGTCCGGCTCCATACCAGCATGTCTCTTTGGTATGGCCAACTTTTCTGCACGTTTCACACTTTCCAGCTCGGCATCGTCCAGCGTGATGAAACTGACACACATCACATTTGGGCAAGGTGCCCATATATCCTTTTCCTCTATTCTCAGGACTAGAGGTGGCACCAGTCTTAGCCTCGGCTGGTGGGTTCACATCTATCTTCTTGTTACCACTGTTGTTTCCCTGAGTACCCTTCTTGAAATTGGAGAACTTCCTTTTGTTCTCTCATGACGACTCAACATGAGTCTCCTTCTTCTTCCCATCAGAGATCGAAAACTTGTTCAGCCTAATCGCTTCTTCAGTCAATGCTACGCTCAAATCAATGGCTTCAGTGATCGTTGGAGGCTTGGATGTCGTCACCATGCTCATGATTTGGGGTGCCAATCCCCAAATGAAGCGTTCGACTCGCTTGAACTCCGGTTCTACCATGTAGGGGACAACGCGAGACAGGTCATGGAATCTCTGCACATACTCAGCAATCTTTGGACCATCTATCTTCAGATTCTAGAACTCGGTTTTCGGCTTTTGAATCTCAGCTCTCGAGCAGTACTTCTTGCGCATCAGCTCTTTCATCTCATCCCAAGTCATAGCGTATGCAGCCTCTTCTCCCAGATTCTGAACCTGAAGGTTCCACCAGGATAGAGCTCCGTCCAGGAAAAGTCCAGAAATGTAGGTGACCTGGTGCTCTGGCGCACAATTGCTCATCCGCAGCACAGAATCGGTTTTCTCCACCCGTCTAACGAAGGCTGCAGCACCTCCAGTGCCGTCAAAGTTCAGAGGCTTACAATCAAGGAACTGCATGTAAGTACAACCTGTACAAGCAACATCATTCACAGAAAGCATTAGCGAGCGCACATGGAATGTCCAAATGTATCGTAATGTGTCCTTAATGACTTAAACATTACCGTGAGGTGGGTTATTTCCTGAGGTACCTCCGCTGTGTTCAGAGCGTAAGGCCTCATGTTGTGCGATTGCTTGTGAAATCCGTTCTTGCAGTTCTGCCTCTGTTGTGGGCAACTGATTGTTCCTTCGAGGAGGCATCTTCTAAAAGGAGATTATATAGGTCAGGTCTTATGTATATAGTAAGTGTTACGACCCCCGACCCACCCTGAACGGAATCGGGAGCCGCGAACAGCCAAGTGGTACCGGTGATTATTTTGAAAAATATTGCAGCGGAAATTTCATCAGGACCGTGAGTTAGGAAAAATATCAGAGTTTAGAAAACACCGGATTTTATTTATTAAATAGATGGGATAAACCCATGTTTTACATTGGTAGCTTTAATAAGGGATAACCCAATTACATAAAACAATATTTCTTAATTTGATTTAATTAATAAAATAAGCCACTTCTTGAAGCCTTTCAGTGCCGTATCCATCTCTTACTCCAATCTACTGTAATTACCTGAAACGCGTTTTAAAAAGGTTTTATCAGCAGGAAATACTGGTGAATCATTCTATTTGTTAAAATGACACGTTTGTTATAATTTACAGTATTAAGAGAGATTACAATGTTTCAGATATCAACCAACTACCCACAGTATTTGTCATCGACTCGTTTCGGTGACTGTGGTCATATCACTATTGAGTCCTGTCACCCAATAGTGAAGAGTATCACTAATTAGGTTCGCCCACCTAAAGTGATAAAAACAGTAGTAATGTGCACAATACCCCACATACCGGCTGTAATTTGGTGATTACATAAACTTAATCACTGTAATTATAACTTTGAAAATATACATGATTTTGTAAACAAATTTGATAAAAAGAGAATGACTCACATTATAAGCATGCAGATTCATACGGGTAGAGCTTAGCCTATTGATTAGTCTTGTAACCTAGTGTACACGAACTAGGTAAGTAACTAATACAGCATTTACGATAACTCACGAGATTAAAACCCTCACGACAAATGACAAAGTGCCATCACTTAAACATCCATCGGATTCACAACGAATGACAGATTATTCCCCGAGTTTGGGTGGTACTCAAACATCATGTCGAAATCACGACTAATGACAAAGGATAGTACTTAAACATCCGGTCGGATAGTTTAAATCGATCGGACATTGAATCGTAGCAGCGATCGAGTTAATACCCTGTATCGTAGCAGTACCCCACTACTTTGAAAGTGAATTTCGAACAGAATTATAAAGGATTTGAGAATTTCGTCGACACAGAATGAAAGCCCCTGAGCTAGGCTATTTATAGCTGAAATTTAGGCCTGTCGCGGCCCACGTGAACTCCCGGCCAACCTTTACGCGGCCCGCGTGGGAGTGTGGATCATATCGAAAGTTGCTGAGTCACTGGTAGTCGCGACACGTGTGATGATACGTGGATCCGGATGCTTATCCGGTCAAACTGAAGGTTGACGCGGCCCGCGTAGGGCTCTCTTGTTCTTTACGCGGCCCGCCTGAGAACCAGGAAACTTGATTTCTTTATTTTTTTTATATGGATTGGGGTTTCAGGGGTCCGGGTTTTTACTTACGGATCGATTTGGGACATTTTTGAATATAATTAATTTATAAAGAAAAAGGGAATAAAAATAGTGAGAAAAGAAAATGGACCTACTTTGTAACTTTAGGGTTCAACTAGAAAGTCTCCGAGTATAAATTTTGGGTATAACTTCTGAGCTATTTAAAAATATATAATACACTCGTGTTAAGTATAGTACCCCTAATTCAACCTTGTCCCGATGTCCCGAGACCAAATCCCAACAACTTAGTCGAGCAGAGCCCTGACATACGTTATGAGGCTCAGATCAATCGGAAAGGGTAGCGGTGATCGGGAGTTACAACATTTAAAACGGGGCAGAGCCTTGGAGTAAAATAAAAAAATCTAGATTATAGAAGGCATAAAGAAAGAGCGAGATGGAGAAACGAGCGGATTGAAATCTGAATTGACATGTCTATTTATACTACAAAATGAACCTTGGGACTCACCACTTTCTTGAACACGTACACAATGCTTTCCTAAATGTTGACACGTAGAGTTATACTAACATTGATTTTAATATTGGTTTATTATATAAAAATATAAAGGGGACATGAAACCTTGAAAATGGGATACGTTACTTCTGTCAAATTCATATGTAGTTATTATTATTATTATTTTTATTTTATATATTCACGTATACAATTTTAGAATTTCTAATGATATTATTTTATTATATTATAATTAATTTAACTGCTTCACTTATTTGGCGCTTATAACCTCTAAAATATAACATTTTTATAAAATAATAAATATGTTATTAGAACGAGAATATTTTTGTCTACATTTGGGTCTAAGTTTTATTAAAAATAGAGTAGGTTCAAAATACAATGTATTTTTATAGTTTAATTATTAAACGGTTCCTGGGCCCATCTAGTGACTTCATATTTCTAACAGTCGACTTACCCGTAAGCTACCTGTCTAATAATATAAGTTTTTTATAGACTTTTATTTTAATAAAAATGTCACCCATATACAGGCCAATTAATAATAATAATATTTCAACCACTATATGTTTAAAACTATATTTGGATTGAATATTTATATTAAAAATAAACTAGTTACTAGTTACTAGTGGTAAATAAATTTAACTAAACCTATAATTCTTATATAAAAATAGGAATGTTACATTTTTCCCACCTTGTTTTAAATCTCGTCCTCGAGATTTGGGTTACGATATTTTATTTTAGTCAATAAAAACAATATTAAGGTAGATGAAACAGAATTAAAATATCAAATTTTGTGAATACGAGTTGTATCATAAGTAGGATTCAATGGTTCAACTAAATTAGTTTAAGAAATTGATGACAACGAATGAGATGAAATGTTATAATTTCCAAAATGACTAGGTTAAAGCCAAAAGATATATGATCAATAGATATTTAGAATGAATGTGAAGGACTTTTTAGAATTAATAAAAATTCTTTATTAAAAGAAAGCTTACTTTGATTGGCAACTGAGGAAGACTTAGAATTGACAGGTTCCAAATGAAATAAAGCATGAAAAATGATTTGTCAAATATTGAATTATGATATGAGAAAATCAATGTGCTGAGATGAGTGAATTGCAAGGATACACAAAAGACAATAGAGTTAGTGTATTATTGTTTAGAGTTCCAAGTTGTTTTTAATTGTGAAATAATGTGATAATACACTACTAGGTGTATGCCCGTGTGACCACACGGGTAGCTTTAACAACCATCGAAATCAAATACTACAAAATAGATTATAATACATTATTTAAATTGCTTGTGTTTAGTTACATATCTTTATAAAATAATGTTAAAAACAGTATGTGTTAGTATTATAAGTATAATGATAAAAGTCATCACAAATCTTTTTTCTCTATCTTCTTCTTCAATTATGGAAGCTCGATCTATTTACAATTGCATGTCGTATCGAGTCTTCCTCAGCAATACTTTCTTCACTCGCATGATGATTCTTTTATCCACTTCTTTAACAAACGTGTCAAAAATCATTAAATATTTACGTCAGCCTTGTACACCCTTTGAGCTTTAGAAATTGTACGTCGGCCTTTCTTATAACTAATTTTTAGGATAAAGTCTTATCGGCAAACCATTTGAGGAAGCGCAAATGGCGTATAATGAATTTCATTTTGAGGGCTTATCATTGACCATCTGCACATAAAAACAAACCATTTTAATCAATGTTTAAAAGCAATCTTTTATTAAAACCTTTTCGCACTTTTCCGAATCATATTTAAAAGCAATCTTTTATTAAAACCATTATCCATTTGTATGTCTTTAACATTCTTATATATGCTTGTCAAATAGACACTTACTTTACTGGTTAAGTTCTTTTTGTACTTTAAACTAATATATCTTCATATTACAATTTCGCATTGTAACAAACAAACTATAACAATATATATATACAGTTCAAACCTCTTTTGCATCCGCATACTTTAATGCACTTAAAGATGTAAGAAAACATCTAAGAGATGACCAAGAACCAGATCAAACATACCAGATCTTCATCTTCAGGGTTGTCTACATCTGAACCACTCTTCTCCCCGAGACTTCTATTTTTCTCTTCAAACTAAGCACCATGCTACTTTGCAAAAGCAAGATCAGCATTCAGCCCTTCACAATTTCCAGCTCTCAAAATAGTCAATTGGCCAACAATAGTTATCCGATTCACTGCAAACCAGAAAGAAAAAAAAAACTCAACTAATAATTAGATTAAAAATCTAATATGACATAACACTTCACCTCAATATCTTTAACATTTGATTTTGATCCACTACTCCAACGTGAAAAAAGGACTAAAAGACGATAATATCAATCCATACCCAAATTAACAGATAGATACCTTACCTTAATGATTAATATATAACTACACCTAGCATCAGCACCATAATTCCAAAACAAAAATTATACTGAAGCTAGTAACTTAACTATCCTTTTTCAGTACCTTTTCTTGCAGTCCTTCTCACTGCAGTCTTCATCTCCATTGATGATCTTTCAAAGCTCATTGCCAATGGTGGCTTCTTGTTCTCTTGGTAACTACTTCGAGAATATGCTTATTTAGATTGGAGGTTTTAGTTTGGTTCGATATTAACTTTCAATGGTGACTTTGCTGACCATGTCATTGAAAAGCTCTTCGGATGTTTCGACTACCATAACACCCGAGTTAAGCCTCTCCGAATGCTTTAAGTTGGCGCAAAATTTTCCACATTTGAACAAAGCATCAAGATTCTTAACCATAATTGTATCCGCATCAAGGTACACCACTACAGTAATAAACAACATTTCTGAAGCCTTGACAAAAAAAATTAAGCTCCATCATAAACTATGATAATTAACTATTTTTATGCTACACTTTAACTTAACTATTTTTGTTTGTTACCCCTGAAAAATTCAAGCTTACACTTTAGTATTTAGATTGATAAACCGAGTTGACTTTAGAAAGTCAAAGTCTGCAAGAAATTTTTTGCTGATATTGACTGTAGAAAGTCAAACTATCACAAATTTCTTTGGGATTGAGGTGAAGGCTATAGGGAATGTAGAAGATGTGGTAGAGAATATCATGCATTTAACTGGGAACCTTAAGGGGGTGATGCTTAGAACAGATGATAACGCAAAGGCTTTATCTCTATTGATCTTATCGGTTCAGATATATCTAAGACTTCAAACCCGACCCAGCCAAACCGTTTTGCCAGGCTTAGTGTGTACCCAGCCAAACCCAACTCAATTACAGAAACATACCTTAACAAAAGCAACACCATAGTTGTATCAATTATCAAATCAATACAAATAATGTGAGCCTAAATTTGATAACAAAACAAATCTGAAAGTAAAAGACCAACAAAGCAAATCTTCTTCCTAACTAACTTTACTCTTACAAAAAGCCCTAATTCTGACCGACACCAATCAATCTTTTAACTTGAGCACATCAAAGAAAGTTGGCAGAATTTACAATATCCAAATGTTTTTTATCAGTGTGGTTCTTTTTCAAATCAAGAAACTCAAATATATCAGCATGCCATGGCTCCAAATAGATAGTCTGTCAGGCATCTATCCATGTACATTTACAATATCCAAGTGCTTACTTTTAAGGGTCTGCCATCCAAACATATCCATGTACAGATCCACTGTAACGCTTGTAATGGTATGCTTGAACCAATGTTTGACCAAAGTCAAACCACTGTAACGCTTGTAACGATGTTTGACCAAAGTCAAACAACTGTTGTTAAAACACTTTTGGGTTAAAACAGTGTTTGAAACCACTGTTGGGTTAAAACGGTGTTGTTAAAACAGTGTTTTGAAACCACTTTTGGGTTAACAGTGTTTGAAACCACTGTTGGGTTAAAACAGTGTTTTGAATCCACGTTTGGGTTAACAGCGTTTGAAACCACTGTTGGGTTAAAACAGTGTTTTGAAACCACTTTTGGGTTAAACAGTGGTTTCAAACACTGTTTTAAACCAACAGTGGTTTCAAACACTGTTAACCCAAAAGTGGTTTCAAAACACTGTTTTAACAACAGTGTTTTAATCCAACAGTGGTTTCAAACACTGTTTTAACCCAAAAGTGGTTTCAACACACTGTTTTAACAACACTGTTTTTCATTTTCAAATGCAAGATTTGGATTATGACCCATTTGCTTATGAACGGGTCAACATGGATTAGTTGAACAAAAAATTATCAAAACGGGTCAAAAGTGTAGGGGAATGAATATTCATACCTGTACTCGGCTCGTTTTTAGCATTTCCCCAAAGGTTGGTCCAGTAAGGTTCAGCTTTGTCATTAGATTTCATCATTCTTATTCTAGCTTGCTCCAAAAAATCAATAAATGTAGTTTCTTAATACTAATTGACTCGTTTGTTACCAACAACATTTGTGATTAAAGTGGTTTTATATACTTCTTACCAAAATCTTATTTTGTCTCTTTTCCCATCGAGTGATTGCCTGCCAGCCAATACATAAATAACAAACAGCAGATCATGAGTTTTATTCATGGCAACCAAAGCTCATTCATGGTCTTACCATTCTAAAAACATCCGCGGATGAACCCATTCCTGCAAGCATCAAGGCAACCTGATCCAAACCCAACAACCTTCATTTGTTATATAACATTTTAAACACATCGAGATTAATAATTAACAGTAGGGCGGGATCACATTCACTCTTTCAACTCTCCGCATTTCATCTTCAAGCAAGGATAGTTGTGCACACTAAACAAATTAAAATTCAAGATTATAAGTCTATAACTAACGCACTACTCTTGGCATTTGATTAAGTCCACGATTGCAAGAAACCATGAGACTACCATTGTTCTTGTAAGCTCCTAAATATAAACGTATTGCAATTCAAGATTATCAAACGACTGATGGCAACACGCTAAAATACCAAAAAAAAAATAGACACTTTTAATGAAATTGCCACCAATTTGACAACAAATTCGTTAAAAAGCAACAAAAAACATGTTTTCAGCATATGTAACAAAATAATCACCATTTCAACCACAAAGTACTCGATCGTATAGCTTTACCTCCTTTCAAAACAACAGCTAACCTCCAAACCCTTGTTTCCTAATTAACCCATAACCTTAAAAAATAAATTTTGAGAACAACATGAACATTTCATTGAACACCTTAACTGAATAAACATATACTTATGGATAAATGAATATTCAAGTGTCAATTGTCGAATAAGGTATATAACATTCTGAACATTTAGAACCGGTAATCAAGAAAATTATAGCCTCGAAAACAAATGTTTTAAAACAAACCAATACCCATTGAAAAGAATAAATAAATAAACAAATACCTGCGATGCGAAGTATATTGATTATAACGTGTGAAGAAGGTTGTGGTTATTCACGCCGGCCTCCGACAAATCCCAAAAACATTATCTTTAACGGGTAAAATAAAATATAGTTAGCTAAAAGGAAAAGATCATATGGGTCGAGGGCCCCAAAACAATATTCTTAATTCACAAAACCTTTACAACAATTTTATTCAAAATGATTTACTAATATTGAAATAGTATAACTTACTTAAACATAATGTTTAATTTATTCATAAAAAAATTTCAAACAAAGTGTTTTAAGGTCTAAAGATTGAAAACTCGACATGGACCACAAATTACCAGTTTTGACCTGAAATTGCTTTGGCATAACCTCCTAGAGTCCACTAACCTTTTGCCATTACCTGGTATTCCTTCGAGCTGCCTTCGAGTTGCCTCAGTGATTTAGATTATTATTGTGATAATATTATTTATGATATCATTATTAACAAATTAGTTATTAATAAAAAAAAAATGGAGAAAACCTTTCTGGGTTATCCTCAACCTAACCCGGCCCTATTTTGAACCACTACCTTATCTACCCACCATTTTAGCACCTTTATAAAGAGCTGGCAAATATGGAATCATCATCCCAATTTCCATCACTTGGATGTTGGAGCTCCAATTCCAACTGTCCCACAAATTCCATAATTTTTATGTTTTGTGTTGAGTTGTTTTTCCCTTAATAAAAAATATTACAATTTTAAAATCTAGCAAGCATCATTTAATTATATATATAAAAAATTTGACATTAACTATGATGATCTTTTATGAGAAAAGAAATTACCAGTGAAAGAAATTACAACTTTAAAATTTAGCGAGCATCATTTAATTATATATAAAGAAAATCTTCTGTTAACTATAATAACTATCTTTTATGAGAAAAGAAATTACCAGTGGCAAAAATTACAACATCTGTCATTAACTCTTCACCATGATCCTTTGTTTTCACCACCTGAAAATATGTATTTGACAGGAATCAATTTAAAATTCAAGAAAGTTAATAACAAAGAATACTAAAAAAAAGTAAGAACCTGTGTCACATCGGTCTGTGGGGGCAAAATTATGCATCTGTCTCTGATTTAGTGACATTTGGACTTATTTAAAAATACTCATTTAAAAAATATAAGGCCCATGGATATTTTAAAACATTTACCTGAGTTGTATCTCAGTTAATTTTCTTTAAGTCAAAAGCAAAGATCATTGACTGCAGCAACCCGACAATCCTTAACCTGTCAAAATATTAGGTATACATTCATTCAAATATGAAGAAAGTAGTATTAACATGAAAATTAATTAGAACTCAAAAGGGATGTTGGATATAGGAAAAATTAACAAAAAGAGGTTAACTACAAAACGATATGTTCATTTCTTGTGAGATCCCGGCAATACATGTTACACTCTTGTTATTCAGAAGACACGCATCTATTAGACAGTTAATTGCACCATTACTTGATCAGCACTTATGAAGCATCGTAACATCGGACCTTAATCATTATTGTATCCGTTTAACAGTTAACTCTTTCAATCACACCCTCTTTTCTGTATGCACTTAACAACTATTTTGTAGTTAAACTTGTCAAAGTGGGATGTTTTGAAATTTTAACGACTTAGAAAAGTACTTGATAATTTCAACAACCACCACTCAATGCTTTCCCCAATATCAAATAAATACAAAATGCGAACGAACCTTGGATAATTATATTGAAAATCCACATAAATAACAATATAGATGGGAAAAACACTTACAACGACATCGGTCATACACCTTCCCAGTCACATGCCAACATTCTTCCTGGTCATTCTAATACACTTTGTATTTCATCCATAAACATTAAGTATATAGTATGCTTTGAGCAAAGTTCTCTGACAGCCTTAATGTAACACTTGAAAGAATTATAACCTGAAAAAAAAAATCTATTTCCATCAATTTATCTCAATAAAAATGCAAATATGAAATAAAAAATACAATAAAGGAGCCAACCATCACAAGGCGTTGGTAATCTTCTCAAATCAAACATAACACAACAAACCAAAAAAAGTTTGGAAATTTTCTCAATGGCTATAATAATGTTCACTATACGTTTCAAGAATAAGTCAAAATATTAACAATTTACCCAAAAAAACACAAAATTTGATAAAGTTAAAATATTAACAATTTACCCAAAAAAAAAACACAAATTTTGATAAGGTTAAAATATTAACAATTTACCCAAAAAAAACACAAAATTTGATACCTTGTGTTGTAATGACACTTCAAAGTTCTCTTCTGTCTAATCTAGTGTAAACAGAGAAGATGAACCAGTAAAAACGTTGTTCAAAATAATTAGGGTTCTTAAAACAGACTCAAAGCATAAGAATATTGTAGTAAATAACAATTCTTATCAATATCGTGATAACTGAAATCGAAGATTAAGACAGAAATAAGTTATTTTGTCAACAATGGAAATACGAACCGTAGATGATTCAAAAGCACCAGATTAGAAAGAAGTTTTGAACAGAAGTTCATATCAACAATGATCTGCCCAAACCTGAATAATATATCAATATTGAAATTATACATTTGTGGAGACGACATTTGTTTGTCGGAAAAGAAAACAAATCGAAGATCAACAAACCCTAGGTTATAACGAATGAACAATCAGAACGAAGATTGAATGTTAAATATTGATAAAATCATCATGTTTAGTTGAAAGTATTTGTGATCTGACCTTGATTTGAAGCCTTGATATGAACTCCAACCTTTAAGACCAAGTTATGATTCAATCAGAGTGGAATTTGTCAAAGAATGATTAGGGTTTAATTAGAAAGTTTGTAAGAAAATAAGAAGACATATAATCAAGAATTGACTGATAAAAAAGAGAATCGTACCTTGGTGAAGGGATTCAATTTTGAGATGGATGAGAGGGAGATGTAAGATTGAAGATGAAGAAACCCTAGAGCTGCTGAAGAAGAACGATGTTCGAAGAGCATGAGAGAAGAATGATTATATTTGGGCGGACAAAGAGGCATATTTGAGCTCCCATTAAAATCCCTGTACTTTATTTTGAATTTTGAAACTGGAGCCAAATTTTTGAACGGGCAGTGGTTTGAATGGGCAGTTGTTTGATGCAGGGTTTTGAATGGGCAGTAGTTTAATGCAAGGTTTGAAGAAAGAGTGTGGGTCACCTTTAGTGGGCAGACCTTTAAATAAAGGATGTGAGACAGTGGTTTGAAAAAAGAGTGTGGGCCACCTTTAAATAATGGTTTCTAAATATACAAAATGGAATTATGACATCATCATTGACAAGTGGCATAGCTTAGAAGTTGACACTAAGGCAAATTTACATCAGCTCATAATCTCTTATTATAGATAGTATAGATTAGTGACCATATTTTTCATACTATGTCCTAGAGATCGAAATATAATAAGAATAAGTTGTTTTGGCATGATCAACCATTATATTATATTTGTAAAGAAAATGTAATATATATTATTTGTTAAGCATTTTTACTATATGTAACTTTTAAATAAATATTATTTTAGTATTTTACTATACTATGTAAAATAACTTATATTTACTATGTAATATATATTACAAAACACCGCAATGAAGTTATTATATTACAAAATATTTTAGTGTTATTACTTTGTAAAAGAAATCACTATTATTTATAACGTTAAATGAAAGTTGAAAATAAAGGTGTAAAAATATTTATTGTACAAAAGTATTTGTAAAATATTTTGTAAATATATAACACTTAATGGGTCGATTCTATGTGATTACTCATTTTCATTTTGAAACCATATAACGTTGTGAATGTATTTAAAAATGTTGTAAATAAGTGGAAAACGGGGACTATTCTTATATATTACAATGTTCCCCTAACCCAACGTATTGATGACTACCATATTATTCTTATATGGTCATTTTCTTGCCAGAGCGTTACGGTACATAGTTACCACAAAACATGTGATAGACAATTATTTATATAATTTTATTCGTCCCTCTAATTCTTATTTTGTTTTATGAAAATATGTCTTCTCCTTACAGTACAAAGTAAAATATTTTTATATATAATTAAAATTTACTAAATAAGTATGATGACTTAATTTATATACATTAACTAGTCATTATCATGGTTGGATATTGGTTAGTGTTGCCTTGTTTAAGCATAGGTGACCAGTCTATGCCTAACTAAGGCTAGGCTATCCAATACCTGCCCTTGATAATAACCCTAGCACCTAAAAATAATACTATCACTATTGTTATTAATTTATTACTAATAATAAAATTATTAATAATAAATAACTTAAACATAAACTTAAATGAGAGTATATCTCAATATATTTTTTATATATTTATAAAAATATAAATTCTTCACCTCAAAGGTTTAACAAAATTTATTGACTCGATATCGAAGAGTCATCGTTTTGCAATAATGCGGTTTATAGTGCAAAAAGCGGAATGATATTTGATTTTGGATAAAACAACAAATTAGAATGAAGCCCTCCAGTGGTCTTCACAAATCAAACGAATCACATGCGCAACAAACAGTGCATGTGTAACATGTGGATTTACCAAGAAATGAAACAGATCAATATTCGTTATTATGAAAGAAATTCTCATGGTATGATGACCATTAGGGAGAGTAGAAACACGAAAGTCAACTTATTATATACAGAAGTCAGAATTTCAACTAAAGAAATATAAGAACTTTTCTCTAGAATTTCGTGTGATAACCGTTGTTAAGTGACATTACCAGGGAATGTCGAATAAAATGAAATAGGGAATTTGCAAAGTGTAACGCCCGGCACTTTTGTACTTTCCATTTATAGAAAGTTTTGTTCGTATTTCTATTTTTGGAAACTTTGTATTCTTGTAATCGTTCCTTCTTTGTAATCGTTGTAAAACCGAGACTTGGATCATTAATGAAACTCATATTTTGTTACAAATATGTTATACACACTTTATATATGCTCGTATGTTCGAAACGGTGAATCGATTGGTGTTTAATCATTTTTCTTGGAAACTATGTGCTAAACTTGTAATTAATCTAAACTTATGCCTAAAACGTGTTTTGAACGTGAACGACACTTGATTTCGATACTTATACATTCAATTATACTTGGGTTATGATCGCTATACTTGAATTACCCTTAAACTATGCTTAAATGGAGAAACAAGTCCCTAAAGCACCTAAAAACACAAAGATAACAACTTCAGGGGCCTAATTGTAAATAAGTGAAACTTTCAGCCCACTAGGCTCGCGGGCCGCGTAAGCTTAACACATGGACTTACGCGGGCCGCCTGGTAGTCCCCAGATCTGAAAACATGTGCAGTCGCGACCAGATTCATTCTTGGGCGGGATTTCTTTGTTTGAACCGAGTTTTAGCCTTAATTATCCCCCCAAGACAACCCTAATCACTCCCCTATAAGTACCCAAGGTCCTCCAAGCACTTGGACACTTTCAACACTCTCAAATCTCTCCTAAACACTCTCAAGTTCTTGCAAGAATCTGCATTTTCGGACAGATTCATACTCTTGCACTAAAGTGAGTATAACTTGCTCATTTCTTAACGAAATTACTTGATTCTTCTTCCTACTTGCTTGGATAATCATGGGGTTTGATTCCTTGACTTCTCCTTGGAGAAATCAGACCTGGAATTGCCCTGAAATGGTCCAAAAACTTTCTATTTTGTTTGATGTTATTCAAAAACTTGTTTATACTTATCATTCTTGTGTCTAACACACTCAAGCCTATGTCCTAATGCTTATAACCTCATCTATGGTTAGTTAAGCTTAAAAACAAGGTTGAGACATGTTAAATCAGAGGTTAAAACCTCAAATACTTTCTGTTTTGTTTAGGGTATTTCACCCACAAGTCATGTTCAAGCTTAGTTCTTGATGAGAAGTGATTATGGAACAACTTGGGTTGTTCCAACATAAAATCCTCACATGATTTGATGATTTCCCTTTAGTTAGGTTGTTTATATTATTGTACTAATCCTAGTTTGTGACCCTCCTTGGTTGTTTTTACATCAGGTGAAGTGGTGAACATACAAGGGGTTCCTAAATGGAAGCTTGTTCTTCCTACCCCATACATGACATCCATGATAACTTGAGGTGCCTAAATGAAGATCCTAAATCTTCTACCTCCTACATGAATTATTGGACTAAATAATACGTAATACTTAACCTAAATATATATACACCCATTCGAACCTTTAATGTTAAACTTGTGTTTATATGTTAAAGTAGTAGGATATCATCTAAGACCTAAAACCTTGATATGATTCTAATGGGTGTACTACCCATGAAAGACAATATAACCCTAGTGGTTACATAGTGTCATATAAAGAGTTATAAGTTAAAGATGATTATTTTGATATCATACTTTATGTTATGTTAAACTCCAAAGTTATAATCTTCCGTTGAACGCCAAACTCACACACCTGTGTTTCCTCGTGTAGAAGGACTAGGTGCTCCAACTTAATCTACTCCAACAACTCACTTGCGGGAATTCCAAGTAGGAAAGCTTGCAACCACTGTGAGTATACTCGATCCATTTTTCCCCCTTTTACACTTTGGGATGCAACATGTATAATTATACAAACAACTTTTAAACTAAACATACTCAATCCTTGATCAAGCATGAAACTAATGTGACTTACTTATTATTCTCGTATGCTATGTGAACGATTTGGAACGTTATATGCTCATTAACTTTGCTCGCCCACCTTAACAATTATAGCGCTATAGGATTAACGCCCCGCCTGCTATTCTATTGGGTATTGTTAAGTTACCACCCCGCTGAACTATTGGGATTAGGCTATTTTATGCGTTGTGTTCTAGGGTTTGATCATATTGTACGCCAAAATTGCATACTAGTAATCACATATTATGAATCATGTTGGATTTGAGTTTTATTCTATTATGCTATGTAAACAAACTTGTATACTCGCTCATGCTTTTGCATTGAAACTCTATTTTAATACATGTTGTAGGTTGATTATTGAAGTATGGATGAATGATGAAACAAGTTTAGGGTGGACTAGATACACACCTTTAATCTATTTATCTTTTGTTGATTTGAATTTGAACAATGTTGTTATTTCCATTTTAAATGCTGTATGACAATTTAGTTCTTTCAATGAAATTTGAATTCAATTAAATATTGTCAAATAGTGTTATGATGTTTTGAGCAATTTGTTCGTCTCATCCCGATGTTTCCGCCATCGGTTGGGGTGTGACAGATTGGTATCAGAGCCATAACTATAGGGAATTAGGAAAATTGCCATGCTTTTTCCATAATCTATAGTTCTAGGAATTTTGCCTCTTATGTGTTGTTTAAAACTTTTGTACTCTACCATGCATGTTTCCTAGCTATACTTTTTGTGATTAAATATATATGCCTTTCCTAAGGTTAACATGAATACACTTGTTTATTTGTATACTCTTGTAACACAAACGAGACAACTTTACCAAAATAGGCGTGAAACCCACAATTTGGTAAACGACTCTCATTCTACCTTAAACTATTTCTTTTTGCACGAAATTACACCATTAAGTTAGGAGTGAAATCCACAACTTAATGGTAATTTCCATTTCAACTCTAGTGGACCCTTGTCATAGTGTCGAAATTTTATTTTGACCCGACAAGTACCAACCACATTTAGGGTACGAAATCGTCAAGTTAGGGGTGAAACCCGCACCTCGCCGATTAAGTCCCATTCCTCGATTTTCAATCTCGCCAAAGCCCCGATTGTTTCAATCAATTAGAGATGTGTAGTAACCGGAAGGGTAAGATACCGTTAATCGCTTCTCGACGAGAGTATCTTACCTATAGGCCAAAGCACGTTTTCTCTAATTCGAAAGAACTTTCGACCCACTTTGGAATAGTCGACGTTTCTCTACCCGAAACAATCCAATGTTTTATTGAGCCTCTTTTTTATGTATCTCAATTTATATGTGATTTTATACTTGAACGTTCGTTCATTTCAAAATTCCGTTTTAATCATTTCGCACGTTATCGCAATCACAAACGCTAATAATCCCTCGTGAACAAACTAAATTTACAATGCTTTCATTTATTCATGCTATGCTATGTGGAACTCATGACTATGCTATATGAGACATCTAAACTCTTTATGTTATGTGAATCAATTTGAAACTTTTATGCTATGTGACACTTTATGCTATGTGAATCAATTTATGCAAACGATTTTTCTTAAACAAACATTATGATCAAGTCTCACCTATTCGTTCTTTTGAATCTTAGATGTCTTCTCGTCACTCTAACTCGTCTAAGAAGTCAAAGTCCCGTGCTACGAAGAAGATGATGGCTTTCATGGCCGATCAATTTGCGCGCGTCATTCCAAAGGTCATTTCCGAGATTCGAGCTTCTGAAACTCCGAACTCCTCCGTCGACTCCAAGGTCGAAATACGCAAGCCCGCTTCGTTCAACTTCAAGCACTTTTCATCGTGCAATCCCAAGCCATTCACCGGCAATGATGGGGTGACCGCCATGCTAGAATGGTTTGATAGCATGGAGGTCACGTTCATCAACAGTGATTGCCCCAATGAGCTCAGAACGCGTAGTGCGACCGGGGTATTCCAAGCCCGAGCTCTCGAATGGTGGACGAACGAAAGGAACATTCGTTCGAACGAACTGGCATATGCGTTGGAGTGGGAAGACGTCAAGGCCCTGATGATGGACGAGTTTTGTCCTCCGCATGAACAACAAAAGCTGGAGGAAGAATTTTGGGCACTAAAGCAAGTGGGGGATGAAAACCTAGCCTATACCACCCGTTTCAAACAACTTAGCTTCATAGTTCCTCACCTCGTTATGACCACCGACCGCAAGATACGGAAGTATATCAATGGGTTACCCTCTGCTATGCGCGATACGATCGAGGCTGCCAAACTCGACAATATCGAAGCTGTTTATCGTTTGGCCGCTTCCCTGAACAACAATCGCATTCGTGATAAGCAAGCCGCAAACCCCGCCTCTTTCAAGCCAGCCAACCAAATCACCCAACAGTCGAGTAGCAATAGGGGAAAGAAGCGAAAGCAATCGAACCCTGTTTGCAATGCGATTGTGCCACCCGTTAACCCAAACCCTGTTGCTCCTGATAACACCCAAAAGTCGTACACTGGGATTCACCCCAAGTGTGCCACATGTAACCGTCACCATCCCGCCAATGCCAGGTGTCGTCTTTGTACCAATTGTAACCGTTATAGACATGACACCGCCTTTTGTCGCTATCAACAACAACAAGCTTCACCAGCTCAGCAAGCACAACAAGCCCCACCAGCTCAGCAAGCGCAACAAGCTCCACCCCCTCCTCAAAACGCAAGACCCGCTAGAGCTTGTTTCAAATGTGGGGACGCCAATCATCTACGTCCTCAATGCCCACTATGGAATCAAGAGCAACTACAACCTCCTCGTGGACGCTGTTTCAATCTGAACACGAATCAAGCGCGCAACGATAATAATGTCGTTAATGGTACGTTTCTTGTTAACCATCTTTATGCTTCGATACTATTTGATACTGGTGCGGACAAAAGCTTTGTGTCCTTAGAATTCGAATCGTTGTTAAATCGCATACGCTCTAAACTACCTAAGTCGTTTTCCGTTGAAGTCGCAAATGGCAAATCCATCTTAGTCGATTCCGTTCTTCGTGATTGTCGTCTTACTCTCAACGAACACGTTTTCCCTATCGATCGCATACCATGCAACTGGGTAGTTTCGACGTCATCATAGGCATGGATTGGCTTCAAAAGAACCATGCTGAAATCGCTTGTCACGAGAAGTACGTTCGTTTACCCCTTCCTTCTGGTGATGTTTTGCACGTCTATGGAGACCGACCTTCAAAGGGACTGAAGTTGATGTCCTGCACACAAGCGAACAAATACTTACGCAAATAGTACTTCGCCTTTTTAGCCCACGTTGTAGAAGAAAAGGGCAATGGAAAGAGTTTAAGTGATGTTCCAGTGGTGTGCGACTTCCCTGACGTCTTTCCTGAAGATTTACCTGGCCCTCCTCCACCTCGATCTGTTGACTTTCGTATCGACCTCGTACCTGGTGCGACTCCTATTGCTAAAGCTCCTTATCGCCTTGCACCTTCTGAGATGCAAGAGTTATCTACGCAGCTTCAAGAACTCCTCGATAAGGGTTTCATTCGTCCAAGTAGCTCACCTTGGGGTGCTCCTGTGCTTTTCGTTAAAAAGAAAGACGGTTCTTTCCGCATGTGTATCGATTATCGCGAGCTCAACAAACTCACTGTCAAGAATCGTTACCCTCTTCCGCGTATCGACGATCTCTTTGACCAACTTCAAGGCGCAACTTGTTTCTCCAAAATCGATCTTCGTTCTGGTTATCACCAACTTCGGGTCCTCGAAGAGGACATCCCCAAAACCGCTTTTCGCACTCGCTATGGACACTACGAGTTCGTGGTTATGCCTTTTGGCTTGACCAACGCTCCCGCTGTGTTCATGGATCTCATGAATCGTGTTTGTAAGCCCTATTTGGATCATTTCGTGATCGTCTTCATTGATGATATCCTCATTTATTCTAAATCTCAAGCCGATCATGAACGTCATCTTCGCCTTATACTCGAGCTCTTACGTATTGAATGCTTATACGCTAAGTTCTCCAAATGCGAGTTTTGGATTAAAGAAGTCCAATTCCTTGGACACGTTGTTAGTGAAAAAGGAATCCACGTTGACCCTGCAAAGATCGAAGCCGTAAAGAATTGGACCGCGCCTAAATCTCCTTCTGAAATCTGTTCCTTCTTAGGATTGGCGGGTTATTACCGCCGGTTCATCTCGAATTTTTCAAAGATCGCCGTTCCTCTCACTTCGTTGACCCAAAAGGAGAAACCTTTTGCTTGGGGTCCTGAGCAAGAGGAATCCTTTCGGACTCTCAAGTACTTACTTTGCAACGCTCCTATTCTTACTCTTCCTGATGGGAATGATGATTTCGTGGTGTATTGCGATGCCTCGAACCGTGGTCTTGGTTGCGTTCTCATGTAACGAAGCAAGGTCATCGCTTACGCCTCTCGTCAACTCAAAATACACGAGAAGAACTATACCACCCATGACCTTGAACTTGGCGCAGTTGTTTTTGCGTTGAAAATTTGGCGACACTACCTTTATGGTACTAAGTGTGTGGTTTTCACTGACCACAAGAGCCTTCAACACATCTTCGACCAAAAGGAACTGAACATGCGTCAACGTCGTTGGGTGGAACTATTAAACGACTACGACTGCGAAATCAAATTCCATCCAGGTAAAGCGAATGTAGTAGCTGACGCCCTTAGTCACAAAACTCATATGAAGGGTATTCGTTGTCTTCAACTTGTGAACGATCTTCCACGCCGCATTCGCGAAGCTCAGTACGCCTCTATTAACGAAGGTAACTTCCATGTTGAGATACAAGGCGCTAAAGAACACGATCTCGTCGCCAAGGCCGATGGTATCCTATACCTCGACAATCGTGCCTGGATCCCTGATCGCGAAGAACTTCGAGACTTCATCATGAACGAGGCACACAAAACCAAGTACTCAATTCATCCTGGTGCCGACAAGATGTATCATAATCTACGTACATCCTATTGGTGGCCTGGTATGAAGAAAGACATTGTCGTTTACGTCTCTAAGTGTCTTACGTGTTCAAAAGTCAAAGCCGAGCATCAACGACCGTCCGGTCTACTCGAACAACCTGAAATCCCCGTTTGGAAATGGGATAGCATTGCGATGGACTTCATCACTAAACTCCCTCGTACATCTTCTGGTCACGATAGCATTTGGGTGATCATCGATCGTCTGACCAAGTCCGCTCAATTCATTCCAATTCGTGAAGACTTCAAGGTTGAACGACTTGCTCGCATCTATACCGATGAAGTCATACGCCATCATGGTATTCCTCACGACATCATTTCTGATCGCGATGGTCGATTTACTTCGCGTCTCTGGCAAACCTTTCAGTCCGCTATGGGTACTCATTTAAATCTAATTACGGCTTTTCATCCTCAAACGGATGGACAGACTGAACGTACTATCCAAACCCTAGAGGAAATGCTTCGTTCTTGTGTCATCGACTTTGGTGGTAGTTGGGATGTGCATTTACCTTTGGTCGAGTTCTCGTACAACAATAGCTACCACTCCTGTATTAAAATGGCTCCATTCGAGGCATTGTATGGTCGCAAATGCCGATCTCCTTTAAAATGGCACGAGATTGGTGACAAACATTTTACCGGCCCTGAAATCATACAAGAAGCAACGGATAAGATTCTCCAAATCCGTGATAATCTACTCAAGGCCCGAAATCGTCAAAAGGTCTATGCTGATAAGGGACGCAAACCGATGAAATTCAACGTTGGGGATCACGTTTTACTCAAAGTGTCTCCTTGGAAAGGAGTGGTTCGTTTTGGTAAAAAGGGAAAGCTTGCCCCTCGCTATGTTGGTCCTTTCAAGATACTCGAAAGGATTGGTGCGGTGGCTAATCGACTTGATTTACCTCAAGAGCTCAACAACGTTCACCCGACATTTCATGTCTCCAATCTAAAGAAATGTCTCGCTGATGAAGGACTTCATGTTCCTCTCGAAGATCTCCAAGTGAACGACACCTTGCATTTTGTGGAAAAACCAATCATGGATCAAGGGGTCAAGTTATTGAGGCGCAGCAAAATTCCTATCGTCAAAGTTCGATGGGAAGGTAAACGAGGCGCTGAATTTACTTGGGAACTCAAGAGCGAGATGAAAAAGAAGTACCCTCATCTTTTCTCTACGTCTTCCTAAATTTGGGGACGAAATTTCCTAAAGGAGGGGAGACTGTAACGCCCGGCTCTTTTATACTTTCCATTTATAGAAAGTTTTGTTCGTATTTCTATTTTTGGAAACTTTGTATTCTTGTAATCGTTCCTTCTTTGTAATCGTTGTAAAACCGAGACTTGGATCATTAATGAAACTCGTATTTTGTTACAAATATGTTATACACACTTTATATATGCTTGTATGTTTGAAACGGTGAATCGATTGGTGTTTAATCAATTTTCTTGGAAACTATGTGCAAAACTTGTAATTAATCTAAACTTATGCCTAAAACGTGTTTTGAACGTGAACGACACTTGATTTCGATACTTATACACTCAATTATACTTGGGTTATGATCGCCATACTTGAATTACCCTTAAACTATGCTTAAATGGCAAAACAAGTCCCTAAAGCACCTAAAAACACAAAGATAACAACTTCAGGGGCCTAATTGTAAATAAGTGAAACTTTCAGCCCACTAGGCTCGCGGGCCGCGTAAGCTTAACACATGGACTTACGCGGGCCGCCTGGTAGTCCCCAGATATGAAAACATGTGCAGTCGCGACCAGATTCATTCTTGGGCGGGATTTCTTTGTTTGAACCGAGTTTTAGCCTTAATTATCCCCCCAAGACAACCCTAATCACTCCCCTATAAGTACCCAAGGTCCTCCAAGCACTTGGACACTTTCAACACTCTCAAATCTCTCCTAAACACTCTCAAGTTCTTGCAAGAATCTGCATTTTCGGATAGATTCATACTCTTGCACTAAAGTGAGTATAACTTGCTCATTTCTTAACGAAATTACTTGATTCTTCTTCCTACTTGCTTGGATAATCATGGGGTTCGATTCCTTGACTTCTCCTTGGAGAAATCAGACATGGAATTGCCCTAAAATGGTCCAAAAACTTTCTGTTTTGTTTGATGTTATTCAAAAACTTGTTTATACATATCATTCTTGTGTCTAACACGCTCAAGCCTATGTCCTAATGCTTATAACCTCATCTATGGTTAGTTAAGCTTAAAAACAAGATTGAGACATGTTAAATCAGAGGTTAAAACCTCAAATACTTTCTGTTTTTTTAGGGTATTTCACCCACAAGTCATGTTCAAGCTTAGTTCTTGATGAGAAGTGATTATGGAACAACTTGGGTTGTTCCAACATAAAATCCTCACATGATTTGATGATTTCCCTTTAGTTAGGTTGTTTATATTATTGTACTAATCCTAGTTCGTGACCCTCCTTGGTTGTTTTTACATCAAATGAAGTGGTGAACATACAAGGGGTTCCTAAATGGAAGCTTGTTCTTCCTACCCCATACATGACATCCATGATAGCTTGAGGTGCCTATACGAAGATCCTAAATCTTCTACCTCCTACATGAATTATTGGACTAAATAATACGTAATACTTAACCTAAATATATAAACACCCATTCCAACCTTTAATGTTAAACTTGTGTTTATATGTTAAAGTAGTAGGATATCATCTAAGACCTAAAACCTTGATATGATTCTAATGGGTGTACTACCCATGAAATACAATATAACCCTAGTGGTTACATAGTGTCATATAAAGAGTTATAAGTTAAAGATGATTATTTTGATATCATACTTTATGTTATGTTAAACTCCAAAGTTATAATCTTCCGTTGAACGCCAAACTCACACACCTGTGTTTCCTCGTGTAGAAGGACTAGGTGCTCCAACTTAATCTACTCCAACAACTCACTCGCGGGAATTCCAAGTAGGAAAGCTTGCAACCACCGTGAGTATACTCGATCCCTTTTTCCCCTTTTACACTTTGGGATGCAACATGTATAATTATACAAACAACTTTTAAACTAAACATACTCAATCCTTGATCAAGCATGAAACTAATGTGACTTACTTGTTATTCTCGTATGCTATGTGAACGATTTGGAACGTTATATGCTCATTAACTTTGCTCGCCCACCTTAACAATTATAGCGCTATAGGATTAACGCCCCGCCTGCTATTCTATTGGGTATTGTAAAGTTACCACCCCGCTGAACTATTGGGATTAGGCTATTTTATGCGTTGTGTTCTAGGGTTTGATCATATTGTACGCCAAAATTGCATACTAGTAATCACATATTATGAATCATGTTGGATTTGAGTTTTATTCTATTATGCTATTTAAACAAACTTGTATACTTGCTCATGCTTTTGCATTGAAACTCTATTTTAATACATGTTGCAGGTTGATTATTGAAGTATGGATGAATGATGAAACAAGTTTAGGGTGGACTAGATACACACCTTTAATCTATTTATCTTTTGTTGATTTGAATTTGAACAATGTTGTTATTTCCATTTTAAATGTTGTATGACAATTTAGTTCTTGCAATGAAATTTGAATTCAATTAAATATTGTCACATAGTGTTATGATGTTTTGAGCAATTTGTTCGTCTCATCCCGATGTTTCCGCCATCGGTTGGGGTGTGACACAAAGGTATGTAACTCTTTTTGTAGTGATAATAATTATGACTCTGATTGGACTGTGCACCGATGGTTGTGAAATCTTGTTACAATGTACCTTAGCGATTTTCATATCGTTTATAGGATCACGTGGCAAAGTGCCGCTTTTTGATCAGTGGTTCTACCACTGACGAGATTAGCATTGGTGTCATCGTGCCTAATTTATATTTTCCAAAGGTCTTGCCTTGGAAGTTGTGTGTGATATACTTCAACGTCTGTGGACGTAAAATATAAGTTTCATGTGTTTTCTTGTGCACTAGCACAAATTTACATACTTCTTACTTACGTCAATAGTTTATGGTAACGCATTTAGAATTTTTTTTTACACTTTTGATGGTATCCCAACTTAATGGGTTTCTATTGTTATTATTGTCGCTCGAATTACGAGGTAGATGATCAAACGAAATAATGTTTGATATTGGAAAAGAGATTCCTGATAAAGAAATCTAGACACAGATGCTTGTGCTTTATTCTTAATTGACTTTTGGAATTCCTTATAGATATACATATCTATATAATCATATATTTCACATGCTGTAATATACATACCTTCTATAAGGTCAATGTATTTAACAGATTCATATTTCCAAAAACAAGTCAGATATCAGGTCATGATACTATTTAGGGAAATCTTGTCACTTGTTTGACATATTATATACCCCGTCTTATCCGGTTCGCACCGGAGAGGTAATCCAGTATATCCGGACAAGCTGGAGAGTCTGCTACACCATACCCAATCTTGTCGGAGAAAATTTTATATTTCCCATAAATAGTTTTTTTTTTCTTAAATCATGATTTGGAAAGTGCATTATGACTTTCAACAAAGACTAAGCAAATTAGTATTCACCTGACGGTCATATTCTAGAACAAAGTAGTACTAATAAATAAGAAATAACAGTGGCCAAATGTTATTGCTTATTTATCATACTTGCAAAGTTCTAATTATCATCCTTACGGCATATCAAAACCCATCACACTTTATTTGCACAAGTATTTAGCTTATCTCGAAGCTTATACTAAAACATCTTTTCTTAAGTTCAAGTCTAAATGCTATCATGTGTGCTACCAGTTAATAGCAATCTCCTAACTCTTTTATATAAGCTTAGGTATTATTATTACAACACCTATAGGCTTAAAGCAGTGGCTCTGATACCACCTTCTGTCACGACCCCCGACCCACCCTGAACGGAATCGGGAGCCGCAAACAGCCAAGTGGTACCGGTGATTATTTTGAAAAATATTGCAGCGGAAATTTCATCAGGACCGTGAGTTAGGAAAAATATCAGAGTTTAGAAAACACCAGATTTTATTTATTAAATAGATGGGATAAACCCATGTTTTACATTGGTAGCTTTAATAAGGGATAACCCAATTACATAAAACAATATTTTTTAATTTGATTTAATTAATAAAATAAGCCACTTCTTGAAGCCTTTCAGTGTCGTATCCATTTCTTACTCCAATCTACTGTAATTACCTGAAACGCGTTTTAAAAAGGTTTTGTCAGCAGGAAATACTGGTGAATCATTCTATTTGTTAAAATGACACGTTTGTTATAATTTACAGTATTAAGAGAGATTACAATGTTTCAGATATCAACCAACTACCCACAGTATTTGTCATCGACTCGTTTCGGTGACTGTGGTCATATCACTATTGAGTCCTGTCACCCAATAGTGAAGAGTATCACTAATTAGGTTCGCCCACCTAAAGTGATAAAAACAGTAATAATGTGCACAATACCCCACATACCGGCTGTAATTTGGTGATTACATAAACTTAATCACTGTAATTATAACTTTGAAAATATACATGATTTTGTAAACAAATTTGATAAAAAGAGAATGACTCACATTATAAGCATGCAGATTCATACGGGCAGAGCTTAGCCTATTGATTAGTCTTGTAACCTAGTGTACACGAACTAGGTAAGTAACTAATACAGCATTTACGATAACTCACGAGATTAAAACCCTCACGACAAATGACAAAGTGCCATCACTTAAACATCCATCGGATTCACAACGAATGACAGAGTATTCCCCGAGTTTGGGTGGTACTCAAACATTCTGTCGAAATCACGACTAATGACAAAGGATAGTACTTAAACATCCGGTCGGATAGTTTAAATCGATCGGACATTGAATCGTAGCAACGATCGAGTTAATACCCTGTATCGTAGCAGTACCCCACTACTTTGAAAGTGAATTTCGAACAGAATTATAAAGGATTTGAGAATTTCATCGACACAGAATGAAAGCCCCTGAGCTAGGCTATTTATAGCTGAAATTCAGGCCTGTCGCGGCCCGCGTGAACTCCCGGCCAACCTTTACGCGGCCCGCGTGGGAGTGTGGATCATATTGAAAGTTGCTGAGTCACTGGTAGTCGCGACACGTGTGATGATACGTGGATCCAGATGCTTATCCGGTCAAACTTAAGGTTGACGCGGCCCGCGTAGGGCTCTCTTGTTCTTTACGCGGCCTCCTGAGAACCAGGAAACTTGATTTCTTTTTTTTTTTTTTGATATGGATTGGGGTTTCAGGGGTCCGGGTTTTTACTTACGGATCGATTTGGGACAATTTTGAATATAATTATTTTATAAAGAAAAAGGGAATAAAAATAGTGAGAAAAGAAAATGGACCTACTTTGTAACTTTAGGGTTCAACTAGAAAGTCTCCGAGTATAAATTTTGGGTATAACTTCTGAGCTATTTAAAAATATATAATACACTCGTGTTAAGTATAGTACCCCTAATTCAACCTTGTCCCGATGTCCCGAGACCAAATCCCAACAACTTAGTCGAGCAGAGCCCTGACATACGTTATGAGGCTCAGATCAATCGGAAAGGGTAGCGGTGATCGGGAGTTACAACATTTAAAACGGGGCAGAGCCTTGGAGCAAAATAAAAAAATATAGATTATAGAAGGCATAAAGAAAGAGCGAGATGGAGAAACGAGCGGATTGAAATCTGAATTGACATGTCTATTTATACTACAAAATGAACCTTGGGACTCACCACTTTCTTGAACACGTACACAATGCTTTCCTAAATGTTGACACGTAGAGTTATACTAACATTGATTTATTATATAAAAATATAAAGGGAACATGAAACCTTGAAAATGGGATACGTTACTTCTGTCAAATTCATATGTAGTTATTATTATTATTATTTTTATTTTATATATTCACGTATACAATTTTAGAATTTCCAATGATATTATTTTATTATAGTATAATTAATTTAACTACTTCACTTATTTGGCGCTTATAACCTCTAAAATATAACATTTTTATAAAATAATAAATATGTTATTAGAACGAGAATATTTTTGTCTACATTTGGGTCTAAGTTTATTAAAAATAGAGTAGGTTCAAAATACAATGTATTTTTATAGTTTAATTATTAAATGGTTCCTGGGCCCGTCTAGTTACTTCATATTTCTAACAGTCGACTTACCCGTAAGCTACCTGTCTAATAATATAAGTTTTTTATAGACTTTTATTTTAATAAAAATGTCACCCATATACAGGCCAATTAATAATAATAATAATATTTCAACCACTATATGTTTAAAACTATTTGGGTTGAATATTTATATTAAAAATAAACTAGTTACTAGTTACTAGTGGTAAATAAATTTAACTAAACCTATAATTCTTATATAAAAATAGGAATGTTACAGTAAGTATTACGTATATAATAGCGTATGTTATAACAAGTAAGCAGGCAATCATGGCATAAACAAGTAAGTTAACAATGTATTTACTGAGAACATTACGATTGAGCTTTCATTAATCATCAACCACAAATACAGTTACATGTTTTACATAAATATCGTATCAAAAGGGAACACAGGGTCACTCTAACCTTGTCCAAAATGTCTACCAATCTATCATAAGACATACAGTCAAAAGGTGGTCTCCAAAAGGCTTCACTAGCTAGGCTCAATTGCGGTGCTCTCATCAAAAGTAAGCTACCTACATAAAACCAAAAACCGTCTATGCTGATGGCGGTGGAGGAGGAGGTGGAGGAACAAAAAGCAAGCTGCGCACATGCGCAAGCTCCTCCTCAAGGTCATAAACATGACGCAACAGATAACTAACCTGCTGCTCAATGGTAAGAAAGCGAGTGTCAAACTCGGGAAATGGAGTAAGCGGTGCAGGAGGATGCGAAAATGGGGACGGTGATGAACGAGGGGGAACAAAAGATGGCTGACACGGACATGGCAAAGGTCGCGGTGTCATCTCAAGCCCTAAAATCCTGCGACTCAGGATCTCAAACTGAAGCTGCAAGGATAGGAGTAACTCATCCCGTGTATAACTAGTGAAATGTGAAGGATGGTAGGGATCAGAAATCAGCATGGTGTAAGGTGGGAACCATCTAAATGGCTCATCTAGTGGTGAAGAAGTAAAATGAGCAGTAGGTGTATACTGAGGCATGTGAGGGAGTGCGGCGGAAACATGAGGATCACGGCCAGGCTGCTGGCCAGAAGGGCCTTCCTCTGGATGGGGTGGAGGGATGTCCTGCAAGAAGGTGATAGGTAATCGGTGCGGTGAACATCGGACTCAATCGCATGAAAAGGGGCAACATCAATAGGTGCAGGTGCATGTGGGGGAGTAACTGGCTCAACAACAGGAGGGTCAGCGGGTGCAGGAACTAGATCTGGTATAAGGGGTGCAATGTCAGGTATGCCAAAGGGGAGAGGATCAAGATCAGGCAAAGGCTCAGGATCAGCGGGTGCATCAACAAGCTGATCATCGGGAACAAAATCAGGCTCAAGTCCAGGCTCAAAATCATGGGGAGGTAACGGTGCAGCTGACATAGCTGTATCATCATCAGAATCAGTAGCGTAACATCGCAAACCAACTGCATGTAAGGCAGAAGAGGACACGGACTCGAAAGAATCGGGGTCAGAATGTAAACTAGAATCAGAGGAAAACTCAATAACAGGAAGCTCCAGAAGTGGAATAGCAACAACGTCCTCATCGAGCTCTCCATCACCCTGAGCATCATCGGGAGGACCATCAACAAACAAGTCAACATCATCATCAAAAAGATCGTCAAAAGGCCAATCCTCAGGGGGAATGACCATGAGAGGAACGGGAGCGAGGATCGGGGTCATGATATGCTCACCATCGGGGTGACCGATGATAAGATGATCGTGAACAGGAATAGGAATAACAAAAGGATCCTCGTCTGGGATACCATCAGCAATCGGTAAATCATCTCCGAAATCGGGCAGCGCAAAGGGCTGAAAGTCGTCATCGTCGTCGGACATCATCTCCGGGTCACTCTCGGTGTCGGAAGTAAAGATCTCTGGCTCATGGGCAATCTCATCATCTGAGACTACAGCCATGGGGTCATCGGTATCGGACAAACCACTCTCAGAATATCACATAGTGTCTGTAACAAAACAATCACAACATATGCACATATATCAACATCTAACATTTAAACATGCAATCAATAACAATGTAATCACGTATCCTTCTTAGTCTCCCAGACTAAGCCACCAAGTCTCTCAGACTAAACTACCTAGTCTCCCAGACTAACTACCCAGTCTCCCAGACTAAACCACCTAGTCTCCCAGACTAACCCACACAGTCTCCCAGACTGAACTACCTAGCCTCACGGACTAGACCTCCCAGTCTCTCAGACTGAACCACCCAGTCTCTCAGATTGAACGATAAACATAAACTTTGAAATGTGTTTCGTGTCTTTTTGCTTGTAAAAATGTTTGTTTTTCCTGGATCTGGGAGTTTCGTGTATGCAATGAAAACATGTTGTAAAATATTTTCGTGAGAGTCCTAATGATTGTAGTCTAGACTCGAGAATGAATCCTAGTTCACTACAATCGAAGCTCTGATACCAAGCTGTCACACCCTGACTTTTGCTGAAGCGTGATTATGGTGTGACTTACTTAATACCATTGCATTCAATCATAACAACAACTAAATGATAAAAACTATAGATGTTCATCCATAAATTAAGTTTAAAAACATGACAACATTGTCTTAAAACATAGAAATTCAAATTCGAGTACAAACATGCAACTTGTTTAAAAGTTCACAAAGACTCGACCAATGACATTAAGTAAAACCAGGATTTGGGAGACGTGTCTCATCCAGGAATAAGACACACTATCCAAACCCTAAGACCATGGATGATATCTTTTATTCTTAACGCAGCTTGAAACATCCGACGCCCGCCAGATCCACTACTAATCCCCTGAAATACATGTATTTTGAAAACATCAACAAAAGTTGAGCGAGTTCATGTGTGTGTTTGTGAATAAACCTTTGAAACATTTGTAAGTAAGTACGTATGTACTTGAAAAACCCGTTATGAAAGCAAAACAAGGAAACAGATCGATTAATGGTTTGCAAGGCCATTAACATGCGTGCAACGGCGTAGAAAGACTCAAACCTAGCAGATTTTGCACCGGGCCTCCGGGTGTAAGACATAGTCACCTCATGGGTCACCCTGGTCCACATGGGTGTGGGCTCGCTACACCTAAATAGATCTATGACTCATGTCCCTTGGTCCTAACACGAGGATTAATGGCCCTAAGAGTGCGCCTACCCATTCACATGATCTACTCTACTTTCCAAAGCTAACCATACCATTTGTAATTGTATGTAATCCTTTTGTAACATGTACTTCACCCTCGAAGTTATAAAACAAAAACAATTTAAAGAAAAGGGGGACATGAACTCACAGTCTTGCGTCTTCAATAATCGTAACTCAAGCTCATTCGGCGATCACGACTACCTACAACGTGCTAACCTATTAGACGAACGGGCCGTGCCTTGACTTAGTATTATTGTCTTTGAGTTACGTTTCTTTTGTGTCTTCGATATCATTCCAAGTTATATAATTATTTGTTAAAATAATTAATATTTCAACTTAAATTATATTTATAAATTTTGGAATAATAATATACTTTTGACTTGATACTCTTCGGGTGTTTATACATGTATTTCCTTCCCAAGGATGGGTGTATTTGTATTTGTATTCTTATACTTGTATATTTTTGTCATGTATCGGGGTTGTATTCTGGTGTGTATTTATACGTATAGGAATACGTATTTATTGTATTCATTAAGTATTCTTTTACTTAATTTCGTATTAATTTTTCCGTACTATTATCTTTAGTAAAAGTCCACCAATATATATTTCCAAAACATATATTGTAATAAATATTATTTAGAAAAATGATTAAAATTTTTATTTTGGCAAAAATAAATATTTATATTCTCTTATAAGTTTCAAAAATTATATATTTTCATGTCTAACATAGAAAGTATATATAAACTCATTTTTATTCCAAAAATGATATTTTTCATATTTATTTGAGGAAATATATTTTTCACCTCAAAATATTGTATTTCATGTTTGTGTAAGAAAATATATATTTCTTAAAAATAATATATCTTCTAAAAATTTCAAGAAAAATATATATTTTTGTAGTAATTATAAAAATCATATTTTTGTTTCCTTGGTGTCCAAAATATTATTTACCAAAATATACTTTGTGAATAAATCCCGGAATATTTTTGTAAGTCTTATTCCATAGTTCAGTTCTCCAATATTTTTGTGTAAATGTGTATATTTATTCTTTGGAATTTTAGTATTATTTTGGATTGTAATTCTTAGTATTTTAATGTATTATATTATTTCATGTCCTAAAATAATATAACTAATATACAAAATATACAAATAATCACACACATGGTGTCTTCTAAATATATATTTCCTAAATACATATTTAGCCACTTTTATTTATAAAAATCAACCTCCAATATTTATACTTTTGTAACAAAAAATTATGACAAAGTTTTTGTAGAAAACTCAAGGTTAAAATACACTTGTAAATATATTTTTTTAAAATATTTTTTCTAAGTGTTTATATTTTTAGAAAATTTCGCCATAGTTTCCCCTAAAAATAGAGGTTTCCATGCTTTCAAGCATATCATTTTCTTTTGTAAAAATCATCACAATCAACGATAAATAACCTTTACTTACCAATTTGCCAAAAATCATGCATTTTCTACTACTTCATGAACTTGAATATTTGTAAAAATTTGTAGTAACTTACTAGTGTTCTTAGTAAGTCTTGTTACCCTTTAAAATGTGATTAGTTCTTTAAAAACTTCATTTTTAAAGAAGTTAGATGTTTACAACTTCTTGTCACATTTTTCTAAAAATGTTTCTTTATGAAATCTCCTTGTTGCACAAGTGTTTCTACACTTGTTTAACCATTAAAAATAAGATTTGTTTATGTAAGAACCAAGATTTAATAAAAGTCATATTTTAACTTGGTTTCTTTGAAAGATCATTCATAAATCTTTAGATCTACATGATTAACAACTTACTTTGATCATTATTTTTCAAGAAATCAAAGTATTCTTTCAAGTTCATGATTCATGTGTGGATGATCTATCATCCTATAACATTTCTACTTTCTCATCTTACTAGATTATGTTTTTAATCATGATCTAGCAAGATCTTATGATGATCAACATCATTCCTACAAACAATCAATGATCAACAAGCATAACAACTCATATTCACCAAGATTACTTCATTAAACAAGCTTATGTTCATGTTTACTTCTTATGATCTTTAGTGTTCTTTAAGATTTTGATTATGATTCTTCTTTAACCACTAAAAATGGAAGTAAAATAGCAAGATCAAGACTCTTACCACTAGCACAAGGCTAGGGATGATTCAAGAGTAGAAAACAAGAGGATAAAAGCAAACAAGAGAGGTCCTTGATCTTCCACAAACTCCTAGCTTCTTTGTATGATCTCTAGCACCCTTGTAAGTATGTAGAATGAATGGAAGTGAAGTGATGGTGGTGGTAGGGTGGTGGTGGTCTTCGGCCGAGAACACAAGAGAGGGAGAGAGGAGTGATGGTGTGTTATGATGAAATGAAATCAAGAACTCATTAGGCCTTCTTATAATCCATTCTAACATCTTAACCCTTGTGTAATGTGTTACAAAAAGCATGAACAAGATCCATTATAAAATTAAAACAAATCAAGATGGTGGGGGCCTCTTGGGCCGTGAACTAGGTGGGGGGGGGGGGTCTAGATTAGGCTTGAACTAGTTTGGTTAATGATTAGTTGAAATCCAAGTATTAGTTACATGTTCTAGTTATTAGATATTTTTAGGAGGTGTTATGATTTTCGGGGACCATAACTAGCTTGGAAAATGTTAAAACAATGCTTTTAGTGTAAATTTGATGTTTCGAGTAGTGTCCGGTTGTTCGGTTGGTTACTGGTTTGTTAAAGTGCTAAACTATGCAGTTTAGTGTGCTTTATGTATCTTTTTGTGACACTTTTGATTCCCGACACTTAGGAAAGCATTCAGGGCCATTTTACCATATTTCTGCATTAAATTAGTGTGTTAATTTGCTGAATTTTGCTGAATTCAGCACTTTGGGTGAGTTTTAGGCACTTTCCGGCACTTAAACTATCACTAGGAAGACAGTTTTGTGATCCTTACTTTCCTACACACTATACTAGTGTAGTACCTAGTTTCTGGCTCATTATGTGTCTAAATGGACTGTCTGTCTATGTCCTGAGTTCTGTCAACACTTTCCTGATTTATCAGATAACTATGCTAACTGTACTTAATGCATCATTTAAGGCAATACAGCTTTCATTCAATATTGGTATGACATTAAACAATGCATGATGCACATGTATGTATAAGAGAGTAATCAGAAAGCAGTTAATTACAAATTTAGCACAATCATTAAGCACTAATCATGATTAATTAATTGTACGGATACCTGGATTTTTGACAGTTGTCACACGAGATGCGTAAGAGATAACCTTGTCCCGTTGCATGAGAACACAACCAAGACCAAGGTTCGAGGCATCATAATAGACAATGAAGTCATCGTTTCCGTCGGGTAAAGCGAGGACGGGAGCATTGTAGAGCATATACTTGAGGGTTTGAAAAGCAGTCTCTTGTTCAGTTCCCCAAACAAAAGGCTTGTCTTTATGCGTCAAGGAAGTAAGCGGGACAGCGATTTTTGAGAAGTCAACAATGAATCGATGTTTATTGCCCGCCAATCCGAGGAATGAACGTACATCGGATGGTGATTTTGGAGTAACCCAACTCTTAACAGCTTCGATCTTCACGGGGTCGACATGAATACCTTGGCTATTGACGATGTGACCGAGGAATTGAACCTCCTCTAGTCAAAATTCACACTTGGAGAACTTGGCATAGAGTCGATTCCCTTGGAGTAACTCGAGAACCAAATGTAGATGATGTGCGTGTTCGGTTTTCAACTTCGAATAGATAAGGATATCATCAATGAACACGATAACGAAGCGGTCAAGAAAAGGTTTGCACACACGGTTCATCAAATCCATGAAGACCGCAGGTACATTGGTTAAACCAAAGGGCATTACGACGAATTCATAATGACCATAGCGAGTTCGGAATATGGTTTTCGGAATATCTTCCTCCTGAATGCGTAACTGGTGATAACCTGAGCGTAAATCAATCTTCGAAAAACATGTAGCACCTTGCAGTTGATCAAACAAATCATCGATTCGGGGCAGGGGATAGCGATTCTTGATTGTCAGCTTATTCAACTCCCTATAGTCGATGCACATCCGGAACGACCCATCCTTCTTTTTGATGAAAAGGACTGGTGCGCCCCAAGGAGAGGTGCTAGGGCGAATGAAGCCTTTGTCAAGTAATTCCTGGAGTTGACTCGAGAGTTCGTGCATTTCAGACGGAGCGAGGCGATAAGGAGATTTAGCAACAGGATTGGCTCCAGGATAGAGGTCAATACGAAAATCAATATCACTGCTCGGGGGTAAACCAGGTAGATCATCAGGAAACACAAAAGGAAAATCACAAACTATAGGCACCTTATCGATTGCCTTAACTTCCTTTTTCCCTGCTACTACTACGTGAGCCAAGAAAGCTTGGTATTCCTTGTGGAGATACTTGGTAGCCTGGACACACGACATGAGTTGGAGTTTCCTCGACGCGACCTCACCATAGACACACAATAATCACCATTAGTGAGCGATAAGCGAATCATCTTATCAAAACAAACAACTTCAGCACGATTTTCACGAAGAAAATCCATGCCTACTATGACGTCAAAACTACCGAGCTGCATCGGAATAAGGTCGATAGGAAAGATGTGATTGTTGAGTTCGAGAGTACAATCACGAAGAACAGAATTGACAGCGACGGTTCTTCTGGTGGCCACTTTAACATCGAATAACGAGGGGAGATGGGTGCGCTTATGATTAAGGAGCTTTTCGAATTCTAACGACACAAAACAGTTATCGGCTCCAGTATCAAATAAACATGAAGCATAAATACCATTCACAAGGAACGTACCATTAACCACATTATTGTCGGCTTGAGCTTGACAGACGTTGATGTTGAAAGTACGTCCGCGAGCTGCTATTGTGGCTCTCGCTTCACCACTCGATTCGGGCACATGTTTGTGAAGTGGTTGGGATCACCACATGCAAAGCAAGCTCTAGCGTGGATCGTGGGTGTAGGAGCCGCTTGTTGGCCTTGAGGAGCGGGAAGTAGAGCTTGTTGAGCAGGAGCTTGACCTTGAGCTGGAGCTGGAGCTTGACGTGGACCTGTACGGCAGTTGCCGGTGAAATGGTCGTACATGTTGCAATGCACACAGTATCTGCAGGCGATTCCCACTGGGTGGTGATAAGTACAAGTAGGATAAGCTGGGTGAGGACCACTGTAAGCACGCTTGGCCAGCGGTGCTTGGGTAACTGGTGCCGCTACTTGGCGGTGATGAGGCTGCTGTTGAGCAGGTACATCTTGAAGCGGGGCAGCAGTGGTGACAGCACAACTTTGGATACTGTTGTTATTATTCCTCTTGCGACGAGAGGACTTTGAAGACTGTGATGCGGTGGCGGCTTCAGCAGTTGCAGTGGTGGTAGCTTGGTGCAGATTCTTGGAGGCCTTTTCCCAGTAACCAACCTTTACTCGCTTGTCGTTTATCTCAGCAGCGAGTAAGAAAGTTTCCTCGATGGTTGACGTCTTTGCAGCTTGAACGAAATTAGCCATGCCATCCGGAAGAGCACGGATATACTTCTTGATGGTGATTTCAGGCGTAGAGACTTGGTCTGGACAGATTATACTCAACTGCTTAAAGCGAGAAGTCAAACTAGCGTTGTCGCCATCCTTCTGCTTGAGATGCCAGAACTCGTCCTCCAACTTTTGGAGCTCGTGGGGAGGGCAGAACTCTTTCATCATCAGGTCCTTCAACTCATCCCACGTCAATCCGTAAGCTGTATCATTCCCTCGTTTGTTTCTCTCGGCCGTCCACCAGTCTAAAGCGCGGGACTGGAAGACGCCGGTGACGTTAACAGTTCGAACCATTGATACATGGCCGTAGGACCATCTTCGCCGGTAAATTCTTTCGGGCCGCAAGCTTTGAACTGCTTGAAGCTAAAAGTAGCTTTGGGAGAATCGATCCGAGACTCATCAGACGACTTGCTAGCGTTTTCATTCAGCTCGCTAACAATCTGCGGAATGACTTTCGCAATCTGCTTAGCGACCAGAGAGGTGGTGTGTTTGTCATCGTGATTGCGGCGAGCTGATCGGGAATGAAACGATCCAAATGACGACATTGTCTGCAATAGACAGCGCCATAGGATTCAAATCGCTATATATAATCGAATCTCACCTCACACGTACTACTACTAAAGCGCAGGAACACATCAACCATACAAACACATAATCACATAAGCACATGATCACAGAACACATAAGCACGTAGGAGCACGTATGACATAGAAGCATATGAGGCAGTCAGAACACAGAAACCTATCATTCAAAGTTCGCGCGTTCGAGTATAGCGATTGCAATTAGCGAGTACACAGCAAGTAGTATAGCATAAGCAAGTAACACAACATGCGATCATCCATAAGTACCAACGATTTGTTAGCGATTTGAGATAGATGTGCAGTGCGAGTCGTGTGTGTCGATCAAAGCGAACAACGAAAAGCGTATAAATCACCAAAACCAAAATATATACACCGGTAAAACCACATAAAACACTAAAATTACACATAAAACGACAATTATCAGAGTCAGCAGTTGCGGGCTCAGAATCGAAACACATAAAATCAGCGATTGCGAGCTTGAAAATCGAAGATGGATTGTCTAAGGCTTGATAGACATGGACCACCCAAAGTGATTCGACTATTCTCCAAGACCTCAAGTATACGTTTTGGCCTAATGGACTGTGCTCTATCACTGACATACGGTGAATGGCATGCATTCTTTCGGTTATTTACGCAACTCGAGTCGTTGGAATCCATCGGGACTTTGGTGAGAGTTTTGTAAAACCAAAATAAGAATGGAACGAGTCATCAAGGTTCGGGTTCCACCCCTAACTTGGTGACTTCGTTCCTGTTTGTGTGATAGAATCACGAGTTTGAGGAAAAAATCTATGTCGAAGTACAGATTTCACTCCTGATTCAATCGCAAATTCTCGTGTTTTATAGTAAAATGTGGGTCGAACAAGCGATTTAAATCGAGAATTTGCGATTTTCACACCTAATCTCGACCCAATCACTGGTTCTTTTTCGAAAATAGTGCAGTGCGACTACCTTAGGAAAGGTAGCGTGGTAGTATGGCGTGAGCGCGAGTCAATCGAGAAATAGCAATAAGCTCGTACGTAACCCCTAACGGGTTCACACGAGGCGGTCTGTTGGTTCTTAGACTATAGACTAGGTCGTTTCTAAGACATCGACCAGGACTAGGTCGAGTCTTGCCTAATTCCCTATAGTTATGGCTCTAATACCCATCTGTCACACCCCAACCGATGGCGGAAACATCGGGGCGTGACACTGAGCGAAACAGATCGTCCAGCAGTTTCCATAACAACTACATTACCAATTATTTAAGCATCACGTCCCATACCATGACATATAAAGTAGCATAGTTATTACAGACAATTCAAAGACAAGCGGTTCAGTTCTAACAACTAAGATTCAAAATAAATAAATTGTTTTTTGTTTGTTTCTAGACTCCATCCTAGTCTTGATTCCAGCAATTAACAAGCAAAGCATCCTAAGCATTCAAACACCTATCACATACGTTAAAATAGAGGTCAATACACATAGTGTAAAGGTGAGCATACAAGTTTGATAGTAGTAATAGAGTTCGAAATTGTTTACGCATAACCAGCATGTAACATGTACAAAGTGAAGGCAAGTAGGTTATCGACAGAGAAATATACATTGACGTGATTGCGGGTTGTAGAATGCGCAACACATATCCCCACTGGGACATGTGAAGTAAAGCCCTTAACAACCCTTGTCCACGACAGGTGCTGAGTCCAAACTATAGTACTATCGTTGCTAAGGTGTCAGGCAACAATCACTGTGTTAACATAACATACAAGCATTCATCGAATAACACGTAGCATGCAATAACGGTCAGCGTATAAATAGTGTTTGCGTTGTGTGTACATTGTGATTTAGAATAAGTAACGTATGTAACACCCAAAAGTGCGTAAAGAAAAAAGGGTTCGAGTATACTCACAGATAGCGTTTGATAAGTAAACACTCTCTTGGATTGAAGGGAGCGCTGAGAAAGATTAGCCTGAACAGTTAACAATAGCATAACGATAAGCGGCGCGTGAAACGAGAAGAATGATTAAGTATTGAGTGGTAACCCGATCGGATGGCTATCCGATCGGTTAACCATTCGATCGGATGTCAATCCGGTCGGATGATCATCCGATCGGATGGCCATTCGATTGGATTGACACTCGTTTGGTAAGGATGTTTTTGAGTATGATGGCTTTGAAGTTTTCGCTGTAGCATTTTGAAAACAGAGAAGTATCTCTACCCTTCAGGTCGATCGATCGAAAGGTCGATCGATCGAACGGTCGTTCGATCGGGTAACGATCTGATTGGCAGAACACTTAGTTAGAACAAGTTCACAGCAGGATGGTCACTCGAACGGATAGCTATCCGGTCGATTGGCAATCCGTTAGCTACTGATGATCTTTGAAAATTATGAAAATGATTAAGTGTCGAGGTTCCAAATGTCATATCATCGGATGGTCGTTCGATCGGATGGCTATCCGATCGAGCGGCAATCCGTTCGACGTTCAGACCTTTGCAAAGTTGAATAAAAAGTTTAAGTGTGGAACCAAGTCCAAGCCGATCGGATAGTCGTTCGATCGGATGGCTATCTGATCGGGCGACAATTCGTCCCAACGAACCTGATCGTCTTTGAACTTGATTATTTTGAAAGTTGTGTAGATTGATCGAGACGGTGTGACAACGTGCTAAACAACAGAAACCCCATCATGATCCAAGTGATCCGATCGAACAGGAATCACCCTAGTCCAATTAGTTAACTGTCCAAGACGGTCGTTCATGTTTAACCCGAAATCGGTAGTCTCTTTGATAGAAACTAGATCTTGAACCAACATATCACTAAGAAGGAGTAGAGGATCAGAACGAGCTCCGATTCTATCGGCTTTGAGTGCATTGAGTGTAAAAGAGTTGAAAGAAAGTTAGAAAACCATTTTTCAATCCGATTATGTGCAGATCTATGCGAAAATATTGTTTAATCTTGGGGAAATCCTTCATATCTGAGTTGTTCTTGGTGGAATGAGGCAAAGACTTGAAGTTCATAAGAACTCCATGATGACATCACCCTTGAACACCTCAAATCCGTTGATTTCACGGTTAAAAGTTGAGATTCAAAAGAGAAATGATGAAGAAGTGCGTGTAGATCATAGAAGTACAAGATTTAGTTTGAAAACTTACAAGAATCGCGAGAAATCGAGAGAACGAGTGCTTGAGTGCGACTGGTCGAGTGAAGGAGCTGTCACATCACAAATGATGTGACATGTAGGGTTTCCTATAGAGGAAAGATGTAAGTGTCGAACAGCCACTCGATCGGTTGGCCACCCGATCGGATGGCTATCCGATCGGTTGGCCATTCGATCGATTGGCCACTGATCGAGTGGGTTTGGTGAGTTGAGTTTTGGCATTTCGCTTTGCGTGTTGAGCGTTGCGATGCGCTTCAAGCGGGCGATGTGATAGCATTATCCATTAGTTACACAAAAAACCTAACTACTATATCTAACATACAATCACTATAATTAACTTGCGTTTAGCGTTTGCGATTCATTTGCGATGCGATAGAGTTGCGATTGCGTTTCGATTAAAACACCACAAAAACATAAAGTAAACATGCACAAGTAATACATAAGTAACACACACACGTAAAATAATATACAGAACCTATCAATCAAGGCGCGAGCGCGATTGCGATGCGATTAGCGATAAAGCGATAAAACATGTGATAATTAACGATTAAGCCTCGATTATTAATAGATACTCCACATAATACAACTAAAGCGATAAAATAAATAGATAAATTACAAGTCAAAGAAGTCAAAACAGTAGTTGAGCAAGGAGTGACAGATCGCAATTAGCAATCTTTTCTTCCTTTGACTTCAATCTTGACTTTGACTTTCGTAACACGGGGTGTTACAAAAACAATATTAAAAGAGGCACTTACAAGTTTTGCATCAGAGCCTATCGTAAATTACGGTAGGTACCGTAATTCACGGTGGCCTTCAAGTTGTTACACTGCTGAGCTACTGGATTACGGTGGAATCTTTAACATTCAGGGGCTACCGTAAATCACGATAGCCACCGTAATTTACGGTGGACCCCTGAAACTTCCCCTTTGTTCTTCTTTCCAATCCTTGTGTAATCCGCTCCCTTCCATTCCATCCAAAGAAGCGTTTTCCCTCGTTTTAAGCTCCAAACGCACTTGAAACACAAGCAACTGTAGTTATCTAATTCAAGACAATTACACGATTAAATGAGGGATTAACTCGTCTTTTAACACACTTAAGGGTTTTCCCATGGACCACCCGTCACACTACTACTAAATAAAGCTCAGGAACACATCAACATATAACACATAGTCACACAAGCACATAAGCAAGTAAACACATAGAACACATAGCCTACAGAAACCATGTTAAACACTATATCTTGCACGTATTCACCTACATATATTACACGTATTCACCTATCATTCAAGTCCGTGAAGCGCGTTCGAGAGTAGCGATTGTGAGTAGCGAGTATACAGCGAGTAGTATAGCGTAAGCGAGTAACATGGCATGCGGTTTGTTAATGTTTTGGGATAGATATGCAGTGCGAGTTATGTGTGTTGATCTAAGCGAAAAGTGAAAAGCATATGAATCACCAAAAATCGAAACATATAAGCATGTAAAACCGCATAAAACACATAAAATTTCCACATAAAAGCGATAAATCACGGAGTCAGCGGTTGCAGGCTCAGAATCAAAACACATAAAATCAATGATTACGGCTCAAAATTGAAAATAGAGTGTCCCGGCTGATAGACGTCGACTACCCAAAGTAATCCGACTATTCTCAAGGACTTCGAGTACATGCTTTGGCCTAATAGACTGTGCTCTCTCACCAGCATACGGTTAATGGCACGCATCCTTTCGGTTATGCACGTAACTCAAGTCGTCGGAATCCATCAAAACTTTGGTGAGAGTTTTGTGAAACCAAAATAGAGAACGGAACGAGTTATCAAGGTTCAGGTTTCACCCTTGACTTAACGACTACATTCCTGTTTGTGTGATAGAATCACGAGATAGAGAGGTAGACTTGCGTAAAAGTATGGATTTCACTCCTAATTCAACGCAAATTCTCGTGTTCATAGTAAAAATGCGTGTCGAACAGGCGATCTAATCGAGAGTTTGCGGCTTTCACACCTAGTCTCGATCCAATCACTTGTCCAATTTTTGAAAATAGTGTGCAGTGTGCCTGCCTTAGGAAGGGCAGAGTGTTAGTGCTTGACCTTAGGAAAGGTCGATGTGGTGTAGTATGTTTGCGAGTCGATCGAATAACAGAAATAGGCTCACGCGGAACCCCTACTGGGTTTGCACAAGTCGGCCCATTGGTACTTAGACTATAGACTAGGTCATTTCTAAGACATCGACCCGGACTAGGTCGAGTCTTGCCTAATTCCTATAGTTATGGCTCTGATACCAATCTGTCACACCCCAACCGATGGCGGAAACATCGGTGTGAGGCACTGAGTGAAACAGATTGTCCAGGAGAAATCCATAACAACTAAATTACCAAATAATTAACATTAGGTCCCTACCATAACTTATCAAATAAAGTAGTTATTACAAACATAGTTATCTCAAGAAAAATCATAGTTCCGACAACTCAAAATATTAATTGTTTGTTTCTAGACTCCCCTAGACTTGATTCCATGACAACAAGCAATCCTAGCATCTTAAACACCTGCCACATACGTTAAAATAGAGGTCAATACACATAGTGTAAAGGTGAGCATACGAGTTTAATAGTATAATAGATAGCGAAAGCGGTTTACGCTTAACCAGCATGTAACATGTTGAAAAGTGAAGCTAGCAAGTTATCGACAATGAAATATGCACAGACATAACTGCGAGTTGTAGAATGCTTAACACATATCACCACTGTGACACGTAAAGTAAAACCCTTAACAACCCTTGTCCACGACAGGTGCTGAGCCCAAACTATAGTACTATCGTTGCTAAGGTGTCAGGCAACAATCACTGTGCAAACATAACATACAAGCATTCATCGAGTAACACGTAAAACATGCATTAACGGTCAGCGTATAAAAGTGTTTGCGTTGTGTGTCGATTGCGATTGGAAATAAGTAACTTATGTAACACCCGTAAGTGCGTAAAGTAAAAAGGGTTCGAGTATACTCACAGATCGTGTTTAACGAGTAAACACAGTCTTGGATTAAAGGGAGCGCTGGAGAGTTAGCCTGATTACAGAACGATGGCATAAGCGATGAATGGTGCGTTAAACGACGTGTCGGTGACTGAGTGACGAAGGGTCATCCGATCGGATGACAATCCGGGCGGATTCGGTCGGATGGTCACTCGTTTGAGATGGATGTGTTTGTGTATGATGTGACTTTGAAGTTTTCGTTGTAGCATTATAAAATAAAAGAAGTATCTCTACCTTTCAGGTCGTCCGGTCGAACGGTCATCTGGATAGATGGTCGTTCGATCGGATGGCTATCCGATCCAAGTGAGATGTTTTAAAGTCTAAGTCTCCTGATGGAATAGTCATTCGATCGGATGGTCATCCAATCGGATGACTATTCGTTGGAAACTGATAATTCTTTGAAGTTTTGCAAAAAAATTGATTAAGTGTTGAAAACCACAAGTCGTTCGATCGGATGGCAATCCGTTTGCTAACCTGGTCGTTTTGAAATCTTGTAAAATTTGTTAAGTTTAGAAAGTTTTGCGGTTTAACCGAGACGGTATGACAACGTATTAAACAACGGAAACCCCATCAAGTCCAAGCAATCTGATTGGTTGGGAATCACCCCGTTTGATCAGTTAACTGTTCTTGACAGTTGTTCATGTTCAACCCGTTTGGTCGGTCATCTCTTCGATAGAAATCCGTTCTCAAACCAGCATTTCACTAGAGAATGAGTAGAAGGCCCGAATGAGCTCAGATTCAATCGGTTTTGAGTAAAAAGTTAAGAGTTTTGTAGAAAAGTGGAAATCAGTTGGAAAATGTTTAGTTTTAGGCGAAATCAGTGTTTAAACATGTTGAAATCTCTTAGATCTGAGTTGTTCTTGGTGGAATGAGGTCACACTTCGAAGTTCATATGAACCCGAGATGACGTCATCAATGAACAACCCAAATCAGATGGATTTCATGGTGAAAAGTTAAGATTTGTGGGTGAAATCGATGAGAAAGTGTGTGTAGATGATAGAAGTACAAGATTTGAGTTGAAAACTTACAAGAATCGCGAGGAATTGAGAGAAAATGGTTGAGGAGTCGAAGGGTCCGAGGAGAGCTGTCACATCACATGAACAGTGATGTGACAGGTGCTATTTATAGGTAAAGAGGAGAGAAAGGCGGTGTGCAGCGATGGGTCAGAGGGCCTTCCAATCGGATGGCCATCCGATCGGATGGTCATCCGGACGGATGACCATTCGATCTAATGGTCCTTCGATCGGATGGGTCGAGTGAGTTAGTTTCTGACTTTTCGTTTCGTGCGTTGAGCATTGCGATGTGTTTAAGCGAGTGTCGAATAAGCAGTGCGATAGTTTTAAGTAATAGTCACACAAATAATATAACTAACATACAACAACATAAAGAACCTTGCATTTCCAGTTCGCGATGTGATTGCGTTGCGATAGAGTTGCGATTGCGTTTTCGAATAATCACCACGAAACAAATATAAACATGCACAAGTAACACATAAATAGCACACACACGTAAAACAATATCCAGAACATGCGATTCAAGTTACGGTGTGATAGCGATGAGATTAGCGTTAAATAGATAGCGACTAAACTGCGATTATTGCACTTACTCCACATAATATAACTAAAGTACACAAATTAAAGTTTCGAATTACAAGTCAAAGAGTACAATCAATAATTAAGCAAGGAAATGACAGATCGAATTAGCAATCTTTTCTTCCTTTGACTTTGACTTATACTTTGACTTCAAAAACGCAGGTTGTTACAACAAGTATGATCAGTGGTCCTGTGTAATGCTTTTTTGTAGACCATGCGGTTTTGGCGTGTTGCAAGCATTGGATGAGATAACTACACCAATTCACTTGGTTTATTTGAACGTCTGGTTTAACGTTGTGCAATAACTATTTGTTAACGACTGCATTGTCATTTGCATGCCCCATTATAGTGAAGAATGCTACAAGGAAATTTAGGCAGAAGTCTCTCCGAAAGCCATGCATCACAGGCAAAACGTTTTCAAAGTATAGCTTCACACTTGGTCTGTTAACCTAGCCCAACCCTTGGAACTGTGCTTTCCACTCAGCCACCACCTCGTCTTTAGTTGTTGGTCTTTTTTTCATGTTCACGGGAACCCTTCCATTCGGTATACCCGTTAAAGAGTTTATCAATTCTTCATTCATATGTATGGTATGGTTGCCAACGTTTAGGGTGTTTGTCTTTTCATTGTAATTTTCAACCAACCAGTACCCAAGCATGTAAGTACGGTGTCTATTTTCAACCTTAGTGTAGCACCAAACCCCATTTGGTGTACTGCCTGTCTTTGATTTTGGTTTAGATTCATAAACCAGCCAGTCAAGTTTGTAGGTTTTACTCTTGACAAGACCCTAGCTCCACTGAACTCATGATATGGTTCTTCCTCAACCTCAACATTTTGACTTAATGACTTCCTCTTATTGGCGTTTTGGGCCTTTCCAGTGTGGACATTTATTCTCAATCTTAACCTCTCTTCGCCTATAAAAAATTATTTCATGGCGTTTTATTTTATGGCGTTTAATAACACAATGTTACATGTATGGCGTTTTATAAATCAATAACAGATGATTGATGTTGAATAAGACAATAACAGTTAAATGGCGTTTATAACACAAACCATACATGTTTTGGCGTTTAGTAACAAAGCTATCAATGGATACATGTTTGTAGCGTTTAGTAACACACGAATGATATATGTTTTTTCAATAAGAGAATGACATATATGTAAAATTTCGTTCTCATACATTGTTAAACAAACGATACAAATTTTGGTATTTTGGCAACAAAGTATCAAAGTGTATTTTTACATCACGAAAAGTAACATTCTGTACCATGTCCTCTTGTTGTCTTCTTTGGTTGCTCGTTGGGTTTTTGGCGTTTTGGAGCAGATGACCCTTCCCCTTCCACACTTGTAGAAACTGCAAATTTATTGTTAAAAGTAGAACGCCAAAAGCAGCATAAACTAGTATAATGTAAATCGAAGTTAACTCACTATGATTTTTTCCTCTGGATCTGGTTTGATATTTCGACGCCATAGTTTTTGTTGTTTCGCGTTTTCTAGGGTTTTCGCGTTTTGCGTTGGTTTTGGGGAGGTTTCTCTGGGAAGTATATATGTTTTGGTCACGCTTTGATGTGTTTTGTAGATGAACATTTACCTTTTTGCCTTTATGGAAGCACGCCCCCTTTAAAAAGTTTATGTTATTTACGAAAACGTCACCGCGCCATCTAGTCCATAGATTGTTTTGATCTGACGATCTATAATCGTTCTCACCGTTCTCACACGTTCACCCGTTCTCTCTAAATCCTGACCATATATATATATATATATATACAGGGGAGGGTTTAAATGAGAACGCTAAATATCGCGAGAACCGTGAGACGAATGAAAAAACACGAGATCTTGGTAAAAAACAATTCAAATTCAAAATTTCTTTTTACACTTATCATTATTATTCGAATACAATGTTATAAATTAAATTTTCACGTTTAAGTTTTCGTGAATTCGTAAATAAAGAAAATTTTCACATGTGTAAGTTTGCCATTTACACATGTGTAAATCTGTTATATTTACACATGTGTAAAAAAAACTAGTAGAGTTAACTGCCATTTTCGTCCCTGTGGTTTGGTCACTTTGTCCATTTCAGTCCATTTTTCAAAAATGCGCCATTTTCGTCCCCCACGTTCTGGAAAGGTGCCATTTCAGTCCAAAAATCATAACCCAGTTAAGTCAGTTTGTAAATAAGGACTGATTGTGTAAATTTGTAACATAAAGGACTGATTGTGTAAATTTGAAAAATGGACTGAAATGGCAGTTAACACCACCACCACTAGCCCTGCCACCACCACCACTCCGCTGCCACCACCACCACTCTGCTGCCACAGCCACCACCGCCACCACTCCGCTGCCACCACCACCACTCCGCTGCCACAGCCACCACAGCCACCACCGCCACCACAGCCACTGCCACCGCCACCACCGCCGCCGCCACCACCACCACCACCACAGCCACTTACGGTGTTCATGAAAACCTGGATGAATTATGTTGGAGATTCTTCGAGGGGGGCGTTTATAATAACCGGCTCCAGATTTGATAACTGAATGGCTTTCAAATCCTTTACTATACCAATCTTTCTTCTTCTGGATTATTCAGATACGCACTGGGGCTACGGTTTATACTAGCATCTAGAACCTCTCCTACAAAAAAAACATAAATCAACCTAAACGACAAAACCACCACCGAGTATAGAATGATAGAAGCTAGCTTCACCACAGTTGTCAATAGCGATCGTAGTGATCACTATAGCGCGCTATGTAGCGTATACGTCTAGTGTCGCTATTGCGGTTGTAGCGATATATAGCGAGAATAGCAACACTTGAATTTTTGTTTTTTTGTTTTTTCAATATAAATAGCAATTAAATATGGCTATAAAATAGCTGGATTTTAGGATTCTGTTAAATATACATGTACATGTAAAATAGCGTATAAACCAGGATATTTTGATATAATATAGATATAAAATTAAAAAAAAATCTAGTGTATCGCTGTTTATAAAATAGCCGCCCGCTATTTATCGCTATTCGTTATGTAGCATATAGGTACCATCTCGCTATTTGTCGCTATTCGCCATTAACAACTATGAGCTTCACTATAAGTAATGGATATTCAATAGTGCCATATGGGAAACCTGTATTTATAAAGACAGAACCAGGACGAAGATTCTGGTGAGCTTGGATGATGCTTTTCTCAATGCCATCCACAAGTACATCAAAGGATTGGCGTACTAAACCAAGAGATGTTATAATATATACAACGTACTGAAGATATCCTCCGGGTCCAGCATGTGTGTGAATCCCGCTGATGGCTACATTCTCCTCAGTGTATAGGTCGCCGTACCTTGCCTTCAAGCGTTCTATGACTTTAATTGTAACAATCTGTGAAGCCATACAGGCATCAAGATTGACAAACACTAGGGATTTCCCTTGAGGGTCTGCGACGATGAATGAGCGGGCTCTCAATCGGAAATGAATACCAGAAGTGGTTTGTTCCATGTTAGCATATCCCATCATATTAACATCTGCAGCAGGTCTAGTGATGTCATAGCTTCCAAGACCAATCAAGTGTGTGGATTCCCCTAATACTAGTGAGAAAAGGGTCAATAACAACCAACACAATAGCTTCATCGCTCCTGCTTCTGTGGCTAGAATTGAATTTGACCTAAGGTATACTTTTGTTCGATCATACAGCAACCTGCAACTAAAAAGGAAAAATCTCTATATATATCTACAAGAAGGCAACATACTTACTGGAAAAAAGATATAAAAGTAAGAAACATAGGAAATCAATTGTATGAACCACCGCCACCACCGCCGCCGCCGCCGCCGGAAGAAGACTAAGCGTCTCAGACAAATATGGGTCTTGCCATGACGTTGATGGTGGTGGTTCCGGCGGCGGTGGTGGCGGTGGTGGTGGTGGTGGCAGTGGCTGTGGTGGCGGTGGTGGCTGTGGTGGCGGTGGTGGCGGTGGTGGCGGTGGTGGCGGTGGTGGTGGTGGTGGAAGCGGAGTGGTGGTGGTGGCAGGGCTAGTGGTGGTGGTGTTAACTGCCATTTCAGTCCATTTTTCAAATTTACACAATCAATCCTTTATGTTACAAATTTACACAATCAGTCCTTATTTACAAACTGACTTAACTGGGTTATGATTTTTTGGACTGAAATGGCACCTTTCCAGAACGTGGGGGACGAAAATGGCGCATTTTTTGAAAAATGGACTGAAATGGCCAAAGTGACCAAACCACAGGGACGAAAATGGCAGTTAACTCAAACTAGTAATAGTGATTTTGAGAGGAGAAATGAATTATTTGATTTTGTAAATTCTCTTTTGATGTTGTATTTTTATTACAATGAGGTTTGTATTAGAATATGTTAATTTTCTTTTGAACCCCATAGGAATAATTAGATGGAACCCATAGTCACAAGGTGAAGCTTTGTGTGATTGTAAGTCCTTTGTTATATATCCGAAGGGTCACAGGTTCTATTCTCACCTTATACCCTTTTTCCCTCTTTTACTTTTATCATTGTTTTCTTATTTATATAATATAAATTAGCAACATGTTTAGGCATGTTGCACTTGTATCTTATGCTTTGTTTATGGTCTATGCTTTTATTGGTTGTAAAGTTAGTTTAAGAGTTTGTACATTTCCAAACTATAAATAAGCAACCATTTATTGCTTCATGTTGTTGTAATATATGCATTGAGAGTTTTTCAAAAAAAAAATACATTTTTTACTTTTAACCTAAAGGTTTTATCTTTTGAATTTTAACCCCATTGACTTTTTTACTTTTAATCCAAAGTTTTCCATCTTTTGCAATTTAACCCCAATACCTTTTTATTTTCAATTTGGTCCATCATACTTTTCATCTCTCACAAGTGTTTCGTTTTACGTTTCGTTCTAAATTTTGTGAGTCGATACACCGCAACATGCGTGTGTGGTTCAACGTTTTTCGTCTGTTTTTTCCCGTTTGATAGGCATGTTGCACTTGTATCTTATGCTTTGTTTATGGTCTATGCTTTTATTGGTTGTAAGGTTAGTTTAAGAGTTTGTACATTTCCAAACTATAAATAAGCAACCATTTATTGCTTCATGTTGTTGTAATATATGCATTGGGAGTTTTTAAAAAAAAAATTGCATGGTTTACTTTTAACCTAAAGGTTTTATCTTTTGAATTTTAATCCCAATGACTTTTTTACTTTTAATCCAAAGTTTTCCATCTTTTGCAATTTAACCACAATACTTTTTTATTTTCAATTTCGTCCATCATACTTTTCATCTCTCGCAAGTTTTTCGTTTTACGTTTCGTTCTAAATTTTGTGAGTCAATACACCGCAACATGCGTGTGTGGTTCAACGTTTTTCATCTGTTTTTTTCCCGTTTGATAGTATTTTTCTCTGTTTGAAAAGTTCGTCGCAATGTGCGGGTCCGAGATCTACTTAGTTATTCTTTTCTGCATTTTACGTTTCTGTCTAATTTATTCGTATTAACACGCCACAACGAGCGTGCGTGGTTCAACGATTTTATGTCTGTTTTTTGTACGGTGTTATTTTTACTTCTTTTATTTTAATTTTACGAGCTCTTTTGATGTTGGTGGTCGATGGTAGTGGTGTGACATTAGTGCTACTTGGCACGATTTTACATACGTATTTAACCTATTAAGTTAAACTTTGTTTCAAGTTTACCGCGATATCTTCTTTACTAAATACAAACTAACTTTTTTACGTGCAATTTTTATGTACATGTCGCTATAAATTCGACTTGCTTTACGTTTTAACGTAAACTTTTTCTGGAAACGAGTCAGGTCAAATATAATACGTTTTCGTCTAAAAAACCATTGTCACGTGCATATTTTTATGTGCGTTTTGGTATAATTCGAGGTGATGTATGTTTTGACGTAAACTTTTTTGGGAAATGAGTCAGGTCAAATATAATATATTTTCGTGATTAATTTTATGAATGTTTTGTAAATTTTGTTTCAAACCGAGTGAAGTCAAATCGTAGCTTCTTTTTTTCCTTTTTTCAAAAGATCTAATTAATCTCTTTTGATTATACGTGTCAGCTTTTCCGTTATACGCGTTACGCTTTCTATGTATGACTCGAGTCGCATATACTACGTTATCATTATACGGTATAAATTTGATTTACTTTATGTTTTGATCCATTCGTAATGCTTATATAGGTTACATCGAGTTCAGTCAGATACGTCGAAACGCGTGTTTTCATATGGTTAACGCAACACAAAACATTTGAACTAATCCGTTCGATGTTTGCGATGTACCCGCCGCAACGCGCGCATGTCTTATTGATAGTTAGATTTAAAACACAACTGGCTTCATGCATCATGTTCTTGCAATCAGGTGGATCAACTTTATTATTTAGTTTTAGATGATACTATAAAATAAATAATAAACTGAACTATTATGTATGAAAAAATCAAGGTAATTCTGAAATTTATAAGTTTGTTTAAATATCTATCTTCTTGAGTTATCCATTGATTTTGTTTGAGTTTTATAACTTTGAAGTTGAATTCGAATTAATAATTTAACCGAGTTTAAAAGTCAATTTGAATTTTGCTTGATTCACGATTTGACTTCAGTTTGATTTGATTCGAGTTAATAAAAAATAATTATTTCAACTTAAAAGGTTCGTATTATTAAAATTATGCCGCCAAACCACCCCCAACCCAACCCGATCGACGACCAACTCGAAATTTTTGATGTTTGATTGTGAAAAGTCTCAACACCAAAAAATGGAACTTCAGTAGAAAAAATTCCTGGGTCCGCCACTGTTGGCAATATGGCTTTATTTAACCCACACTCTAACAAGTGTGTTGTGGTTTAGCTAAAAAGGTGTGTGACGTGACACTGCGTGATTGATTTTTTCTAAAAAAGGGATCTCTCTCTCTCTATCTCTCTCTCTAACTCACACACACCCTAACGATGCATCACGCTTGTTAACAGGGTGGCGCTCCAGTAACACGTTTTAATCCCCATGTAATGGCGTTCTCTAGCGTTATAGGCCGACGTGGGCAGGGCGTTATCCCACATCAAGTAACCTTAAATTTTTTAAATTGGGGTAAGAGATGATGAATGAACTGTGAGTTTTTTTTTTAATTTAATTTTAGCTTTTATTCACATCTAAATGCACTTTACATCAATATCGCAGGTAAGCGAGCAACAAGCTGCCCCACTACCCCTTTCTGAATAGCAAATCCTAGCCTATTAAAGACAAACCCCTGCCCCCTGTTGATGAGCCACTGTTGTGGACAACCTTTTGGACCCTAGTCAACAAACGGATAGCTTCTGGAGCAAGGGATCCAAAGGTGTCGAAGGCGAAGGGGACAAATGCATGTTGGTTATCAACACATGCTTTAGCGTGTTTATCCACCTTTTTTTATTTTGCTTTCCTTATAGCTTGTCCTGCTACAAACCCACTTTCCCTTAAACCAGCTAAGGGGGAGACTCCTGTGAGATCCACACAAGCATGTTTCCCTCCCGCCCAGCCAAAGACGAGCAGATCCGTTGGTCTTAATGTAGATCTCCCTTCCATGGGGTCGGTAAGGAAATTCACAGGGGCCTCCTTCTTGGCAGAAATCCCCGCTCTCCTCAAGATGTCCCCCAAAACATCCTTCACCCAGTCATGCCGATATTTGAAACCAGGGAGCTCATTGCAATGAACAACATGCTCCCCGTATTTATCCATGCATGCTTTATGGCAAATTGGGCAGGTTTCGTCTTCTGGATACATAGGGATCATCAGCCGGTATTTGAGGATAGCCCTATACTCAACAGCCGACATGCATTGCCCGAGCCCCTCGATCGGGATAACAGTAAAAAAGTCTTGCGCATGGGGGCCTTTCAAGAACTCAATCACCGCCTTCTGGCGGGGAGACAGATCAAATGTTTCTCCCAGACTCCGAGTGATTTTGTCAAATAGAGCATTCGCCAAAGTTTTTTTGTGGCTTGGGGGGGGGGGGGGTGTCCATATTAGAGAAACTGCCAATGTCAAAGTCTGGAAGAGAGACACTTAAATACTCAAGAGCCTGTTGGTAGTCTACGTCAAGCTTAACAACCCCACTGTTCCGAAGGATATGGTCTTGCAATACACATGACTGAGCTCTAGACGCCACAAAAGCATAAACTCCAACATCCCGAGCTGAGAGGAGGCCCAAACCACCCAGACGCATCGGCAAAGATGCCAAACGCCCCTGAAGGTCACCAAAGTAGGACCCCCCCGCAAACAACAATGTCTTCAATAGCCTCTCGGAGACCATCGTCAAAACAGGATACCGCATTTGCCATCAAGTGGGGTTGGCAGGTCTGCAGCCCAAACAACAACTTAGCTACCCCCATGCATGACCTTAAAAGAAGAAGCTCGCACTGGGGGTCCTATAGGCAGGACAAGAGTTTCATAAGGTCAACCGCTGTCGATGCGCCCTGCTAATTCCCCGATAAGGCAAGAGTGTGAGTGTTCTAAAATCACTAGTTAAAACACTCAAAACAAACCCTCATCTTCAAACATTCTCAAAACTTACCCAAAAGTTAAGCACTTGTAAACATCTAAACCCACCCTCATATTAATACTCAAAGGACCAAATTGCAAAACACAATCCAAAACTTTCATCTTCAACCTCCACAATCTCCCCCTTCTCTCTCCTCAATTCGCACCCACCACCGAAGCCAGGCATGGCTATGCCTGACCACCACCACTTCCAAAACTACCTCCAACAACAACAACAATCAAAACCCTTCAGGTATTTCTAAAACCCTCTTTTTTTCCGTTTTCAAAACCCTAAATCGAATGATTATTTACACTAATTTGATTAACTTCTTGTTTTATCTTTCTGTTTCGATGTTTAGAGATGTATTCAACAACATTGATGCTCCAATTTCACCCCCAATTAACTATATGAACGCCGATCAAGCTAATCATCCTCCGTACATACCTCAATGTAAACCCTAAAACCCTCTTTTTGTTTTTTATTTATTTTGTAGATGTGAATGTTATTTTTTGTGTTAATTGAAGGTTGGAATTTGATTTGATTGGAAATTTAGTTGTTAATTTGTTTAATTGTTGTTGGGATTTAGTTCATGTGGTGGGGTTTGCTCCGGGTGCGGATGTTAGCGATGGCGGGTTCGATTTGCAGCGGAATTATGAGTTGGAGTTGAGAAACTCGCGGCCGAAAGAGCAGGAGTTTTTGGAGAATCATAATGCGAATTCACAGATGTCATCTATTGATTTCTTGCAGCCTCGGACGGTTTCAACGGGTTTAGGGTTATCGCTTGATAATGGTAGGTTGGCGTCGTCGGGTGAGTCGTCGTTTATTTCGGGGCTTTTGGGTGATGATCTTGAACTTGAGATGCGTAGACAGGATGCCGAGATCGATAGGTTCATGAAAATTCAGGTATATTCAAGAACTTGTTCTGTTTATGCATAAAGTTTTGATCTTGAATACTTTTTTTTGTTTTTGATAGGTAAATCTTGAATATTAATTTGGTTTCGATAGTTAAATCTTGAATCTTGATTGTTAGTTCGGTTTCAATAGTTAAATCTTAATATTAATCTGGTTTCAATAGTTAAATCTTGAATATTGATATGGTTTCGATAGTTAAATCTTGAATCTATGTAGTTAATATCCCGATATATCAGTGATATATCGGTTATCGGTCCCCTGCCGAGATAGCGGTATAAAATATTGGTCAGAATATCGGTACCGATAATATCAGTGATATTGTCCGATATTTGACCGATATAGGACCGATATTTGATCGATAAATCACCGATTTTCCCGATATCAGTACCATTCTTCTTATTTCTACTGTTCATTTTTCTTCTTATTGCTGCTATTAGTGTTTTAAGTCTTAATTGTTAGTTGTTACTGTTAAATGTTAGTGTTTTAAGTCTTAGTCAGTTCTTACTTGTTACAATTATTAGTGTTAAATTGCTATATATATAAATTTAGCATGATATTAAAATTACCGATATCTCAAATATCGGTCCTTGACCGATATCCGATATTTTACCGCATTAACTACTTAGTCTTGAATATTAATAATATTGGTTTCAACAGTGAAATCTTGAATCTTGAGTATTAGTTCGGTTTCAATGTTTAAATCTTGAACTTGGAATATTAATTTGGTTTCAATAGTTAAATCTTGAATATTAATATCATAATATGGTTTCGATCGTTAAATCTTGAATATTAATTTGGTTTCTATAGTTAAATCTTGAATCTTGAATATTAATTTGGTTTCGATCGTTAAATCTTGAATATTAATTTGGTTTCTATAGTTAAATCTTGAATCTTGAATATTAATTTGGTTTTGAACTTCAAACGTTTATATGATTTGTGTAATAATATTGTTTTTGTAATCGTAACCAAGGCTGACAGACTCAGGCAAGCAGTACTTGAAAAGGTGCAAACGAACCAGCTTCAAATAATCTCACACGTTGAAGATAAATTCATCGAAAAGCTTCGTGAGAAAGAAGCCATGGTGGAAAACATCAACAAGAAGAACATGGAACTCGAAATGCAGGTCGAAGAATTAGCGATGAAAGCCGACACGTGGCAGCAACGGGCGAAATACAACGAGAATATGATCAACACCCTGAAATATAATCTTCAACAAGTGTACGCGCAGGGGAAAGATAGTAAAGAAGGATGTGGTGACAGTGAGGTTGACGACACGGCTTCATGTTGCAATGGTCGGGCGATTGATTTCCACTTGCTTTGCAAGGGTACTAATGGCGCAATGACGTGTAAGGTGTGTCGGGTGAATGAAGTGTGCATGCTGTTGTTGCCATGTAAGCATCTTTGTCTGTGTAAAGAGTGTGAGAGTAAGCTTAGCATGTGCCCGTTGTGTCAGTGCTCCAAGTATATAGGTATGGAGGTTTATATGTAACGGATTATTTGAACCACTCGTGTTAGATTTATGTGCACCTACCTTGTTGCTGTTGTTGTTTACTTGTTTTGATACGAGGATTGTTGTAAGCTTGACTTCTTGTTGACCATTGTGATATGGTCCTGCTCTGTTCTTCATTTTTGAGTATGAAGTATGCATGATGTTAACAAAAGCTCTAGGTTTTGTTTAAAATCCCCTGGTTAGTTGGTTTGTTTTATCAGTTAACTATCCCATAGTTTATTTTTGTTTCAATCCACTCTAATCTTATGACATTATTAACACTCTTCCCTAAATATTAGGACATTCTAGTCTTTTTACCTGTAGAAACCATTTTTGTAATTTACCGAAAATAAATAAAAAATAAAATTAATATAAGGATGACTAAGTGTGATCAGTTAAAAATAGAAAACATTTGAAGCAAAACCTGAATCTAGACAAAGATGACTAAGTGTGATCATTTGGCCGGTTTTCTCAGCAGTAATTCTGATTGATGCTTCCTATTAGTTGATATGCTTGTGCTGATATATTGAAATGCATAAACTTGAGCTTTCAAAATCTGGATGGTGACCAACCTGATGGCTTAAATTACATCCAATCCGCCTGCGACGGGTTCGGGAGTAACACCACACTAACACATTAACTCTAATGTACACATAGTTATTGCTAATTCCTAATTAATCATAAATCACTACTTCGTAATTAGATCCCAGGTCTATAAACTACAATGAAATGAATTTGAGAACTCATCATCTTCACCCTTATATTTGAATCTCAAACTCATATTTTAAGACTGATCTTCAATCAAGGTAACCTCACACTTAGGGATAGCAATGAGGCGAGTTAGGAACGAGTATGAGCAATCCCATACCCATACTCGATTATAAGGCTATGAGGTGTGAATGGAGCTCCATGGGCTTTATCAAGTCCACCTAAGCTCCACGTCAGCGCCACCTAGGATCCAACTCAGCCATGGAGCCCCCTTTAAATTGCAGGGTGTGGATGGAGCCCCCTATTAACCAAAATAAAAAAAAAAAAAAAATCATTGGTTTAGAACATGGTCCCCACCTGAAAACGCCCCACTTCTCTCGTTAACATGTTGGCGGAGCTTCAATGGCGCGGGACTGGAAGACGCCGGTGACGTTAACAGTTCGAACCATTGATACATGGCCGTAGGACCATCTTCGCCGGTAAATTCTTTCGGGCCGCAAGCTTTGAACTGCTTGAAGCTAAAAGTAGCTTTGGGAGAATCGATCCGAGACTCATCAGACGACTTGCTAGCGTTTTCATTCAGCTCGCTAACAATCTGCGGAATGACTTTCGCAATCTGCTTAGCGACCAGAGAGGTGGTGTGTTTGTCATCGTGATTGCGGCGAGCTGATCGGGAATGAAACGATCCAAATGACGACATTGTCTGCAATAGACAGCGCCATAGGATTCAAATCGCTATATATAATCGAATCTCACCTCACACGTACTACTACTAAAGCGCAGGAACACATCAACCATACAAACACATAATCACATAAGCACATGATCACAGAACACATAAGCACGTAGGAGCACGTATGACATAGAAGCATATGAGGCAGTCAGAACACAGAAACCTATCATTCAAAGTTCGCGCGTTCGAGTATAGCGATTGCAATTAGCGAGTACACAGCAAGTAGTATAGCATAAGCAAGTAACACAACATGCGATCATCCATAAGTACCAACGATTTGTTAGCGATTTGAGATAGATGTGCAGTGCGAGTCGTGTGTGTCGATCAAAGCGAACAACGAAAAGCGTATAAATCACCAAAACCAAAATATATACACCGGTAAAACCACATAAAACACTAAAATTACACATAAAACGACAATTATCAGAGTCAGCAGTTGCGGGCTCAGAATCGAAACACATAAAATCAGCGATTGCGAGCTTGAAAATCGAAGATGGATTGTCTAAGGCTTGATAGACATGGACCACCCAAAGTGATTCGACTATTCTCCAAGACCTCAAGTATACGTTTTGGCCTAATGGACTGTGCTCTATCACTGACATACGGTGAATGGCATGCATTCTTTCGGTTATTTACGCAACTCGAGTCGTTGGAATCCATCGGGACTTTGGTGAGAGTTTTGTAAAACCAAAATAAGAATGGAACGAGTCATCAAGGTTCGGGTTCCACCCCTAACTTGGTGACTTCGTTCCTGTTTGTGTGATAGAATCACGAGTTTGAGGAAAAAATCTATGTCGAAGTACAGATTTCACTCCTGATTCAATCGCAAATTCTCGTGTTTTATAGTAAAATGTGGGTCGAACAAGCGATTTAAATCGAGAATTTGCGATTTTCACACCTAATCTCGACCCAATCACTGGTTCTTTTTCGAAAATAGTGCAGTGCGACTACCTTAGGAAAGGTAGCGTGGTAGTATGGCGTGAGCGCGAGTCAATCGAGAAATAGCAATAAGCTCGTACGTAACCCCTAACGGGTTCACACGAGGCGGTCTGTTGGTTCTTAGACTATAGACTAGGTCGTTTCTAAGACATCGACCAGGACTAGGTCGAGTCTTGCCTAATTCCCTATAGTTATGGCTCTAATACCCATCTGTCACACCCCAACCGATGGCGGAAACATCGGGGCGTGACACTGAGCGAAACAGATCGTCCAGCAGTTTCCATAACAACTACATTACCAATTATTTAAGCATCACGTCCCATACCATGACATATAAAGTAGCATAGTTATTACAGACAATTCAAAGACAAGCGGTTCAGTTCTAACAACTAAGATTCAAAATAAATAAATTGTTTTTTGTTTGTTTCTAGACTCCATCCTAGTCTTGATTCCAGCAATTAACAAGCAAAGCATCCTAAGCATTCAAACACCTATCACATACGTTAAAATAGAGGTCAATACACATAGTGTAAAGGTGAGCATACAAGTTTGATAGTAGTAATAGAGTTCGAAATTGTTTACGCATAACCAGCATGTAACATGTACAAAGTGAAGGCAAGTAGGTTATCGACAGAGAAATATACATTGACGTGATTGCGGGTTGTAGAATGCGCAACACATATCCCCACTGGGACATGTGAAGTAAAGCCCTTAACAACCCTTGTCCACGACAGGTGCTGAGTCCAAACTATAGTACTATCGTTGCTAAGGTGTCAGGCAACAATCACTGTGTTAACATAACATACAAGCATTCATCGAATAACACGTAGCATGCAATAACGGTCAGCGTATAAATAGTGTTTGCGTTGTGTGTACATTGTGATTTAGAATAAGTAACGTATGTAACACCCAAAAGTGCGTAAAGAAAAAAGGGTTCGAGTATACTCACAGATAGCGTTTGATAAGTAAACACTCTCTTGGATTGAAGGGAGCGCTGAGAAAGATTAGCCTGAACAGTTAACAATAGCATAACGATAAGCGGCGCGTGAAACGAGAAGAATGATTAAGTATTGAGTGGTAACCCGATCGGATGGCTATCCGATCGGTTAACCATTCGATCGGATGTCAATCCGGTCGGATGATCATCCGATCGGATGGCCATTCGATTGGATTGACACTCGTTTGGTAAGGATGTTTTTGAGTATGATGGCTTTGAAGTTTTCGCTGTAGCATTTTGAAAACAGAGAAGTATCTCTACCCTTCAGGTCGATCGATCGAAAGGTCGATCGATCGAACGGTCGTTCGATCGGGTAACGATCTGATTGGCAGAACACTTAGTTAGAACAAGTTCACAGCAGGATGGTCACTCGAACGGATAGCTATCCGGTCGATTGGCAATCCGTTAGCTACTGATGATCTTTGAAAATTATGAAAATGATTAAGTGTCGAGGTTCCAAATGTCATATCATCGGATGGTCGTTCGATCGGATGGCTATCCGATCGAGCGGCAATCCGTTCGACGTTCAGACCTTTGCAAAGTTGAATAAAAAGTTTAAGTGTGGAACCAAGTCCAAGCCGATCGGATAGTCGTTCGATCGGATGGCTATCTGATCGGGCGACAATTCGTCCCAACGAACCTGATCGTCTTTGAACTTGATTATTTTGAAAGTTGTGTAGATTGATCGAGACGGTGTGACAACGTGCTAAACAACAGAAACCCCATCATGATCCAAGTGATCCGATCGAACAGGAATCACCCTAGTCCAATTAGTTAACTGTCCAAGACGGTCGTTCATGTTTAACCCGAAATCGGTAGTCTCTTTGATAGAAACTAGATCTTGAACCAACATATCACTAAGAAGGAGTAGAGGATCAGAACGAGCTCCGATTCTATCGGCTTTGAGTGCATTGAGTGTAAAAGAGTTGAAAGAAAGTTAGAAAACCATTTTTCAATCCGATTATGTGCAGATCTATGCGAAAATATTGTTTAATCTTGGGGAAATCCTTCATATCTGAGTTGTTCTTGGTGGAATGAGGCAAAGACTTGAAGTTCATAAGAACTCCATGATGACATCACCCTTGAACACCTCAAATCCGTTGATTTCACGGTTAAAAGTTGAGATTCAAAAGAGAAATGATGAAGAAGTGCGTGTAGATCATAGAAGTACAAGATTTAGTTTGAAAACTTACAAGAATCGCGAGAAATCGAGAGAACGAGTGCTTGAGTGCGACTGGTCGAGTGAAGGAGCTGTCACATCACAAATGATGTGACATGTAGGGTTTCCTATAGAGGAAAGATGTAAGTGTCGAACAGCCACTCGATCGGTTGGCCACCCGATCGGATGGCTATCCGATCGGTTGGCCATTCGATCGATTGGCCACTGATCGAGTGGGTTTGGTGAGTTGAGTTTTGGCATTTCGCTTTGCGTGTTGAGCGTTGCGATGCGCTTCAAGCGGGCGATGTGATAGCATTATCCATTAGTTACACAAAAAACCTAACTACTATATCTAACATACAATCACTATAATTAACTTGCGTTTAGCGTTTGCGATTCATTTGCGATGCGATAGAGTTGCGATTGCGTTTCGATTAAAACACCACAAAAACATAAAGTAAACATGCACAAGTAATACATAAGTAACACACACACGTAAAATAATATACAGAACCTATCAATCAAGGCGCGAGCGCGATTGCGATGCGATTAGCGATAAAGCGATAAAACATGTGATAATTAACGATTAAGCCTCGATTATTAATAGATACTCCACATAATACAACTAAAGCGATAAAATAAATAGATAAATTACAAGTCAAAGAAGTCAAAACAGTAGTTGAGCAAGGAGTGACAGATCGCAATTAGCAATCTTTTCTTCCTTTGACTTCAATCTTGACTTTGACTTTCGTAACACGGGGTGTTACAAAAACAATATTAAAAGAGGCACTTACAAGTTTTGCATCAGAGCCTATCGTAAATTACGGTAGGTACCGTAATTCACGGTGGCCTTCAAGTTGTTACACTGCTGAGCTACTGGATTACGGTGGAATCTTTAACATTCAGGGGCTACCGTAAATCACGATAGCCACCGTAATTTACGGTGGACCCCTGAAACTTCCCCTTTGTTCTTCTTTCCAATCCTTGTGTAATCCGCTCCCTTCCATTCCATCCAAAGAAGCGTTTTCCCTCGTTTTAAGCTCCAAACGCACTTGAAACACAAGCAACTGTAGTTATCTAATTCAAGACAATTACACGATTAAATGAGGGATTAACTCGTCTTTTAACACACTTAAGGGTTTTCCCATGGACCACCCGTCACACTACTACTAAATAAAGCTCAGGAACACATCAACATATAACACATAGTCACACAAGCACATAAGCAAGTAAACACATAGAACACATAGCCTACAGAAACCATGTTAAACACTATATCTTGCACGTATTCACCTACATATATTACACGTATTCACCTATCATTCAAGTCCGTGAAGCGCGTTCGAGAGTAGCGATTGTGAGTAGCGAGTATACAGCGAGTAGTATAGCGTAAGCGAGTAACATGGCATGCGGTTTGTTAATGTTTTGGGATAGATATGCAGTGCGAGTTATGTGTGTTGATCTAAGCGAAAAGTGAAAAGCATATGAATCACCAAAAATCGAAACATATAAGCATGTAAAACCGCATAAAACACATAAAATTTCCACATAAAAGCGATAAATCACGGAGTCAGCGGTTGCAGGCTCAGAATCAAAACACATAAAATCAATGATTACGGCTCAAAATTGAAAATAGAGTGTCCCGGCTGATAGACGTCGACTACCCAAAGTAATCCGACTATTCTCAAGGACTTCGAGTACATGCTTTGGCCTAATAGACTGTGCTCTCTCACCAGCATACGGTTAATGGCACGCATCCTTTCGGTTATGCACGTAACTCAAGTCGTCGGAATCCATCAAAACTTTGGTGAGAGTTTTGTGAAACCAAAATAGAGAACGGAACGAGTTATCAAGGTTCAGGTTTCACCCTTGACTTAACGACTACATTCCTGTTTGTGTGATAGAATCACGAGATAGAGAGGTAGACTTGCGTAAAAGTATGGATTTCACTCCTAATTCAACGCAAATTCTCGTGTTCATAGTAAAAATGCGTGTCGAACAGGCGATCTAATCGAGAGTTTGCGGCTTTCACACCTAGTCTCGATCCAATCACTTGTCCAATTTTTGAAAATAGTGTGCAGTGTGCCTGCCTTAGGAAGGGCAGAGTGTTAGTGCTTGACCTTAGGAAAGGTCGATGTGGTGTAGTATGTTTGCGAGTCGATCGAATAACAGAAATAGGCTCACGCGGAACCCCTACTGGGTTTGCACAAGTCGGCCCATTGGTACTTAGACTATAGACTAGGTCATTTCTAAGACATCGACCCGGACTAGGTCGAGTCTTGCCTAATTCCTATAGTTATGGCTCTGATACCAATCTGTCACACCCCAACCGATGGCGGAAACATCGGTGTGAGGCACTGAGTGAAACAGATTGTCCAGGAGAAATCCATAACAACTAAATTACCAAATAATTAACATTAGGTCCCTACCATAACTTATCAAATAAAGTAGTTATTACAAACATAGTTATCTCAAGAAAAATCATAGTTCCGACAACTCAAAATATTAATTGTTTGTTTCTAGACTCCCCTAGACTTGATTCCATGACAACAAGCAATCCTAGCATCTTAAACACCTGCCACATACGTTAAAATAGAGGTCAATACACATAGTGTAAAGGTGAGCATACGAGTTTAATAGTATAATAGATAGCGAAAGCGGTTTACGCTTAACCAGCATGTAACATGTTGAAAAGTGAAGCTAGCAAGTTATCGACAATGAAATATGCACAGACATAACTGCGAGTTGTAGAATGCTTAACACATATCACCACTGTGACACGTAAAGTAAAACCCTTAACAACCCTTGTCCACGACAGGTGCTGAGCCCAAACTATAGTACTATCGTTGCTAAGGTGTCAGGCAACAATCACTGTGCAAACATAACATACAAGCATTCATCGAGTAACACGTAAAACATGCATTAACGGTCAGCGTATAAAAGTGTTTGCGTTGTGTGTCGATTGCGATTGGAAATAAGTAACTTATGTAACACCCGTAAGTGCGTAAAGTAAAAAGGGTTCGAGTATACTCACAGATCGTGTTTAACGAGTAAACACAGTCTTGGATTAAAGGGAGCGCTGGAGAGTTAGCCTGATTACAGAACGATGGCATAAGCGATGAATGGTGCGTTAAACGACGTGTCGGTGACTGAGTGACGAAGGGTCATCCGATCGGATGACAATCCGGGCGGATTCGGTCGGATGGTCACTCGTTTGAGATGGATGTGTTTGTGTATGATGTGACTTTGAAGTTTTCGTTGTAGCATTATAAAATAAAAGAAGTATCTCTACCTTTCAGGTCGTCCGGTCGAACGGTCATCTGGATAGATGGTCGTTCGATCGGATGGCTATCCGATCCAAGTGAGATGTTTTAAAGTCTAAGTCTCCTGATGGAATAGTCATTCGATCGGATGGTCATCCAATCGGATGACTATTCGTTGGAAACTGATAATTCTTTGAAGTTTTGCAAAAAATTGATTAAGTGTTGAAAACCACAAGTCGTTCGATCGGATGGCAATCCGTTTGCTAACCTGGTCGTTTTGAAATCTTGTAAAATTTGTTAAGTTTAGAAAGTTTTGCGGTTTAACCGAGACGGTATGACAACGTATTAAACAACGGAAACCCCATCAAGTCCAAGCAATCTGATTGGTTGGGAATCACCCCGTTTGATCAGTTAACTGTTCTTGACAGTTGTTCATGTTCAACCCGTTTGGTCGGTCATCTCTTCGATAGAAATCCGTTCTCAAACCAGCATTTCACTAGAGAATGAGTAGAAGGCCCGAATGAGCTCAGATTCAATCGGTTTTGAGTAAAAAGTTAAGAGTTTTGTAGAAAAGTGGAAATCAGTTGGAAAATGTTTAGTTTTAGGCGAAATCAGTGTTTAAACATGTTGAAATCTCTTAGATCTGAGTTGTTCTTGGTGGAATGAGGTCACACTTCGAAGTTCATATGAACCCGAGATGACGTCATCAATGAACAACCCAAATCAGATGGATTTCATGGTGAAAAGTTAAGATTTGTGGGTGAAATCGATGAGAAAGTGTGTGTAGATGATAGAAGTACAAGATTTGAGTTGAAAACTTACAAGAATCGCGAGGAATTGAGAGAAAATGGTTGAGGAGTCGAAGGGTCCGAGGAGAGCTGTCACATCACATGAACAGTGATGTGACAGGTGCTATTTATAGGTAAAGAGGAGAGAAAGGCGGTGTGCAGCGATGGGTCAGAGGGCCTTCCAATCGGATGGCCATCCGATCGGATGGTCATCCGGACGGATGACCATTCGATCTAATGGTCCTTCGATCGGATGGGTCGAGTGAGTTAGTTTCTGACTTTTCGTTTCGTGCGTTGAGCATTGCGATGTGTTTAAGCGAGTGTCGAATAAGCAGTGCGATAGTTTTAAGTAATAGTCACACAAATAATATAACTAACATACAACAACATAAAGAACCTTGCATTTCCAGTTCGCGATGTGATTGCGTTGCGATAGAGTTGCGATTGCGTTTTCGAATAATCACCACGAAACAAATATAAACATGCACAAGTAACACATAAATAGCACACACACGTAAAACAATATCCAGAACATGCGATTCAAGTTACGGTGTGATAGCGATGAGATTAGCGTTAAATAGATAGCGACTAAACTGCGATTATTGCACTTACTCCACATAATATAACTAAAGTACACAAATTAAAGTTTCGAATTACAAGTCAAAGAGTACAATCAATAATTAAGCAAGGAAATGACAGATCGAATTAGCAATCTTTTCTTCCTTTGACTTTGACTTATACTTTGACTTCAAAAACGCAGGTTGTTACAACAAGTATGATCAGTGGTCCTGTGTAATGCTTTTTTGTAGACCATGCGGTTTTGGCGTGTTGCAAGCATTGGATGAGATAACTACACCAATTCACTTGGTTTATTTGAACGTCTGGTTTAACGTTGTGCAATAACTATTTGTTAACGACTGCATTGTCATTTGCATGCCCCATTATAGTGAAGAATGCTACAAGGAAATTTAGGCAGAAGTCTCTCCGAAAGCCATGCATCACAGGCAAAACGTTTTCAAAGTATAGCTTCACACTTGGTCTGTTAACCTAGCCCAACCCTTGGAACTGTGCTTTCCACTCAGCCACCACCTCGTCTTTAGTTGTTGGTCTTTTTTTCATGTTCACGGGAACCCTTCCATTCGGTATACCCGTTAAAGAGTTTATCAATTCTTCATTCATATGTATGGTATGGTTGCCAACGTTTAGGGTGTTTGTCTTTTCATTGTAATTTTCAACCAACCAGTACCCAAGCATGTAAGTACGGTGTCTATTTTCAACCTTAGTGTAGCACCAAACCCCATTTGGTGTACTGCCTGTCTTTGATTTTGGTTTAGATTCATAAACCAGCCAGTCAAGTTTGTAGGTTTTACTCTTGACAAGACCCTAGCTCCACTGAACTCATGATATGGTTCTTCCTCAACCTCAACATTTTGACTTAATGACTTCCTCTTATTGGCGTTTTGGGCCTTTCCAGTGTGGACATTTATTCTCAATCTTAACCTCTCTTCGCCTATAAAAAATTATTTCATGGCGTTTTATTTTATGGCGTTTAATAACACAATGTTACATGTATGGCGTTTTATAAATCAATAACAGATGATTGATGTTGAATAAGACAATAACAGTTAAATGGCGTTTATAACACAAACCATACATGTTTTGGCGTTTAGTAACAAAGCTATCAATGGATACATGTTTGTAGCGTTTAGTAACACACGAATGATATATGTTTTTTCAATAAGAGAATGACATATATGTAAAATTTCGTTCTCATACATTGTTAAACAAACGATACAAATTTTGGTATTTTGGCAACAAAGTATCAAAGTGTATTTTTACATCACGAAAAGTAACATTCTGTACCATGTCCTCTTGTTGTCTTCTTTGGTTGCTCGTTGGGTTTTTGGCGTTTTGGAGCAGATGACCCTTCCCCTTCCACACTTGTAGAAACTGCAAATTTATTGTTAAAAGTAGAACGCCAAAAGCAGCATAAACTAGTATAATGTAAATCGAAGTTAACTCACTATGATTTTTGCCTCTGGATCTGGTTTGATATTTCGACGCCATAGTTTTTGTTGTTTCGCGTTTTCTAGGGTTTTCGCGTTTTGCGTTGGTTTTGGGGAGGTTTCTCTGGGAAGTATATATGTTTTGGTCACGCTTTGATGTGTTTTGTAGATGAACATTTACCTTTTTGCCTTTATGGAAGCACGCCCCCTTTAAAAAGTTTATGTTATTTACGAAAACGTCACCGCGCCATCTAGTCCATAGATTGTTTTGATCTGACGATCTATAATCGTTCTCACCGTTCTCACACGTTCACCCGTTCTCTCTAAATCCTGACCATATATATATATATATATATATATATATATACAGGGGAGGGTTTAAATGAGAACGCTAAATATCGCGAGAACCGTGAGACGAATGAAAAAACACGAGATCTTGGTAAAAAACAATTCAAATTCAAAATTTCTTTTTACACTTATCATTATTATTCGAATACAATGTTATAAATTAAATTTTCACGTTTAAGTTTTCGTGAATTCGTAAATAAAGAAAATTTTCACATGTGTAAGTTTGCCATTTACACATGTGTAAATCTGTTATATTTACACATGTGTAAAAAAAACTAGTAGAGTTAACTGCCATTTTCGTCCCTGTGGTTTGGTCACTTTGTCCATTTCAGTCCATTTTTCAAAAATGCGCCATTTTCGTCCCCCACGTTCTGGAAAGGTGCCATTTCAGTCCAAAAATCATAACCCAGTTAAGTCAGTTTGTAAATAAGGACTGATTGTGTAAATTTGTAACATAAAGGACTGATTGTGTAAATTTGAAAAATGGACTGAAATGGCAGTTAACACCACCACCACTAGCCCTGCCACCACCACCACTCCGCTGCCACCACCACCACTCTGCTGCCACAGCCACCACCGCCACCACTCCGCTGCCACCACCACCACTCCGCTGCCACAGCCACCACAGCCACCACCGCCACCACAGCCACTGCCACCGCCACCACCGCCGCCGCCACCACCACCACCACCACAGCCACTTACGGTGTTCATGAAAACCTGGATGAATTATGTTGGAGATTCTTCGAGGGGGGCGTTTATAATAACCGGCTCCAGATTTGATAACTGAATGGCTTTCAAATCCTTTACTATACCAATCTTTCTTCTTCTGGATTATTCAGATACGCACTGGGGCTACGGTTTATACTAGCATCTAGAACCTCTCCTACAAAAAAAACATAAATCAACCTAAACGACAAAACCACCACCGAGTATAGAATGATAGAAGCTAGCTTCACCACAGTTGTCAATAGCGATCGTAGTGATCACTATAGCGCGCTATGTAGCGTATACGTCTAGTGTCGCTATTGCGGTTGTAGCGATATATAGCGAGAATAGCAACACTTGAATTTTTGTTTTTTTGTTTTTTCAATATAAATAGCAATTAAATATGGCTATAAAATAGCTGGATTTTAGGATTCTGTTAAATATACATGTACATGTAAAATAGCGTATAAACCAGGATATTTTGATATAATATAGATATAAAATTAAAAAAAAATCTAGTGTATCGCTGTTTATAAAATAGCCGCCCGCTATTTATCGCTATTCGTTATGTAGCATATAGGTACCATCTCGCTATTTGTCGCTATTCGCCATTAACAACTATGAGCTTCACTATAAGTAATGGATATTCAATAGTGCCATATGGGAAACCTGTATTTATAAAGACAGAACCAGGACGAAGATTCTGGTGAGCTTGGATGATGCTTTTCTCAATGCCATCCACAAGTACATCAAAGGATTGGCGTACTAAACCAAGAGATGTTATAATATATACAACGTACTGAAGATATCCTCCGGGTCCAGCATGTGTGTGAATCCCGCTGATGGCTACATTCTCCTCAGTGTATAGGTCGCCGTACCTTGCCTTCAAGCGTTCTATGACTTTAATTGTAACAATCTGTGAAGCCATACAGGCATCAAGATTGACAAACACTAGGGATTTCCCTTGAGGGTCTGCGACGATGAATGAGCGGGCTCTCAATCGGAAATGAATACCAGAAGTGGTTTGTTCCATGTTAGCATATCCCATCATATTAACATCTGCAGCAGGTCTAGTGATGTCATAGCTTCCAAGACCAATCAAGTGTGTGGATTCCCCTAATACTAGTGAGAAAAGGGTCAATAACAACCAACACAATAGCTTCATCGCTCCTGCTTCTGTGGCTAGAATTGAATTTGACCTAAGGTATACTTTTGTTCGATCATACAGCAACCTGCAACTAAAAAGGAAAAATCTCTATATATATCTACAAGAAGGCAACATACTTACTGGAAAAAAGATATAAAAGTAAGAAACATAGGAAATCAATTGTATGAACCACCGCCACCACCGCCGCCGCCGCCGCCGGAAGAAGACTAAGCGTCTCAGACAAATATGGGTCTTGCCATGACGTTGATGGTGGTGGTTCCGGCGGCGGTGGTGGCGGTGGTGGTGGTGGTGGCAGTGGCTGTGGTGGCGGTGGTGGCTGTGGTGGCGGTGGTGGTTGTGGTGGCGGTGGTGGCGGTGGTGGTGGTGGTGGAAGCGGAGTGGTGGTGGTGGCAGGGCTAGTGGTGGTGGTGTTAACTGCCATTTCAGTCCATTTTTCAAATTTACACAATCAATCCTTTATGTTACAAATTTACACAATCAGTCCTTATTTACAAACTGACTTAACTGGGTTATGATTTTTTGGACTGAAATGGCACCTTTCCAGAACGTGGGGGACGAAAATGGCGCATTTTTTGAAAAATGGACTGAAATGGCCAAAGTGACCAAACCACAGGGACGAAAATGGCAGTTAACTCAAACTAGTAATAGTGATTTTGAGAGGAGAAATGAATTATTTGATTTTGTAAATTCTCTTTTGATGTTGTATTTTTATTACAATGAGGTTTGTATTAGAATATGTTAATTTTCTTTTGAACCCCATAGGAATAATTAGATGGAACCCATAGTCACAAGGTGAAGCTTTGTGTGATTGTAAGTCCTTTGTTATATATCCGAAGGGTCACAGGTTCTATTCTCACCTTATACCCTTTTTCCCTCTTTTACTTTTATCATTGTTTTCTTATTTATATAATATAAATTAGCAACATGTTTAGGCATGTTGCACTTGTATCTTATGCTTTGTTTATGGTCTATGCTTTTATTGGTTGTAAAGTTAGTTTAAGAGTTTGTACATTTCCAAACTATAAATAAGCAACCATTTATTGCTTCATGTTGTTGTAATATATGCATTGAGAGTTTTTCAAAAAAAAAATACATTTTTTACTTTTAACCTAAAGGTTTTATCTTTTGAATTTTAACCCCATTGACTTTTTTACTTTTAATCCAAAGTTTTCCATCTTTTGCAATTTAACCCCAATACCTTTTTATTTTCAATTTGGTCCATCATACTTTTCATCTCTCACAAGTGTTTCGTTTTACGTTTCGTTCTAAATTTTGTGAGTCGATACACCGCAACATGCGTGTGTGGTTCAACGTTTTTCGTCTGTTTTTTCCCGTTTGATAGGCATGTTGCACTTGTATCTTATGCTTTGTTTATGGTCTATGCTTTTATTGGTTGTAAGGTTAGTTTAAGAGTTTGTACATTTCCAAACTATAAATAAGCAACCATTTATTGCTTCATGTTGTTGTAATATATGCATTGGGAGTTTTTAAAAAAAAAATTGCATGGTTTACTTTTAACCTAAAGGTTTTATCTTTTGAATTTTAATCCCAATGACTTTTTTACTTTTAATCCAAAGTTTTCCATCTTTTGCAATTTAACCACAATACTTTTTTATTTTCAATTTCGTCCATCATACTTTTCATCTCTCGCAAGTTTTTCGTTTTACGTTTCGTTCTAAATTTTGTGAGTCAATACACCGCAACATGCGTGTGTGGTTCAACGTTTTTCATCTGTTTTTTTCCCGTTTGATAGTATTTTTCTCTGTTTGAAAAGTTCGTCGCAATGTGCGGGTCCGAGATCTACTTAGTTATTCTTTTCTGCATTTTACGTTTCTGTCTAATTTATTCGTATTAACACGCCACAACGAGCGTGCGTGGTTCAACGATTTTATGTCTGTTTTTTGTACGGTGTTATTTTTACTTCTTTTATTTTAATTTTACGAGCTCTTTTGATGTTGGTGGTCGATGGTAGTGGTGTGACATTAGTGCTACTTGGCACGATTTTACATACGTATTTAACCTATTAAGTTAAACTTTGTTTCAAGTTTACCGCGATATCTTCTTTACTAAATACAAACTAACTTTTTTACGTGCAATTTTTATGTACATGTCGCTATAAATTCGACTTGCTTTACGTTTTAACGTAAACTTTTTCTGGAAACGAGTCAGGTCAAATATAATACGTTTTCGTCTAAAAAACCATTGTCACGTGCATATTTTTATGTGCGTTTTGGTATAATTCGAGGTGATGTATGTTTTGACGTAAACTTTTTTGGGAAATGAGTCAGGTCAAATATAATATATTTTCGTGATTAATTTTATGAATGTTTTGTAAATTTTGTTTCAAACCGAGTGAAGTCAAATCGTAGCTTCTTTTTTTCCTTTTTTCAAAAGATCTAATTAATCTCTTTTGATTATACGTGTCAGCTTTTCCGTTATACGCGTTACGCTTTCTATGTATGACTCGAGTCGCATATACTACGTTATCATTATACGGTATAAATTTGATTTACTTTATGTTTTGATCCATTCGTAATGCTTATATAGGTTACATCGAGTTCAGTCAGATACGTCGAAACGCGTGTTTTCATATGGTTAACGCAACACAAAACATTTGAACTAATCCGTTCGATGTTTGCGATGTACCCGCCGCAACGCGCGCATGTCTTATTGATAGTTAGATTTAAAACACAACTGGCTTCATGCATCATGTTCTTGCAATCAGGTGGATCAACTTTATTATTTAGTTTTAGATGATACTATAAAATAAATAATAAACTGAACTATTATGTATGAAAAAATCAAGGTAATTCTGAAATTTATAAGTTTGTTTAAATATCTATCTTCTTGAGTTATCCATTGATTTTGTTTGAGTTTTATAACTTTGAAGTTGAATTCGAATTAATAATTTAACCGAGTTTAAAAGTCAATTTGAATTTTGCTTGATTCACGATTTGACTTCAGTTTGATTTGATTCGAGTTAATAAAAAATAATTATTTCAACTTAAAAGGTTCGTATTATTAAAATTATGCCGCCAAACCACCCCCAACCCAACCCGATCGACGACCAACTCGAAATTTTTGATGTTTGATTGTGAAAAGTCTCAACACCAAAAAATGGAACTTCAGTAGAAAAAATTCCTGGGTCCGCCACTGTTGGCAATATGGCTTTATTTAACCCACACTCTAACAAGTGTGTTGTGGTTTAGCTAAAAAGGTGTGTGACGTGACACTGCGTGATTGATTTTTTCTAAAAAAGGGATCTCTCTCTCTCTATCTCTCTCTCTAACTCACACACACCCTAACGATGCATCACGCTTGTTAACAGGGTGGCGCTCCAGTAACACGTTTTAATCCCCATGTAATGGCGTTCTCTAGCGTTATAGGCCGACGTGGGCAGGGCGTTATCCCACATCAAGTAACCTTAAATTTTTTAAATTGGGGTAAGAGATGATGAATGAACTGTGAGTTTTTTTTTTAATTTAATTTTAGCTTTTATTCACATCTAAATGCACTTTACATCAATATCGCAGGTAAGCGAGCAACAAGCTGCCCCACTACCCCTTTCTGAATAGCAAATCCTAGCCTATTAAAGACAAACCCCTGCCCCCTGTTGATGAGCCACTGTTGTGGACAACCTTTTGGACCCTAGTCAACAAACGGATAGCTTCTGGAGCAAGGGATCCAAAGGTGTCGAAGGCGAAGGGGACAAATGCATGTTGGTTATCAACACATGCTTTAGCGTGTTTATCCACCTTTTTTTATTTTGCTTTCCTTATAGCTTGTCCTGCTACAAACCCACTTTCCCTTAAACCAGCTAAGGGGGAGACTCCTGTGAGATCCACACAAGCATGTTTCCCTCCCGCCCAGCCAAAGACGAGCAGATCCGTTGGTCTTAATGTAGATCTCCCTTCCATGGGGTCGGTAAGGAAATTCACAGGGGCCTCCTTCTTGGCAGAAATCCCCGCTCTCCTCAAGATGTCCCCCAAAACATCCTTCACCCAGTCATGCCGATATTTGAAACCAGGGAGCTCATTGCAATGAACAACATGCTCCCCGTATTTATCCATGCATGCTTTATGGCAAATTGGGCAGGTTTCGTCTTCTGGATACATAGGGATCATCAGCCGGTATTTGAGGATAGCCCTATACTCAACAGCCGACATGCATTGCCCGAGCCCCTCGATCGGGATAACAGTAAAAAAGTCTTGCGCATGGGGGCCTTTCAAGAACTCAATCACCGCCTTCTGGCGGGGAGACAGATCAAATGTTTCTCCCAGACTCCGAGTGATTTTGTCAAATAGAGCATTCGCCAAAGTTTTTTTGTGGCTTGGGGGGGGGGGGTGTCCATATTAGAGAAACTGCCAATGTCAAAGTCTGGAAGAGAGACACTTAAATACTCAAGAGCCTGTTGGTAGTCTACGTCAAGCTTAACAACCCCACTGTTCCGAAGGATATGGTCTTGCAATACACATGACTGAGCTCTAGACGCCACAAAAGCATAAACTCCAACATCCCGAGCTGAGAGGAGGCCCAAACCACCCAGACGCATCGGCAAAGATGCCAAACGCCCCTGAAGGTCACCAAAGTAGGACCCCCCCGCAAACAACAATGTCTTCAATAGCCTCTCGGAGACCATCGTCAAAACAGGATACCGCATTTGCCATCAAGTGGGGTTGGCAGGTCTGCAGCCCAAACAACAACTTAGCTACCCCCATGCATGACCTTAAAAGAAGAAGCTCGCACTGGGGGTCCTATAGGCAGGACAAGAGTTTCATAAGGTCAACCGCTGTCGATGCGCCCTGCTAATTCCCCGATAAGGCAAGAGTGTGAGTGTTCTAAAATCACTAGTTAAAACACTCAAAACAAACCCTCATCTTCAAACATTCTCAAAACTTACCCAAAAGTTAAGCACTTGTAAACATCTAAACCCACCCTCATATTAATACTCAAAGGACCAAATTGCAAAACACAATCCAAAACTTTCATCTTCAACCTCCACAATCTCCCCCTTCTCTCTCCTCAATTCGCACCCACCACCGAAGCCAGGCATGGCTATGCCTGACCACCACCACTTCCAAAACTACCTCCAACAACAACAACAATCAAAACCCTTCAGGTATTTCTAAAACCCTCTTTTTTTCCGTTTTCAAAACCCTAAATCGAATGATTATTTACACTAATTTGATTAACTTCTTGTTTTATCTTTCTGTTTCGATGTTTAGAGATGTATTCAACAACATTGATGCTCCAATTTCACCCCCAATTAACTATATGAACGCCGATCAAGCTAATCATCCTCCGTACATACCTCAATGTAAACCCTAAAACCCTCTTTTTGTTTTTTATTTATTTTGTAGATGTGAATGTTATTTTTTGTGTTAATTGAAGGTTGGAATTTGATTTGATTGGAAATTTAGTTGTTAATTTGTTTAATTGTTGTTGGGATTTAGTTCATGTGGTGGGGTTTGCTCCGGGTGCGGATGTTAGCGATGGCGGGTTCGATTTGCAGCGGAATTATGAGTTGGAGTTGAGAAACTCGCGGCCGAAAGAGCAGGAGTTTTTGGAGAATCATAATGCGAATTCACAGATGTCATCTATTGATTTCTTGCAGCCTCGGACGGTTTCAACGGGTTTAGGGTTATCGCTTGATAATGGTAGGTTGGCGTCGTCGGGTGAGTCGTCGTTTATTTCGGGGCTTTTGGGTGATGATCTTGAACTTGAGATGCGTAGACAGGATGCCGAGATCGATAGGTTCATGAAAATTCAGGTATATTCAAGAACTTGTTCTGTTTATGCATAAAGTTTTGATCTTGAATACTTTTTTTTGTTTTTGATAGGTAAATCTTGAATATTAATTTGGTTTCGATAGTTAAATCTTGAATCTTGATTGTTAGTTCGGTTTCAATAGTTAAATCTTAATATTAATCTGGTTTCAATAGTTAAATCTTGAATATTGATATGGTTTCGATAGTTAAATCTTGAATCTATGTAGTTAATATCCCGATATATCAGTGATGTATCGGTTATCGGTCCCCTGCCGAGATAGCGGTATAAAATATTGGTCAGAATATCGGTACCGATAATATCAGTGATATTGTCCGATATTTGACCGATATAGGACCGATATTTGATCGATAAATCACCGATTTTCCCGATATCAGTACCATTCTTCTTATTTCTACTGTTCATTTTTCTTCTTATTGCTGCTATTAGTGTTTTAAGTCTTAATTGTTAGTTGTTACTGTTAAATGTTAGTGTTTTAAGTCTTAGTCAGTTCTTACTTGTTACAATTATTAGTGTTAAATTGCTATATATATAAATTTAGCATGATATTAAAATTACCGATATCTCAAATATCGGTCCTTGACCGATATCCGATATTTTACCGCATTAACTACTTAGTCTTGAATATTAATAATATTGGTTTCAACAGTGAAATCTTGAATCTTGAGTATTAGTTCGGTTTCAATGTTTAAATCTTGAACTTGGAATATTAATTTGGTTTCAATAGTTAAATCTTGAATATTAATATCATAATATGGTTTCGATCGTTAAATCTTGAATATTAATTTGGTTTCTATAGTTAAATCTTGAATCTTGAATATTAATTTGGTTTCGATCGTTAAATCTTGAATATTAATTTGGTTTCTATAGTTAAATCTTGAATCTTGAATATTAATTTGGTTTTGAACTTCAAACGTTTATATGATTTGTGTAATAATATTGTTTTTGTAATCGTAACCAAGGCTGACAGACTCAGGCAAGCAGTACTTGAAAAGGTGCAAACGAACCAGCTTCAAATAATCTCACACGTTGAAGATAAATTCATCGAAAAGCTTCGTGAGAAAGAAGCCATGGTGGAAAACATCAACAAGAAGAACATGGAACTCGAAATGCAGGTCGAAGAATTAGCGATGAAAGCCGACACGTGGCAGCAACGGGCGAAATACAACGAGAATATGATCAACACCCTGAAATATAATCTTCAACAAGTGTACGCGCAGGGGAAAGATAGTAAAGAAGGATGTGGTGACAGTGAGGTTGACGACACGGCTTCATGTTGCAATGGTCGGGCGATTGATTTCCACTTGCTTTGCAAGGGTACTAATGGCGCAATGACGTGTAAGGTGTGTCGGGTGAATGAAGTGTGCATGCTGTTGTTGCCATGTAAGCATCTTTGTCTGTGTAAAGAGTGTGAGAGTAAGCTTAGCATGTGCCCGTTGTGTCAGTGCTCCAAGTATATAGGTATGGAGGTTTATATGTAACGGATTATTTGAACCACTCGTGTTAGATTTATGTGCACCTACCTTGTTGCTGTTGTTGTTTACTTGTTTTGATACGAGGATTGTTGTAAGCTTGACTTCTTGTTGACCATTGTGATATGGTCCTGCTCTGTTCTTCATTTTTGAGTATGAAGTATGCATGATGTTAACAAAAGCTCTAGGTTTTGTTTAAAATCCCCTGGTTAGTTGGTTTGTTTTATCAGTTAACTATCCCATAGTTTATTTTTGTTTCAATCCACTCTAATCTTATGACATTATTAACACTCTTCCCTAAATATTAGGACATTCTAGTCTTTTTACCTGTAGAAACCATTTTTGTAATTTACCGAAAATAAATAAAAAATAAAATTAATATAAGGATGACTAAGTGTGATCAGTTAAAAATAGAAAACATTTGAAGCAAAACCTGAATCTAGACAAAGATGACTAAGTGTGATCATTTGGCCGGTTTTCTCAGCAGTAATTCTGATTGATGCTTCCTATTAGTTGATATGCTTGTGCTGATATATTGAAATGCATAAACTTGAGCTTTCAAAATCTGGATGGTGACCAACCTGATGGCTTAAATTACATCCAATCCGCCTGCGACGGGTTCGGGAGTAACACCACACTAACACATTAACTCTAATGTACACATAGTTATTGCTAATTCCTAATTAATCATAAATCACTACTTCGTAATTAGATCCCAGGTCTATAAACTACAATGAAATGAATTTGAGAACTCATCATCTTCACCCTTATATTTGAATCTCAAACTCATATTTTAAGACTGATCTTCAATCAAGGTAACCTCACACTTAGGGATAGCAATGAGGCGAGTTAGGAACGAGTATGAGCAATCCCATACCCATACTCGATTATAAGGCTATGAGGTGTGAATGGAGCTCCATGGGCTTTATCAAGTCCACCTAAGCTCCACGTCAGCGCCACCTAGGATCCAACTCAGCCATGGAGCCCCCTTTAAATTGCAGGGTGTGGATGGAGCCCCCTATTAACCAAAATAAAAAAAAAAAAAAAAATCATTGGTTTAGAACATGGTCCCCACCTGAAAACGCCCCACTTCTCTCGTTAACATGTTGGCGGAGCTTCAATGGCGCCCCGGCTATGGCGCCGGGGGTGTGGTGGATGGCGGAGGGGGGCGCTATAGGCGTCCAGGTGGCGAAGGGTGGCGCCCCACACCCTCCAGCCTAAAAGATTGTCTCAAACCTGGCCCAAAACCCGTCAGGTACCGGGTGTACTTGCGGATTTTGGGTAAACTCGTTAGTTTATTAAAATTATCCGTTTGTTTCAACTTCTTTGGAACGTAGTTGTTCAGCTATAGTGAGAAATAAATATGCTATAGCAAATGTACTATTCTTCCTTTAAATATTTATAAAACGCTATTGAAGTTTAGTAGATGTAACTACAATTAGATTAATTCCTAAATTCAGTAACAAAAAACCTAAACCAAATATACCCACGAAGCCAAGTCATAAACTAAAAAAGTATGTGAACATGAAGGAATGGAACAAAGATTCCTCTAATTTTTAGGTAGTGTTTATAATTTGGGACTTTGGGTGAAGATTCAAAGGAATGAAACAAAGATTCCTATAATTTGGGCCTTTGGAGTGAAGATTCACCTGCCTTAATAAAAAGAAAATAGATATATCTATCATATATACGTATTTAAAACACAAAAATAAATTATTTTGGGTATACGTTATCGGGTTAGATAAAGGAGTATATCACCAAATCCTATGCCAGACCCAAACCTGCAAACAAATAAAAATATTCCCATACGTGATTACATGGCCCTTTACCTATCCCAAATGATTTGGGTTTAGCCATTGGATTTGGGTTCGATTGCCATCCCTACACACACTTGTATTTGAAGCCTTAATGGCTTGATCTTCACATGTTATATATATGAAGCCTTAATGGCTTGATCTTCACATGATATATTTGGAAACCACGTAAGGTATATTCATTAAGGACCATGATCCTAAGCTTGGTGGCAAACTAGAAACCGAAACATTTAGGAAGAGTACTCGGATATTAAATCGAGTATACAACATCCCACTCCTCATACCAACCGAATTAGTCCATTTTGTCTCCAAGAAGCTCACGAATATATTTTTGATTGCTCGAGTCAGACTCCCATGAGGTTGCCCATCCTTGGATTACAACCACCCGAGCATGAGGTGTGAGGTTCTCCTCTCATCCACACCTAACACGCCCAAAACATGAGCGGTGATATTTAAGGTTGAGAATTTTATTTTTCGTTCACCATCTTTCCTGTTGATAAAACATAACATAACGATGTGGGATTTGCCTATGTGACACGAACACCCTCCTTTGGGACTCATGATTCCCAATGAGGTTTGCCCCTCTATCGTATAAACAACAGAACATGATTGGCATTGAATTAGGGGTGCAAACGAGCCGAGCCGAGCCCGAGCTCGAGCTCGTTTAACGTATGAAAGCTCGAGCTCGGCTCGATTCGAGCTTTATTTCTAAAGCTTGAGCTTGGCTCGAAGGTAATTTTTCAAGCTCGAGCTCGGCTCGGGCTCGACTCGTTTATTATTTATTAATTATAATTATTATTATACATATAATTTAGTTATTTTTTTATATTTATATAAATGGTAATTATTATTATATAAATATATGTTTAATATATTGATAAAAAATATATAAACAGAAAGCTCGTTTAGGCTCGCGAGCCGGCTCGAGCTCGATAAGCGAAGCTCGGGCTCGCTTATTAAATGAGCTTGTTTTTAGGCTCGGACTCGAGCTCAAGCTCGTTTAAGCTCGGCTCGTTCGAGTTTTTTTTTCGAGCCGAGCTCGAGTTGCGAGTAGCTCGGCCCGTTTGCACCAACAGCATTGATACCATTTGTAATCATTGTCCTTCATGAACCCCTACTTTGCCCACAAGGAACTAACATATTTGTTCTTGTTTGCCCCAACAGAAGCCTTATGAGATCACCCATCCTAGTATTGCTCTCACTAGACCATGCTTAAGTGTGGTGTTATCCTCTAATCAACATCAATTGCTTTCCGTTGTTGATATTTAAGGCGGGGATTACATGTGGCCTAGCATCTCAAACATCTTATATACACTTTGAATATATAGTTTTGTAGAATAGTTGTAGCGAACAATTTTTTTTTTAAAACAACATATGGCAAAAATTCTATCGAATTCGGTATCTGTTTGTTCGATATACATGTGAAGTAAGTAACACAAACTGAAGACACACATTTGGTGTAAAGTTTTAAAAACTTTATATTTGCAAACACAAGTCAAAATTGGCCCCCCTTTCATATTATTGATTTATCCTATTACAGAATTTAAATAACTGCAAATGGGGCTAGTAAAGACCAAGTTGAGATTCCTGACTCTGTCAACAAATTGGAAATATCCAGGAATCTGGTGCTCATTGCTCTCATTTTTCAACATAGTTGACATAAGTACTTATTAAAATCATGTAACTGTAATCACCAAATACATACATCTTCATCATCCAAAGTCAACCTCTCCTATGGATCTAAAGATGAGATTCTCTATGTGTTTGCTGTTTCTATATGGCACTTTTGTTCTTAAAATGTGTATTGTGCTTGCAAACCATGGAAAAACACCAAACTGTTCAAAACACCAACTTGTGGGTGGCGCGATAGGTGGTGTGCTTGAACTAAATTCTCGTATTGGGAGAGAACAGACAATAGCCATGGAGATGGCTGTTCATGATTTTTGCAGGACTACTAATGATACCTGTTCTTGCCCGGTTTTGCGCGTCAAGGATTCTCAGGGTAGCTCGGCTCACTCATATTACAAAGGTAGAGAAGAACGACATATTCCATGTTGTAAAGTGTAGGTAAACAATAATGAATTTTAATACAAATACTCTTATCATACAAAACGGACGAATAAGGTGAAAAGGTAAAAAAACGCGGTGGCATTTTCGTAATTATTTACTCGTAGGGTAATTATCAAAATTACCCTACAAATGATCTTGTAGGGTAATTTTGTAAAATGTTCTTGTAGGGTAATTTTGATTTTGTAGAGTAATTTTATAGAGTATAATAATTACTCTACAAATGATCTTGTATGGTCATTTTGATCTTGTAAGGTAATTTTGATCTTGTAGGGTAATTTTGTAGAGTATCATAATTATGTATCAAAATTACTCTGCAAGTTTCAAAACTACAAAAACATTTTACAAAATTACCCTAGAAGATCAAAATTACCCTACAAGAACATTTTATAAAATTGTCCTACAAGATCAAAATTACCCTAAAAGATCATTTGTAAAGTAATTTTGATAATTACCATACGAGCAAATAATTACGAATATGCCACCGCGTTTTTTTTTTTTTTTTTTTGCTTTTTCATGTCTTTCGTACGTTTTGTACGATAAGGTTGTTTGTACGTGAACTTAACTCATGAATAAATTAGTTTAATAGTTTTTTATACATAGATATTTGTATACGTATGTAGGAAGTATAAGTTTTGAAAATATGAATTCCATTGATCAAATTATTAAATCAATTATGTTTGTTCTTTGTTTCGTAATAATTTAGTGATCTGTAATGAATTTCACTCATATATACTCACACTCAAGTGTTGTAGACAATTTATTTTTCTTCTAATCTTGAACTCTCTTTTTGAAACAGTAATGGACCTAATGAAGGAACAAGTTAAAGCAATTATTGGAACAATAGGTTCTCAAGAAGCCACTTTAGTTTCTGAGTTTGATGAAGCCACCAAGAACATCCCAATCATATCTCTAACCCCAACAGCTACATTCTCATTTCCAGAATCAGCAACAATGTCATCTTTTGTTCAAATTAGCCACGATGTCAAAATCCATATGCAATGCATTGCCGCCATAGTTGGCCACTTCAGTTGGCGAAAGGTGACACCAATTTATGAAGATCAAAGTACGTTTAGCACTAGTCCTGGTCTCTTAACACTACTCTCTGATGCACTCCAAGTGGTCGACTCAACCATCGAACGGCCGCTAGTATTTCCTCCTCTGCATTCCCTGTCAAACCCAAGTAGCTACATTATAAAAGAGTTAAAAAAGCTCAGGATGAAGGAAAATAGGATATTTATACTTTTAAAATCATCTCCAAGATCATGTATCCTACTTTTTAAGAAAGCAAAGCAGTTGGGTATGATGGAACAGGGCTATGTATGGATCATTTCAGATGATATATCAAGCCTTCTTGATTCAGTTGACCAATCTGTTCTATTGAACATGCAGGGTGTTGTTGGATTCAAAACCCACTTTGCAGACACCAGTAAGCATTTTGCAAACTTCAAAGTTCAGTTTCGGAAAAGATTTAGAAACAAATATCCTAATGAAGAATATCTGAATCCTAGTATTAACGCCCTACGTGCTTATGATGCAACTTCAGTTGTTGTCAAGGCTATTCAAGTTTCAAACGGGTCAAGTTCATCAATGAACTTGTCACATAGCATCATACACACTAAACTCAATGGCGTAAGCGGGGACATAAGCTTCAAAGATGGAAAACTAGCTCAACTTCCAACATTTTGCATTATCAATGTAATTGGCAGAAGCTATAGAGAGATTGAATTTTGGTCACCAGCATTTGGTTTCTTAAATGATAAACTTGGAACTGGAGAGGCAAGCCTCAATTTGATCTATTGGCCCGGTGGTACCCAAAGAATTCCTATGGGTCGCGTACTGAGAAATGAAGAGAAACCACTAAAGATTGGTGTGCCAGCAAGAGGTGCTTTCAGGCAATTTGTTAATGTTAGTTATGATCCAGACAAGAATGAAACCTACGTGACTGGATTTTCGATACAAGTATTTGAAGCTGCCGTGAAGAAGCTTAATTATTCATTGTCTTATGTCTTTATTCCCTATAATGGCACGTATGATGACCTGGTCGCTGAAGTTCATAACAAGGTACAATATTTTTTTTCCTAAGCTTTATATTTGCATAATATATCAAGGGTGTAGGTCAAATCGGATTGTTCATGGGTCATGGGTCACGGGTCAGCTGTGGATAGTTTGGAATGGGTCAACAGAAAAGTTGTTAATTTGTTATTTAGTCACAGGTTTATTGTTTATAATAGGTGATGGGTCAATTTTTTTTGATTATGCAAGTAGTGTGTCTAGAACAAGGGTTAATTAGTTTATCTTCGAGTCAAAGTAACGGGTAGTGGGTCAAGATACTTCACGTCAGTTTTGTTTTTGTTCTATTTACATGTAAATTTTGCAATAATTGAAGAGTGGGGAGTTAAATGCCCGGATAGTCCCTGTGGTTTGCCATTTTTTCACCTTTAGTCCATAACTTTCTAAAATTACCTCTATAGTCCCCAACTTTTGCAAATTTCGGTCCCGGATAGTCCCTGATTTGGATGGGGGTTAGTTTTTGTTGTTAAGTGGGTGTAAAATTACTAATATGCCCTTAGTCTTAAAATATAAACTGAAGTAGGGCCCACTATTAATTAAATAACACCTAAAAAATAATAACAAATTAATTTAAAGAGTTAAATGGCATTTTAGTCCCTGTGGTTTGGGTCATTTTGCCAGTTTAGTCCAAATGTTTCATTTTTCACCTGTGGGTCCAAAAAGGTTTTACCGTTGCCATTTTAGTCCACTGAGTTAACGTTATTCATTTTTTCTGTTAACGAGAAGGCCAATTCGGTCATTTTATATGGCCGAATTGTCCTTCTAGTTAACAGAATTACATATAAAATGACCGAATTGCCTTCTCGTTAACAGAAAAAAATGGATTAAGTTAACCTATTGGACTAAAATGGCAACAGTGAAACCTTTTTGGACCCACTGGTGAAAAATGAAACCTTTGGACTAAACTTGCAAAATGGCCCAAACCACAGGGACTAAAATGGCACTTAACTCGCGTAAACGCCACCATAACCAAACTAAAAACACATAGTTATGAACACACATGTATTTTAAGACTAAGGGCATTATAGTCATTTTACACCAACTTAACTGATAAAACTAACCCCCATCCACACCAGTGACTATCCGGAAACAAAATTGCAAAAGTTGGGGACTATAATTTTAGAAAGGAGTTAAATGCCATTTTAGTCCTTGTGGTTTGGGCCATTTTGTCAGTTTAGTCCAAATGTTTCATTTTTAACCTGTGGGTCCAAAAAGGTTTCAAAGTTGCCATTTTAGTCCACTTGGTTAACTTCATCCATTTTTTTCTGTTAACGAGAAGGCCAATTCGGTCATTTTTATGTAATTCTGTTAACTAAAAGGACAATTCAGCCATATAAAATGACCGAATTGGCTTTCTCATTACCAGAAAAAATGGATGAAGTTAACCCAGTGGACTAACATGACAACTGTGAAACCTTTTTGGACCCAAAGGTTAAAAATGAAACCTTTGGACTAAACTGACAAAATGACCCAAACCACAGGGACTAAAATGGCATTTAACTCTTTTAGAAAGTTAGGGATTAAAGCTGAAAAATGGCAAACCACAGGGACTATCCGGACATTTAACTCAAGAGTGGGTTTTAAACAGTAAACACCTTCATTTTCGTGATTTTGTTGTGTGTGATTTTGAAGCTTAAAACACCAACAAAGGGTTGTGCTACACACATCCCATCCCTATTATTTTTACTAAATGTATCTCTTCTCTACTAAATCAATCATTTCTTCTCTCTCTACTTTTATTCAATAGAGGTGTTCGCTAAAGCATACACGGGGGCACATTTATTAATAACTTAACATGTGCTACTTATAATCAACTTTTACCATGCAGACCTTAGATGCAGCTGTTGGTGATACCGAAATAATGGCAGATCGGTACGAGTATGGTGAGTTTTCACAACCTTACTTGGACTCCGGACTAGTCATAGTGGTGCCTGTGAAACCAAATATCATGAAGGAAAGGTTTATCTTCTTTTATGCCTTCACAAGAAAATTGTGGATTATATTATTGGCAATGACGATAGGCACAGTTTCAGTTGTCTGGTTTAATGAACACACTCATGGGAACAACGAATTTGTTGCCACTTCTATCTTTGAGTATGCTAGCAAGATGCTATGGTTTGCAGTTGCAGTTTTGTCATTTGCTCACAGTAAGTCCCCATTCTTGTGTCAAATTCTTTGGGGGGGGGGGGGGGGGGGGGGGGGGGCATGTAAACCTTGGATGTAGTTAAATTAATGCAGATGACGGTTTCCTTACATGGTTGATTAGTATAATTGGCAACACTGGTAATTTCATAATCGCAATAGACATCAATACTATTACTACTACTACTGCTGCTGCTGCTGCTACTACTACCTGCTGCTGCTGCTACTACTACTATTATTATTATTATTTGATAACTAGAAGAAGTCAAGTATTATGCTTGATTTAATATAGACATCACTACTACTACTACTACTACTACTGCTGCCGCCCCCCACCCACCACCACCCCCACCACCACACGAACCAAGGAGTGTAATGTGGCATTTTGCTGACACATCCCTGTGCCATTTTGAGTTTTGGTTCGGTCCAAAGAAAAACCACGAATTGGTTAAGTTCACAACATGGTTCCAAACAAAGGCATGAGCAGATGTGATGGTTCGCGTAACGGCTACTAGTTTAATAGGATGACCTAAGCGTCATGATGATTCCCAAGACACTCTAACAGGTGCTATGTTTCGCTTCATGGCGCTAGTTACAAGCAAACACATAACAGTCACCATGGTTTAGTGTTTAGTTACATCTAGCGATGGTTGAAAAGCGTTTTTGAGCGGCCTATAAATACAACCCACCCACTTCAATTTTAGGATTAGATAACAATAGAGAAACCTTTCCAAATCTCTCCCCTTTTATTAATAAATCTACACACTTTGTTTATTATTTATCTTAGGGGGCATTCACCAACACATGCAGTGCACAATTCAAAAGATTGAAGGGAGTATTATTAATTTAAGGATGGAGATAAGTTGCCTTAAGGTAACAAGTAGTAGAGCTAGGCTTTATATTAGTGATGGGATCTAGTTATTAAGAGGATCAAGTTGTGCGAAGAGCTTGATCCACTTTTTCCTCATTTTGGATAAATTTGTAGGAATATGGAAAATTTCTAGAAGAGTAAATTGCCATTTTAGTCCTTGAGTTTTGTCCAAATTTGCCACTTTGATCCAAATAGTTTTTTTCCCCTCTGGGTCCCTAACTTTTACATTTTGTTGCCATTTTGATCATTTTGTCTAACTCCATCTAAAAGCCCAGTTTGTACTTAATCACTAATGTTTTCAGTTGCCATTTTGATCCAATTCCAAAAAATCCAAAAAATTCCAAAAAATTTAAAAAAATCTAAAAATAAAAAAAATTCTAAAAACATTTAATGATTTTTGGATTTTTTAGAATTTTTATGATTTTTTAGAATTTTTTTGATTTTTAGATTTTTTTGAATTTTTATGATTTTTTAGAATTTTTTTTATTTTTAGATTTTTTTGGAATTTTTTTGATTTTTTGGAATTTTTTTGATTTTTTGGAATTGGATCAAAATGGCAACTGAAAACATTTTTTAAGGAAATCCTCAAAATACCCCTGTTACAAACTGGGTTTTTGGATGAAGTTAGACAAAATGATCAAAATGGCAACAAAATGTAAAAGTCAGGGACCCAGAGGGGGAAAAAAACTATTTGAATCAAAGTGGCAAATTTGGACAAAACTCAAGGACTAAAATGGCAATTTACTCTTTCTAGAATTAACATTTGACCAAAAAGTTACTTTAAAATGAACACTTACTTTGAAGATTGCAGAAATAACCACAAATATCTGCGTGAAAGCGTCTTTGACATTAAGAAGATGTGTGACACACGTATTCTTTGTTGGAAAATGACTTTAAAAAAATCCTTTGTGCGAAACTAACGCACTCCACGTGTCAACAAATGCTTCGATTCCCGCACTCCTCCACGTTGTGATATGTTTATTTTTAAGTAACTTTTTGGTCAAATGTTCATTTTGAGAATTTTCCCAATTCACTACCATGGACGAATTGTTCCATAACTGGTGGAAGGACTAATCCAAAACGCTTGGGATACATTGTAAATTTTTTCTTTGCGGAAGACGGGGCACCGTGTGTGGTGACAGGTGAGCAATTCTTAGCAGTTTGAATAACGAGTCTGAGATGACCATGGAGGAGACCTTGGGTATCCACCTTTTGAAGCTTTTGGTTTAAATAGGGTCATGAAGAAACACCAAGTTAATCCTAAGATTAGGTTGTGGTTTGTGTCTCCTCCAAATGAGGTTAATCTTCTTTCGAACTCGATAAACAGCTACGTCAATCCTGTAAAACAATCAACACACTGTGAAGCTCGTTACAAAGAGGAGAATATGGAGGTTCTCCTTGTAACCACCATCCGACGTGAGAATAAGAACTTGCTTTGAGGATAAAAGTGTGTGTATTAAGTGAGAGAGCAAGAGAGCGATCATTAAACCTTGAGTTGACGCTCTCTATTTATAGCCGAGGTGAATTGTGAAAGAGATAGGTTGATGGGCCTTGGGCCCGAGATCGACAACAAAGAATATCCATTTTGCCTCCCCTGTCACGACCGTTAGTGATTACAAGCGAGTGGAAAGCTTGCACACGTTGAATGGATCCACGTGTCCTGACGGTTTTCTTATTGTCTGGCCTGTCATCCGTAGTTAGGTGGAGATCATGGAGCAGTGGTTGGCGCAAGCTGATTGGTGCCATGTATGTGTCCTTGTGTACTTCATGTCTCCTGCACGATTGCTCATCGTGCAGGATGATAGAATACAGCCTGTTGAGCGCCTATTGGCCCACTGCTCTGCCACTCGTACTTTCTGTACTTGTCCGATGTTGCCCTGTGCTTCTTGCCGCCGCACGACTTGGGTACACCCGTGTAGTCGGCGCAAGGTCAAGGAAGCTAGGTCTTTTATCAAAGAAACTAAGTGTCAGAATTGACTTTATCTTGGTTCTGACCTCGCGCGTGACTTGGGGTACACCTTTGTAGTCGGCGCAAGGTCAGGGAAGTCAACATTTTGGAATACTTTGGGTATGGCCACAAGCGCGTCCTGAGGTTAACACACATGGTCGTCGCAAGATTTGGGACCATACCCCTTCAGGTTCTCAAATTTTGATTACTTAGAGTTAGAATGATGACTTAAACAATAACTAATAAACTATAAATAGATATTAGAGAACAGAATTCTAGATATTTCTTAATTTTGTGAAGACGTTCATTTTTCATGGTGTTGTTCTTACCGTTCAGTAAGATATTTCTAACACTAGATGGCCAAAGACGTTCCATAAAATATATCTAGATGACTAAAAGGGCAAAGTCGTTGCCCGACTTATAAATCACTTGTGATTTTAACGCGTACGTCACAATCCTGACATTCTATGGATGTGGGTCGGTTGTAACAATATTGTTTGGTTTCTATCAATTACTTAGTACCTACTTTTTGTCTTGTTAACACATAATCTGTAGATCATAAGGATGACTTAATATTGCAGGAGAATTGATCACTAACAATTTATCTCGGCTGGTTCTTGCTACATGGTTTTGTGTAAACGTGATTGTTGCTGCCTGTTTTACTGCTACACTCTCTTCAATTATTACAATTTCAAAGTTACAACCGCCGTTAGATCTTCAGAGAAGTCATGTTGGCTGCAATCAAAATTCTTTCATCGTTCCTTACTTGGTGAACGTATTGAATATCAAGGAGGAGAAGATTAGGCAGATTAATTCAATCGATGACTATGATGGTGCATTTAAGAGGGGAGAAATAGCAGCAGCCTTCTTTGTAGCTCCACATGCAAATGTCTTTCTTGCGAAGTATTGTCATGGCTATGAAAAGATTGGACATACCTACAAACTTGGCGGTTTTGGTTTTGTAAGATTCACATTTAATTTGAAACTAAAAAATTGATAAATGGAAACCGTCACACTTACAATAGTAATCAAATTTTCAAGTGTTCTTCTAAAGCCACTCATCTTTTTTTTTTTTCTCTAAAGTTACTTAATTTTCATTAGATGTTCATCTAACTATTTAAAAATGTTGATTTAAAAAAAATCAAGCAACTTAAATGTAACATATATAATCCTACAACAAAGGGGCGAACCTTGGAGCAACAGTAAAGTTGTTGTCATCTGAAAAGGATATATGTCACAGGTTCAAGTCGTGAAAACAACCTCTTGTAGAAATCTAATAATAGTTGAATGACTTTAGATAAACAAATTATGTTTAAGCGACTTTAGTGGAACACTTGAGAAACTTATTCGTAAAGTTATTAGTGTTTCTTACATTGTTCTTTTGTTTTCTTAATTATGTATTAGATGTTTCGGAAGGGTTCACCATTGGTGGAGGATATTTCCAAGGCTGTTCTAAAGGTAACACAGAGTGGAGAGGTAGATACTTTACAAGAAAATATGCTCAGAACATTTTCTAATTGTTCTGGATCAGCTGAAGATCAATCTAGAGGTTCTACAGGTCTAGACCTGGAGCTTTTCACTGGTTTGTTCATAATCTCGGGTAGTATTTCTGCATTTGTGTTCTTCATTGCACTGGCTCGTGTAGTCATTAATCATTGGGAGTCTATTCAGACAAGCTTAAAACTCATTACAAGAAGAATAGGAAATTGGTGGACAATGTTACTCCACTTTATAATTATAGATCGCAAGTTGAGTGTAGGGTTGACTCCGAATCAAGCAGTTCCATAGTACATCCCAAGCAAACACAGTCATGTTCTTTTGTACATAGTTGCATAATGATTATTCTAAAAACATATCCATGTTCTCTTGTTTAGAAGTAATACTACAAGAAATTATAATATTTGTTGTGTTAAGTTGAAACATTGGAATTATTTGTTTAATATTTTAGCTAGATTATTATTAATTAGTATTATTATTTGTAACAATATTATAGCTAGGATAAACCTTAGTTTAATATTCCATGTAAGGGCGGTGTGGTTTGATAACCGTCCATATATATCTCTTTCATTGTAACACACGACACAAATTCAATTATATATAATATTAAAGCAAAGAACTTCTACAATGTTTTTATTATTATTATTATTATTATTGTTATTATTATTATTATTATTTCGTCATTTAGCCTATTTTGTCATTTACTGTAAACTTTCATTTGCACCCCATTTATTTAATTATTGTGTTATTTTTCTTTTACTTTGAACAAATTACTTTTATACACCCAAACATTAATAAAGTTATTATACAACTCCTAAACCGATCGAATTCCTATTGTTTTCTTTTCCATTTTTACCTTTATTTACCTTTGTTATACTTTTTCTTATTTTTTATCTTTAAAGCCAAGTTACGACAAAAATATCATAACACATTTAGATATTATTTTGTCATGATGTGCGATATGTTCTGAATTTCAACTGCGTCTCTGCGCAACGCGCGGGTGACTACCACTCTAGTTCATATGAAATACAATAACAATATACGCTCTCTTGAAGAATTCCAACAAATTTCATATCAGAGCCAAACAATCCTTTGATACAGATCTTACAAATCAATACCATACGACTACAATACACTACAAGAATCAAGAGTTGTGCAACTACCAAATCGACAGTTAAAACAATTTACGAAGCATTCGACATGGCAACCCCAAGAACAATTCAAACATAAATCCCTAAATTACTTGGTCACAATTCTTATCACTGGCATATACAAATGCAAGTTCTCTTGGAATCATAGGACCTTTGGGCAATAATAGAGAATGGTTATACGAAAAAACCCCAAAGGGCAGCAGAAAGTATTCTCAATGAACATCGAGAAACCATTAAGAATGATAGGAAAACATTGCATATACTATTTCAAGCAGTGAATGAAACCGTGTTTGAGCGCATTGCAACAACAAAAACTGCGCAATATGCCTGGAAAATATTACACAAATCATATCGCGGTGAAAATCGAGTAAGAGTCGTAAAACTTCAAATCATAAGATGTGAGTTTGATGCATTAAAGATGTCCGAAACGGAAAGTATAGAAGATTATTTTAATAGAATCACAATCATAGTAAATTAATTAAGGATGAATGAAGAAAAGATTAGCAATAATTGAAAAGATACTAAGAAGCCTCACCATAAAGATGGAATCCGTTGTAGTAGCAGTAGAAGAATCCAAAGATTTAGATACCATCACCATAGAGGAGTTGTTAAGCATACTACAATCGCATAAATTATGACTAAGACAGTCTGATACATCCCAATGATGGATCAAGCCTTTAAAATACAAGACAACCACACTTATTCACGACGAGATTAACACCCGAATTGATACAATAATAATAGTAGGGGTAGAAGACATGGACGAGGCCGTTATAATGGTCCAATACGATGTTATCATTGCCAGAAACTTGGGCACACTTCATGATTCTGAAAAAAACGAATAGAAGAATAAAAGAAAGACAATTTCTTGATACACAAGAAGAGCCAAACACTATTTATGATTTTCAATGTAGAAGATGTGACTATCTATAAGTACTGGTACCTAGAAAGTGGATGCAACAATCACATGACATGATATTGAAGCATGTTTATAAGTTTAGATGAATCCCAAAAGAAAGAAGTGAGAACTGGAGATGATAAATGCATATAAGTACTCGGTTGTAAGGAAATAGAAAAATCACAATCAAAAATCAAGCAAAATGAATTCCCAATGTCTTTTTTTGTACATGGATTGAAACACAACCTGTTGAGTGTAGGCTAATTGACACGAAAGGGCTAAGAAGTATAAGGCCGTATAAGGTTTTGATGGATATTTATGTCCGGTTCGATAAGTCAATGCTACCGACCGGGTCTTGTCCCGTAAGAGTTACACCGTGGGCAACGAACTAAAATCCACTTAACCTGTTTAACTGGTAATTACGAACGACATACGAAATGTATCATAATTATATTTATGATCTTGTGTGGGTGTTAACTGAGAAACGAGTACATTGACTGGGTTAGACAACTACACCCACCTTGCCGCTTGTCGCGCATGCACCTTTGCTGCGCCATATGTCGCACATGCACCCACGCTACCGCCACTTGTCGCGCATGCACTCTTGCATCGCAACTTGTCGCGCATGCAAAGAGTCCTGGCCACTTGTTGCACATGCATTGTGCATGTCCGCCACTTGGCAAACATGCATAGCCTCCGTCTTCTATTTAAAAGAGAATTTTGGGTCTTGCAAATGTTGGATGAAGAACAAGAAAAACTCTCAAAACACACACGTTGGCCGCTGGTCCTCCGCTTCTGTGAGTCGACTGCCGCCGCTGCCTGCCTGCCAGCTGCTGCCGCTGCCTTGGCTCTCGTTGCCTGCCAGTCGTTGCCGAATGCCGCCGCCACCTTGCCGCTCGCTGCCGCCAGCCGCTGCCGGATGTCGCCGGCTGCCGTCACCCCTTCGCCATGTCGTGTTGGTTCGTAACACTTGCACGTGTTCGTTGAACCTCGGTGTCTCAACTGGTTAGTCATTAACCGAGGTATATCTCTCTCATCGGTAGTTAAATATACTTATCACTGTGCTCGTATTTGCATGTAACCGGATCCTGTCGGGTTTCGTTTATTGTTGATCACTTGTTTATTTTTCCGTTGCGTTTTATTAATTAACTCGCTTAATTAATTGACTATTATTTATTGAATCGGGTTTTGATAAATAAAATTTTAACCGATCACCATGGAAACCCAACAGTTGTATCAGAGCCTTTGTTACAACATACGAGTCGGTACCGGTCCTTTTAACCGGAATTAGAACACAAACTTTATTTATTTAAAGTTTCTGATCTAAGTATTTTTAAGGGCACTTTAATTTTGGTCAATATTTTATTTGTTTTGCTTGACCAAAACATTGTCCGGTTTATTTGGTTATTGTTGTGCAATATGTAAATCCGACCCGACCTTGTTTTGTAGTTGTATATTTTATTCGGTTTTGTTATTATGGTTTTTGGCCACCTAGATGGTTTAAAGTTGTAATAGATAGGGTTCTTTTCTTTATTGTATTTTTGTAAATATTGTAATAAACGAAGTCCCAGAGACAAAACCGAGGACGCTAAACAGGGTCATGAAGTCAGTGGGAGTTGCTCGAGACGACTGGATGCACTCAAGTCCATCCTTGTGGTTGTTTGTGTGTTGTGACCCCATGACCTGTTTGATCTTGCTATTAGGCTCTAGCAAGATTGAACAATTTTTGACCATATAGATTTACATATTTGTCTTGCTATTGTGGTTGGTTTTATCTTATAAGTTGTTATATCGTAACCAACCTAAATACCAACATGATTTTAAAAGGAGTTTTAAAATATTAAGACAATCACATTAAAACAAGTTCTAAATTGTTTTTACAACTTGTTAAAGTTTTGTTATAAAACAAAGGTTGTTTTAAAATGAATAATAACCAATTAGTTTTGCAAATTAAACTAGTTTTAATATTCCAAAACTATTAACGTAATAGTTTTCTATTAACTTAAAATTGGTTATTCCAAGTCGCGACAAACTTAGTTTTATAGGTTGTTTAAAACTAATTGTCCCGAGAGGTGAAATGGTCTTTTTGGTTATGTCGCAAATTTAATAGCTAAATTAAAACCGACTGTAACGACCCTATTTGGTAAAAATTAAAATCAATGGTCTATGCCATCCTACTACTAGAAACACTTGGGGCATAATGCGAACCATCAGTGTTGGAGCCACAGCACGACACTTGGTGTCTAGTTTATCCTTCCAAGGTGCAAGGGATTCGTCGACACATCCGAACTTTCCACATGTGACCATTTTAGGACGAATATTACTTTTCTTCTCGTGTTACGTGCCCCAGCTGTCCCGAGAACAAAAATGGCATAGATGAGGCCAAACGTATCAATGTAAGGACAATAGGTTATCCTCGCAACCTCATGAACCCCGGGAGTTGTACTTTTCTCACAATTGACAATCGTTGTCAGTCCGCTTGAACCACTTGCTAATATTGCGTGCTACAGCTGCCTTTAGAAAGAGCTTCTAACCGGATTCTCATTCCTTCTCGTCTCACCTCACGAAATAAGGAGTTATACATCAAAAATACTAATTAAAATCACCTTGCTTATATAACAGATGTCTAATGAAAAAACAACTCTTTCATTCTCAAGTCTATACTTGAAAAGAAAAATTGAATAACACCAACTTTCTCGAATGGCACCGCAATCTGAGAATAGTTCTGAAGATGGAGAAAAAGTTATATATCTTAGATGGCCCAGTCCCTACCGAGCCTGAAAGTAACACTACTACGGCTTGCAAGGCACTAGAAAAACATAACAAGGATGCCATAGAGGTAGCCTGCCTTATGAAAGCCACCATGTCTCCTGAACTTCAGAAGAATATGGAAGATAAGGATGCTTATGACATGATCCAGCAACTGAAAGGCATGTTCCAGAAACAAGCCCGATAGGAGCGATATGATACCATGAAACAGCTCATAAGCTGTAAAATGCTGGAAGGATCATGTATCAGTACTCATATGCTTAAGATGAAAGGATACATTGACTAGATGAACAAACTTGGTTATTCCACAAACACCAACAAGTTCTAATGGTCTAGTCTGGTGGTGTTAAGAAGCCCAATAACAAGAAAAAAGGAATCATAAGAGCAAAAGCAAGAGAAAAGTTTGCAAGAAATGCCACCAACAACAAGCATGTTGCAAAACCACACCCTCCTGAGGAGCGTCATTGCTTTGAATGCAACCAAATGGGGCACTGGAAGGGAAAATGCCCGCAGTATCTAGCCAAGCTGAAGACGAACAAGGCCAATAACATTGGCACTTCTTCTGATATTCTCATTTATGTTATCGAACTTTTCACTGTTTCTAGCAACACATGGGTATTTGATACCGGATGTAGTTACCACATCGTTAATGTCTTGCAGGAGCCTGAAAAGTGGAAGAAACTGAAACAAGGCCACATGGAACTCATAGTTGGTAATGGAAAGAGAGTTTCAGTTCTGGAAACTGGAACATTTTTGTTTTTCATGTTCCCCTGGCCTTGTAGTTACTTTAAATAACTGTTTGTATGCACCTGGTTTGACCAGAAACATTATTTCAGTTTCTTCATTGAACAAGGATTCAAGTACGTTTTAATGATTATTCTATTTTAGCCTACTTGAATGATGTCTTTTATTTTGATGCTAAACCTCGAAGTGATATTTATGAGATTGATGTTCAAATAAGTAATAACATATATCATCTTTCTAAGCGCAACACATCTGGTATGAATGAAACACATTTTTGGCATTGCAGACTTGGCAACATAAGCAAGGAACGCATAAAATGGCTCCAGTCCGAGGGGATTCTTGAATCCACTGGACATGACTCCTTTGATGATTGTGAATCTTGCTTAGGTGGCAAACTGACAAAGCACCCATTTACCAATGTTGGTGAATGGGACCATGGTCTTCTAGGACTCATTCACACTGATGTACATGGCCCTTTCAGAACCATGACTAGAAAACCAGCTGGATAGAAAGATAAAAGTACTTCGATCAGATCGAGGTGGTGAATACCTCAGCTTTGAGTTTCTCAATCATCTGAAAGAGTGTGGAATAATTTCAGAACCCACTCCACCTGGCACACCCCAACTTAATTGCGTTAGTGAAAGGAGAAATCAAGCTCTACTTAATATGGTTCGATCAATGATGTGTAGAACTAAATTGCCTCACTCCTTTTGGGGTCATACTCTTATGACCGCTACCCGTATTGTCAATTTGGCTCCGACTAAAAGGTAAACAAAAAACGCCATATGAGATATGGCATGGGCATAAATCCGATTTGGAATACCTTAGAGTATGGGGATGTGATGCATACATCACAAGTGATTTTGATGATAAGCTCGATCCTCGAGGCGAAAAGGTTGTTTTCGACGGATACTATAAAAGAAGCGGATATTATTTCTACCATCCTGATGCAAATGTGATTTCCATCAAACGGAAGGGACACTTTCTCGAGGAAGAGCTTCTTAATCGAGGAACTGGAAATAATGTGGTTGATCTTGAAGAAATTCAAGAACCACAAATAACCGCTAATGTAGTCGGACTGTCTGATCAACAAATAATTGTTGCCAATGAATCAGACATAAACACAAGCGTTTGTAGAAGTAGTAGAATTCGCAAAGAATCTGATAGATATCTATGGTATCTAAAAGGTCCCGAATTCTTATTAGTAGCTGAGTCTAATAACGAACCTGCTAACTACAAATCTGCAATCTTAGATCCGAAATCTAAGAAATGGCAAGAAGCCATGAACGTCGAGATGCAATCTATGCATGACAATCAAGTATGGGACTTGGTTAAGCTACCCCCTAATCTCAGGCAGTAGAGAGCAAATGGATTTTCAAGAGAAAAACCAATATGCATGGAAATGTACACACCTATAAAACACGACTCGTTGCGAAGGGTTTCACTCAAACTCAAAGTATTGACTATGATGAGACCTTCTCGCCCGTTGCTATGATTAAATCAATCAGGATGTTGCTTGCCATAGTTGCGTACTATGATTACGAAATATGGCAAATGGATGTCAAAACCACCTTTCTTAATGGACATCTCTCTGAAGATGTCTATATGGTTCGGCCTGAAGGTTTCGTTGATCCTAAATATCCACCTAAGGTGTGAAAATTAAATAAGTCCATTTATGGACTCAAGCAAGCATCTTGTAGCTGGAATCTTCATTTTGACCAGAAGATCAAAGAGTTTGGTTTTGTCAAGAATGAAGATGAGCCTTGTGTTTACAGAAAGGTTAGTGGGAGCACCATATCATTCCTCATCCTGTATATGGATGATATACTAATCATTGGAAATAACATTTCTATGCTTAACGAAAGTTAAACACTATTTGGGATCTTGCTTCGCAATAAAAGATCTTGGAGAAGCTGCTTACATTCTAGGAATGAAGATCTATTGGGATAGATCTAAACGGCTTCTAGGGCTAAGTCAAAGAACGTACATAGACAAAACGATGACACGCTTCAAGATGGAAAACTCCTAGAAAGGAGATGTTCATATGACTAAAGCAACCGTGTTGAACAAATCACAATCTCCTTCAATGGACATTGAAATTAAGTAAATGGAAGCAGTTTGATTTGTGCAAAATGTAACATATAAATTACATCAAATGAGGCGTAAAACTAACCCTTTTAGTACTAATGTTGGAAAAGTGTGTTTTTGTCTTCCTTTTGAATTTACAGGACCAAATGAGCTTAATCGAACAAAAGGAACAAATATACAACAAAAACCAACATGAATACAAAGAAAAGGAATAAACGTGACATGCCCGACCCCTCGGCAGCACCCCAAAGGCATAAACAAGAAACATAAGACTGACCATGGGGTCGTGCCCACTGGACACGGGGGCGTGGTCAGCTACCTGCAGAAAAGACAAAGCTATGGGAGCTTCTACGCCCACCACGGGGGCGTGCCTAACTCATCACGGGGTGTGGTCAATGCTAAAATATGCAGAATCTTGCAAAATCTTGGTAGTACATATACGCTTCTTCACACGGGGTCGTGCCCGCTGGACACGGGCCGTGTTGAGCCCTATGCTGACAAATGCAATTGATAAAGGAAGAGAAAAGGATGGCCATGGGGGCGTGTCCGCTGGACACAGGGCCGTGGCCAGGCTTCTATTTAGGCTATAAATAGAGGTGCTTAGTTCACTTCAAAGGCATCCCTTAGCAAACCACCACTCTCTCACTTTGCCACCACTCCACCACCACTACAACACCCACATCCACCACCATCATCCATCATCCACCTTAGAGTGTGTGTAGTAGTCTCGGGATCCAAGATTGATAGTAAGAGTTCTTGTCAATCAAAGTCCATGTTTGGCTAAGTCTGTTACAACACCTGGTGAAGACAAGTCTTTAATGTATTACTTTTGAATTTTAATCTTATCGCACTTTTTATTTGGTTTTGTATTAATGACTTTAATAAAAAGTTTCTTATGTTGAAGGTGAAACTTCTTTATCATTTATCCGTGGTGTCTTGGCATTACTTTACTGTCTATATAAAGTAAAAGATTTACACAATTCATATCTCTACGGTCTCTATAGAGATATGTTGGCTACCTGGTCGGGTTTTAGGGAATGGTTTATTAAGGTTCTTGCCTTGTTCAGTGTATAGATCCTGCAAGGACCTGGGTCAAGCTTACTAGGACCTCCTTCAATACCCACTCGTATTGGATGGCGGGGGTGCGAATGGCTTGATCCCCTCATATGTAAACTACTATTAATACATTAAACCGACTATTTGGGATTGTATCCCTGCTGACTCAAACCACTTAGCCGAGGGTAACGTCACCTTCAAAAGAGGGGCCTACCAGTTTTCGCATTAATAACTTAATTAATTATCTTTCAATATTCCGACCCTTTGGGATTGTATCCTTGCTGACTCAAACCACTGGGTTGAGTGTAACGTCACCTTCAAAAGAGGGGCCTAATACTATAACTAAGATAATCTCTTAAAAAGTGCAAAAGTGCGAAAATAATCAAAGGATACATTAAAGGCAAGTCGGATCCAAGTGATTCATCTTGTCTATCTGTTTTTATTTTATTTTTATTTCTGCATTTTTAGTTTTTATTTTCATGTTTTAAAATCTTTTCTCAAAAATTTTAGATTGATTAGACGTTGAAGCTAAACCAGTACTAAAAGCTCTTGTGTCCTTGGACGACCTCGGTATCTTACCAACGCTATACTACGTTCACGATGGGTGGACTTGCCCATGTGTGTGTTTAGTGTTAGTAGAATATCGTGTTTTATAAATTTAAAACTTGACTAATGCGTAAAATGGGCTAAAAATATCCATAAAATCATAACACACCTAACGCACACCAAGTTTTTGGCACCGTTGCCGGGGACACAAGGATTTTAAGAAAGTTAGGAATCAACGGCCTAATCATTTTTCTTATTTTTCTATTTTTTTTAGGATTTTTCTTAATTTTTCATCTTCTGTAGACTTCAGCACGGGGCCGTGCCCACTCAACAATCCCCCCCGTGCACAATCTTTGTTACTGGCAATCCTGTTTTAAGTCAGACTGTAGCTGAACACGGGGCCGTGCCCACCGAACACGCCCCTGTGTCCGCCCTCCGGTTACTGAAAACAGAACCGTAAGATCCCGACGGTTGGTAATTTCTGACAAAACTATGAGCGATATTGATTATTTTTACTTTCACTCCTCTTACGGTGAATGGTGTCAAATATGTGGTGGGTCTCATGAAAATTTAGAATGTTACTTTATAAATTATACTCCCCACTATTTAGATCCATCATTTCCCTATAACCTTAAGATGGGCGAAAGTAAAAACGATCTCTATCTCTCTCGAATGCTCTCTATCATTTTTTTAGATGATATGATTCTCGAAGAATTATGTCAGCTCGAAGAAATAATTCTCCAATTGATAAAAGTAGGGCTGTAAACGAACCGAAAGTTCAGCGAACAGTTCGTAAACCGTTCGGCGAGAAGTTCGTTTATGTTCGTTAATTTAATAAACGAACGAACATGAACAAGAAATTTTGTTCGATTAGTTAAATGAACGAACATGAACTGAGGTCTCATTCGTTCGATTGTGTCCGTGAACGTTCGGTAAGGTGTTCGTGAACATTCGTTGATTTGCGTTCGTTTATGTTCGTATGTTTGTGTTTTAATTGAATATCTTTGTACTTTCTTATATTTTATTTGTACTTTTTATATTGTTAAACTTTTATTTATTTTATTACCCTAACAATTGAATAGGAAATCCATTTTCACCTTGTTTATGCATCATTTCCCTTTCATTTCTCATTATTTACATCGACGAATACGATCGACCTCCGTTCCACAATAAGGGATTAAAGTTCGAGTGCTACTCTCTGGGCCATCTATCTTTATCCTACGCCGCGTTCTCCAATTTTATTTGTGTTCGTGAACCGTTCGCGAAAACGCTCATTTCCTTAATGAATGAACACGAACATAAAATCTAGTTCGGTAAGTGTTCATGAACCGTTCGTGAATACATTTATTTCCTTAATGAACGAACACGAACAAAGCCTGTTCGTGTCTGTTCGGTTCGTTTACAGCCCTAGATAAAAGAGCTTGAGATGGAAACAAGCTATTCACCCCAAGACGACGATCAAGGAGAATTAATGGGATCGGATTCGGATTTTAACAACATCGTCGATACCGAAAACACGTCTAACTCTTGTGAGGACATGAGTGATAGTCGTCCCTGTGTCGATTGTGCTGTGAAGGACTCTCCATCGGTCTCTACCGATGTGCTCATAGACCTGAGCGATTCGACATACACCTTTTTTAACGAGAGCCCGGATAAGGGGAATAAAGGTCGGTTACGCCCACCGGTAGTTAGCGTAGGTTTCACCCTTTCCGATAACCTCTTGCGTTCGTGTTTAAATCAAGAGCAATTTAGATACCTTAGGCACTTCGGTGTTGTTCCCACCAGTAAGGAACCACCCGATCCGGACAAATTCCTTAAAATAAAACGAAACTTCATAAAACTCTCTAGCCACGGGGCCGTGTCCAGGTCAACACGCCCCGTGCCCACTTAAAAATTGACCACGGGGTCGTGTCCAGGCCAACACGCCCCGTGTCCAGAATACGGACAAAATGTGTCAGAGTCATGTCTGACCACGCGGCCGTGTCCAGCCGACACGGGGCCGTGGTCAGCGTGCTGTCGTTTTCTATAAAGTCAGCATGATTCCTGCACATTTGGACCCATTCCAAAGACAAAGATCTGGTGGGATCTTCACATATACCCTACAAGGTATATTCCAAAGAAGGTTCTCAACCACCATCTTCTCTTTACCACTTTTGTCTCTTGCCTTCTTCTTCAAAAACTCCTCAAAAACTCCATTAAAGCTTGAAACTTCCATAATTTCAAGCTTTATTGTGATATTTTCTAGGTTTTTAACCAAGGAATCTTATTAAAAATAAGTTTTATAACACTGTTTTAAGTTATTTTTGCTCAGAAATGTCTCAAAAGTCAGAAAAATAATTTAAAGCACTAAGATTCCTTGTTTAAAAAATATGCAGAATGGTGGCCACGGGGCCGTGCTCAGCGGACACGGGGCCGTGGCCGGAGTTACTGTTTCATTGTTTTGAACTTTTGAACTTGTTTTCTTAGAATGTCGAGCCGGAACAGCGGAACATCCTCAGCTCACTCTAGAAACGATCGAAGAGGAAGAAGAACATCGGTGGAAGACTCCTTGGTTAACTATGTGTATGCCTTGCGAGAAGCAATTGATGAGATGACATCAGTGGAGGAAGCCTTAATTGACCGTATTAATCATTTGTCGGTGGGGTTAGAGGGTTGCCTTCAAGAAGTCAACCTTTTGCACCAAAGGTTGAATCTACTTGCTTCACCTCCTATGGTGCCAATCGTCACACAAAGAGGGTAGAATGTCATGCCGGAAGTCATTATTCCCGCTGGATGGAATGTCATGCCTCCGGAACCTCCTCTAGACATACTACACGGGGTTTCGGGAGCCGTTGCGACTCCTCCACAAGACATTGTGGAAAATGAGCCCGCCTTCTTTCTCCCTAGGGAGATAAAGGAATGGCTCAATGACATTTGAAGGACATCCTCCGGCTTCGAGTTCTATAAATCCCTTAAGTACCGGAAAGTCATTTCCGGGTTTTTGTCATTCCTACAACGTTTAGGGTAGAACTCCTTAGTGATTTCCTGCATTTTATGACCTATCTATCTTAGGATCTTTGTAGTTTTCATTTTTAGCTTGTTTATTTTTAATTTTTAGGAACTATGTAACTTAGCACTCTTTAATGAATGATGGTTGTAAATTAATGAATGGTGTTTGGATGATATTGTAATGGTTAAACACACTCAAAAGGTGGAGGTTACCAAGGGAACTTTAAAACCACACCTCATGCACGAAAACAGAGCCTCCTGACAATTTTCCATCATTATAGCATGTTCAGCACGGGGCCGTGCTCAGCCCAACACGCCCCGTGCCCAAGTCTTTACAGAAAGTTGTCCAGTTCAGGTAACTGGACACGGGGCCGTGCTCACTGAACACGCCCCGTGCCCAGCCTTCTGTTAAATTATTGTACTGGTAATCTAACCACGGGGCCGTGCCCAGACCCACACGGGGTCGTGGCCAGACGCCCAGTAACATAAATTTTGTTTTTCAACACCTTTTACACATTCAATCAACCTAAAAACTTATTTTTGGGACACATTGAGGACAATGTGTAATTTAAGTGTGGTGGTGGTGGGGGGGGGGGATGCTAAAACCTTGAATTTTGCAAGTCCTAATAACAAGCCTTACACAAAACTCTATTGGAACCGCTAATCACCCCAAATTGTTTTAAAAATTTTCATTTTTTTACTTGTCTTGGTTAAGTTAGGAATAACAAGTTCTAAAAAGGTTATATTTTTACAAATTTACAACCGATAGCGTTGTGATAAAAAGAACCAACATAAGAAAATTATGAAAAGGCATGACAAATCTAATTAAAATTTGATTATATATACTTGATCACATTATAAACCCATTCCCACAACAAGTGAGTTTTGAGCCTTTATTGAGCATACAAGCATATATCTTTAAACTAAATGCTCATTTTTCGTTTATTGTGTGAATAGCCGCTTGGTTCTTTGATGATTGTCGAACGGGTCATGCAAAAACCTAATTAACCTAGGTAGCTAGAGTAAGCAGGGTATCAATCCAGGGGAGTATGTGGTTAGTTAAGTTTTATATTTATTAATTAACTAAAAAAACCTAAAATAAACTCAAAGTAAAAATTGAGCGGTTTAGATAATTATAGAAAAAACTACACTAAGCGGCTGAAACAATAATAAAACAAAGCAACTCCCTCCAGATTTCAGGTTCTAGATTTGACACGTTCTGAATTAATTAATTTAACAGAACCACATTGAGATAGTTCTGTTAACGTTTATTTACCGGTTGTGATAATTAATGACCATTTTTCCAGACTACTGAACAACTTGGGGTTATCTCAAAACTACCAACACTACGTTACCAACCCACCTACATCTCTAATATAAGCCAATTACTAGAACTCTCGGCCATTGAAAGATAAAGCAAGTGAATATAAAATAACGCAAGTCTGTTACAACCAGTTCATAAATTAGTTAACTGGTAATTAATTATATCAAGTCTACCCTCTTTATGTCACACGCAACCCGCTCAAAGTTTTGTCATCAACCGAACACGTTGTAAAGAAGGAACTCAAAATATAAATAAATCAAATGTCAACCGAATCAATCAAGTTAAATATCTGTCACATAAATAACATAGATTGAAAGTATAAAAAACTCAGACATGAAAAACTTATAAAACTGTCCATCGGGAGGAAGCCGCGGAAAGCCTAGTCGCGCATTTCGGTTGAGTGATCCTTGAAAGCCCTCCTTTTGTCTTGCCGTCTATTGCCATCGAAAATGATGATGTCCAATAAAACAAATTATTGATATGATGTTCTCAATTCCTTTTGTCTCCGTCCAAATTCAATCCCACTTAATTCGTTGAATGAAATGATCACATGCTACCATTTATTCAACCGTAAGCCTCATCACTAGCCCGTAAGCCTCGTATCAAACTTGTTGTTTCTTTTGTCTTGGACCTGATACAATCCGTAAGTTACGGAGTCACCCCGTAAGCTGCATGTGCATGTCCCTCCAAGTCCCAAGTGCCGTCCACATCTCTTTGTTTATTGTGAGCTCCTCAATCCACTATTCACGTGAATATGGCTGCATGTTTATATGGCAATTAAGAAGAATCATATATTGTCATGAAAAATCCTTAATCCTCCAAAAAGTGTCTGCTCCAATATATGAATGATGATTATATTGGTGATGAATGGTCATCTCAAAGTGCACCCTAGCCGCCAATATCAAGATTGATGTTGATTTCTGGAGCCAAATCTCCTCACATACGTCCACTAAAATTCCAAATTTCACCAATTTACGTGATTAACCTGTAACACCGCAAAAACTCGTAGATATCACATTCGCAACGCATAACCGCTTAAAACACAATAAGACACGTAATTTAAACACTTTAACACTCGGGTTTCACCCTCTCCATCACATCCCCACACTTACCTTCGATTGTCCTCAAGCAAACCAATATGAAACTACTCACCACATTAACAATAACTCTAAATCCCTTAACCAGTGCACCAATTTAAGTCGCAAGTCATACCCATTCCATAGACTGACACAATCAAGATTGACAGTCCAACAAGCAATTGATGCAATTTATAAACTCAAGACTTGTCTATTCAAAACTAACATGCTTAGGATTTGAACACATGCTACACGTCCCTCACAATAAACTCTCCTTTCGGTTTAATATCTGAACTAGCACGTAATGTGCTAGTATGTATAACACTCAAAACCAAACATGCAATCCTGTAATCATAAGCTTGTATAACAATCATACCTCCATTGTATCATATAACACGACACATATCAAAAGAACTTTTGGGTTTTGGGCTTAGGCTAAAGGTAGGAAGACTTTTGGTTTTTATTTATAGATCTTTATGTGGCGAACAAACAAACGACCAAACCATGACAACTTTATTTGCAAACACATAATGGCTAACACATTCGGGTTGGTTTCTACCCAAGAACATAAACGACATTCACAACAATTCTATATTTTTTTTCTTTTCTTAATTTTTTTCTTCTTTTCGTTGTTTTTTCTTTTTTTCTTTTTCATAACTTGTCATTCACGGTTGGTATCAAACAATTCACATTAGGTGGACAAACGAACGGTAAACAGGCTCAACAGGGCTACTAATGGTGATGATTAGGTAAACATAAAACAAACACAACCGGTGTAGGGTATATCCTAATGCCTTTATCATTTACGTGTACATGTCAAACCACAATCTCAACATGTATCAAATCATACAAGTTCTAACACAGAATAACATGTGGCCTGCTCTCAACAAATGAATTCATCATGTAAATCACTATATCATTCTACAGGCTCAACATTCTCACCAAAGAAGGGTAAAAAGGCTGCCGACACGTCGCATATGCAATCTAAAGCATGTTACCCCTAAATAGACATCTCTTTTCAATTCTTTTATCCTAAAAACACCTGTCGGGCCTGAATGATTCCCATTGAGCAGCATTGGGTGAGATCTACCTTTCCCGACCATGGACCCTTACAAAATGATTTCGGCATGTGTTGAACATAGGTCTTGAAGAGGCGGTAGATCCATCCCCCAAAGAAGATAGGTGCCGGGGAGGAAGCCAGCTGATTCATATGCATGTTTCGGAGGAGTAGATGAATGACATCAAGAGGAACGCGGTTGTGGATGCAATACAAGACCGTAAGATCACACAGGTTAACAACACCGGTGCTATCACGCCTTCGAATTAGAGAGTTGCTAAGGACCCTATGAATGTAGCGGTAGAGAGGGTCCCGCAACTGGGAGCTCTTTGTGACACTTGGATCATATGCACCTTCCCCAATTTGAGCCCATGATGTCTGGTGCATGTTAGTTGGGAGTTCACGGAGACCACCCGTGTTCTCCTCTTCACCGGACTCTTCCTCGGTAAACAGACCCACTTGCACTCCAAACTGTGCGATAGAAATTGAAAGCACCTCTCCCGCACATCGGAACTGAACTCCTTCTTCATCGAATGGCTCGACATTTGCTTTGAACGTGAAAGAACTGTAGAACTCCATGCTATACTCATGAACCGCATGGAGCCTTGTGCCGAGGGCCACCCTTAGTTGACCCGTGACCTATGCGTTGTAGCGATCTAACTGCCCCACAACTTTTAAGGTATCGAGGCATAATTGTTTTGGAGTTTATTCGGGCCTTGTTTTCAGAATGTCAGAGCGGGCTTGGTAGTCCCACTCATTTGGCTTGAACTTAGTGAACTTGCTAGCCATCTCTGTAAAAGAAAACACAAAAAAATCAGCATGAAACGATAAATTTTTGAAGAAAACTGAAAACAGGAGGCTGGACACGGCCCCGTGGCCAATGGCCACGCCCTGTGTTCAGCTGATTTCTCCTAGCCACGCCCCCATGGTCAGGGTTCTGTTTCCCAAAAATGTCATTTTTCGACACGGTTTCGAAAACTTGAAAATTTTTGGTTGAGTAGGGGCGGTTTTCCCCAAAATGAAACCCCAAGTGCCATTTTTCCAAAAACAAACCATTTACCTCTTCAATTTCATCTTTTTCGGTTCAAAAGCAAGGGTTTGAGATTTATTCTTGAAATCGGGCAAATCTAAAAACAGTTTAAGTTAATTTAATTCCTATAACATGCAACTATACTAATAGTAACAGATCTAAGCAAAAATTTGGGGTTTGGTTTGGTTCAAGTTCAAGAACCCTAGATTTTCCCCCAAATTTTTGATGTTAATCTACATGCAAATCGTTAATCTAACTACAAAAGATGATAGAATCATACCTTGATGATTTTGAACGGTGGAAAAACATGAAAATCTGCAGAGATTCTCGGAGGAACCAGAGAGTTTTCGGGGGAACGGGTCGTGGTGAAATGAAAATGAGAAGACAAAAGGGGTTTTATCCCCGACAGTAGCTGACCACGGCCCTGTGCTCGCTGGGCCACGCCCGTGGGCGGGTTAAAATCAATATATTTTTTTGTGCACGTGTGTGTGACCTGTTTCCCAAAACTTGGTATTAGAAATCTTACTGATTTTTGAAGCTTTCTCGAAGTCCATTACCTACAAGATATGATGTTGGTGCGCAAACCTTTGTTTATTATTCAACCGCTTGCTGCGAGATCTCTTCCTCTTCATCCTCAATGAATCCTTAATAAAGCTTAAGCCGTTTTCCGTTGACTTTGAATGGAATTTTATTTCGAGATCTAATCTCAATTGCACCGTGTGGAAAAATATGGGTGATAGAAAAAGGTCCCGACCACCTAGACTTTAACTTCCCGTGAAATAATCAAAGTCGTGAATTAAACAATAGAACTTGATCTCCTACTCGTAATTCATTAGGTTTAATATGTTTATCATGTAAGTTTTTCATTCTTTCCTTATAAATTTTGGAGTTAGAGTAGGCTTGATTCCTTAATTCGTCTAATTCATTTAATTGACAAAATCGATTCTTTCCGACGGTTTCAATATCTAAGTTTACGTTTTTAAATGCCCAGTAGGCTTTGTGTGCTATTTCTACTGGCAAATGACAACTTTTTCCATAGACAAGCTTATATGGGGTGTTACATATGGTTGTCTTATACGCGTTTCGAAAAGCCCATAAAGCGTCGTCTAATTTATCGGCCCATTCTTTTTTATTTAACCCTACGGTTTTTTCAAGTATTCTTTTTAAACCTCGATTAGTCACTTCGGCTTGTCCATTTGTTTGAGGGTGATACGCGGTTGAGATCCGGTGACAGACCCTATATCTTGTTAAAAAAATTTCAAGTTGATGATTGCAAAAATGGGTACCCCTATCACTTATTAATGCTTTTGGAGTTCCGAAACGAGATAATAGTTGTTTCAAGAATCTTACCACAACTCTTCCATCATTTGTTGGAAGAGCTTCGGCTTCGGCCCATTTTGATAAGTAATCTGTGACAACTGGCACAAAACCGGTAATTTCCGTACAATTTAATTATTATTTAATATATGCAATTATGAGCTTAAATGTCAACATTGTCTGATTACATGCAATACTTGAGAATTCATGCACGTTTTATACTACAAAAAAAATTGCTTTATGCATTAATGATAGCGTTGCGTCAGAAATATTAGTAAACTCACCGGTAAGACACATTGTGTCAACAATTCTGCAGAAAGCAGTCAGACAATAAAATTGGAGCCTAGGTGTAGTTCCAACGTCAAGAATACGTTAAAACCCAAGAGTTTATGCAAGGGTTAACATATAGACTTTCCGGAAGCTAAAATATGCACTAAAAAGCACCCGAAACGCACTTTAAATGCAGAATTCTGCACAAATCAGCTATAATCAGCTTTTTAACACATAAATATTATGCAGAATTCATGTTTTATTATGCAGAATACCCTCCTAAGTGTTGGGAATTAAAAGGGTCACAAAAGGGTACATAAAGGACACTAAACAACGCAATTCAGCACTTTAACGAACCAGTATTTAACCGAACAACCGGACATTACCCGGAACAACAAAATATTACTAGAAGCATTGTTTTAACATTTCTGAGCTAGTTATGGTCCCCGAACACCATAAAACCCCTTATAACATAATAACACATCAAGTCCCTAGACTTTACACTTGAAAACTTACTTGTTTATGAAATTAGAGATTGGAAGTTACACTTTGCCCCCTATATTATTTACGATCACAATAAGGGTGGCCCCACCAAAATATTGCCAAGATCCTACAAAATTCATTTTGATCTTTCTTGGATTCACTTTGATTTTCCTTGGATACACTTAGATATTACGTGATCTTGTATAGATATGGTGGAAGATTATATAAGCTCTCATTCATTCACACACACCACACTTCTTTTTCCTCTCCTCCCTCCCACCTACGGCCGTGAGCCACCACCCACATCACCACCACCTTCATCTCACTTCAATCCATTCCAAGGTTTACATAAGGTGCTAGAAGGTGTTTAAGGAGGTTTAGAGCTTGTGAATCCTGAAGAACCTTCTCCATTTGCTTTTAACCATCACATTTGCCATCCTCAACTTCTTGAGTTCTTCCCTAGACCTTGTGCTTGTAGTAAGCCCCTTGTTACTTGTTACTTCATATTTTGATGGTTAAAAGATGATGAATATTGTTAATCACAAGAACACAAAAGAACATGATCATGATACTTAAACATAAGCTTAAATACATAAGAATACATGTAAATGATGATGATTTGCTTCTTGATGAATGATGATTTGTGTTAGTGATGTTAGACATCATAAGAAACCTACTAGATTGTGATTAAACACATGATCTAGTAAGTTAAAGTGGTGATCTTGTGAAAGACCAAGATCATCATACTTTATGTCTTCATGAACTTGAATGATGAAAGTGATTTTCATATGTAAAGATGGTTTAAACAAAATACAAATTTTGTAAATAGATGATTACAAAAATAATTTTCCCAAGAAACCAAGTTTATTTATAAGAGTTACAAAGCCATGGTTTCTAAATAAACTAGTCATATTTTTAGTGTTTAAACAAGACTAGGAAGATGATTGTAACAAGAAAAATACAAAAGAAATACTTTTAGAAAAACCATCTTACAAGTTGTAAATGACTAAATCTTTCAAGAATGTGATTTACAAACAAATAACCATGTTTTTAAGAGTAACTAAACCTACTAAATAACATGGTAAGTTACTACAACTTTATACAAAACTTCAAGTTCATGATTTAGTGTAATTTACTTGATTTTGACACTCGGTAAGTGTTAAATGAGTTGGCGATTGTTGTGATGATTTTAAAAGAAAATAAACACATGTTTTGAAAACATGGGAAACCTCCATTTTTAGGGGAAACCATGTCAAAATTTCTATAAATTTTGACACTTAGAAAAATATAAGTTTTGGTGAAACTTATTCCCTAAAAATTCACCTAAAAATATTTACCAAGGTTTCCCTAATTTTTATGTAGATTCAAGTTAAGAAATGATGATTTCTTCAAGATAAAAATTGATATCAAGTATGAATATTTTTGAGGAAAATATATATATTTATTGATCACCAAATTTTGTGCTAAGTGTATGTAGTATGTATTATACGTGAATAGTGTATTAGGACTTGAAAATACACTAAATACTCCAAGGAGTAAAAATACAAAATACACATACAACATGCTTAGACAAATACAAGAGAATATATTTATGAAAATATATTACTAGATAGATTATGTAACTTGGACAAGTTACGAACTGAAAATGTCTTTTTGAACAAAAAAACATAACTCGGGTGAAAAATACAAGATACTTATATTGATTTTGAGAAAATAATATAAGTAAGATACATAGTTAAAAATATAAATTATTTTTAACACACAAAGAATACATACATAAAAGATGGTGACTTGTACTTGTGCGATACAAGTCTAGTGACTAACGTTAATAAAACAGGTATAGGTCACGATGCTATATAAGCAAACCCGATGAAGTTTATGGCGCAAGAAACACAAAGTTGTGAGTTCATGCTCCCCCTTTTCTTTTAACTGTTTTCAGTTTTATAACTTCGGGGGTGAAGTACATGTTACTAAATGTTTACAGAATAATGAGATTATGTCCCCACTTTTAAACTTTTACATACTTTTTAAACTTGGGGAAAATACATGTGTTATGGTATGATGGATACAAGAAATAAGGAATGATACTTGAAATTGTGTCGCGAATAGGGTACCAGAAGCACCATTAATCGTGTGCATACTAAGACCGCAGAACAAAAGGATAGATCTAATGGTTTTTCGGGCAGCCACACTCTTGGTGATAACTAGTACCAAGCAGTGCTTTTGTGTCTCCGTCGTGAATCGACAACTAGAAAAATGTCTATGGTTTGGATGCTTCCTATGTCGTGTCACATGTTAATGGCCTTGCAACCCATTAACAATCTTGATACATACAGAAATACTTGAGTTATACAAATTACATACCATGTTTTCATACAAAGTATACAAACGTTCAATACAGAAACTGCATGAATTCACACCAACATTATGTTGACGATTTTCCAAAAAATCACATGTATTTTAGGTAACTAAAGTGGATGTGTGCGCGGTCTTACTCATGCTCTTGGATGTTGTTTATGTTTATCTTTGAATAAAGTTGTAATCTTTTCAGACAATATGTTGTCTTGTAATGTAAACACCTAAACCATGTTTTCAGTTACGTAATGTTATTTGAAGTTATTTTACGATCATGTAGTATGTTTACCATTCGTATGCAATGAGAACCTTTCATGATCACACCTCGTGCTTCCGCCTTAGAAAGGGGTGTGACAGATTGGTATCAGAGTTGCGATTGTAGTGAACCAGGATTCCTTCTCGAGTTTAGACTACAATCTCTAGGATCCTTTCATGAAAACAATTTTTTTTTTCAAAAGTTTTTCATTGCATAAAACTTTCCGCGACATCCACTACCTGAAACTGTTTACAAATAATCAAGAAAAGACACTACGAGACTTAGGGTGCACTGGAGTAGCACTTGTCTTTGACTAGAAATTACTTGCAACTATGTGTGATAATTGGTATATACATATACTAGAAATAGAATATCTCAGGTACTCGTGACTTTACCTGAAAACAATAGCCTATCTGAAGGAAGTGATACGAGGATGAAGCGAACTGTGCGGACTGTGCAAGAAGTTACGTAATTATGGATACATACATAATTATGGAATTCAGTGCACAGAAACCACAACAAGTATTGTCACGTATCAAACGAGATTCCTTCGATACAAGAGAAGGTCAAACGTGAACACCGTTCCCCCAACCTATTAAATACTCTGTTGGAGTAATAATTTAGGGTATAAAGACAAGAACCGCCAATGTGAAGTAAGATATTTTGTGTGTTACATATATTAAACTTGTACTATGGGGAGATGTAACCCTTATGCATTTTGTTTACCTCGCAAACAATGATGTAACAAGTTGCCCTGATATGTGTAAAGACATCGGTGAATATCTTATGACACACATTATCTATTTATACATACTTGTTGATGTATGAATTGATTTATACGCTTGGCGGATTGTTTGATGTCACTTATGTGGTATATGCCTGTGTGTATATATACTACTGCTGTCTCGTATGACGATATCAAACAAATGTCTAACCCTGTTGTGTTATGTTCCGACAGAACATGGCACCTAGGAGAGCTGTGACCAATCAAGGTTCCGATCAACCTCCTCCTCCTCCTCTGCCAAGGACTGCTGAAGAACTAAACGCCCTACTGGAGGAAAGGATCTCCGCAGCTATCGCCCAATACGAGGCGAACCGCACCGAACAAAGTGGAGGACCAAGAAATGCTAGACGTAATGGGTAGGGAGACACATCTAGAGGAAGCACAGCTCAAGGCTGCACTTTCAAGCAGTTTCTCGACTGCAAGCCGCTGAACTACGACGGCACTGGAGGTGCAATGGCGTTTGTACGCTGGACGGAGAAAACCGATGCCACTATCCGTATGAGCAAGTGTACCGCGGATCAGCAAGTCACTTTTGCTATGGGGTTGTTTGTTGATGAAACTTTGACTTGGTGGAATTTGCAAGTCCAGACTCTGGGTGATGATGCTGCGTACAGCATGACGTGGGATGAACTAAAGGAACGAATGGGAGAGAAGTATTGCTCTCGTGCTGAACTCCAAAGGCTGGAGACTGAGTTTTGGCACTTGACCATGGAAGGTGTTGACATTACTGGTTATACTCGAAGGTTCCACGACTTGTCAAGAGTGATCCCCTACATGGTGACTCCCGAATTTAAGCTCGTTGAACGCTACATTTGGGGATTGGCCTCAGAATTTCGCAGCATGGTAACTTCGGCCAAACCTCAAATGATCACTGAGGCTGTAACTCTGGCTGTCAGCCTTACTGAAGATGTTGTTCGCATGAAGAAGTTATCACTGAACCCAACTGAAAAGACCGAGACGCATGCTGAGTCGTCTGGTGATAAGAAAAGGAAGCATGCGAACCTGAATCAAGCGACACATAACAACAAGGGTTCCAACAATAAGAAACAAGACCCCAACCCGCCTCAGGAGGCGAAAACTCTTGCAACCATGAATGACGCACCTGCCAAAAGGTACTTGGGCACTCTGCCCACCTGCAACCAGTGCAAGCGTCATCATGAAGGAGTTTGTCGCATTCCAAAATGCGACAAGTGTGGAAAACTGGGTCACCATACTGAGGATTGTTGGGGAAAAGGAAGGAACGGGAATGGAAACCGCAACGGTGCTGGTAATAGGAACGGTGGTGGAAATGACAATGGTAACCGAAATGGTAATGGAGCTGGGCAGAACCAAGGATGCTTTGGTTGTGGAAGCAAGGAGCATTTCATAAAAGATTGCCCAAGGGGGAACAATGCTCAGGCTCGAGCATTTGTGATTGGAGCCAAGAACGCACGCGAGGACCCTAATGTGGTCACCGGTACGTTTCTCTTTAACAATCACTTTGCATCCATACTATTTGACACTGGTGCCGATTATAGCTTCATGTCTGTGGAATTTAAACGTATGCTTGGAATAGAATCTAGTAGATTAGATACTCCTTATTCCATAGAACTAGCCAATGGTAAACTTGTTGAATCGGGCGAAGTTGTTAGGGGTTGCACATTAGAACTTGGTGAGCAAAGATTTAGCATCGACCTCTTACCTATTCAATTAGGTAGCTTCGATGTAGTGGTCGGAATGGACTAGTTGTCCAAGAACAAAGTTGAAGTAGTTTGTCACGAGAAAATCATTCGCCTCCCTCAGGAGAATGATGAAACTCTCATCGTGCATGGAGAAAAACGAGATGTGCCTCTGCGAATCATCAGTTGTATGAAGGCGCAGAAGTGTCTAAGGAAAGGACGTGTTGCCTTTCTGGCACACGTTGTAGATAAGAAGGCTAAGGAGCAGAAACTCGAAGATATTCCTGTGGCAAGGGAATTCCCTGATGTTTTTCCTGAAGATCTTCCAGGACTACCTCCGCAACGACAAGTCGAATTCCATATAGACTTGGTTCCAGGAGCCGCTCCTGTGGCCAAGGCACCCTATCGGCTTGCACCATCCGAGATGCAAGAATTATCTAAACAACTCCAGGAGTTGTTGGATAAAGGATTCATAAGGCCAAGCTTCTCGCCTTGGGGAGCTCCAGTATTGTTCGTGAAGAAGAAGGATGGAACACTGCAGATGTGTATCGATTACAGAGAACTGAACAAGCTCACAATCAAGAATCGGTACCCACTACCGATGATTGATGACTTATTTGATCAGTTGCAAGCATCGAGCAATTATTCCAAGATCGACCTTCGATCTGGATACCATCAGTTGAGAATCCAAGAGGAAAGCGTACCAAAGACTGCATTCAGAACACGCTATGGGCATTACGAGTTTCTTGTGATGCCATTCGGGCTGACGAACGCGCCAACGGTATTTATGGATCTGATGAACCGCGTATGCAAACCATATCTCGATAAATTCGTGATTGTATTTATCGATGATATCCTGATTTACTCACGAACGAGAGAAGAGCACGAGCAACATCTCTGAACCATCTTGGAACTACTGAAGGATGAGAAACTTTATGCAAAGTTTTCAAAGTGCGAATTCTGGATTCGCGAAGTACAGTTTTTGGTCACGTTGTGAATGAGAAGGGCATTCATGTAGACTCATCCAAGATAGAAGCCATAAAGAATTGGGAAGCTCCCAAAACCCCAACTGAAGTTCGACAATTTTTGGGCTTAGCGGGCTATTACCGACGGTTTATTGAGAATTTCTCCAAGATAGCTCAACCGCTGACTACCCTTACACAGAAGGACAAGAAGTATGACTGGGGTGATAAGCAGGAAGAAGCCTTCCAACTGCTCAAAAATAAGCTATGCGATGCACCAATACTATCCTTACCCGAAGGCACTGAAGACTTCGTGGTATACTGCGACGCTTCGCGTCAAGGATTGGGTTGCGTGCTTATGCAACGCCAAAAAGTCATCGCTTACGCTTCCAGACAGTTGAAGGTGCATGAAAGGAACTATACCACTCACGACCTGGAGCTAGGCGCAGTGGTATTCGACTTGAAGATCTGGCGACACTATTTATATGTTACTCGATGTACAATCTTCACAGATCACAAAAGCCTACAACACATATTTGATCAGAAGGAATTAAATATGCGTCAACGATGTTGGGTCGAGCTGCTGAACGATTATGATTGTGAGATTAAGTACCATCCCGGAAAGGCAAACGTTGTAGCAGATGCGTTAAGCCAAAAAGAAAGGGTTAAGATCCTAAGAGTTCGAGCATTGGAAATGACTATTCAAACGAACCTCACTGCACGCATTCATGACACACAACAAGAAGCCCTTAAGATGGAGAATCGTAGAGCTGAATACCTCTGAGGTATGCTGAAGAATTTGGTGCCAAACAAAGAGGGAACCTTGTACTTTAAGGGGCATATTTGGGTTCCGCTCTATGGCGGTATTCGAGAAGTGATCTTTAATGAAGCTCACAAGTCGCGATACTCGATCCATCCAGGATCGGACAAAATGTATCAAGACTTGAAAGACTACTATTGGTGGCCGAGACTTAAAAGCGATGTTTCTATCTATGTTGGAAAGTGCCTAACCTGTGCTAAGGTTAAGGCTGAATATCAGAAACCATATGGGCTATTGCAACAACCAGAGATACCCATGTGGAAGTGGGAGCAAATCTCAATGGACTTCATAACAAAATTACCCAGGACCCTGAGAGGGCACGATATGATATGGGTGATAGTTGATCGATTGACGAAATCTGCGCATTTCCTACCGATCCGAGAGAAGGATAGCACTGGAAAGCTTGCTGAGTTGTACTTGAAAGAAATTGTGGCACGTCATGGAGTGCCTATCTCAATTATTTCAGACAGAGATGGACGTTTTGTCTCGAGGATCTGGCAATCCTTCCAGGAGGCCTTTGGATCTCAATTAGATCTAAGCACGACCTTCCATCCGCAAACAGACGGTCAGAGCGAACGGACCATACAAACACTGGAAGATATGCTTCGCGCATGTGTTATGGACCTAGGCAGCAGATGGGATACGCATCTACCCTTAGTTGAGTTTTCCTACAATAACAGTTATCATACGAGCATAAAAGTCGCACCATTCGAAGCTGTGTATGGCCGCAAGTGCCGCTCGCCATTATGTTGGGCAGACGCTAGAGACAAACATATGGTTGGTCCTGAACTTGTACAAGAGACAACCGACAAGATTATGCAGATCCGAGAGCGCATTAAGGCGGCTCGAGATTGACAAAAGAGCTACGCTGATCGAAGATGAAAACCTTTAGAATTCGAGGTGGGAGACAAAGTTTTGTTAAAGGTCTCACCTTGGAAGGGCGTAGTAAGATTCGGAAAACGTGGAAAGCTGAATCCACGATACATCGGACCATTCAAGATTTTGGAAAGAATTGGTACCGTGGCATACAAGTTGGAATTACCGGAAGAACTTAATGGAGTAGATGATACGTTTCATATATCCAACCTCAAGAAGAGTCCAACCCAAGAAACAGTGATCATCCCTGCGGATGAAGTGCATATTGACGACACCCTCCGATTTACAGAAAAACCCGTTGAGGTTGCAGACTGGAAAGTCAACAAGACCAGGAGGAGCAGTGTCAAACTTGTAAAAGTACGTTGGAACTCTAAGCACGGACCCGAGTACACGTGGGAACATGAAGACCAGTTTAAAGAAAAGTACCCCCACCTGTTCAAGAAAACTCCTGCGAGAGATAGATCAGCCTGAATTTCGGGACGAAATTCTTTTAACGGGGGGAGACTGTGACAATTGGCATAAAACCGGTAATTTCCGTACAATTTAATTATTATTTAATATCTGCAATTATGTGCTTAAATGTCAACATTGTCTGATTACATGCTATACTTGTGAATTCATGCACGTTTTATACTACAAAAAAAAATGCTTTATGCATTAATGATAGCGTTGCGTCAGAAATACTAGTAAACTCACCGGTAAGACACATTGTGTCAACAATTCTGAAGAAAGCAGTCAGACAATAGAATTGGAGCCTAGGTGTAGGTCCAACGTCAAGAATACATTAAAACCCAAGAGTATATACAAGGGTTAACATATAGACTTTCCGGAAGCTAAAATATACACTAAAAAGCACCCGAAACGCACTTTAAATGCAGAATTCTGCACAAATCAGCTATAATCAGCTTTTTAACACATAAATATTATGCAGAATTCATGTTTTATTATCCAGAATACCCTCCTAAGTGTTGGGAATTAAAAGGGTCACAAAAGGGTACATAAAGGACACTAAACAGCGCAATTTAGCACTTTAACGAACCAGTATTTAACCGAACAACCGGACATTACCCGGAACAACAAAATATTACTAGAAGCATTGTTTTAATATTTCTGAGCTAGTTATGGTCCCCGAACACCATAACACCCCTTATAACATAATAACACATCAAGTCCCTAGAATTTACACTTGAAAACTTACTTGTTTATGAAATTAGAGATTGGAAGTTACACTTTGCCCCCCTATATTATTTACGGTCACAATAAGGGTGGCCCCACCAAAATATTGGCAAGATCTCCTACAAAATCCATTTTGATCTTTCTTGGATTCACTTTGATTTTCCTTGGATACACTTAGATATTATGTGATCTTATATAGATATGGTGGAAGATTATATAAGCTCTCATTCAGTCACACACACCACACTTCTTCTTCCTCTCCTCCTTCCCACCTACGGCCGTGAGCCACCACCCACATCACCACCACCTTCATCTCACTTCAATCCATTCCAAGGTTTACATAAGGTGCTAGAAGGTGTTAAAGGAGGTTTAGAGCTTGTGAATCTTGAAGAACCTTCTCCATTTTCTTTTAACCATCACATTTGCCATGCTCAACTTCTTGAGTTCTTCCCCAACCCTTGTGCTAGTAGTAAGCTCCTTGTAACATGTTACTTAATATTTTGATGGTTAAAAGATGATGAATATTGTTAATCATAAGAACACAAAAGAACAAGATCATGATACTTAAACATAAGCTTAAATACATAAGAATACATGTAAATGATGATGATTTGATTCTTGATGAATGATGATTTGTGTTAGTGATGTTAGACATCATAGAAAACCTACTAGATTGTGATTAAACACATGATCTAGTAAGTTAAAGTGGTGATCTTGTGAAAGACCAAGATCATCATACTTTATGTCTTCATGAACTTAAATGATGAAAGTGATTTTCATATGTAAAGATGGTTTAAACAAAATACAAATTTTGTAAATATATGATTACAAAAATAATTTTCCCAAGAAACCAAGTTTATTTATAAGAGTTACAAAGTCATGGTTTCTAAATAAACTAGTCATATTTTTAGTGTTTAAACAAGACTCGGAACATGATTGTAACAAGAAAAATACAAAAGAAATACTTTTAGAAAAACCATCTTACAAGTTTTAAATGACTAAATCTTTCAAGGATGTGATTTACAAACAAATAACCATGTTTTTAAGAGTAACTAAACCTACTAAATAACATGGTAAGTTACTACAAGTTTATACAAAAATTCAAGTTCATGATGTAGTGTAGTTTACTTGATTTTGACACTCGGTAAGTGTTAAATGAGTTGGCGATTGTTGTGATGATTTTAAAAGAAAATAAACACATGCTTTGAAAACATGGGAAACCTCCATTTTTAGGGGAAACCATGTCAAAATTTCTATAAATTTTGACACTTAGAAAAATATAAGTTTTGGTGAAACTTATTCCCTAAAAATTCACCTAAAAATATTTACCAAGGTTTCCCTAATTTTTATGTAAACTTCAAGTTAAGAAATGATGATTTCTTCAAGATAAAAATTGATATCAAGTATGTATATTTTTGAGGAAAATATATATATTTATTGATCACCAAATTTTGTGTTAAGTGTATGTAGTATGTATTATACGTGAATAGTGTATTAGGACTTGAAAATACACTAAATACTCCAAGGAGTAAAAATACAAAATACACATACAACATGCTTAGACAAATACAAGAGAATATATTTATGAAAATATATTACTAGATAGATTATGTAACTTGGACAAGTTATGAACTGAAAATGTCTTCTTGAACAAAAATACATAACTCGGGTGAAAAATACAAGATATGTCACACCCCCAAAATCCACCATGCGGAGTATCACCGCTTGGAGGCGTGACATGACCAGGATCGAGCCACCAATCATATTGAACAATCGTAAATAAGTAAAACCAACCACAATACAATTGGTGACTATAAAACAGTAACCAACTTTAAGTTAACAACAGAAGCATAAAACGTAAGACTAAAACATAAGTTCCATAGTTCATAAGTTTAAAGTCCAAAACGTAGGTTTAATAAGTTCATAAGGATTAAATGTTTAGCACGGGATACAACAACCCATATTCCACAACGACTTCCTCCTTGTGCAAGCTCCAAAGCATCTAACGATCTGTAAGGCATGTAACAACGAGTCAACAATAAAGTTGAGTAAGTTCACGTTTGGTTGTTTAGTTTTAAGTTGTTTCTGAAAACATGGTTTGTCTTTCGTTGGCTTAGTTGCCGTGGGGGTTACCCCATAGTTGAAAGTATGATTAACCAGTTCCTTCTTTATTACCCAAACCATATCCGAAATTAGTGGGGGCTTCCCCATGTGAACCACTAGATTGTTATGATATCGACTACTAACGAATTTTGTTGTGCCCTACGTCAATGTTCTATCATCATTGAGAGTTTTCCATAGTCCATTAGTATACGCCCGTTCGAACGACACGGTGTGAGGTTTGTTAAACCTAATAGCGCTATTAACTAATGACCCGCTCGCCATCGGCCTCGGCAATTAAGTCGATATAAAATGAGGGACTTAATGATAGAGTTTTGTCTAGTAAGTTTTAAAGGTGTTGTCCTACCCAAGGAGGACGAACGTACGTATTCTACTCAAGGAGAATACACAGGATTTATATTGGCATCCTACCTATGGAGGATGGCCGTACATATCCTACTCAAGGAGGATATGTAGGTTCCGTTTTAATTCATTAACACATTCCCAAACCACTGGGAATCCCATGCCTTAGAAAGTGTGTGAAATCACCTTGGTTTGCTCGGTTAGATTAATTACTCTAACAAATCAGAAATCAAGCACATTCTAATAAGGTACGGATAACAATCAGTTTCTCATGCATAACACGTATCCTACGTACGATTTATTTACTCATTACTTCTATCACATACCACACAATTTAAATGTCAAGTTATATCGTTAAGTTACATTATTTTACCCTAAAGTAATATAATTATCTCACAAAATAAACACGTATCCACACAAGTGTTCTAGTATAAAATATATATTCTAAATATATATTTAACCATTTTTATTTACGAAAATCAACCTCCGACACTTTGTATTTTGTTACAAAAATTATGGTGAATTTTGTATTCGTAACACAAATTATAAAATATACTTGTAACGCTTGTTTAAAAAAAATATTGTCTAAGTGTTGGAGTTTTTAGAAAATTTCGCCAGAGTCTCCTTTGTAAATGGAGGTGTCCATGCTTATTAGCATATCACTTTCTTTCAAAAATTCATTCAATCAATCAACAAATTATTAAACAACATTGCACTAACCAAGTGTAAAAACAATACACTTTACATAACAACATGAACTTGGGTTTTCATAAAAACGCGTAGTAACTTCGTAGGGTGTTTAGTGGGTTTAGTTACCCTCCAAAGTGTGTTTACTTTATTCAAAATCTCATTCTCGGGATTTTTGGATGTTCACAACTTGTGAACTCATTTTACAAAAATATCCATTTTCCATATTTTCATGCTTCACTCACATCCTTATATTCTTTTTAATTCCAAATACAATATTTATGCAAGTAAAGTTATGATCCTTCAAAACCCGTCTTTTTAACTTGGTTAGTTTTAGAAAATCGTCATCAAGACTTGGATTTACAAGTTTACTTGGTTCGTTATTTTTCAAGAAAATCATCATACTTTCAAGTTCATGGTTTAACAAGAAGATGATTATTTTATGTGTACATAATCATCTCTAACTTGTTAAGTCATGTTTTTAATCATAACTTAACAAACTTCATATGATGATCGAACATCATGTTGCTAGTAATCATCACAATATCAACAACTTAACCAAACAACCTCATTTCATCATGTTTTCATCTTATTTCATCATCAAGCTAGTTTATGTTCAAGTCTTCTTCATATGATTCATTAATGTTCTTAATGTTTTTGATCAAGATACATCATTAACCACTTAAACAAGATGAGAGATGAAAGGATCTAAGTTCTTACCACTAGCTCAAGGCTAGGGAAGTTCAAGTGAAGAAATGTGGTGGATAAAAGAAAATAAGAGAGGTCCTTCAACTTCCGAACACACCGAGCTTCGTTGTATGCACTTTAACACCTTTGTACACCCTTGAAATGGTAGGAGATGATTGAAAAAAATGTTGATGATGGTGGTGGTATGGGGTCGGCCGAACAAGGGAGGAGAGGAGAAAGTTTTTGGGTGTTGTTGATTTGAAGATGAGAATGAGTGGTGAACTTGTGGTTAATATTTATAAACCTCCAACATGTTTTTACCTAGTGGTCTTAGTGTCCCTTGAGAATCCAACACAATCTAATAAATAATTTAAACAAATCAAGGGGGTGGGTACACCCCTTGTAACCGTAAGATGGGGGGGGGTGGTATAGGGTTGCGTTTCAACTATTAGTTAGTGATTTGGTTGGAATTTAAAAGTTTAGTGTGTGTCTTATGGTGTGTTGTGTAGTATATAGTGTGTTAGGGTTTTCGGGGACCCTAACTAGCTTAGAAAAATAAAAACAATGTTTCTAGCATTATTTTGGTGTTCCGGGTAATGTCCGGTTGTTCGGTTAGGTACCGTTCCGTTAAAGTGCTAAGTTATTCCATATAGTGTTCTTTATATATCTTTTTGTAACATTTTTAATTCCCAACACTTGGGAAAGCATACAGAATTATTTAGTAATTTTTTCTGCACAAGACTAGTATGTTAATAAGCACATGTAAGTATGATACAGTAACCAGAAAGAAGTTAAGTAATTTAGCACAGTCATCAAGTACTTTAATTAACATTAATGAGTCGTACGGATACATGTAATTGTGAGGGTTGTCACATTTCCCCCCCGTTAAAAGAATTTCGTCCCGAAATTTAGCACGTGGTTACTGAGGAAGCTAGTTAAGTTGCGTGGTTTCCTAGTTTTCCTGGGGTGTCACATCACCCCCCCGTTGGTTTGGAATTTCATCCCGAAATTCTGCAGTAGCTTCGGCCTCAGTAGTGGTTGCACTTTTCTTAAACAACTGGGGGTACTTGAGTTTCATTTGGTCTTCTCGTTCCCAGGTATACTCTGGGCCACGACAGGAATCCCAACGAATTCGAACAAGAGGTATCCTGGTACGCTTGAGAATCTTAACGTCTCGGTCTGTGATTTCAACTGGTTCCTCGATGAATCGCAGCTGGTCGTCGATTGTGAGCTCCTTGAGAGGAACTATGAGGGTCTTATCTGACAGACACTTCTTCAGATTCGACACATGGAAAACATCGTAAACTCCGCTGAGTTCTTCAGGTAGATTCAACTTGTAGGCGACTTTGCCAATTTTCTCAATGATTTCGAACGGTCCGACATAGCGCGGATTGAGTTTGCCTCGTTTGCCAAAACGAACTACACCTTTCCAAGGTGAGACTTTGAGTAGCACTCGATCCCCAACCTGGAACTCGAGTGGTTTCCTTCGCTTATCCGCATAGCTTTTCTGACGGTCACGAGCTGCCGCCATTCGTTGTCGTATCTGAGCAATCCTTTCGGTTGTATCTACTACAAGTTCTGGGCCTATGATTTGACTGTCGCCAACTTCTGCCCAACAGAGAGGTGATCGGCACTTCCGTCCATACAATGCCTCGAACGGAGTGGCCTGGATGCTGGTGTGGTAACTGTTGTTATACGAAAACTCCATTAACGGGAGGTGTTTTTCCCAGCCATTACCAAAGTCGATTACACATGCCCTAAGCATGTCATCAAGGGTTTGGATGGTGCGTTCAGATTGCCCATCCGTCTATGGATGATATGCTGTGCTCATGTCTAATCGAGAGCCAAAGGACTTGTGCATAGCTTGCCACAATTCCGATGTAAAACGTGAGTCTCGATCAGAGATGATGGAGGTTGGCACTCCGTGCCTTGATACTACTTCCTTCAAGTAGATGTCTGCTAGAGTAGAAAACTTGTCTGTTTCCTTGATAGCCAAGAAGTGTGCAGACTTAGTCAATCGATCCACTATCACCCAAATGGTATCATTTCGGCGTTGAGATCTAGGCAGGCCAGTAACAAAATCCATGGAAATTTGCTCCCATTTCCATTTCGGGATCTCTGGTTGTTGAAGTAGGCCTGATGGTTTCTGGTACTCGACCTTGACCCTGGCACAAGTCAAGCATTTGCTGACGTAGGTTGCTATGTGGGCTTTCATGCTAGGCCACCAGTATGTAGTCTTTAGGTCATGGTACATCTTATCCGAATCAGGATGTACTGAATAACGAGACTTATGTGCTTCATCCATCACAAGCTCGCGCAAGTTTCCATAAAGTGGAACCCAGATGCGCCCGTTTACATAGTAGGTGCCGTCTTCCTTTTGTTCTAACCATTTCCTTGATCCTCGTAGGGACTCAGCCCTGATGTTTTCTGCTTTCAATGCTTCAACCTAAGCATCTTGAATTTGAGCGGGAAGGTTAGAATGAATGGTAAGCTGTAACGCACGTACTCGCCTAGGTATAGTATCCTTTCGACTGAGGGCGTCAGCCACAACATTGGCTTTGCCCGGATGGTACTTGATCACACATTCGTAATCGTTCAAGAGTTCAACCCATCAGCGTTGTCGCATCTTTAATTCCTTTTGCTTGAAGATATGCTCGAGAGTCCTGTGATCGGTGTAAATGGTGCACTTGGTACCGTACAGGTAATGTCTCCATATCTTAAGCGCGAAAACAACTGCTCCCAGTTCCAGGTCGTGCGTAGTGTAGTTCCTTTCATGAACTTTAAGTTGGCGTGATGCGTAGGCAATGACCTTGTCACATTGCATCAATACGCAGCCAAGTCCTTGGATGGAAGCGTCACAATAAACCAAAAAATATCTGTGCCCTCAGGCAATGAAAGAATAGGCGCGCTACAAAGTCTCTCCTTTAAGTGCTGAAATGCGGACTCCTGTGCATCACCCCAACGATAGGTGACACCCTTCTGAGTCAGTGAGGTGAGAGGTTGCGCAATCTTAGAGAAATCCTTGGTAAATCTTCTGTAGTAGCCTGCCAAACCCAAGAATTGGCGGATTTCTGTTGGTGTACAAGGTGCAGGCCAGTTCTTGATCGAGTCAACCTTGGATGGTTCAACATGAATCCCATCCTTGTTTACTATGTGGCCTAGAAAGTGGACTTCGCGAAGCCATAAGTCACATTTCGAAAATTTAGCATACAGTTGCTCTGATCGAAGAAGTTCCAGCATAAGTCGTAGATGCTGCTCGTGTTCCTCCTGACTCTTCGAATAGATCTGGATATCGTCGATGAAAACTGTGATGAACTTATCCAGGTAAGGTTTGCACACTCGGTTCATGTGATCTATGAAGACCGCAGGTGCGTTTGTCAATCCGAAAGGCATGACCAGAAACTCATAATGGCCGTAACGAGTTCTGAAGGCTGTTTTGGAGACGTCCTTATCTCGGACTCTCAGTTGATGGTAGCCTAATCTCAAATCAATTCTTAGAGTAAAAGCTCGACCCTTGCAGCTGGTCGAATAGGTCATCAATACGTGGGATAGGATAACGATTCTTCACGGTCACCTTGTTGAGTTCATGGTAGTCAATACACATTCTGAAGGTACCGTCTTTCTTCTTCACGAATAATACTGGAGCTCCACAGGGCAAAGAGCTAGGACGTATAAAACCCTTTTCCAAGAGTTCTTGTAATTGCGTGGACAATTCTTCAAGTTTTGACGGAGCTAGTCAATAAGGTGCACGAGCTATTGGTGCTGCTCCAGGAGCTAGCTCGATTTGAAACTCGACTTGTCGATGAGGCGGAAGACTAGGTAATTCCTCAGGAAATACCTCAGGAAAGTCGTGCACAATAGGAATGTCTTCTATCTTCTTTTCTTCTGAGGATGTATCGGAAACGAGGGCTAGAATAGCAGTGTGGCCATTTCGCAAACACTTCTGGGCCTTAAGGAAAGAGATGATGCCCACAACATCACCACTCTTGTCGCCATGAATTATGAGGGGTTCTTTATCAGAACGTGGGATGCGGACAATTTTCTCGTTGCAAAGAATTTCCGCTTAATGGTGAGATAATCAATCCTTCCTAATAACAGCATCGAGGCTACTAAGTACGATAGGAATAAGATCGATAGAGAAGGTCTGACCAGCTAAGACGAGGTTACAACCCTTAACTGTGTGTGTGCTGACGTGATGTCGCGGTCACAATCAAATTTAATCCCAATAACAACTAAATAGCTAGCGGTAAGTGGGTATCGAACACAGGGAGTTTGTGGAATATGTGTTATCTCAATGTATGTCTAACTAACTAGATTAATCTAAATTGCAAGAAATGTAAATTTCAATGTTTGGGTTGATTGGTTTTAATTATCTAGAATTACTAAATTAGAATACAAATCAAAGTCAAGTTTTGTAACAGATAAGAGGATAGTGATCATCCCGAGTTTCAGGTTTTAAGTGACAATCAAGGTTTATGTTCAACTGGAAAGAACTACATAGACATAGCTCATGCAAGATCAATTATTTGTGATGAAAGGGAACTAAGTACTCGGATTCCTAGAACGCGAGGTTGTTACCCGATGACCAATTAACATATATCCAACCCTAATCCCTCCCATGATATCTCGATTGCCAACGGCACCAAGAACGTATGGTTTAGAACTATGATCAAACATACATCAACAATTTACAAACACCCAATCAAGCACCATAATAAACTAACAACACATGCACAGTTTAATATTCCAGAAATTCAAGAACAAACATAATTGTCACAAATAAAACCTTACACTCAAGACGATCATAAAGAGTTTAGCTATTCATGGCTAGAACAACCATCTTCCACCAAGTCTCCATCTTGTCTCCAAATTCGTGTGTATCCAAGAAGTAATGTGTAACCGATTTTTTTATGATTAGAACCCCAAGTGTGTGTTAGTAACCGAAAACCCCCTCATGAGACATCTTCAAACTCCATAAAAAAAACCATTAAATTCGATAAGTTACATATATCTCCACTCAAATCCAATGCTATACCTCTCGAAATCTGCCCCCCATGTTTGACACAAGTCCACGTGACCCCCTCTCACTGCCGTGTCAGCCCATGTCTCCAAGCCCCTCTTTTCTTTTTGTTTCTTTGTTTTCGTGATGTTAGATGATGATGTGTTGACTTCTCCACCAAAGCCCAAGAAGTCCTCTGGCAGCTCCCATGTGCGGCCCAAAGAAAACAATTCCAAAAGTCCCCTAAGTCCACATGTCATCTTCCCATATTTTCTTTAATATGCCTTGATGATGCTTTCAAGATGATGGACCTTTTATAACTTCAACTTGACAAAACAATTGTCTGCCAAAAATCGATATGCATATTAATGTTGTTGCTTTTTTTTGACTATTGTCCATGTGATGTCAGCCTCTTAAGTATCTCAATGCACACTCATGTTGTCTCATTAAATACTTGATACCTTTTTAAGAATTGCACTTGATGTGTTTCCCAATGTCTGTATGCATAGAAAGAAGTCACCCACTTCAAGTGTATTATATTAATCTTGTGATGTGATTTTCTTTTAATCTTCTTTCCCGCAGTCTTAATATGCCGCCAAAAATGCCCCTCAGATTAATTCACGTGATGATAGTGTTGTTGACTTCATGTTAGCGGCCCACTTACAAAAGTCCTTTGTCGCGATAATGATTTTGTTTTTTTTTTTTTTTTTTTTTTTTTTTTTGTGAGGCCCTTTAAATGTTGTATTCCCAAAGAAATTGTCCCAAATGTGCTGCCACGTTATAATTCTGCCTTTGGTGTTGGCCCAATCCAAAAATAAGAAGGAAGTCCACGTGATGTTAAGGATGATGATACTAGTTATGTGTTGATGTCAGCTGCTCTCCTAAAAATCTTGCATCTTAGGTACTTTAATACCTTTTAATACCTGCACATCAAATCATTAAGTGGTTACCAAGTTCAAGCAAATAACCGGGCAAAGTATGAAATTTTATTCTATTTAAAGGCTTTAAGGGTTTTCCTATGGACCACCCGTCATGTGCCCTTAAGACTTTCACCATTAGCTAGTTCTACAACATGTTTGGTGTTTTAAGGGTAATGGGGTACGCTTAAGCACCCGACTAACTTTTAGGAACACATATCTAACATCGGCACCTGAACCAACGAAAATTGAAACAAAGAAATTGTCTGGTAGGAACTTACCCACCACAACGTTGGGGTTGTTTCTTTCTCCCTCTTGTCCATTCAGTAACTCATGCTCACCAGTCCTGCGGTTATCCTTATTGTCTCCGTTATTGTTCCCGTTGCCCTGGTTGCCGCTGTTGTCACGATTCTGTCTCATATGTGGACAGTTCCTCTTGAATTGACCCTCAGCACCGCACTGGTAACATCCCTTATTACCCTGCTGGTGTTGCCGTTGGTTCCGGTTTGCAGGATATGGGCTCCTGCAGTCTCTAGCCATATGTCCCATCTTCTTGCACCACTGGCAACACGATCCCGCACATGCCCTGCTGTGGTGCCATTGGCACTTGCGACATCTCGGTTTATTCCCTAGGTATCCCCTTGATTTTGGTAGTTCAGCCCCCGTTGTACTAGTTTCCTATGCGGTTCCTGTTGTATAGAGCTAGGAGCCTCACCTTGGTGGTCACCCTAAATATACTTGTTACTAATAAGGGCATTTGCATTGGAAAAGTTACGCTTGGGCAACTTGCCCTCTTCCACCGCCTGATCAGTGAGTTGGTGCGCCAAACGAACGACTTGCTGGATTGTGGGAAGGTTGGCCGCAATTACATTCCCTTGGATTTCCGGGACTAAGCCTTTGAGGTATAGCTTGATTCGTCTAGATATGGGTTGTGACATGTTAGGACATAAGGCGGCCAAGTCGTTGGACCTCTTTGTGTATGCCTCAATCTCTGATCCTTCCATCTTCAGACCATAATACTCTATTTCAAGTTCCAGGATGTCGTCCAGGTGGCAGAATTCTTCCTTAATCAAATCCTTGAAGTCGCTCCAAAGGGTGGCATTCGCGTCTACCAACCCGAGCATCTGAACTTGCGCGTTCCACCAAGAATACGCTTTCCCTTGCAACATGCCAGTAACGTACTCTACTCGTTTGCTGACAGGGCTTTCACTTTCTTCGAATGTATATTCGATTCCTCAGATCCAGTGTAGAAGGTCGATTGCTCCTCCAGTGCCGTCGAAAGTGGGAGGTTTGCATTCCAAGAACACCTTGAATGTGCCTATGCGTGATTGGGTGTGCATGGGTTGACTCCCTGATTGGGTTGCTAAGGCTTCAACAATCCGTTCGTTAATCAAGGTCGTCAGCTGACCTTGGGTCATGTCGAGACATCCACTCATGATCTTCACATCGAAGGAACACACGTAAGAAATGTTTCACAAGGTGCGTAAGTGTGGAGTGACAGAAGAGAGTAAGCATACAAGGTTCAAATAGCGGTTATCACGTTGACTAGTGCACAGTATGAACTATCTAACCGACAATATAAGCGTAAATCATACCACCTATTGTGCCGAGTCTTGCACGTGGAGCGAAGCGTCGTTGTGGACCGTTGAGCACTGTACAGGTTATAGTCTGGTTTTGTCAAAAAAAGCTTTTCCCCTTTTTAAAACCAAGTTCACTATAACCAATGGCTCTGATACCAATCCGTCACACCCCCAAAATCCACCATGCGGAGTATCACCGCTTGGAGGCGTGACATGACCAGGATCGAGCCACCAATCATATTGAACAATCATAAATAAGTAAGTAAAACCAACCACGATACAATTGGTGACGATAAAACAGTAACCAACTTTAAGTTAGCAGCGGAAGCATAAAACGTAAGACTATAACATAAGTTCCATAGTTCATAAGTTTAAAGTCCAAAACGTAGGTTTAATAAGTTCATAAGGATTAAATGTTTAGCACGTGATATAACAACCCATATTCCACAACGACTTCCTCCTTGTGCAAGCTCCAAAGCATCTAACGACCTGTAAGGCATGTAACAACGAGTCAACAACAAAGTTGAGTGAGTTCACGTTTGGTTGTTTAGTTTTAAGTTGTTTCTGAAAACATGGTTTGTCTTTCGTTGGCTTAGTTGTCATGGGGGTTACCCCGTAGTTGAAAGTATGATTAACCAGTTCCTTCTTTATTACCCAAACCATATCCGAAATTAGTGGGGGCTTCCCCATGTGAACCACTAGACTGTTATGATATCGACTACTAACGAATTTTGTTGTGCCCTACGTCAATGTTCTATCATCATTGACAGTTTGCCATAGTCCATTAGTACACGCCCGTTCGAACGAAACGGTGTGAGGTTTGTTAAACCTAATAGCGCTATTAACTAATGACTCGCTCGCCATCGGCCTCGGCGATTAAGTCGATATAAAATGAGGGACTTAATGATAGAGTTTTGTCTAGTAAGTTTTAAGGGTGTTGTCCTACCCAAGGAGGACGAACGTACGTATTCAACTCAAGGAGAATACGCAGGATTTCTACCTATGGAGGATGGCCATACATATCCTACTCAAGGAGGATATGTAGGTTCCGTTTTAATTCATTAACCCATTCCCACACCACCGGGCATCCCATGCCTTAGAAAGTGTGTGAACTCACCTTGGTTTGCTCGGTTAGATTAATTACTCTAACAAATCAGAAATCAAGCACGTCCTAATAAGGTACGGATAACAATCAGTTTCTCATGCATAACACGTATCCTACGTACGGTTTATTTACTCATTACTTCTAGCACATACCACACAATTCAAATGTCAAGTTATATCGTTAAGTTACATTATTTTACCCTAAAGTAATATAACTATCTCACAAAATAAACACGTATCCACACAAGTGTTCTAGTATAAAATATATATTCTAAATATATATTTAACCATTTTTATTTACGAAAATCAACCTCCGATACTTTGTATTTTGTTACAAAAATTATGGCGAAGTTTGTATTCGAAACACAAATTATAAAATATACTTGTAACGCTTGTTTAAAAAAATATTGTCTAAGTGTTGGAGCTTTTAGAAAATTTCGCCAGAGTCTCCTTTGTAAATGGAGGTGTCCATGCTTATTAGCTTATCATTTTCTTTCAAAAATTCATTCAATCAATCAACAAATTATTAAACAACATTGCACTAACCAAGTATAAAAAGAATACACTTTACATAACAACATGAACTTGGTTTTTCATAAAAAACGCGTAGTAACTTCGTAGGGTGTTTAGTGGGTTTAGTTACCCTCCAAAGTGTGTTTACTTTATTCAAAATCTCATTCTCGGGATTTTTGGATGTTCACAACTTGTGAACTCATTTTACAAAAATATCCATTTTCCATATTTTCATACTTCACTCGCATCCTTATATTCTTTTTAATTCCAAAAACAATATTTATGCAAGTAAAGTTATGATCCTTCAAAACCCGTCTTTTTAACTTGGTTAGTTTTAGAAAATCATCATCAAGACTTGGATTTACAAGTTTTACTAGTTTACTTGGTTCATTATTTTTCAAGAAAATCATCATACTTTCAAGTTCATGCTTTAACAAGAAGATGATTATTTTTTGTGCACATAATCATCTCTAACTTGTTAAGTCATGTTTTTAATCATAACTCAACAAGCTTCATATGATGATCGAACATCATATTGCTAGTAATCATCACAATATCAACAACATAACCAAACAACCTCATTTCATCATGTTTTCATCTTATTTCATTATCAAGATAGTTTATGTTCAAGTCTTCTTCATATGATTCATTAATGTTCTTAATGTTTTTGATCAAGATACATCATTAACCACTTAAACAAGATGAGAAATGAAAGGATCTAAGTTCTTACTACTAGCTCAAGGCTAGGAAAGTTCAAGTGAAGAAATGTGGTGGATAAAAGAAAATAAGAGAGGCCCTTCAACTTCCGAACACACCGAGCTTCGTTGTATGCACTTTAACACCTTTGTACACCCTTGAAATGGTAGGAGATGATTGAAAAAAATGTTGATGATGGTGGTGGTATGGGGTCGGCCGAACAAGGGAGGAGAGGAGAAAGTTTTTGGGTGTTGTTGATTTGAAGATGAGAATGAGTGGTGAACTTGTGGTTAATATTTATAAACCTCCAACATGTTTTTACCTAGTGGTCTTAGTGTCCCTTGAAAATCCAACACAATCTAATAAATAATTTAAACAAATCAAGGGGGTGGGTACACCCCTTGTAACCGTAAGATGGGGGGGGGGGTGGTATAGGGTTTGGTTTCAACTATTAGTTAGTGATTTGGTTGGAATTTAAAAGTTTAGTTAGTGTCTTATGGTGTGTTGTGTAGTATATAGTGTGTTAGGGTGTTTGGGGACCCTAACTAGCTTAGAAAAATAAAAACAATGCTTCTAGCATTATTTTGGTGTTCCGGGTAATGTTCGGTTGTTCGGTTAGGTACCGTTCTGTTAAAGTGCTAAGTTATTCCATATAGTGTTCTTTATATATCTTTTTGTAGCATTTTTAATTCCCAACACTTGGGAAAGCATACATAATTATTTAGTAACTTTTTCTGCACAAGACTAGTATGTTAATAAGCACATGTAAGTATGACACAGTAACCAGAAAGCAGTTAAGTAATTTAGCACAGTCATCAAGTACTTTAATTAACATTAATGAGTCGTACGGATACATGTAATTGTGAGGGTTGTCACATTCTCCCCCTGTTAAGAGAATTTCGTCCCGAAATTTAGCACGTGGTTACTGAGGAAGCTAGTTAAGTTGCGTGGTTTCCTAGTTTTCCTGGGGTGTCACAAGATACTTATATTGATTTTGAGAAAATAATATAAGTAAGATACATAGTTAAAAATATAAATTATTTTTAACACACAAAGAATACATACATAAAAGTTGGTGACTTGTACTTGTGCGATACAAGTCTAGTGACTAACGTTAATAAAACACGTATAGGTCACGACGCTATATAAGCAAACCCGGTGAAGTTTACGACGCAAGAAACGCAAAGTTATGAGTTCATGCTCTCCCTTTTCTTTTAACTGTTTTCAGTTTTATAACTTCGGGGGTGAAGTACATGTTACTAAATGTTTACAGAAAAATGAGATTATGTCCCCACTTTTAAACTTTTACATACTTTTTAAACTTGGGGAAAATACATGTGTTATGGTACGATGGATACAAGAAATAAGGAATGATACTTGAAATTGTGTCGCGAATAGGGTACCAGAAGCACCATTAATCGTGTACATACTAAGACCGCAGAACAAAAGGTTAGATCTAATGGGTTTTCGGGCAGCCACACTCTTGGTGATAACTAGTACCAAGCAGTGGTTTTGTGTCTCTGTCGTGAATCGACAACTAGAAAAATGCCTATGGTTTGGATGCTTCCTATGTCGTGTCACATGTGAATGGCCTTGCAACCCATTAACAATCTTGATACATACATAAATACTTGACTTATACAAATTACATACCATGTTTTCATACAAAGTATACAAACGTTCAATACAGAAACTGCATGAATTCACACCAACATTATGTTGACGATTTTCCAAAAACTCACATGTATTTCAGGTAACTAAAGTGGATGTGCGTGCGGTCTTACTCATGCTCTTGGATGCTGTTTATATTTATCTTTGAATAAAGTTGTAATCTTTTCAGACAATATGCTGTCTTGTGATGTAAACACTTAAACCATGTTTTCAGTTATGTAATATTATTTGAAGTTATTTTACGAGCATGTAGTATGTTTACCATTCGTATGCAATGAGAACCTTTCATGATCACACCTCGTGCTTCCGCCTTAGAAAGGGGTGTGACATAATCCACTGCCACAAGTATATATTTGTTTCCTTTTGACGGTGGGAAAGGTCCCATAAAGTCTAGTCCCCACACATAAAAAATTTCACAAACAAGAATGCCATTTTGTGGCATTTCGTTTTTGGAAGAAATATTACCTCATCTTTGGCATGCATCACATGTCTTGATAAGACTTTGGGAGTCTTTATAACAGGTTGGCCAATAGAATCCTGAATCAAATACATTTCGTGCGGTACTAGCTGCTCCATGATGTCCTCCGTATGGACCTTCATGACAATGGCAGAGAAATTTTCTTGCTTCACTACCATGTATGCATCGTCGGATGAGTTGGTCGACACACATTTTGAAAAGATAAGGATCTTCCCAAAAATAATGCTTTACATCGGCAAATAATATTTTTCTTTGATGATGTGACCATCCTTTTGCGACTATTCCACTAGCTAGGTAGTTGGCATAGTCGGCGTGCCATGGTTCTTCTAGGTATTCCACCATTTCTAAGGATTCCGTTGGGAATTTTTCATTGATGAACTCGTCCCTAGTTGCCTCCAAAGCTGGATCTTCCAAGCGGGATAGATGATCTGCAACGGTGTTTTCTGCTCCTCTGTTGTCTTTTATTTCAATGTCAAATTCTTTGAAAAGTAGAATCCATCTGATTAAACGTGGTTTAGCGTCCTGTTTTTTAAAGAGATAACGAATGGCTGCATGGTCTGTATAAACTATCATTTTAGAAAGAACAAGATAAGAACGAAATTTATTAAAAGCAAATACTAGAGCTAGTAATTCTTTTTCAGTTGTTGTGTAATTTTCTTGTGCATCATTAAGTGTCTTACTAGCGTAGTATATTGGGTGAAAATGATTATCTTTCCGTTGTCCCAAGACAGCTCCAACTGCAAAGTCACTTGCATAGCACATGATTTCGAAAGGTAATTTCCAATCAGGCGCTATCATGATTGGTGAATTGACTAGCATTTCATTTAGTGTTAAAAATGCTTGATTGCAATCCTTGTCAAAGATGAACGGAGCATCTTTTTCAAGTAATTTTGTTAAAGGTCTTGAAATTTTAGAAAAGTCTTTGATAAATTGTCTATAAAATTCGGCATGCCCTAAGAAACTTCTGATAGCTCGAACGGAGGATGGGGGTGGTAATCGGGAAATAGTGTCTATTTTAGCCTGACCAACCTCCATTCCTTCGCTTGAGATTTTATGACCGAGTACTATTCCCTCAGTTACCATGAAATGACATTTTTCCCAATTAAGGGCGAGGTTAGTTTCCTTATATCGGATAACATTCATTCAAGGTTATCGAGGCATTGGTCATATGAATCTCCAAAGATAGAAAAGTCATCCATGAAGACTTCCATAGTCTTTTCTATCATGTCATGGAAGATGGCCACCATGCAACTTTGGAAAGTTGCGAGGGCATTACATAGACCAAAAGGCATGCGTCGATAAGCAAAAGTTCCGTAGGGACATGTGAATGTTGCTTTTCTTGGTCTTCAGGAGCTATCAGTATTTGAAAGTAATCTGAAAAACCATCTAAAAAACAATAAAATTTATGACCGGATAATCTTTATAACATTTGATTAATAAAAGGTAAGGGAAAATGATCTTTCCTGGTTTCCTCATTTAATCTACGATAATCTATACAAACTCTCCATCCGTTGACGGCTCTCGTTGGTATTAATTCATTTTTTTCGTTAGTGACCACCGTCATACCTCCTTTCTTGGGAACTACTTGGACGGGACTTACCCAAGGGCTATCGGAAATTGAGTAGATGAATCCGTCGTCCAGTAGTTTGATGACTTCGTTTTTAACCACTTCTTGAACGTTTGGATTTACTCTACGTTGTGGTTGTATTACTAATTTATAGTCATCATTCATTAAAATTTTGTGCGTGCACATGGAAGGGCTTATTCCTTTAATATCTACAAGCTTCCATGCGATCACGTTTTTGTGTTTTTTCTAAAGTGTAATTAAATTTTCTTTTTCTAAACTAGTTAATTTTGAGCAAATAATTACAGGTAGCTTACCATCTTTGTCGAGAAAAGCATATTCCAAACCTTTTGGGAGTTCTTTGAGCTCAAGTGGTGGGTCTTTAGGAGACTCCTTATTTGGTTGCTCGTTTTGGTTAAGGACCAAAAAGATTTGTTCAATGGCGACCTCTTCTTCGACAAAGTGGTTGATTTCGTCTTCTGTATCGGGTGGTTAATCTTCATCTTCAATTAGGGGGTCGTCATTGCCGATTGGATATTTCATTGATTGTTCAAGATCGACATGCCTTTTGAAGGCCCCTAATTGAAAAGGTAGGTTGTTTTGCTTCCGGTTGATCAAAGCTTGATGGGTTTTTACAAAAGGTTGTCCCAACACAAGTGGAGCATCATCAAGAATGACGAAGTCGGTTGGGACTACCGTTTGATTTGTTTGCACTAACACGTCCTCAACTACTCCCATTGTTTTTATTATTTTCCGATTAGAAAGAAAAATTGGTATTTGAAGTGGAGAAAAATCACTAATGCATAACTTTTCAAAAATGTAGTTTGACATTATATTAACACAAAGATCTTTATCGATTGTAATATTATTAATAAAGGAATTTTGAAAGAAACATGGAACCGGTGTAATGTTAATTTCAAATGGACCATCTTTTATTTGCGTAGTTTGATCGTTTGTTAACTTAATGCTTACCATTTCGTCAATTTTAGTGTTAGTGTTTAACTTTTTAAAAAACTTAGCATGAGTAGGTATCAAACAATGGTTTTCGAAAGAAGGTGTTAAGAGATTAATTTCTTGAAAATTAGACTCTTTTTGAAGATTAGCGTTTTCGGACTTACCTTTTTCGTTGTTTGGTTCATGCGTCGGTTTTTCACTTATTTGTTCTTCCATTTTTACCTCTTCTACTACTACCTCTTTAGTACAAACTTCCTCTTCCCTCGTGCGGGATTCCTCTTCCCTTACGCGGGACTCTTTTATATAGCGTTCGATAGTTTTGAGGTGTTCTATTATTCTTTCAGCTTCAGGGAGGATAGTTGGTGGTTCGTTAAAGTGAACGGGATAAGTACCCCAAAAGCTTGACTGCGGAAGTTCAAACCTTGGTTCTTCATAATACTCATATGAGGTAGGTGGTTCGCACCATTGTTCCTCATAGTAAGTATATGATGGAGATGATTCATACCTTGGTTCTTCAAGATATGAGTATAAGGGAGAAGGTTCAGACCTTGGTTCTTCATAGTACGTGTATGAAGTAGAAGGTTCATACCTTGGTTCTTCATAGTACGTGTATGAAGTGGTTGGCTCGTACCTAGGTTCGCCATAGTGTCTATATGAAGTGGATGGTTCGAAGAGGTCACAGTATTGTACCGAGTGAGGCTTACCGCATATGATACAATACTCTTCTTAATAATCATCTTCTTCATAGTAGTAATTGTAACCTCCAGAGTATTAATCCATAAGAATCACTCAGCAGACCACAAAAGAGTCTCAGGACCAGAAAACAAAATAAAAACGAAAACAGAGGCTCACCACAGCCCCGAGGTCAGTGAGCACGGCCCGTGGTCAGATTCTGTATCTGGGCGTTTTGGAAAATGCAACTAGTTTTGTGCAGCACGGGGGCGTGTTCAGCGAGCACGACCTTGTGTTCAGACTCTGTATCTGGGTGTTTTTGAAATGTTTTGTAATTTTTATGCAGCACGGGGAGTGTTCAGTGAGCATGGCCCCTTGTTCAGACTACTGTAATGCAAAAATGTAAAAATGTGCGCACAATTTTGAAAAGGTTTTGAAAAAATGATTTGGCCGTCGAATTTATGCTTTCTTAAATCCTTGTGTCCCCGGAAACGGCGCCAAAAACTTGGTGTGTGCGAAGCATGATATAATTTTTATTGATATTTTAAGCCCATTTTATGCATTAGTCAAGTTTTAAATTTATAAAACATGATATTCTACTAACACTAAACACACACATGGGCAAGTGCACCCATCGTGAGTGTAGTATAGCGTTGGTAAGATATCGAGGTCGTCCAAGAACACAAGAGCTTTTAGTACCGGTTTATCCTCAACGTCTAATCAATCTAAATATTTTAGAAAAGATTTAAAACATGAAAATAAAAACTAAAAATGCAGAAATAAAAATAAAATAAAAACAGATAGACAAGATGAATCACTTGCATCCGACTCTCCTTTAATGTATCCTTTGATGATTTTCGCACTTTCGGATTTTTAAGAGATTATTTTAGTTATAGTAGTAGGCCCCTCTTTTGAAGGTGACGTGACCCTCAACCCAGTGGTTTGAGTCAGCAAGGATACAATCCCAAAGGGTCGGAATATTGAAAGATAATTAATTAAGTTATTAATGCGAAAAGTGGTAGGCCCCTCTTTTGAAGGTGACGTTACCCTCGGCTAAGTGGTTTGAGTCAGCAGGGATACAATCCCAAGTAGCCGGTTTAATGTATTAATAGTAGTTTATATATGAGGGGTTCAAGCCATTCGCACCCCCACCATCCAATACCAGTGGGTATTGAAGGAGGTCCTAGTAAGCTTGAACCAGGTCCATGCAGGATCTATACACTGAACGAGGAAAGAACCTTACTAAACCATTCCCTTAACCCCCGATCAGGTAGCCAACATGCCTCTATATAGACTGTAGAGACATGAATGATGCAATCTTTTACTTTATATAGTGTTGGGATTGAACCCTATCAGAGGAACAGATAATTAAAGCCAAAACTGGATCAGAGCAGTGGATCAAGAATAAGCAGACGATTACAGATTAGTTCATGCAAATCTCTCCCCTTGAAAGTGGTTTCATATCTGCTGACCTCCTATCTGCTGATCTTACTAAGTGCTGACCTACAACTGCTGCTTTGCATCTACTGACCAATGTCAAAGACTGATGGAAGACCAAAGCTCTGCTGACTCAATCTACTGCCTTGAGTCAAGTACTGCTGATCCGGACAAGCACTGCTGGGTTCACAGCAGTGGAAGGATGCAGCAGCTGTTTAAGTGTCTTTTATGTAATGAATTGTAATAGAAGTAGTTAGTACATCAGTGTTTGTATAGATCAGAGGTTAGAGTTTGTTAGGAGGTTAGATGTCACTTTCATGGTGACGTCAGCTAAGATGCTCAGTGGTTTGCAAGTGCCTATAAATAGTTCAGTACTTTGTACTGTTCTATTAGCTCTTTCACCACATCGTCTTCTTTGCACGAACAAACTACTGAGCTCTGGCTGAGGGGGAGTTTGCATTCATTCATCAATCATTGTAATCGGTGTTGAAACAAATTCAATCTTTCGATTCATTGTGTAAAGATGTTTGATAAAAGTATTACTCTCGTTTGATTGTATGCAAAGTTTGTTTTCATCTTAATTCCGCTGCACAACTCTTTCATTTCCATCTTAATTTCAAATGAAAATACAATAAAAAAGAAACTCAGATCCAACAATTGGTATCAGAGCTTGGACAGTCAAATTTGATTTAACAATCATTTTGACGTAAATAGTTCAGCTCATAACAGTTGATACTGATCGTTTGTTCGTCCGTTGAAAAACAGAGCAAGGATTAATCACCATTAAAGTTGATTTCTCAGTGTCTGTAAAACAACAAGAATGACGTCACAATCTCAAGATGATAAAAACAACATCGGCTCACTTTTTAAACCACCTATGCTAAAGAGAAATGAGTACAGCATCTGGCAGAGGAGGATGGGTCACATCCTCGCTCAACAAAGCACAGGTTGTTGGAGGTCTGTCATTTATGGTCCCCATGTTCCTTCAGTGCCAAGCGCTGAAGATGCTAAAAAGTTCGTTCCAAAACCAATTGAAAATTATACCGAAACCGACTTTCAAAAGATCGAACTAGATGCTAAAGCTTTTAGCATCATAGCATCAGCGCTGCCCAATGAGATATATGCTGGACTGTTACACTGTAACAGTGCCAAAGAGTTATGGGACGCACTTAAGGAACAATTTGGTGGAACTGAAGAAGTCATAGAAAACAATAGGGAAATCCTGAACCAACAGTATGAAACATTTTGCTACGTTAAAGGTGAATCACTAACGCAACAATTTGAGCGTTTTAGTTGTCTCATCAGTGAACTGAGGCTTGTTAACACCACTTTTACAAACTCAACTCAAAATAGCAGGTTCCTCAGGTCACTGCCAGAAAAATGGGACACCATAGCTTTTGTCACCCGAAATTCATCTGAATTCAAGGATCTAACCTTGACCCAACTCCATGGTCGACTCCTGACCTTCGAAAGGGAGTTGAACCAGAAAAGGAGGTTACAAGAGTCAGGAAAAGTTACCGATGATTACACTTTCGGTAATACTGCTCTTCTGGGTCAAGAAGAATCTGGGAGCAGTGGTAAGGATCAGGGTTATGATCACTTCATTGACATAACTGCTGGTGCAAATTTTAACAACCCTGATCCTCACTCTGCAAGTTATGCATTCACTGCTAACGAAAACCAGATGTCAGACAATTTAAGTTTTGAACTAAATGATTTGCAACATTTTGATCCCACTGATTTAGAGGAAATGGACATCCTGCATCAACTGGCTTTGCTAAGTGTTAGAACTAGCAAGTTCTACAAAAGAACAGGGTGAAAATTCCCAGGTTTGCATGGGATTCTAAGGGTTGGGTTGGATAAATCGAAAATCAAGTGCTACAAGTGTAATAGGTTGGGACATTTCGCTAGGGAATGTAGGAGTCAAACCGCTGGTCCCATAATTACTCATCCTAGCTCAAATCCTAGACCTCAAAACCAAAGCATTGTGCACTATGCCCAATATGCCCCAGCAGCTCAAGTGAACACTGCTCACTATGCTGCTGCCCCTGTGCCAGTACATTATGTCCAAACTACTGTTCCACAAATCCAATATGTTCAAACCCCTGTTCCACAGGTACAAGTGCAACCTGTTGCACCTCAAACCACTGCTCCAGCAGCAGCACAACCAGATCAACAAAGTTTTTTCACTCAAGGGTTTGTTGACTGGAGTAGTATGCCTGATGATCTTAGTGATGAAAATTTTGCACTCTATGCTTCTAATGATTCTTCACATGATGAGTTTTGTTTTATGGCACTAGAGTCAATACAGGAGGGGGTTGAAGCTGAGGAGGAACAGCAGTTCTTTGAAACAGTGGAAGAGGTGATTGAAGCAGTGGTTACTGCAGTGGCTGATGAAATACTGTTGGGAGAAAGTTAAGGTACCCTGATTGAACCAATGACAGATCCATGGTCCATAGAGGACAAAGAAGAAGAGAAAGAAGAAAAGGCTGGTGAAAAGAAGGTAAAAGCTGATGATGATGAAGATCATCAATGTGATTGTGCAATGATGGCAGCTGCCAAGGTATCTCCTCAAGTTCTTGAAAAACTGTGTTCTGACAATTGCATAATTGCTTTTGCTAACATCAAAGAGGTGAATGAAAACCTTCGGGATAAAATCTTGTCTGATGAGGTCAAATTTGAAAGGTCTTTAAAAGAACTTAAAAACAAATTGACTGAAAAGGAAAAAGAAATCAGCTGTCTAAAAGAAGAGCAAAGCATCACCAAAACCCAACTTCAAACTATGGTAGAAAATACCAAAGTTGCAAAAAGGAGTTGGAATCAACCCAGATTACTTGTGAAAGATGGGTGGAATCCTGCAGAGGATATGAGGTGATGCTTGCTAAACAGATTGAAAGTAATGTGAAATTTGGGGTTGGGTATAGAAAATATGATGATGAACACATTGCTTGTGAAAAATCTGTTCAAAACACTAATGTAACCACTGAGTTCATCCCCACAAACAAGAATGGCCAAGAAGTGAAAATCACTGAAAAACTTGGTAACAAAATCACACTTGGCAGAACAAGGAGTTCCTCAACTTTTGAAGAACTTGAAAAATATCAGTTTAAACCTACCTGGTCTGACGAGTGTGATATTCTTGAAAATTTCAAGCCAATGGACTTTACATCAACTGATGGTGTTAAAGCTCCAAAAGCTAAAGTCATACCTCTCAAGGACATCCCAGCAGTGGTTAAAACCTCTGCTGCAAAGGAGTCTGAAAAGAGAAAGAAGAAAGAAAAAATTGACAACTTGTTTTGTGAATTCTGTGAAAAAAGGAATCATCTAACAAAAGACTGTTTCCACTTGAAAGCTTATGATTTAAACAAGACAAGTGTCATTGTTTCAGCAGAAAGCTGCATTGTCTGTGGTAAAACAAACCACAAAACTCAAGCATGTGTGTACCTCAAAAACTTTGATGTGAAAAAGAATGAGTACATGGCTAAAACATCCTTGAGTCCATCATCATCATCCTCATCATCTGTCAAGTTCACCAAGAAACAACCACTGTTTGTGCCAGTTCAAACAGCTGTTACAAAACAGCTGAACCAAAAATCTGTCAAAAGAGATGTTCAGGTTACTGATGCACCCCCTGCCAATCAGTTCAGAAAAGGCAGAGAAAAACAGTCTTACCAAAGGATTCCACACGTTTATGAGGCCTACAAAAGGCCCTCTAAACCCAAAGTGAACAAGCATCCTTTTGGTTACCAGCAGATGATTGGTCAGGACCCACAACAGTGGTTAGAGAAACACTGTCCTAAAACAGTTCAAACTCCTGACCTAACCACTGTCCATCATTCTGCCTCCATCCCAGACACTGTTGAGACCCCATCCAAAGCCTTGTTGGCTTTGGAGACCTTAATGAACTAATCCTTTTACTTCATGTGCAGGGAGCTTCTGCATGCTTTGATAGCCTTTGGCACATGACAGGATGTAAAGCCCTCCTCAAAGACTTTAAAATCCATGGTGGGGGTGATATATCCTTTGGGAATAATAGTAAAGGAAAAGTTCTGGGGTCGGGTACAGTGGAGTCTGGAAAAGTAAAATTTGAAAATGTCAATCTAATAGACAATCTAAAATTCAACCTTCTGAGTGTGTCCCAAATGAGTGACAAGGGTTTTGGGTCATTCTTCACAAAAGATTGTTGTAGGATTGTTGGACCAGAAATGGTCAAAAAGATTGAAGCAATAATCAACTCTGGTCAAACTAAACTTGTTGCTCAAAGAAGTGGAAATGTTTATGTTGTTGACATGTCAAAAGAGTGTCCCAGAGCTGATGCCTGTCTGTTCTCAGCTGCCTCTAACAAAGAGACAGAACTTTGGCACAGAAGGCTGGGACACACAAATCTTAAGACAATCACAGAAATTTCAAAACATGGTTTGGTGAGAGGCCTACCACAAAAATTGTTTTCATGCCCTGAACATTGCATTTCCTGTTTAAAAGGAAAACAGCATAAAAGTTCTTACAAGTCCATTGAAGAGTCCAAAACAACCCAGTGTTTGCAAATGCTATACATGGATTTGTTTGGCCCAGTTCAAGTCATGAGCCTCAAAAAGAAAAGATATTGTTTGGTTATTGTTGATGACTTTTCTAGGTTTACATGGACTTTCTTTTTGCACTCAAAAGATGAAACTGCAGGCATTTTGCAAGACTTTTTAACACAGGTTGAAAAGCAATTTGACCTTCCAGTGAAAAGCTTCAGGAGTGACAATGGCACAGAATTCAAAAATAGGGAGTTGGATGCCTTCTGTGTGAAGAAGGGGATTGTAAGGCAGTACAGCATTCCAAGAACACCAGAGCAGAATGGGGTAGTGGAAAGGAAGAACAGAACTCTGATTGAGGCTGCTAGAACCATGCTTGCAGATTCAGGTTTGCCATTAACTTTCTGGGCAGAGGCAGTAAACACTACTTGCTATGTTCAGAACAGAGTTTTAATAAACCCCAGGCACAAAAAGACTGCCTATGAAATTCTGTATAAAATTAAACCACTGATCTCATATTTCAAAGTGTTTGGCTGCCCATGCTTTATTTTGAACTTAAAAGATTCCATTTCAAAATTTGCAGCCAAAATTGATTGTGGTTATCATCTGGGATACTCAACCACTGCCAAGGCCTACAAAGTGTTCAATACACGGACCAAGGCAGTGGAGGAGACTTTGAATGTTAAGTTCAATGAACTCTCATCAATGAAAATCCCAGCAAACCCTGCAGATCTGTTTGATCTTGAAAAATTCACTTTTGAAAATACTGCTGTCAAGACTAACAGTGCAGGTCCATCAGAGGATACAATACCAGACTATGGGTATGAAATCATCATCCCTCAAAGGTCTGCCACAAAGGGAAAAGCACCAGCTGTTCAAAACAGTTGTCAAAGCTCAACCACTTCTACCTCAACAGTTGTTGACCAAAGTAGCCCATCAACCACTGCTTCCACATCCTCAAACACTGCTGACAAAAGTCCTCAAACAGTGGATAAAAGTCAGCAGTTGTCCACTTCATTACCTCCTATACCACCACCTTTTGAAGCCACTGCTGGATCATCAAAGTCCCCAGCAGTGGTTAGCTCAGATGATACACATTTGCAGCCTTCACCAACAAATGCCATCATACCATACCAAGGAGATTTAATCTTCTTGAGATCTCATCCACCTGATCAAATCATTGGCAACATAAATGAAGGGGTGCTCACAAGAAGCCAAACCCAAAACATTTGTCTTTTTGCTGGTTTTCTATCACTCCATCAGCCAGTCAAGTACCAAGAGGCACTGAAAGACAATAGCTGGGTAGAAGCCATGCAAGAGGAGCTCCAACAGTTTAAAAGACAACAAGTATGGGAGCTTGTACCACTGCCAGAAGAGGTTAGTCCCATTGGCACAAAGTGGGTCTTCAAGAACAAAACTGATGAAAGGGGTATTGTTGTCAAGAATAAAGCCAGGCTTGTGGTTCAAGGTTACAGACAGGAAGAGGGGATTGATTATGATGAAACATTTGCCCCTGTTGCAAGATTGGAAGCCATTAGACTGTTCCTGGCCTTTGCTGTCAACCACAATATGAAGGTGTTTCAAATGGATATCAAAAGTGCTTTCCTCTATGGTACAATTCAAGAAGAGGTGTATGTTTGTCAACCTCCAGGTTTTGAGGATCCATTTTATCCAGATCATGTCTACAGGCTAAACAAAGCCTTGTATGGCCTGAAACAAGCACCAAGGGCCTGGTATGAAACTCTTTCCAACTTCCTACTCTCAAATGGTTTCAAAAGAGGTACCATTGATAAAACACTGTTTTTAAAATGGAGAGGGAAGGATTTAATGATTGTCCAGATTTATGTGGATGACATTATTTTTGGAAGCACATGTAATTCAATGTGTGAAGAGTTTAGAGAACTCATGACAGCTGAGTTTGAAATGAGTGCAATGGGTGAGCTGCAATGCTTTCTTGGTCTCCAAGTACAGCAACTACAAAATGGAACTTTCATTCATCAAAGCAAATATGCTAAAGAACTTTTAACCAAATTTTATATGAATGATTGTAAACCATGCAGCACACCCATGGCAACAAATAAGCTGGTCATGTCTGATGAAAAGGATGAGCTGATTGACCAAACACTTTATAGAAGCATGATTGGGTCTTTATTGTACCTAACTGCATCTAGACCAGACATCATGTTTGCAACATGTGTCTGTGCAAGAAGTCAATCAGCTCCCAGAAAATCAAATCTCATTGCTGTAAAAAGGATCTTCAGATATATAAAAGGTGCTCCCACACTTGGTATCTGGTATCCAGCTAATGGGAACATCAAGCTTTCAGGTTTCTCAGACAGTGACTTTGCTGGATGTCACACCACAAGGAAGTCCACATCAGGAGGGTGCCAGTTTCTAGGTGATTGCTTAGTTTCATGGCAAAGCAAAAAGCAAGCAGCTGTTTCAACATCCACTACTGAAGCTGAATACATTGCTGCTGCAAGCTGTACAACCCAACTCCTGTGGCTTCAAAATCAGTTACTGGATTTTGGTATCACTGCCTTAAAGACACCACTCATGTTGGACAGTCAGGCAGCATAAAATATCATCAAAAATCCAGTTTCCCACTCAACCACCAAACACATTGACATCAGACATCACTTTGTGAGGGATTGCTATGAAAAAGGTTTGATTTCTCTGCATCATGTCCCAACTAAAGACCAGCTGGCTGATGTGCTCACAAAAGCACTTGATACAGCCACTTTTGAAAGATTGGTCTCTAGGATTGGGATGCTGAACATGGAATAACAAGCAACATCTTGTTTTTCTATGAATAAAAGCAACAAAATGTTTTCAGAAAATCAAAATTCCATCCTTAAAAATAGTTAAAAATGAAAATTTTCATTAAAATCCTTAAAAGTCTGCCATTAACCACTGATTGTTCAAAAGTCTGCTTCTTTCAAAAATCTGTCCACTGCTGAAAGTCAACCCCTGCTCTCTCATTACTTTGATAAACTCTGTTGTTCAAAAGCAGTGTCTTATCCACTGATATGCTATCCACTGATAGTGAAAATCATCCACTGCTTTCATACCACTGCCTTCATCTGTCCTTATCACACAAGTACTGTCCTTCACTTTCAACAGGGGTTGTTACGTGGGCAGTACATATTGGTCAGACTTTTTGTAACGGCTGCCACCTCAGCATTCACTTTCTTCCCTATAAAATCCCCCACTCACCACCAAAACAGGGTTTTACTGTCGAATTGAATTCTTAAAAATTCTCTTCTCAAAACAGTTTTTCATCTCATCTTCCACAAATTTCTTCGATCAATCATTCTCAAAATTACTAAATCAAAGAAATCTGCAAAACCCTCATCCAAATCTTCATCGAAAATAGCCTCTCAAAAGGCAATCTCCACTGAAATTCCACACAAACCATCTCATAATCTTCTTGGTCTTCTTACAAAACCCAGTTCCACAAAGGAGTTCGATTCCATCATTGATATCATCACCGCCTCAAAGTACAAAACTTTGTTGACAGCGGATGCACCAATTTACTTGGCAACCCAAAGGGAGTTTTGGAAGAATGCAATCCTTGAAACACAAGGAGAAGCTGTAATAGCCATTAACTCTACTTTAAAGGGAAAAGAAGTCAAGATTACACCACAAACAATTTCAGAGGTCTTTCAACTCGACGATCAAGAAGGTAAAATTACTTTCCCTAAAAACGAGTTAAAAAATGATTTTCTGGAAAGGGGGTACAATGCAGAGGTCAAAAAGGACACCTTAGAAAAAGGTTACTTTCCTCCTGCACCAAGATTTTTATTTCACACCCTCTTAAAATGTGTTTCAAACAAAACCACTTCTTTTAATGAGATACCATTAAAAATTCAAAAACTGGGATTTGCAATTCTTCAAGATGAAAATTTTAACTATTCCCAGGAAATTTTTAATGATTTGGTTAAAAATGTTGAAACAAAGGCATTCCTACTTTTTCCAAGATTTTTAAGTTACTATTTTGAAATGAAACTTGGAAAGAAGGATGCTGCTGCAATAAAACAAGGTGATTTCATTCAAACAAATTGCTTAACTGCTGAAACTTTTACAAGGATGTCTACACCTTGCAAAACACAAGAAGAGGTGCCTGAGCAGATTTTAGCAGTTACAACTGCTCCTCAGGTATCTGCTGCTGAGCCCACTGCTCAAGGTGATCAAAGCAGCAGCACAACTGCTTTGAAACCCACACCTATTATCTCCAAAAAGCCAAAAAGAAAAACTCAAAACCCCACAAAACCCATCAAAAAGGCAACTCTGGAGGATGAGATACCAGAGCTCCTGCCTGTGACAACACAAATGTCACAAGAAACCACTGCTGCTACTTCCTCACAGCAGTTGGTACAAATATCTCAACCCATAACCACAACTCCTCCTGCTTCTTCACAAAAAGAACAGGTTGTACAAATAGGGTCTCCACATCATGATGCTCTGGAAACACTCGTTTCTATCATCCACAGCTCAATACCCGGGGCAACTCCACTTTCTACACCATCCTTCACATCCACAATTCCCTCACCAATAAAACCACTGTTGGATGCAATTGATTTGAACCAGGCATTAACCAGTCCTTCTCAATCACCTACTAATGAGAATATACCTCAACAACTGACTGGGTCTGATGTATCAATCTTTGCTAACCCACCAACACAACCTGAGAAGGTTACACCCCTTGAGTTACAAGTAACTCTTGGTGGTAATCCAAGTGAAGCAGCCACTACAAGTGTTACACCCACTGGGTTACATTTGGACAGTGGTTACATTAATAAGACTTCCTTGGAGGCAATTCCTTTTATAGCACCTCTGCCAACCACCAGTGGATTTATTTATCCTACTGGCAACATCAAAAGGTTGTCAAGTGTTGAAGGAAGAAGACCCCAGTACCAAGAAAAAGGGGCATCAGTGGTTAATGTTTGGAGTATACTCCCTATATCTACCACTGATAAAACCACTGCTAGTGGGAAATCAGATGATCCCATTAACTTGGGTGATGGTTTAAAGTACCAGAAATTGACGGATCGCATTGAAAAACTTGATAACTCTGTTGCAGAACTCAAAGATATGCTACAACAGGTGTTACAAGTTCAGAAGGTACAATCAGCTGCTGTTCCACCTCAAGCACCTGCTCCACAAAGGGCACCTGCTACAAATGAGCTCTGGAAGTTATTTCAATCTTTTCTCCAACAACAAGCACAATTAGCAGATCAGCAACATGAAAAACATGTACAACAACTGAGAAATGCAATGGAGTCAAGGTTCAAGAACACTAAGGCTGACTTAAAGGCTCTCAAAACTCAGATCTTGCACACCACTGGCACTGCTCCTCCACAAGTACGCTACATTTATCAACTCCCAGAAGATAATGCCAAAAAGGGGGAGAAAATGAAGGAGTGGAAACAGAAGGGTATAGAGAATGGTCTTTATCTTGAACCAGAAAATTCAAACATGACCAAAAAGATCCCTTTGCCAGATGGTAGTAAGAAAATTGATGTGACAATAAATGCACTAGCAGAAGCAGTTGCAAGTGTAAAAAGGGATAGAGAGGCCAAAAGGAAAGCCAGGGTGGAGAGAATGGATCATCCAGATCAGGGTACTTCTGGGTCAAAGGATCATGAAAATCCTATTGAGGAAAAGAAGAAGCCTACTAGAAAAGTGAGGCAACCCAAATCCATTCCAACCAGACGTTCAAAGTCTGCTCAAAAACCACCATTCAAAACAGCTGATGCAACAGGAGTTACAAAAACTACTGCTTGCCAAACAGTTGTTCCATCAACACACACCACTTCAACACACACAACATCCACTGCTTTACCATCATTACCACCAAAAACAACACCTGCTGACATACAGCAGAAGACAGCAGATGTTATAACATCTGTTGTAATGACAACAGTGGTTGAAACACCAGTTGTTTCAACAGCTGTTAGTCAATCACAATCCAAACCATCATCAGTCCCTCCTACAAAAAAGGAGAAGGCTAATTTTAAAAGATGATGACACATCTCCATCACCAACATCTTCTAAATCCCTGTCAACTGTCACTATTCCAAAACCCATACCTCTCTCTTCAGCTCAAATTATAAAATCACTACCTCCTGCTGGTGTCTCATTTCCTCTGGAACTCATTGCAGTCAGAGAAGAAATCAAATCCTTTTATTATGAAGATGACCCAGCCAAAAGGAGTTTGCCATCAATTGCAAATTATCCCAGGCCTAACAATATTGAAGAATATTTGAGACTCAAAGCCAAACAAGCAGAGGATATTGCAATCAAAAACAGAAAAGGGAAATCTGATAGAGAATTTCAACAAAACTACCAGTTTTTACTCTCACAGGTCAATGCTATGGAGCGTTTTGCTAAAAATGTATGTCAGAAAATTTCAGAAAGGGCAGATGAGTCCTTAAGAAAAGACTACATTGAAAACATCATGACCTACAAGAAATACAAGGGGGAGAAACACATGTACAAGACCTGGATCATTCCTGAGCTTGAAAAAGAAGCAGCCAGGATTCAAGACATGATCAAAAATAAGGTCAAGCAGACTCCTCCTGAAAGATTCAAACAATTTGAAGCTGAAAAGATGCTAGAGTTGAGGAGAATGAAAGAGGACCTGATTGCAGCTGATTATGGGTCAAAGAACTCTGTGACAAAGTGGGGAGAAGATAGAGTCAGGGCCACCTACAAAAGGTTGGAGGAACTAAGAAAGAAAGACCCAAATGTTCCACAAAAGCCTGACTACTCCAAAGCAGCGGTTTCAAAAAGACCACCAAAGCTGCAAGTTAAAAGAACCACTGCTCCAGCTGGTGCTTCCATCTACAAAAGAAGGAGCAAAAACCAGTTTAGCATGGAAACAATTCAAGATCTTTTAGCCGGAGATGCCATTGTAAAAGCTGGCACGGAAGTAATGATAAAAGAAGATCTTGAATTGGAACAATCTGCATGTGCTGCTCAGCCAGCTATGAACAGGCCAGCCTCACCAAATACTTCTGCAAATAAACATCTCCCAAGAAACCCACCAGGCTCAAAAATACAAAAGTGGGAAACTGACAAACAGACCTGCGTATTGACTCTGCTCAGGTCTGGTGGAGTAGTGGAGAAAATATCAAGGGAACAAGCTCTTGGCCTAAGTCTTGAAGATTTGCAGGATCTCCTTGATCTTCCACTTAGCAGGGATGATGAAGATACAGATGCCCTAGACTTTGAATTATAATTTAAAGGTCAGATAAGGGAGCTGTTGATGAGGCAATAAAGAATTCCACAAATAATGAAGAGTTTTGGCATTATCTGTTCCAGGGGGAGATTGTTGGGATTGAACCCTATCAGAGGAATAAATAATTAAAGCCAAAACTGGATCAGAGCAGTGGATCAAGAATAAGCAGACGATTACAGATTAGTTCATGCAAATCTCTCCCCTTGAAAGTGGTTTCATATCTGCTGACCTCCTATCTGCTGATCTTACTAAGTGCTGACCTACAACTGCTGCTTTGCATCTACTGACCAATGTCAAAGACTGATGGAAGACCAAAGCTCTGCTGACTCAATCTACTGCCTTGAGTCAAGTACTGCTGATCCGGACAAGCACTGCTGGGTTCACAGCAGTGGAAGGATGCAGCAGCTGTTTAAGTGTCTTTTATGTAATGAATTGTAATAGCAGTAGTTAGTACATCAGTGTTTGTATAGATCAGAGGTTAGAGTTTGTTAGGAGGTTAGATGTCACTTTCATGGTGACGTCAGCTAAGATGCTCAGTGGTTTGCAAGTGCCTATAAATAGTTCAGTACTTTGTACTGTTCTATTAGCTCTTTCACCACATCGTCTTCTTTGCACGAACAAACTACTGAGCTCTGGCTGAGGGGGAGTTTGCATTCATTCATCAATCATTGTAATCGGTGTTGAAACAAATTCAATCTTTCGATTCATTGTGTAAAGATGTTTGATAAAAGTATTACTCTCGTTTGATTGTATGCAAAGTTTGTTTTCATCTTAATTCCGCTGCACAACTCTTTCATTTCCATCTTAATTTCAAACGAAAATACAATCAAAAAGAAACTCAGATCCAACAATTGGTATCAGAGCTTGGACAGTCAAATTTGATTTAACAATCATTTTGACGTAAATAGTTTAGCTCATAACAGTTGATACTGATCGTTTGTTCGTCCGTTGAAAAACAGAGCAAGGATTAATCACCATTAAAGTTGATTTCTCAGTGTCTGTAAAACAACAAGAATGACGTCACAATCTCAAGATGATAAAAACAACATCGGCTCACTTTTTAAACCACCTATGCTAAAGAGAAATGAGTACAACATCTGGCAGAGGAGGATGGGTCACATCCTCGCTCAACAAAGCACAGGTTGTTGGAGGTCTGTCATTTATGGTCCCCATGTTCCTTCAGTGCCAAGCGCTGAAGATGCTAAAAAGTTCGTTCCAAAACCAATTGAAAATTATACCGAAACCGACTTTCAAAAGATCGAACTAGATGCTAAAGCTTTTAGCATCATAGCATCAGCGCTGCCCAATGAGATATATGCTGGACTGTTACACTGTAACAGTGCCAAAGAGTTATGGGACGCACTTAAGGAACAGTTTGGTGGAACTGAAGAAGTCATAGAAAACAATAGGGAAATCCTGAACCAACAGTATGAAACATTTTGCTACGTTAAAGGTGAATCACTAACGCAACAATTTGAGCGTTTTAGTTGTCTCATCAGTGAACTGAGGCTTGTTAACACCACTTTTACACACTCAACTCAAAATAGCAGGTTCCTCAGGTCACTGCCAGAAAAATGGGACACCATAGCTTTTGTCACCCGAAATTCATCTGAATTCAAGGATCTGACCTTGACCCAACTCCATGGTCGACTCCTGACCTTCGAAAGGGAGTTGAACCAGAAAAGGAGGTTACAAGAGTCAGGAAAAGTTACCGATGATTACACTTTCGGTAATACTGCTCTTCTGGGTCAAGAAGAATCTGGGAGCAGTGGTAAGGATCAGGGTTATGATCACTTCATTGACATAACTGCTGGTGCAAATTTTAACAACCCTGATCCTCACTCTGCAAGTTATGCATTCACTGCTAACGAAAACCAGATGTCAGACAATTTAAGTTTTGAACTAAATGATTTGCAACATTTTGATCCCACTGATTTAGAGGAAATGGACATCCTGCATCAACTGGCTTTGCTAAGTGTTAGAACTAGCAAGTTCTACAAAAGAACAGGGCGAAAATTCCCAGGTTTGCATGGGAATCTAAGGGTTGGGTTGGCGTTGACCATGCCCTGTGCTGAGATGGGCAGAAACGTATCTGTACTATCAAGATTTTGCAAGATTCTATGTATCTTAGCGTTGACCATGCCCCGTGCTGAGATGGGCACGCCCCCGTGGTGGGCGTAGAAGCTTCTATAGCTTTGTCTTTTTTGCAGGAACTCAACCATGCCCCCGTGTCCAGCGTGCACGGACCCGTGGTCAATCTTCTGTTTCTTTGTTTTTTCTTTGGGAATGTTGCCTAGGGGTCGGGCATGTCACGTTTATTCCTATTCTTTGTATTTATGTTGGTTTTGGCTGTATATTTGTTCCTTTTGTTCGTTTAAGCTCATTTGGTCCTGTAAATTCAAAAGGAAGACAAAAACACACTTTTCCAACATTAGTACTAAAAAATGGTTAGTTTTATGCCTCATTTGATGAAATTTATGTGTTACATTTTGCACACATCATTCCCAAGGTTCTTAAGCTATTATTTAAAACAGAAAATTACTGAAATAGCTTTTGAAAAGGGAACGCCTTTCAACATAAACAATCTTACTTCTGAACCATTTACTCGCCTCATGGCAAAAGAGTCAAAAGTTTCTAAAATACAAGCAAAGAGGTCTGAGCAAATTTTAGATGGGTCCACATCTACTCCTCAAACCTCTGTTGCTGAGTCCACTGCTCTTGGTGAACACAACGGCACAACCATTGATGTGCAACCCCCCACCAACAAAACCCAAAAAGACCAAGAAAAAATCCACCAAACCCACAAATAAGGGTCTTCTGGAAGATGAGATCCCAGAAGTTAACCCTGTGACAACACAAATGTCACAAGAAACCACCGTTGCTACTCACAACAGCTAGAAAGATCTCCACCCAAAGCCACAACTCCTCATGATTCCTCACAAAAGGAACATGGTGTAAGCACAGGGACCCCACAATATGAAGTATTACCCTCACTTGAGAGTATGCTTAACAGCCCTACTCCCGGGGCATATTCGCTTTTAACACCACCCCCACATCTCCTATTCTACCTACCATACTACTTCTGTTTGATGTCATTGATATTCAGATACAAAACAACCCCTCTTACCCACACATTACTGAGAGTACAACTTCTACATTAGCTGTGTCTGAACCAATTCAATTAGCTAACCCACAAATAGCTGAGGTGGCTACACCACTAGAATTTCATGAAATTCTTATTGGTAGTTCAAGTGGAGCAGCTACTACAAATGTTGGATCCACTGATCTACATCTGGACAATAGTTTCATAAGTAAGACTCCCTTGAAGGTAACCACTATTGTGGCTACCAAGGTAACCACCGGTGTGTTCAAGTTAACCACTGGTGTGCCTTCTAAGGTATCCACTGATACAGAGGGAAGTACCCAGTACAAAGAACAAAGGGCATCTGTTGTTGAAACCATAGAGACTCCTCCTATTCCAAAAAAAAAAAAAAATAGATACAACCATCACTGGTGGGAAATCAGATGATCCCATTAAATTGGGTGATGGTTTAAAATATCAGGATTTGACGGAGAGAATTTCCACAATTGAAACCACTATTAATGCAATTAATACTTCAATACAAACACTGGTGGAAGCTTCCAAAAGTCAACCTATTCCTCAATAGCTATCCCAAGAACTCTGGAATTCTATTCAACCCATTCTTGCTGCACAAAGAAAACGGGCTGCTAGTCAACATAACACACAAAGGGAACTTATAAGGGTTATGGTTGAAGCAAGATATAAGGATACTCAGGCTGACATCAAGGGTATCAAAGAAGCCCTGACAAATATGACTGTCACTACCCGTTTTGGTAAAAAATCACACTAGGATAATGCAGCCAAATCTGATTTTGTGAGGTGTGAAGCTTAGTTAAATGATCAAGTGCATGAACAATGAATGAATGAAATGAGTGATGGACACAAGGATTTATATGAGGAAAAAGCCCTTGATCAATGGATGATCTCCGGCATAAAAAACCTCGGGTGTTGGAAACTACCGATCACCAACTATATTAAACAAACAGTGTTTACAAATCGGGATGATAACAAGCTTGGTACAAGGATCACTATAGTGCAAAAGTGTGTAATCGCCGAGAATTCTTGAGGGTTTGAGTGTAGTTCGGTTGGGTGGCTAATAATAATAATAATGAAGCTTGCTATCCCCTTTTAAAAATGGAAATAATCTATCTAACAAACTATCTGAATAAGGTGCAAGTCCCCCACGATAACCATAACGGTCGAAGAGCTCATGCACGTGCAAAAATGTCAAGCATATTCCCATGGAATCTCGGTTAGACCAAGTCCTATTCGAATACACCTGCAAAACAAGTTAAAAAATGATGGAAACAATTGTTAGTATTAGGATCATAATGAGGATCCTGGATCCTTAATCCTGCAATGTCTTCTGAGGATCCTTAATTCAAGCTGAACTGAGGATCCGTGATCCAGGCCACACTTTAGGATCCGTGATCCATATGCTATGAAATTATATCCCTAAAAATTACCCCCAAACATGACTAGTTGATATCCAATTAGATAGTCATGTTTGAACGATTTTCGGACTAGCCGCTAGTAAGAGATATAGCCGTTACAGGCTAATGTCATCAACAGTCACTACCTGCAACAACAATCATTATATACAAGATTAGAGATAAGGACCAAATTGCATTTAAATTCGAGACTTCTCTCCTTTAAATCCTCATCCGAAGATCCAAGCAGGTATTCTCTTCTCCCTTTTCCTTGATCTTCTCTTCTCTGATCCTCTGTTCTTTAAAATCGATGGCGAAGATGACCCTTCGATCCTCACCTGCCAAAAATCCTGATCACAATAGCCCATTGAAGAATCAGGGTTTAACCAAAAACCCTTCAATGGAGCTATGCCGATTCACAGACCCTGACATCGATCAGTTACGCCCCTGTTTCCGTGATGGCACAATATTCAGGCCCTTTGACTCCTCTACCAAGAGTGACTATGTCTCAGACACATGGACCACTTTTCCTGCAACCCCTTTCTTGATCGGATTCACCTACCCTTTCCCTGTTCTCACATAGGGATTCTTCACACTTACTGGCTTATGCTACATACAAGCCATGCCAATGGTGTGGAGGATCCTATATACACTTGAGCACATAGTTGAGTAAGAGGGTATCGACATAGGGATGTCTGTTAAGCCAGTTGTACAATCTTGTGAGTCATGGTTCATATCGATACCTTTTTAAGTCCAAACCTGACCAGCCTCACCCGATCTTGAAAGCCACCAAAAACGATACTAACTGGAGGAATCAATTCTTCTTTGTGAGGAGGGATTCTGTTCCAGATGGGAGACAACTTCCTAAAGAGTGGAACACCGATGGTAGGATATAGGATCCTTAGATTAGGATATGTGGTGAGGATTTTTCTTTTCTTTTGAGGATAACTGATCCTTTACTTTTGTCTTTGCAGCTATAACTCTGTCACATATTCAAGAATCACCTGCCACTCAAGAGAGAATTGAAGCCTTCTGGAAGCTTGACCCTGCAATCAGAACCTACCCACCAAAATCAAAGGATCCAGTAGAGGTTTCATTAACTTCCTACACCATGTCAAGTAACTATTCACATATGTAAGTATATAAATGTTTGATAAAAATATGAATACTTATCTATTTGTTATGCTTGTAGGCGCCATAAAATCCTTAAAGTCTGCTTCCAGGTTCAGCGTAAGTGATCTTCATGAGTATGCCTCCTCAAAGTCTCTCAAAAAGGAGCTGGCTGCAAGCCCAAGCATCCCGAATCCTAAGGGCATGAGCACAAGGGGTAAGGGTGCCAAAAAGAGAAAGACTGCTGAGCCCATTGAAGGCCTCTATGTCATCGAACATCAGCTCCAGGAATACATTTCCGAGGTAAGGATCCTAAATCCTTAAACCTAAACTTTCTTTATTGAGGATAAAGGATCCTGACTGTTTTCTCCCTATGTGCAGAAATTTGTTGAGGTTCAAATCCTCCTTGATCAACATCTGGCAGAAGCTGAGCAGAAGAACATGGACTTCCAGCAGATGTTCCTTGCCAAAGATAAAAAGATCTCTTCCCTTGAAAAAAAGGTGAACCTGCTGCAGAAGGAACTGGTTTTGGCTCAGATCACAGCCCAACAAGAGAAGGAAAAAGTCATGGATGGGGCTAAGCTTTTTGCTACTATCTCCATGTTGAAGATCAAGCTACAAATGGCTAAGGAGTCTGAGGATCCTTCCTTCGACAGGTCTGAATGGGACCAGGAGGCATGGAAGCAGAGGGTGGCTGAGCTGGATGACAAGGATGAATCTGAGGGAGCAGCATCTGGTGAAGCCGGAGGCAGTGGGCTGAAGGATCCTGAGGTGGCAGGAGGCGGTGATGGCAAAGGTGACGGAGATAAGGTGGTGGAGGCAGCGAAGGTGTAAGCCGCATCAATGGGAGATGATGGATATTTCTAGACGCAGCCGGAGCCCATTTTTTATGGTTTTAGTTTTTGGTTGCTATGTTTCAAACAATGATGGTCTGTATGGTGAACAATAGTATTTAGGTTTAAGGATCATGGATCCTTAGGATGATAGGGGGTAGCAAAGGTGGATGAGTCCTTCTGTTTGTGGAGGATGAAGCCTTTGATGCCCCTCATCTTTTAATTTCCTGCATGACTTAAAACTTTTTAGTATGGACACCCTTTGCCTACCCAAGAGGACGGGCCACGTTTTGCCGGTAGATGTTTGGGTAGGCAATTTTGACAACCTTTAAAAGGGTTAACTATGATAAATAAATAAAACTTTAACCTTTTGACTATCTTTGTGTTGTTTATCTTGTATGCATTTGTCTTTCAATTGTTATTGTACAATGTTTTGAACTTACAAGTTATTAGTGAAAGTATAAAATCAGCTTTATGTGAAAAGTTTAGGATATGATCAAGGATCAAATATCCTATAATCGAAAAGTTTAAAAAGTGAGACAATTTTAGGATCATACATCCTGTTGTCAAAGAATAAGGGTAACATTGATAAACCAAGAATAAAGTTAGAGTAACTAGGGATCATACCAGAGAATCCAAGATAGGATCCTATATCCTTAACACTTACAACTGAAACAATCAAAGAATAAAACTTTGTAGAAGGTCAGGATCCTAGATCCTTAACTGTTCAACTCCGGAAACTTGAAATGTGAGATAACTTGGGGCTAAGCCAACTGTAAAAGAAGATGTTAGTGTCTGGGGACAAGCCCAACAATCTGGGGACAAACCCAAATAACTGGGGACAAGCCCAAAAACTGGGGACAAGCCCAAAAAACTGGGGACAAGCCCAAAGACTGGGGACAAGCCCAAATGATCTTGTGTAAACTGGAGTATGGCCCATACTGGCGACTATCCAAACTTAGTGACATGAAGATGCCAAAACCTTAGCTAATGTGAAAACATTAGAAACCTTAGGAACGGATGTATGGTACGTCTACCATTATCCTTAGGATCCTAAATACAGCCAGTACAATGAAATTGTCAGCCCCTAAAGTGGGTACTGGTCCCATTGTCTTTAACTGCACTAGGATAATCGTGCGCAACTGGCGAAGGTGTAAGAACCTGATTCGTAGAAGGTAATAGATACCTTAAACTGGGGACGAGCCCAAAAACTGGGGACAAGCCCAAAAAACTAGGGATAAACCCAAAGACTTAGGAAACTTCAATGGATACTTGATTCTTTGCCAAGGATGCACCCACTTCTACAAAACTTAGAATTTAGTGAAAAAGGATAAAGGATCCTGGATCCTTCTCCTTATAATCAAATAAATTAAGGGATTAGATAAATTAGAACCAAATCATTACCAGAATGCGGATCATATATCCTCTAAGGATCCTTAATGTGTGCCAGATATGAAGATGGCCAAGGATCCTGGATCCTTCTTACATGAAGTATCTCTTTAAATGGACAGCATTCCAGGCTCTTGGTAGCAAATCACCTTCTATTGTTAATAAACGATATGCCCCCTTCCTTCCTCAGCTTCAATAAGATAGGGGCCTTCCCACTTTGGTGCTAATTTGTCGTCAGCAAGATTTGTGGTGTTTTGGAACGCTTTCCTCAACACCATGTCACCAACTTGAAACTTTGTGATCCTGACATTTTTGTTATAAGCTCCAGCCATCCTTTGTTGATAGCTAGCTAATCTCATCCTTGCCAAATCCCTGAGTTCTTCTATGGTATCTGTTAGGCCATAAAGTGTGAGACTAACACATCAAATTAATACAACGAGCTATGGTTATGAACTAGGTCTTACCGGGTTAGTTTATGTTAGGTTGTGGACCTTTATAGGTCATTTGGGCCAAGCTTTAGGCCATGTGGGCCAAGCAGGCCCAAGGGAAGCCCATGTAGGGAAGTGGGCTTGTCCATGTATATAAACAAGTTTTCAACTTGTTTTTAGGTTGGAACTTCATAGTTACAAAATTCCTCTAGAGTTAGAGAGAGAGGCGATTGGTTGTGAGCTTGTACCAGACGATTTTGCTTTTCAAGTAATAGAATCGTGTGCAAGTTTAAAGGTTATTTCGGTGTTCTTGTTCCTTTCGTTTTGATTTCTTGAATCACCCATTGATTGGATTCCGCACAATCAATTGGGTTGTTTGATATCATTGAAAGATCCGGTTTACGGGACTTACAAGTGGTATCAGAGCCATTAGAACCTATTTCTAGGCTCGGTGTGATATCAAAGATTCAAGATTTTCGATATTTTTGATTCGGTGTTCTTCGCGTTCTTGGTACTGTTCATCGAATCTTTATCAAAATCATTATATTTTGGTGTGTCAATCTGTTTTGAAAGTGTTATAGATATTGAACGATTTTTGAATTTTAAAAGGAAATATTCGTTCTGTTTTAAAAGGATTTCAATTTCCAAAAATATTGGAAATTTTGTTCAGTTACGACAATTTCCAAAAGGTCTTCGAAATACACAAAAGTTTGCAATCAGAAGTGAGGTCTCGAGTCAACTTCATTCACTAGTCTCGACTCATCTTCTCATCTTCAGCAGGTCTCGAGTCCTTAGTTACAACTAGTCTCGACTCATCATCTTTCATAGTCTCGACTCATCATCATCACAGTCTCGAGTCAATCTGGTTTCCATATTGAGGTCTCGAGTCATCTATTTTGAGGTCTCGACTCGCAACCGCTTTCAAGGTCTCGACTCACAAGAGGACTCGACTCTTCACGGTTTCAAGGTCTCGACTCATCACTGGTCTCGACTCCGATCTTTAAGGAAACAGCTCTTGACTCCATTCATCTTCACAGGTCTCGAGTCATTCATTTTTGAAGTCTCGAGTCACTCTCTGAGTCGCAACAAGTTCACGGTTCCGAGTCGCAACCACGGTTCCGAGTCGCAACTGAGATCTCGAGTCATCAATATCCACTGTCAATCATATACCGACCACCGGCAATCCGCTTCATCTTCTCCGACGATCTCCGACCACCACCTTCACCATTATCTTTGTTCATCATCGTTCTCTCCTCTGTCCGGTCATAGTTGTACCACCTCTGTCCGGTCATAGTCATCGTGCAACTCCGTCTCCGGTCATAGTTGTACCACCTCTGTCCATCATAATCGTCGGGTAGTAGTTGTTGTGACGGCGGCTTATCTTTTAAAAATAGGGTTTTGGGTGTTTTGTTCATACGAGGAAGACATACGGTCATTTCTTTGTTTTAATATTTTTTAGGTTTTATTAATAATATTAATAATAATAATAATAACTATTAGTATAGTTTTCTAATTAAATAAAAAAAGGGTTTAATTTATATATAAATAAAAAAAATTAACAAAAGGGAAGGTTTGTTTGTTTGGTCTGTGACAAGTTTTGACAGATTTTTGAGGTACATGTCAGAAAACGGGTTCATTCGACTGAAAGGTATTTGAGTTAGCGAGTGCACGGGTTCTCGTTTGATTTGTGTTTTGAGGAGAAGAACAAAAGTATCAACCACCCACTGAAATTATGGCATTCGTGTTTCACAAACCAGTGGCTTAAGAAATTACTAGAGAAGAGATACTTTCTGTCTTTTGCACTCCTGAGTGTCGAGAAAGGGTTGAGGCATATAGAATACACAATGCTGAGCTAATACAAGATTATCAAGACATAAAAAATAAAAACTTTACTTTATCGAAAAACGAAAAACTTTTCAAAGAAAAGATCGAAGCTCAGCGAAAAGACATCATCAAACTCAAGGATGATGTAAGTGTAAAATCATCTCAACTCTTATACGTTCAGGAAAAACTGTGCGCAGTGACTAAGGAACTGGAAGATATCAGAGACACATATCAAATTAATGAGCTTAATATTAAGAAATTTGATTCTTCCAGCAAACTAGTAAAAAATTTGTGTGATCAACAACTTGCGTACAAAGAAAAGAAAGGGCGTGGTTTGGGTTATTGTAAGTCCCGTAAACCGGATCTTTCAATGATATCAAACAATCACCAAGTTTGTGCGGAATCCAAACTTGGTGAGATTCAAGATAAACCGAAAAATATGAAAATACAAACCGAATACGAAGAACACAATACCGAATCACTTTGAAACTTGCACACGATTCTATTACTATCAACTAGCAAAACCGTCTGGTACAAGTTCCTACACCACCAAAATCGCCTCTCTCACTAGAGAAAATGTAACAATGATGATCAAACCTAAAAACAAGTTAAAAACTTGTTTATATACTAACTCAAGTCCAATTCCCTACATGGGCTCCCCTTGGGCCTGCTTGGCCCACATGGCCTATAGCTTGGCCCAAGTGACATCTAAAGGTCCAAAACCTAATATAAACTAACCCGGTAAGGCCCAGCTCGTAACCATAGCTCGTTGTATTAATTTGATGCGTCAGTCTCACACTTTAGGGCCTAACAATCTCCCCCTAGACTGATGCCATCAAATTGTCTTCATACCATGAATTCAGCAACGTCTTCAACGAAGTCTATGGTTGTCTCTATGCTGCAGATGTTGTGGAAGTTCTTGACTTCTGAACTCTCAGCACTGGGTCTCTTTCTTCAGCTCTTGTGGTTAGCTTCATATCAGGATCTCGATCAGCTTTGCTTGAAATATCTTTGTCAAAAAGAATGTGAGAGGAGGATTCTCAGCAGCTCTTTTCTTCTTCAGTCTTTGTCTTTCAAGCAGATTCACGGTACTTCTTCAAATGCACTATCACTGTCAGACGGCAATTCGTATCCGATTCTTCTGACTCAGGTACATCTTGTTGTTGTGCTGCTTCAGGCTTCTTCAGCAACTAACAGCATCTCAGTCTTCATCAACCCCTGTTCTTGATTGAAATCAAGTTCTGCACATACTCACAAACTCATAAGCAAACATTTCTTATGCAACAGGGAGAGTACCACATGAACACTAGGTACATGAAATTTCACAATTTAAATTCTTTTAACTTTTGATGATCAGTCAAATCTTCAAGAACGGTTATAATTTTTTTAATTTTAAGAAAAACAAATAAGCACTCTATTTTTGTTTTTTTTTTTTTTTATAGAAAAACAAGACACTATTTTTTTATTTTTTTTATTTTTAATTTTTAAGAACCAAAAACAAATAAAAACTCAAAATATAAACAACTACCATAATATACAATTACAATTGCAATGAGATCAAAATTCGTTCTCAGGCAGACTAAGGAACACTTTTCAGTACGAGCCTAATCAAACTGGTCTATGCGATTGCCAATATGTTTGTCCACTTAAACTTTAACGCTCAACTTTCAATTTTTCAACATCGTGATATGCTTTAAGTAATATTATACTATTATACCCGTGTGTCCCATTCCAAGGCAACCCCCGCGATCAAGGTAAGCACAACGATTCATCGTAGCAGGTGAGTATACTGATGTCATCCTTTAAGATATCCTGACTGTGTCTAGGTCAAAATATAATCTGTTTTATCATGTTTTGATTTCTTTAACAATGAACACCCAAATAAATACTAATCAAATCCTGGAAATATAAACAGCACACTCTATCATGCAAGTATCTTCCCTACCACATATTTCACAAGTCCAATCCAGATTTCTGAAATCTTAACTGGGAATAGGTTGAGAAGAGAACAGAATAGATCTTAAGTAGAGATGGTATAATATACAGATCAAATGAGTTTTTCTCAATTTGATATAGGTTTCTTGGGTTTCTTTTGGGCACTTGAGGGCCTCTTTCGGGTGTATGAATGATCTACAGAGCGACAACGTACAGCTAGGTCAGCATGTATCTGGATGCAGCAGAAGCTGTCGTTGCCTAGCACCTCCAGGTCAGCATATATCTGGATGCAGCAGAGGAGGTACACGACTTTTTTTCAGAGAAGATTTCAGAATCAGATCAAAATTGTGTGTATCGGGACAACATACAGACATTCAAATAGAAATGAGCTAATTCCAAGTGACTTTCTTTCCTGGGGTCATGTACAATATTAGTTCTGAACAGAAGGACAGCCAAGATATCCCCGAATGATTCAACAATATAAAGACCCGAAACCTCAGATGTTGGCTATCTATCAACGCAAGATTTAAGACCATAAAATCATACGCCGTTGGTATGTTACCCACATGGTACATAGTTCGTTATGTTTATAACACTTAGTATCTTTTATCATGTTGAGCGTCAAGCCTATCGACATATCGCAGTAGATCCTAGTCTTTTCAGCTATGGCACCTTACATGTGTTAGTCAAAGCCTTTAACACGAACATTTATTTCACTTCCCATATCATCGTATTTTCTGAGTTTTCTCCCCCTAAACTCTATATCTATCTATATGTTCCTCTCCCCCCCTAAATTTGTGCATAAATCTTGTATTTTTGCGCAAATTTACCATTTACTAGAGAAAGGACACAGTATGTACAAAGTTATAAACTAAGAAAAAGAGAAAAATATTTTTGCTCAACCGTTCCGTCATTAGATTGAAGACTAATCAAATTCAAATCAAAGTACTGAATTTAAACGGTACCTGTTGCTGATCATTTCTTACTTCACTTATCTCCTCCAAAGGAAACATATCATCTGTAAAAAAAATTTGAACTTTTTGCAACAGTGAAATGTTACCCGTTTTTATCTCTGGAACAACCGCTATCAACATTCCAGAGATTGTCAACAGCTCCTCCTTGGTTGTTCCTGAAAGGTAAGGAGATTAGTAAGACATGGGTACCCAGGCCATCGTGGTCCTGGGATTTCCTGAAGCATCAAAATAAGACACTTCTTTTAAACATAGGTCCCCTTTCATTTCAAGGATTGGAGATGTTGCTGCTTTGGATTTGGGTTTCCAAATCTGTTTCGGTCTAGCAAATGCGTTTGTTGCCTTCGGTTGAGCAACTTTAGTTGTTTCAGGTTTGTTAGTTTTAGAAAAACATTTTTGTTCCTGAACAGCCTTGCGTTTGTTTTTAGCAGCATTCCAATCCCCATCAGAAGGTTTAACCTTGGGATTCACATTCTTCATTGCCTTAGGTGATGAAACCTTCATTGGCTTAGAATGGTAGTTATCCTTAGGTGTAACCCTCTGATTTTGAGCATAATACGGTTCATGGGGATGATTTGTGCAGTTCCGAGCAATGTGACCAGCAATGCCGCAATTGAAGCATGTTTGTCTCTTCATGTAGAAGGCATTCTGATCATCTTGTGTAGCTCTTGCAGGCCCTGAAGGATGAACTGGTCCTTTTTGTGCTTGTTTTCCTTGCACATTTCTTGCAAACGAGGATGAATTTGGATGTCTATACTTGTCGTTTGCTGGGGCCTTCTGTGGTGGAGATTTCTTTTGATTCTTCTTGTTTTGTTTAGACTGCAAGTCTTGTTCAGAAATCTCACCAGTCTTTCCGAAAGCTTTGTTAGCACAGTCAAATGCATATTTCTCACATTTGCCATTAATGACTGGCTTAACGAAAGCATTTTTCATGTCACGGGTCTTTTGAGAACTATTGCTGCCCGTTGAGGACTGTGGAGAGCCTGATCGTCTGTGATGTTTAGGCTTCTTATTTCCGCGTCCTTTACCTGCTCGCTTCGGCTCTTGTTGCTTGATCTGAACCTTTTCATCACTAACAGAAGGTTCAGACTGTTTAGCTTGCACACTTGGAGCCTTGTCCACGTCAATCTTCTTTTCATCCTTCATGTCATCAGCTTTGACAGAATCGGAGAGTTCTGGTTTGTTAGATGAAATACCAGAAACTTTAGCAGGAACTTCATCTGAAACATTTGACAAATTTTCAGCACAAGACGGTTCTGCACATGACGCCTTTGAGCTGAATCCACTAGAATCAACTGATTCCAATTTCTCAGAATCAGTTGCTTCAGATGATTCACATTTGGAATCAGATGGTTCAACTGGCTCATTCGTTTCATTTGTCGTTTCAGTCTTTGTTTCACAAGCATCAACGTTTTCGCCCAAACCGTCTGGCCTGAAATTAATCACAGAGCGAAAAACCGAGTTAAAATATCACATGACGAAATGGAGTCTTGATTAAGTTCATTTATTAAATTTTCATAAGAACCAGACTCTGATGCTTGTTCATCCCTAACTACATTTTCAACTGTTACTTCATCTGCAAAAGAAGACGAAGCATTAGTATCATTTGCACAATTTGCAACACACGTGATCGACTGTGTTGCTCGACTCTCAACATGTTCACTGTTGATTGATGACTTATCAGTTTTTGGGCCATAAGTCATCTTGTCCTCATTCATCAATTCCTCCTCAGTCATGGGTAAATATGTGTAGTTGTCATTATATGGAGGAGGAACTTGATTGAAACCCAAACCACGCCCTTTATTTTCCTTGTATGCGAGCTGTTGATCACACAAGTTTTTGACCAATTTGCTGGAAGAATCATACTTTTTAATGTTAAGTTCGTTAATCTGATATCTTTCTCTGATATCTTCCAGTTCTTTGATCAAAATGCATACCTTCTCCTGTGCCTCTAAGAAATGGGCTGTTTTTACACTTACATCATCCTTAAGTTTGATGATGTCTTTTCGCTGAGCTTCAATTTTATCTTTATAAAGCTTTTCATTCTTTGATAAAGTAAAATTTTTATTTTTTATGTCGTTGTAGTCTTGAATCAACTCAGCGTTGTGTAACCGATATGCCTCATTTCTTTCTCTACACTCAGGAGTGCAAAAGACAGAAAGTATATCTTCACGAGTGGGTGAGCAAATTGCTTCACGAGTGGGTAAGCAAACTGCATCAGATGTGTTGCCTTGAGTAGACTTCTTGTCAGCATTGTCATATGATTTGATGATTGAGATCAGCTCATCCGGCTTCATTTTGTAACAGTCAGTTGTCACTATTATCTGATTAACATTGGTAAACCAACTACAGTTCGCCTGATCTGGAATCTCTTTTATAGCATTTAGAAGCTTTCTGTTGCTCATGCGAGTAGACACCACCATCTCTGCCTTCTCCATTTCAGAGAGTAGTTCAGCAAACCGGCCAATCAATGCTTTTATGGATTCACCATTTGAATATTTGAATCCTTCAAGTTCCTGCTCAAGCATCTCTCTCTTAGAAGACATTTTAAGATGTGATCCCCCAAAAATGTGATCTTTTAACTATTTCCTCAACACAAGCCCAAAGCGAGAATCCGTGTACTCACTAACTCAAACCCTTTGCAGCCGAATGATCGAACCCGCTTTCTAAACCGCACCTCAAAACCTGTCAAAACTTATCACAACCAAACAAACTTTTTTTTTTTTGTTTTTTTTTATAATTTAAACAAACCTTTTTTTTTTAATTATTAATTTTAACAATATATATAAAAACCTATTATTAATTAATTAATTTTATTATTATTATTATTAATAAAACAATGATTTTGTAATGATGAACAAATGATTAATTAGAATACAATTTTTAATATTAAAAAGATAACTATATAATGATTAGCTAATGATTATTATATGATTATTATATAGATAATTAATATAATAGTATACTTAAACGTCTGTCCAATCATCCCTTTAACCACAAACCCTAATTTTACTTTTAAAACAAAAGTGCCGCCAAGATAATCTTTCTGTTATCTTCTTCTTCGTTTTTAATCAAACAGCAACGACGGAGGTGATGGTTATCGACGATTGCAGATTTTGAGTGATAAATATGTGACGAAGGTGATGGTTATCGACGAAGGAGATCTTGATATGAAGAGATTTGTTGCGAGTCGGAACCGAGGTTGCGACTCGAAACACAAAAACTCGAAATCTGTTGTAAGATAACTCGAGACCAAGTGATGTTAAACTCGAAACTGTGAAAGTTGACTTGAGTTTGTCGGAGATGATGAAGTGTGAACCGGAGAATAATGGAGTTGCAGGTTTCACGGTGATGGAGAAGATGACGGATAGCACCGATCTCGTTACGACTCGAACCGTTATGAGTCGAGACTGTGAAGCCGGTTGCGAGTCGGAACGACGTTTGCGAGAATGATGGTGATAACTCGAGATCTCTGATGCGACTCGGAACCGAGGTTGCGAGTCGGACGAGTGGTTGCGAGACCTTGAGAGATGGTTGCGACTCAGAAGTCAGAAGGTTGATGATGACTGTTGCGTGTACGTTTCACGTTATCGGAGGTCGTGGTGCGATGTTGAACATAGGAGATGATCGGAGAATTTAACCACTCGAAAACAATAACTCCAAAACAGTAGACTTGAAATCTTTGCAGAGGTGATGGAGGTTGCGAGTCGGAACGGCGGTTGTGATTACGAGTCGAAACGGTGGAGTCGAAATGAAGATTGCGACAGAAGATATGGTGACTCGAGAATAGAACGTGATGAACCGAGATCTTGGTTGCGACTCGAGATCTCGGTTGCGAATCGAAATCCGAAACGTGTGTATGTGGTTGCGACACAGATGCAAATGGTGATTGCGACTCCGGAGAGACAGTTGTTGAAGATGAACGATTGCGACTCAAGAGCTTGATTGTGGATTGGAAACCTTTTGGAAGTCGAGACCTTTGACGACGATTGCGACTCGAGGTGGAATTTTAATTCTGCAGATGTGAAATCCCACTCGAAACCGTGAAGAGATGGAAATTTTGAATTTCCAATTTTTTAAATATGGAAACAAATAATTTTAAGCAAACTTAATCAACCAGATTTTTCGAAAAAATTGGGATTGATTAAATCCTTTGTCAAACTTATCAAAAATTTCAAATCTTAACAACTTTAGAAAAATCAAAAACACCAAAATATAGAGATTTTTGATAAAATTTCAATGAATACTGCGAAGAACACGAAGAACACCAACTCAAAAATTTTGGAAAACTTGAATCTTTGGTATCAAACCGAGCCTAGAAATAGGTTCTAAAGGCTCCGATACCACTTGTAAGTCCCGTAAACCGGATCTTTCAATGATATCAAACAATCACCAAGTTTGTGCGGAATCCAAACTTGGTGAGATTCAAGATAAACCGAAAAATATGAAAATACGAACCGAATACGAAGAACACAATACCGAATCACTTTGAAACTTGCACACGATTCTATTACTATCAACTAGCAAAACCGTCTGGTACAAGTTCCTACACCACCAAAATCGCCTCTCTCACTAGAGAAAATGTAACAATGATGATCAAACCTAAAAACAAGTTAAAAACTTGTTTATATACTAACTCAAGTCCAATTCCCTACATGGGCTCCCCTTGGGCCTGCTTGGCCCACATGGCCTATAGCTTGGCCCAAGTGACCTCTAAAGGTCCAAAACCTAATATAAACTAACCCGGTAAGGCCCAGCTCGTAACCATAGCTCGTTGTATTAATTTGATGCGTCAGTCTCACACTTTAGGGCCTAACAGTTATAATCAGACTCAACCTCCATATAATGATAATTACACTTATCTGCAAATGACTGAGGAGGAGATGATGAATGAGAGCAACATGACTTATGGTTCCAAAACCAACAAGTCGTCTTCTCATGACAGACAAGTTGAGAAACAGAAGTCTACTCCATTAAATTTTGTTTCCAAAGGCTCAAGTGATCCTAACGTTTCATCTTCATGTGCAGATGATATTTCTGAAGTAAAGTGTGGAGATGTTCATGGGAGTGAACCAGTTTTTCATTCTAATATTTCTGAAAATTATTTTGAACAAACTGAATCTGATATTGCCTTTAGTAGGTCTTTGTTTGCGTCGTTTTGTGCTTATGTTTCGTCAAGTGAGCCTGATGTTTTGGGCAAAACTTATGATGTTTGTGTTGAAACTTTGAACCATAAGTCTGGTGATGAATTTTCTTCAATTAATGATTGTGAATGTGATGTTTCTAACCCCTTGGTTGATGACAGTGTTACAGGTGAGGTTCCTCAGGACACATTCAGTGATACCACTGAAACTCCTTCTCAAGAAAATCAAGAATGTCCTGATTCTTCTTCTGATTCGGTCTCAGTGGACGTCCCTAACGTTGAATCTAGTGGGACCCCATTGGAAACCGTGACTGAAAGCAGACCTCAAGTAGATTCACATGATACATGTGTTGATGAAATTTCAACTTGTTCCAAAATTGAAACTGAATTTGAACCAGATTTGGAAAAAGAAGATGTGGTCACTATAAATGAACAATCACTAGAAAATGTTTCTGAAAAGGAAGTTAAAACAAAAACTGAATCGTCTTCTAAAGGTCAAATGGTCCGTGATCTACCAATCAAAGACTTCATGCTGGTAGAAAAGTGTGTTGCTTGCACAAAAGGAAAGGCTCATCGAAAGCCTCAAAAGTCCAAGCCTACACCTTCGACAAAAGTCGTGCTTGAATTACTACACATTGATCTTTTTGGTCCTGTAAATGTGGTGAGCATTGACAAGAAGGTGTATTATCTTGTGATCGTAGATGACTACTCTCGTTACACATGGGTATACTTTCTTAGTCACAAGAACGAGGCTGCGAGTTTGATCAAACAATTTGTCACTCTAGTTGAAAATCAAGCTACTACAAGGGTGAAATCAATTCGATCAGACAATGGGACAGAATTCAAGAATATCACCTTAGATACATTCTGTGCAGAAAAGGGAATCGAACGACAGTACAGTGCACCACGAACTCCACAACAAAATGGAGTGGCTGAGAGACGAAATCGTACTCTTATAGAGGCGGCACGAACCATGCTGGCCGACTCGAAGCTTCCTAGTTTCTTCTGGGCCGAAGCAGTTAGCACGGCTTGTTACATCCAGAATCATGCTTTAGTAAACAAATGTCATATGAAAACTCCTTACGAGATTCTGGAAGGACGTAAACCCTCGGTCTCACACTTCCGTAACTTTGGTTGTCCGTGTGTCTTGTTGCTCATGGACACTAATGGGAAGTTTGAGGTCAAAGGGGACGAATGTTTCTTTATTGGATACGCTAAAGGATCCTCCTATAGAGTGTACAATAAAGTAACCAAGAAAATCGTTGAGTCGTGCAACATTGAATGGCTCGAAGAAAATACTACGGACGCTAGAGTTGGTCCAGATTGGATATATGATTATGCTGATTTGTTCAAATCCTTTAACATTTTGTCTAGTGTTTCCCCTGATGCAGGTGTGTCAACTCCAAAACAACCAGTTTCATTTGGTGATACAGAAGAAGAGAAACATGATGAAGGGAGCTCGCGAAATCATACATCGTTGGTACAGAAGAACTCAGAAAAGGCACATGGAATACAAGCAAAGCAATCTAAACCCATCATATTAGCTACTGCTGCTGGATCTCATAATCTCCGTACATTGAAACGACATACATGTTTCAACTGTGGAATTCCTGGACACATTGCTAGAAATTGTGTTCATCGTCCAAAAATGCAACAAAAAGCCAACACTCACTCTTGTGCCGGTGTTTGTGAGCCGGTTCACAACACACAAAAGGAGCCAAAACGAGCAGATTAAAGTCAGGGGTATACGAAGTTTGCTTATCAAGGACAATCACGATCTCATAAGGCTCGTGACAAGGTGATTGAAAGCTCCAATAAGGGAGAAAAGACGAAAAATGGTGCTCAGAGCAACAAGACATCTGCAAACAACAAATACAAGCACCCCAATTCGTCTTCGTTTAAGAGAAATGTGCAGGCGCATCCAACGCAAAAAGGACCGGTTTGTCCTTCAGGACCTGCTAGAGCGAATCAAGCTGCTCAAAACGTCTTTCCGATGAAAAGACAAACGTGCTACAACTGTGGCATTGCGGGTCATATTGCTAGAAACTGCACAAGGCGTCCCTACGTACCCTACTATATGCAAAATCAGAGGATTAAATCAAAGGATAACAATCATTCCAAGCCTATGAAGGTTTCATCACCTAAGGCAATGAAGAATGTGAATCCCAAGGTTAAACCTTCTGATGGGGATTGGAACGCTGCTAAAAACAAACGCAAGGCTGATCAAGAACTAAAACATTTTTCTAAAACTAACAAGCCTGAATCAGCTAAAGTTGCTCAACCGAAGGCAACAAACACGTTTGTTAAACCGAAACAGATTTCGAAACCCAAATCCAAAGCAGCAATGTCTCCAATCCTTGAAATTAAAGGGGACTTATGTTTAAAGGAAGTGTCTTATTTTGATGCTTCAGGAAATCCCAGGACCACGATGGCCTGGGTACCAATGTCTTACTAATCTCCTTACTTTTCAGGAATAACTACGGAGGAGCTGTTGACAATCTATGGAATGTTGATAGCGGTTGTTCCAGAAATAAAAACGGGTAACATTTCACTGTTGCAAAAAGTTCAATTTTTTTTACAGATGATATGTTTCCTTTGGAGGAGATAACAGAAGTAAGAAATGATCAGCAAAAGGTACCTTTTAAATTCAGTACTTTGATTTGAATATTGATTAGTCTTCAATCTGATGACAGAACGGTTAAAAAAAAATATTTTCTTTTCTCTTTTTTAGTTCATTATTTTGTATATATAGTGTCCTTTCTCTAGTAAATGGTAAATTTGTGCAAAAATACAAGATTTATGCACAAATTTAGGGGGGGGGGGGAGAGGAACATATAGATAGATATAGAGTTTAGGAGGAGAAAACTCAGAAAATACAAAAAGAGTTTGCTGTAAATATGTATTGTTTTAGGGGGAGAAAATGAGAAAAATACAAAAACATTTGAAAAATGAAAAAGCCAAAAAGAAAAATTGCATGATATGGGAAATGAAATAAATGTTCGTGTTAAAGGGTTTTGACTAACACGTGTAAGGTGCCATAGCTGAAAAGACTAGGATCTAATGCGATATGTCGATAGGCTTGACGCTCAACATGATAAAAGATACTAAGTGATATAAACATAACGAACTATGTACCATGTGGGTAACATACCAACGGCGTATGATTTTATGGTCTTAAATCTTACGTTGATAGATAGCCAACATCTGAGGTTTCGGGTCTTTATATTGTTGAATCATCCAGGGATATCTTGGCTGTTCTTCTATTCAGAACTAAAATTGTACATGAACCCAGGAAAGAAAGTCACTTGGAATTAGCTCATTTCTATTTGAATGTCTGTATGTTGTCCCGATACACACAATTTTGATCTGATTCTGAAATCTTCTCTGAAAAAAGTCGTGTACCTCCTCTGCTGCATCCAGATATATGCTGACCTGGAGGTGCTAGGCAACGACAGCTTCTGCTGCATCCAGATACATGCTGACCTAGCTGTACGTTGTCGCGCTATAAATCTAATACACCCGAAAGAGGCCCTCAAGTGCCCAAAAGAAACCCAAGAAACCTATATCAAACTGAGAAAAACTCATTTGATCTGTATATTATGCCATCTCTACTTAAGATCTATTCTGTTCTCTTCTCAATCTATTCCCAGTTAAGATTTCAGAAATCTGGATTGGACTTGTGAAATATGTGGTAGGGAAGATACTTGCATGATAGAGTGTGTTGTTTATATTTCCAGGATTTGATTAGTATTTATTTGGGTGTTCATTGTTAAGAAATCATAACATGATAAAACAGATTATATGCAGACCTAGATACAGTCAGGATATCTTAAAGGATGACATCAGTATACTCACCTGCTACGATGAATAGTTGTGCTTACCTTGATCGCGGGGGTATGCCTTGGAATGGGACACACGGGTATAATAGTATAATCTTACCTAAAGCATATCACGAAGTTGAAAAATTGAAAGTTGAGCGTTAAAGTTTAAGTGGACAAACATATTGGCAATCGCATAGACCAGTTTGATTAGGCTCGTATTGAAAAGTGTTCCTTAGTCTGCCTGAGAACGAATTTTGATCCCATTGCAATTGTAATTGTATATTATGGTAGTTGTTTATATTTTGAGTTTTTATTTGTTTTTTTTAGTTCTCAATATTAAAAAAAAATTAAAAAATTGGAAAAATTCAAAAATACAAAAATAGTGTCTTGCTTTTCTATAAAATCAAAAATCCAAAAATAGAGTGCTTATTTGTTTTTCTTAAAATTAAAAATGTAACCGTTCTTGAAGATTTGACTGATCATCAAAAGTTAAAAGAATTTAAATTGTGAAATTTCATGTACCTAGTGTTCATGTGGTACTCTCCCTGTTGCATAAGAAATGTTTGCTTATAAGTTTGTGAGTATGTGCAGAACTTGATTTCAATCAAGAACAGGGGTTGTTGAAGACTGAGATGCTGTTAGCTGTTGACGAAGCATGGAGCAGCACAACAACAAGATGTACCTGAGTCAGAAGAATCGGATACGCAATGCCGTCTGACAGTGAAAGTACATTTGAAGAAGTACTATGAACCTGTTTGAAAGACAAAGATTGAAGAAGAAAAGAGCTGCTGAGAATCCTCCTCTCACATTCTTTTTAACAAAGACTTTCAAGAAGATGCTGATCAAGATCCTGATATGAAGCTAACCACAAGAGCTGAAGAAAGAGACCCAGTGCTGAGAGTTCAGAAGTCAAGAACTTCCACAACATCTGCAGCATAGTGACAACCATAGACTACGTTGAAGACGTTGCTGATTTCATGTTATGAAGACAATTTGATGGCATCAGTCTAGGGGGAGATTGTTAGGCCCTAAAGTGTGAGACTGACGCATCAAATTAATACAACGAGCTATGGTTATGAACTAGGTCTTACCGGGTTAGTTTATGTTAGGTTGTGGACCTTTATAGGTCATTTGGGCCAAGCTTTAGGCCATGTGGGCCAAGCAGGCCCAAGGGAAGCCCATGTAGGGAAGTGAGCTTGTCCATGTATATAAACAAGTTTTCAACTTGTTTTTAGGTTGGAACTTCATAGTTACAAAATTCCTCTAGAGTTAGAGAGAGAGGCGATTGGTTGTGAGCTTGTACCAGACGATTTTGCTTTTCAAGTAATAGAATCGTGTGCAAGTTTAAAGGTTATTTCGGTGTTCTTGTTCCTTTCGTTTTGATTTCTTGAATCACCCATTGATTGGATTCCGCACAATCAATTGGGTTGTTTGATATCATTGAAAGATCCGGTTTACGGGACTTACAGTATCCAAGTCTTGAACCAAGTTTTCAGCATTTCCATCAGGATCACGGATGCTTGTTCTTGCAGTAGGGACTACCATCTCGTAGGGATCACGGATTCAACTACAAACACTATAGAAAATGGAGTTTGGCCAGTAGCATTCTTAGGAGTTGTTCTATCAGCCCATAACACATAAGGTAGCTCTTCTGCCCGTTTTCCCTTCTTAGATCCAAGCTTCTTCTTCAAGTTGTTGATGATGATCTTGTTAGATGATTCTGCTTGACCATTAGCTTGTGGGTGGACCGGTGTTGATGTTATCATCTTAATCCCCCAACTGTCACAAAATTTAGTAGTTCTACTCCTAATAAATTGGGATCCATCATCACAAACAATTTCAGAAGGAATACCAAATCTGGTAATAATGTTTCTTTTAATAAAGGATATCACTTCTTTTTCTCTGACTTAAGCAAATGCCTCAACTTCTATCCATTTGGAAAAGTAATCAGTCATGGCAAGCATAAACACTTTTCCTCCTGGTGCTTTAGGAAGTTTGCCTACTATATCCATTCCCCATCTCATGAATGGCCAAGAAGAGGATATAGGATGCAGGAGCTCCGCTGGTTGATGAATGATATTGCTATGTCTTTGACAAGCATCACACTTCTTTGCATAATCCACATCATCTTTCTTCATAGTAGGCCAATAGTATCCTGTCCTAAGGATCCTTGAGAATAGTGCTCTACCCCCCAGTGTGGTTTCCACAATCTCCTTCATGAAAATCCTTTAAAACTTCTTGAATTTCAGGATCCTCGATGCACCTTAGGTATGGACCTGCAAGAGATCGTTTATATAACATGCTATTTAATATTGTAAATTGAGATACCTTGACTTTAAAAGCTTTGGGGTTTTCTCCTGTAGGAATCTCTCCATATTGTATATATCTCATGATTGGAAGGATCCAGGATCCTGAATTTGACTGTGCATGATCACTAGGTATGATTGCAGAATCCTCTACTATCTCCATAGCTGTGTGATCCTCAATAGCAGGAGCCAAAATGTGGATGATGGGAATTTTGATATCCTCTGGAATCTTCAATGATGATCCAAGGTTGGCTAGAGTATCAGCTTCTGCATTATTCTTCCCTGGGTACCTGTGTCAAACTAAAATAAGCAAAAGAGTTTGCCAATTTCTTGACTGTCTCTAGATATTTGATTAGTCTTTCTCCTTTAACAGCATAAGAACCATTAAAGTGGTTAGTAATTAACAATGAATCTACATGTACCTCAAGATACCTGATCCTCATATGCTTGGCAATTTGCAAACCAACTATTAAGGCTTCATACTCAGCCTCATTATTAGTAGTTTGAAACTCACAAGCAATTGAGTGGGGTATTATGTCCTCCTGTGGCGATTTTAGTAGTATGCCTAGCCCAGTTCCTTTGACATTTGAAACTCCATTTGTGAAGAGTATCCAAGGATCCTTAGTCTCTTCAAGCTATTGGACTTCCAATTCAGCTTCCCTTTGTAGATCACTACTGAAATCAGCCACAGAGTCAGCTAAGGCTTGGGATTTGATGGCAGTTCTTGGTTCATATCTTATATCATAAGCACTAAGCTTTACTGCCCATGTTGCCATCCTACCTGACATTTCAGGTTTCCTGAGAACATTCTTAATTGGAAAGTTAGTCTTAACAATAATAGCATGAGTTTCAAAATAATGGCGCAATTTAGTAGATGCCATGATCAAAGCAAGGATAAGTTTTTCTAAATGTGAATACCTGGATTTAGCATCAAGCAAACTTTTACTTACATAATATACAGGATGTTGGGTACCTTCATGATCCTTTACAAGAACTGCACTTACTGCCTTAGAAGAAACTACCAAGTACAAGGATAATATCTTCCCCTTTTCTGGTTTCATTAAGGCTGGAACTGAGGATAGGTAATCCTTAAGGGCCTTAAGAGCATTTTCATGCTTTTCAGTCCATTCAAATTTCTTGTTCTTTCTCAGGATGTCATAGAATTTTTTCATTTCTCTGATGACTTTGAGATGAACCTGTTCAAGGCTGCGATCCTTCCTGTCAATCTTTGCACATCCTTGGCATTGGCAGGAGACTTGATGTTCATAATCGCCTTGATTTGCTCTATACTTGCCTCTATCCCTCTTTTTGTCACCATATAACCTAGAAATTTGCCAGCTTTCACACCAAAGTGGCACTTGGAAGGATTCAATTTCATGTTGAATTTATCAAGGATATCAAATGCTTCTTCCAAATCTCTAAGGTGATCCTCAACTCTCTTGGACTTAACCACCATGTCATCAATATAGACTTCCATCGTGTGTCCAATTTGTTCTTTAAACATCATATTAACTAGCCTTTGGTAGGTAGCACCTGCATTTCTTAGTCCAAATGGCATAGCAATATAACAATAGATACTAGTAGGGGTCATAAAGGTTGTATCCTCTTGATCAGATGGTTCCATATGAATTTGTTGAAATCCAGATGAAGCATCTATGAAAGTTAACAACTCATGACCCGCGGTAGCATCCACCATGGAGTCAATGTGGGGTAATGGGAAAGGATCCTTGGGACATGCCTTGTTTAAATCAGTGAAATCGACACATACACTCCACTTTCCATTTTTATTTTGAACAAAAACCACATTGGCTAACCATTTTGGATAGTTAACCTCTCTAATCATACCTGCTCTGAGCAGTTTATCTACCTCCTCCTGGATGATGGCATTCCTCTCAGGTGTAAACTTTCTCCTCTTTTGATGTATGGGTTTGAATGACCTGTCAATGGCAAGTTTATGAATGATAATATCTTTAGAAACATGTCCTCATGCTTCCAGGCAAAGGTAGTTCTTCTCCTCTTGAGGAAGGATACTAGATCCTGCTCGATATCATTGAGGATCCCGGATCCTATAAAAACTTTGGATTCAGGATCCTGAGGATCCATCAGGATATCCTTCACATCTTGTTCTCTTGCCTCCAGGACATCTCTTGAAGGATACTTTAATTGCTATTGCTCCCTAGGTCTTGAAGCTGACTTCATTGATGAAGTATAACAATTTTTGGCTTCTTGTTGGTCACTTTCTATCTTCACCACACCCCATGGAGTAGGGAGTTTCACACATTGATGATATGTAGATGGAACTGCTTTCATGTCATGGATCCATGGTCTACGAAGGATAACATTGCAGCAGGATAAGCAATCTATAACACAATTTTTTTACAGGAATTAACTCCCTTTATGTAAATGGGAAGTTTAATGTCCCCCAATGTGTTCTTGGTTTCTCCACTGAATCCCACAAGAACTGATGATCTTGGGATAATTTCTGATTCAGGGATGTTCATCTTCTTGAGGACATCAAGTTGAATGATGTCCACTGAGCTTCATCCATCTATCAGAATCCTGCGAACAAAATGATTAGAAATAAACAATGTACTAACAAAACCATCATGATGAGGATCCTGAATGTTTTGGTCAAAAATCAAGCAATGATAATGCAACCAAACGTTCTGTTGTGAGGTATGATGCTTGAATTGATAAACAACAATAAGGATCACTATGAAATGTAATGAACAAGTGACATGAAGATTTATACGAGGAAAAAGCCCTTATTCAATGAATGATCTCCGGCATAAAAAACCTCGGGTGATGGAAACTACCGATCACCAACTCAAATTAAACAACAAAAGTGTTACAACTTCGGATGATAGCGAGCTAAGTACAAGGATCCCTACAGTGTAACGTGCAAAAGGTGTATGAAAAATGTATGAAATTGCTAAGCGATTTGCCGAGAGCTGGTGAGAGCAGTTGTTAGTGTGTGTGTAGCCAAAAATAGCCAAGTGTTTTCTAATTTGCTCGCTACCCCTTTTAAAAATGGAAAATATCTATACTAACTAACATTCCGCATTTGGTGCAAGTCCTCCACGACTTCCACAACGTCCATTTCTGCTATGCACGTGCGTAATAGGTATAGAATATTCTCCAGGAATATCGCTAAGACCAAGTCCAAGCTCATGTTCCTGAAAAACATCATCACATTCAAAATAGACAATCGTTAGTATAAGGATCCTTAAGATGATGCATGATCCTGATCCTGCAACACTTATGAGGATCACTACTTCAGACAGAATTTGGATCACTAAACCCAACAGAAAATGAGGATCACTGATCCTAGAGAAATCTTCCCATAACAATTGCCCCCAAAATATAAGGAGTAATTATGTAAATAAACGAGTTGTATTTTTTGTTCTTATCCGTAATGAATCAACGGATAACTAGCCGTTGTAATCGGACTAGCCGTTACGAGCATGACGTCACTGAGGTGACTATCCTGCAAAATCATCATTATAAATAGGAGTTAGAGATAGGGATCAATCTGCATTTAAATTCAAGAGAAACTCCCTTTAAATTCATATCCGAAGATCAAACAGGTATATCTCTTCCTCTTCTTCCTTTACGTTTTCTTTCTCTTCACCTTCTTCACAATCAAGATGATGCTAAGATCCTCACCGGCGAAGGATCATAAGAAGGACAGTCCTCTTAAGAGCCAGGGGATCATCAAAGATTCGGCGAATGAAAGGTGCTGCTTCACTGATCCACAAATAGACAGAATCCGCCACTGTTTTCCGGCAAATACCGTTTTCAAACCATTTGATCCCACCGTTCTAAGTGATTACGTTTCTGAAACGTGGGTAGCTTTCCCGGTCACACCGTTCATAATAGGATACACATATCCTTTCCCTGAATTCACCCAGTCTTTCTTCTCCCTCACTGGCATCTCCTACATTCAAGCTATGCCAATGATCTGGAGGGTCTTATATACCCTTGAAAGGATCATTGAGCAAGAAGGAATTGCCCTAGGAATGTCGGAGTTGGCAGAGATGTATGATCTCACAATATTTGGATCCCACTGATATCTATTCAAGCGTAAACCCGGCGAAGAACACCCCATCTTCAAAGCCACTAAGAATGATACTAACTGGAAACGGAGATTCTTCTTTTTCAGAAGGGATTCTCTCTCTAATGGAAAGGATCTGCCAAGGAAGTGGACCACCCATGGTAGGATAGAGGATCCTGAGAAGGATCACCAGATAACCTAGTTTTTGTATAAGGATCACTAACATCCTTTTGTTTCCATTGTACAGCTATCTCAGTTTCGCACCATATACCATCACCTGCCACCAAGGAAAGGCTTGCTGCTTTCAGAAGACTTGATCCTGCAACAAGGTCATTCAAAACAAACACCCAGGATTCACAAGAAGTATCCTCAGGTTCTGTCACTATGTCAAGTAAGTATCCAGTTTTTTGTATAGTTAAATATTTAAATAAATAGTTAAATAGAAATTGGATAAGGATACTTATCTGTTTTGGCTGTGTAGGCGCTGGAAAATCCTCGAAATCTGCCTCCAAATTCAGTGTAACTGATCTTGACACTGTCAGATCCTCAAAGAAAAAGTCTGCTGCTAGCCCCTCAGTCGCAATCCCCAAGGCACCCGCTTCAAAAGGGAGAGGTGGAAAGAAGAGGAAAACCTCTGAAGCTGAGAACCTACAGGGCTTGCCTCTGATCCGCCATCAGTTCCTTGAATACTTCGCCGACGTAAGGATCACTGACTTAACTTGATTATCCTGCCTATTTGAGGATCATGTGATCCTAACTTTGCATTGTCTTATTTGTAGAAATTTGCCGAAATCGAGGAATATGTTGGGAATGTTGAAGAGCTTGAGGAGAAATACTCTGACCTCCAAAAGGTGGCGGTGCTCAAGGATCACAAGATTGCATCTCTTGAAAAGGATCTCAATGATGCCAAAACTCAGATAGTTGCAACCCAGATCAATGCCGACTATGAGAAGCACGAGATCACACAGGATGCTAAAGTCTCCGCTGCCATTGCCATGTACAAGACCAAACTGCAGATGGCCCAAGAAGCTCAGGATCCTGCCTTTGATAAGAGAAACTGGGACATGGAAGGCTGGAAGGCCAGGCTGGCTGAGTTGGAGGATGAGGATGAGGCTGACGAGGTTCTGGCAATCGAGGCTAGTGGCAGTGGCAAGGATCATGTGAAGGATACCGGAGCAGGAGGGGATGATGATGCAGCGAAGGTGTAGGCTGCATGAATGGGCGATGAAGGACATTTCTAGACGTAGCCGGAGCCCATTTTTTAAATTTGGTAGTTTGTTTTGGTTATGGTGTTTTTTGTTGAACAATGATGGGTGATACTTAAACAGTAGTAATTAGGGCTAAGGATCATGGATCCTTGAACAATAGGCAGGATAATGGTGGTGGATGGATCCTCTGTTTGGGGGATGAAGCCACTCGTTATCCTTCCGTCTTTAATTTCCTGCACTTGTTAGACCTATGAACAATGGACACCCTTTGCCAACCCATGTGGACGGGCCACGTTTTGCTGGTAGAAACGTGGGTTGGCAATTTTGACAACCTTAAAGGGTTTAATCTTTTGTGAATAAAGTAACTTTAACTTTCTGGCTCATCCTGTGTTGATATCCTTGTTAATATTTTACTTTCCAACTGTTGTGATGTTCATTTTGTTTAAACTTATCAAGTAAAGAAAAATTTAAGAAATATCCCCAAAAAGTTTAGGATATGATCAAGGATCACATATCCCATAGCCGACTAGTTTTGAAAAGTTATATAGTTTAAGGATCACAAGTTCAGTTGTCAAAAGATAAGGGTTATTTAAACAAATAATGAATAGAATCAAAATAGTTAAGGATCATACATGAGAATCCAAGTTAGGATCCTATCCTTTAACACTTATAATCGGGATAACCCAAAAGACAAACCTTAGTAATAAGTAAGGATGAAGGATCCTTGGTCGTTTATCTTCAAGAACCTGAAATAGGATACAACTTGGGACTAAGCCAATAAGATAAGAGTTAGTAACCGGGGACAAGCCCAACAATTCTGGGGACAAGCCCAATATACTGGGGACAAGCCCAAAGGATAACTGGGGACAAGCCCAAAGGATAGCTGGGGAGAAGCCCAAAGGATAACTGGGGATAAGCCCAAAGGGTCGTGTGTAAACTGGAGTATGGCCCTCACTGGCGACTATCCAAACTTAGTGACATGAAAATGCCAAAACCTTAGCTAACGTGAAAACGTTAGAAACCTTAGGAACGGATGTATGGTACGTCTACCATTATACGTAGGATCCTGAATATAGCCGGTACAATGAAATTGTCAGCCCCTAAAACGAGTACTGGTCCCATTGCCATGAACTATACAAGGATCATCATGCGCTACTGGCGAAACTGGGGACAGGCCCAAACTGGGGTCAAGCCCAAATAACTGGATACTTCTGTGGATACTCAATCCTTAGTTAAGGATACCTAAACCTTCAAAACTCAGAATCAAGTGAAAGGAGGATAAAGGATGCAGGATCCTTATCCTTATATAAGAGAATAAAAGAATGAAATAGTTTGAGATTAGAATGTTACCAGAAAGAGGATCATCTGTCTGTAAGGATCCTTCAAGGATACTTGTCGAGTGAGGATCATGGATCCTTATCACATGAAATATTTCTTCAAATGGACAGCATTCCAAGCTCTTGGTAGCAAATCACCTTCCATTGTTAGCAATCGATATGCCCCATTTCCTGCCTCAGCTTCAATCAAATAGGAGCCTTCCCATTTTGGTGCCAATTTTCCATCAGCAGGATTGGTAGTATTCTGAAATGCTTTCCTTAATACCATATCACCAACTTGGAATTTCCTGATCCTGACATTTTTGTTGTAGGCTCCAGCCATCCTCTGTTGATAACTAGCCATCCTTATCCTTGCCAAATCCTTGATTTCTTCTATAGTATCCAAGTCTTGAACCAAGTTTTCAGCATTTTCTTCAGGATCACGAATGCTTTTTCTTGCAGTTGGAACCACCATCTCTGTAGGGATCACTGATTCTGCCCCAAATACCAAAGAAAATGGAGTTTGGCCTGTAGCATTCTTGGGAGTTGTCCTATCAGCCCAAAGCACATAAGGTAGTTCTTCTGCCCATTTTCCTTTTTTGGATCCAAGCTTCTTCTTCAAATTGTTGATGATGATCTTGTTGGATGATTCTGCCTGACCATTAGCTTGTGGGTGGACTGGTGTTGATGTTATCATCTTAATCTCCCAGCTGTCACAAAAGTTAGTAGTTCTATTCCCAATAAATTGGGATCCATTATCATAAACAATTTCAGAAGGGATACCAAATCTAGTAATAATATTTCTTTTAATAAAGGATATAACTTCCTTTTCTCTGACTTGAGCAAAGGCTTCAGTCTCTATCCACTTCGAGAAGTAATCAGTCATAGCAAGCATGAATACTTTTCCACCAGGTGCCTTAGGAAGCTTACCAACTATATCCATTCCCCATCTCATAAATGGCCAAGAAGAGGATATAGGATGCAAAAGTTCTGCTGGCTGGTGAAGGATATTACTGTGTCTCTGACAAGGATCACACTTCTTGGCATACTCTACAGCATCCTTCTTCATAGTGGGCCAATAGTATCCTGTTCTCAGGATCCTTGAGAATAATGCCCTGCCCCTAGTGTGGTTTCCACAATCTCCTTCATGGAAATCCTTTAGAACTTCTTGGATTTCAGGATCCTCAATGCATCTTAGATATGGTCCTGCAAGAGATCGTTTATACAACATATTATTTAATATTGTAAATTGGGATACCTTAATTTTGAATGCCCTAGGGTTTTCTCCTGTAGGAATCTCTCCATGTTGTATGTATCTCATGATCGGGAGGATCCATGATCCTGAATGAGATTGAGTATCCTCACTAGGGATGATTGCAGAATCTTCTCTTATCTCCATAGCTACATGATCCTCGATAGCAGGGGCCAGGATATGGATAATAGGGATCTTGATATCCTCAGGGATCTTCAAAGATGATCCTAGATTGGCTAATGCATCAGCTTCTGCATTCTCTTCCCTTGGTACCTGTGTCAAACTAAAGGATACAAAAGAGATTGCCAATTCTTTGACTATCTCCAAATATTTGATTAGCTTTTCACCTTTAACAGCATAGGATCCATTAAAGTGATTAGTGATCAGTAAAGAATCTACATGTACCTCAAGATACCTGATCCTCATTTGCTTTGCAATTTGCAAACCAGCTATCAAGGCTTCGTACTCAGCCTCATTGTTGGTAGTTTGAAATTCACAAGCTATGGAGTGGGATATTATGTCCCCCTGTGGCGATTTTAGTAGTATTCCAAGTCCTGTTCCTTTTACATTGGAGGCTCCATCAGTGAATAGTATCCAAGGATCCTTGGTTTCTTCAAGCTGTTGGACTTCTAACTCAGCCTCCTTTTGCAAATCACTACTAAAATCTGCCACAAAGTCAGCTAAGGCTTGGGACTTGATGGCAGTCCTTGGTTCATATCTTATATCATATGCACTCAGCTTCACTGCCCACTTAGCCATCCTTCCTGACATTTCAGGTTTCCTGAGAACATTCTTAATTGGAAAATTAGTCCTTAACAATAATGGCACGAGTCTCAAAATAATGTCTTAATTTAGTAGATGCCATAATTAATGCAAGGATAAGTTTCTCTAAGTGTGAATACCTGGATTCAGCATCAAGTAAACTCTTACTTACATAATAAACAGGATGTTGTGTACCTTGGTGATCCTTAACAAGGACCGCACTTACTGCTTTTGAGGATACTGCTAAATATAAGGATAATATATCCCCTTTTTCTGGTTTCATCAAGGCCGGAGCTGAGGATAGGTAATCCTTAAGAGCCTTAAGGGCATTCTCATGCTTTTCAGTCCATTCAAATTTCTTGTTCTTCCTCAGGATGTCATAGAATTCCTTGCACTTTTCTGAGGATTTGGATATGAATCTGTTCAAGGCTGCGATCCTGCCTGTCAATCTTTGTACATCCTTAGCATTGGCAGGAGATTTGATATTCACAATAGCCTTGATTTGCTCTGGACTTGCTTCAATACCCCTCTTTATCACCATATAGCTTAAGAATTTACCTGCCTTAACACCAAAATGACACTTGGAAGGGTTAAGTTTCATATTATATTTATCAAGGATATTGAATGCTTCCTCCACATCTTTAAGGTGATCCTCAGCTTTCTTGGACTTAACCACCATGTCATCAATATAGACTTCCATAGTGTGTCCAATTTGTTCCTTAAACATCATATTGACTAGCCTTTGATAAGTAGCACCTGCATTCCTTAGTCCAAACGGCATAGCAATATAACAGTATATACCAGTTGGGGTCATAAAGGCTGTATCCTCTTGATCAGATGTTCCATCTGAATTTGTTGAAATCCAGATGAAGCATCCATAAAAGTCAACAATTCATGACCCGCGGTAGCATCCACCATGGAGTCAATGTGGGGTAATGGGAAAGGATCCTTGGGACATGCCTTGTTTAAATCAGTAAAATCGACACATACCCTCCACTTTCCATTTTTCTTTTGAACAACAACCACATTGGCTAACCATCTTGGATATTTAACCTCTCTTATCATACTTGCTCGAAGTAGCTTATCTACCTCTTCCTGGATAATAGCATTCATTTCAGGTGCAAACTTCCTCCTCTTTTGATGTATAGGCTTGAATGACCTGTCAATGCTAAGTTTGTGAGTGATTATATCCTTAGATATACCTGTCATGTCTTCATGTTTCCAGGCAAAGGTGGATTTCCTTCTCTTAAGGAAGGATACTAGCTCCTGTTCGATGTCGCTAAGGATCCCTAATCCTATGAAGATATTGGATTCAGGATCCTCAGGATCCATGAGGATTTCCTTCAAATCCTGTTCTCTTGCCTCCAAGACATCTCTTGAAGGATACTTTAATTGCTATTGCTCCCTTGGTCTTGAAGCTGGCTTCATTGATGAGGTATAGCAATTCTTAGCTTCTTGTTGATCACTCTCAACTTTCACCACTCCCCAAGGACTTGGAAGCTTTACACATTGATGATAGGTGGATGGGACTGCCTTCATGTCATGTATCCATGGCCTGCCAAGGATAACATTACAACATGATAAGCAATCAATAACACAAAACTTTTGATAAGAATGCAATCCTTCAATATAGATTGGGAGTTTGATGTCCCCCAATGTATTCTTAGTTTCTCCACTGAATCCCACAAGTACTGAGGATCTTGGGATAATATCAGACTCTGGGATATTCATCTTCTTGAGGACATCAAGCTGAATGATGTTCACAGAGCTTCCTCCATCTATGAGGATCCTGCAAACAAAGTGGTTAGAAATAAATAATGTAATTACAAGACCATCATGGTGAGGATCCTGGACGTCAACACGATCATCCTCATCAAAGGTTATGACTTTATCCTGGGTGACAACGGAGGTCCGGACGGGTCTGTCTCCATTATCCATCATGGTTTCCTTAGCATGTCTCTTTGCTGCTGAAAAGGAGGTACCACAGATATCTGATCCACCGGATATAAAATTTATGACTTGTGCATCTGCTGGAGGAGCAGGAGCCCTTTCTGGGATCCTTTCAGAATCCCGGATCCTTGACTTCTTCCATCCCAAGAGTTCCTTCAAATGCCCCTTGCTCAACAAGTAACCAATTTCCTTTCTCAGTGCAATACACTCTTCAGTGAGATGCCCAAAATCCTCATGATATGCACACCACTTGGACTTATCCTTTGTAGCAGCCGGCTTATCACTTTTCCTTGGCCACCTAGCCTTCTCACCTAAATTCTGCATTGTAAGGATTAGTTCATTGTTATCAACAGAAAAACAGTATTCAGAAATAGAAGGATAATCCTCACCATCCTCTTCTTGTTCCACTGAATGCACGTTCTGGTTGTCAGACTTATTGTAGAACTTAGATTTGTTGTTTCTGAAGTAGGATCCTTGTTTCTCCTGTTTTGAGGATCCTGTCAATCTATCCTGGATCCTTTTGTCATCCTCTAATCGGATGAACCTAAGGGCCCTGGTTCTTACTTCATCAAGGTTCCTACAAGGTGTCATAACAAGATCATCATAGAATAGTGAATCCCTAAGCAATCCCATTTTAAAGGCTTCTACAGCCGTAGCAATATCCAAATTAGGGATATCTAAGGATTCTTTACTAAACTTAGTGATATAATCTCTAAGTGATTCATTTTGACCTTGTGTTACCCTATATAAATCACTAGTTAATCGTTCAAATTTTCTACTACAAGAGAATTGACTATTAAACAAATTAACTAGATTAGCAAATGAAGTAATAGAGTAAGGGGGAAGACTTAGCAGCCATTTAAGAGCAGATCCTGTAAGTGTGGATCCAAATCCCTTGCATAGACATGCTTCTTTTAACCTTTCAGGAATTGGATTGATCTCCATCGTCTCCCTGTATTAAGCCACATACTCCTCTGGATCCGTCGAACCATCATATAGCTTCATGGATGGTATCTGGAATCTTTTAGGTATCTCAGCATCACATAAGGGTGGTGCAAAACGAGATATCCTATGGCTACCATCTGCAATTTCAGGAATGGGTTTAACCACTCCCGGTACACTGGATATCATATCCTTAAGCTTCTGTAGCTCTCTAGCCATAGCCTGATTAATACTCGTATCCTGCATTAAGCCATGGTTAGTGTTATATGAATTATTAAAATTGTTACCTCCCACAGGATTCATGTTTGGAATTGCGGATGTGAATCCATATTGACGAGACTCTGGCATGATTGAAGGACCAGAGGGAGCAATGATCTGCATTGGTATGAAGTCTCCTTGATGAATGTCTGAGCTTTGAGGCTGCATACTTCTCAAAAATCCTTGATCCTGAAGGACGTTGGATCCTTGAAGTTGAGACGATCCTTGAACCTGAAAGGATCCTGGAACCAGAGAGGATCCTGGGACAAGGGAGGATCGTTGGACCGGGAAGGATCCTTGGACCAGGGAGGATCCTTGGGCCTGGGAGGATCCTTGGACCCGGGAGGATCCTTCAACCTGGGAGGATCCTTGGACCTGGGATGATCCTTGGACCTGGGAGGATCCTGGATCTAGGAGGATCCTTGGACCTGGGAGGATCCTTGGACCTGGGAGGATCCTTGAACTGCATGCATTCCCAAATATCCTCCTGACGTGAAGTATCCCTGATGCTGAGAGGAGGATCCTGATGGTTCAGAAGAGAATCCTTGAGGCTGGAAGTGAGAACCAAATGACTGACTCATAGTTGTTGTTCCATAAGGCCTTCCTGGTAATTCACCCAAGTATTGCACGTTCGGAACCGCTGAGTGTTGGGAAGTTATGACTGGAGTGTCAAAGTTTAGCGATCTTGGCATCAGAGGGGAGTGATCCTCCACTGATTTCTTCTGTTTCTTGATCTCATCAATCTCCCGGAGGATCCTTTCGTTGGTTTTGTCCTGCTCTTGTGCATGATTCCTCATCTGCAAAATCAGAGTGTAAAGATCATTAGTAGTAGGATTAGTTGAAACAGAAGAAGTTGGTGGTTTTTGGAAAATGGGGGTTGGTTTCTTCGCAGCATTCTCAGCATTCTTCTGGGATCCAGAAGGTGGTGGAGGCAAAGGAGGAACGCATTGTGAAGAACTGAATGACGGCATCAAGTTTGAAGTGTTCTTTGCTGAAGAAGCCATCTGCCTGGTTGTTATGAACCGAAATGATCATGAATATACGAATCTTCTTAGGAATAAAGCACCAATTGCCCCACGGTGGGCGCCAAACTGTTTTGGTCAAAATCAAGCAATGATAATGCAACCAAACTTTCTGTTGTGAGGTATGATGCTTGAATTGATAAACAACAATAAGGATCACTATGAAATGTAATGAACAAGTGACACGAAGATTTATACGAGGAAAAAGGCCTTGATCAATGAATGATCTCCGGCATAAACAACCTCGGGTGATGGAAACTACCGATCACCAACTCAAATTAAAAAACAAAAGTGTTACAACTTCGGATGATAGCGAGCTAAGTACAAGGATCACTACAGTGTAACGTGCAAAAGGTGTATGAAAAATGTATGAAATTGCTAAGCGATTTGCCGAGAGCTGGTGAGAGCAGTTGTTAGTGTGTGTGTAGCCAAAAATAGCCAAGTGTTTTCTAATTAGCTCTCTACCCCTTTTAAAAATGGAAAATATCTATACTAACTAACATTCCGCATTTGGTGCAAGTCCTCCACGACTTCCACAACGTCTATTTCTGCTATGCACGTGCGTAATAGGTATAGAATATTCTCCAGGAATATCGCTAAGACCAAGTTCATGCTCATGTTCCTGGAAAACATCATCACATTCAAAATAGACAATCGTTAGTATAAGGATCCTTAAGATGATCCATATTCCCTAAACCACCTTCACCACCACAGGAGAAAACCACACAAACACAACAAACCTCCACTTACCATATTTCCTAAACCACCTTCACCACCACAAAAAGATACCCCTGTCAAGCCTAAAAAGCCAACCACTGCTGGTCTCAAAACCACTGTTGGTACCAAAAAGACACCCACTGCTACACCTAAACCAACAACCTCACCATAAAAACCACCTCTCAAAAGGCAGAAAACAAAACCCTCATCACCATTACCATCTTCCACTACAATAGATGTTGATGCAACAAATGCTTCAATAGATGTTAGGACAACAGCGGTTGAAACACCAGTTGTTTCAACAGCTGTTAGTTAATCCCTTGATTCCTCAACATTCCAATTTCCATCACAGTCAATTCTTACACCTATAGCCCATTCTCCTTAAAAAAAACTGCTCCTCCACGAAAATCCATTTATTCTAGAAATAGAAAATTCATGGTGCATGATGATGAAAAGAATGAAAACGACATACCTGCACCTACTCCTTTGTCATCTAAACCATTTATTCAAACTTCACCCAAACCATTTATTCCACCACCATTACCAACATCAAATCCATTCAATCAACCATCCACTGATCACACCCCACGAGACATACCATTGGCAATACAATACCCTCTGGAACTGCCTGCAGTTCAAAGTGAAATGTTACAATTTTATACAGAGGATGATCCATCCAAGAGAACCTTCCCATCTCTTCATGGCTTCAGAACTCCAAGGAACACTGATGAGTATCTGAAATTGAAAGCCAAACAAGTTGAATACACTGCAAAAGAAGAGATTAAAGGGAAAGGTGACAACAACTTATCAAGTTGAATGCAACATGGGCTAAGCAAAGTCAGGAAACTGGAAGACTTTGCAAGAGACTTGAGTAAGAAGATGTTAAATCTGCCACCTAATGCTGATCTTCAAAAGGAGCTAAGGAAAGATCTCGTAGAACTTATCATGAGAGACAAACCATACCAATCCTATGAGCATCAATTCAAAGACTGGCCTCTCACAGCTCTTAAAGAAGAAGCAAACAGATGTGAAAGAATGAAAAATGATCCTCAAATGAGGAAGACTGCTCCCAACTGGAATAAGTTTAAGAAATCCAGTGCAGATCTTGCCTTGTAATACAAGAGGAAGAGATCTGAGCTTGTAGCAGCCAAGTATGGGACTGCAAGGGCCATTGGAAGATGGTCCAGGCAGTATGTTGATCAGATTTATGATACGTTGGAAAAACTAAGAGAATCAGATCCTACAACTCCCAAGAAGCCAGTGTACAAAGATCAAACCACTAATAAGCCTGAGCAGCATACCCTCTCTTTTAAAAAGTTGTTCACATCTTCTGCTGTATCCATCCGTGTCTTAAATCAAAGAAAAAGATAGCAGCAGATAGATGAGGAAGATGAAAAGAGAGAAGCTGATATCAGAAAAGAGGCCATCAAACTGTTGTATGGATTGGATGCTGCTTCTTTAAAACTTCAAGCTCAATTTACTAACACCATCAAAAAGGTTGACAAGCAAACCTCAATCCCCAAATTCATCAGAAATAAAGATTCTCCCAAGAAACCCATCAGACACAAAAATTCTAAAGTGGAAATCTGACAAACAGACCCACGAATTGACCTTGCTCAAGTCTGATGGTAGAGTTGTAAAGCTTTCAAGGGAGGATGCATTAGGTCTGAATGTAAATGATCTCCAAGATCCGTTGAACCTACAACTTCATAGGGATGAAGATGATGAAGATTCCTTGAATTTTGAGCTCCAATTGAAAGGGCAAATTTAGGAAAAGCTGATGAGAGAATAAAGATCAAAATAAAGAAGTATTTTGGCATCATCTGTTCTAGGGGGAGATTGTTGGCCCATGCAATCCTTCTTTGAAGAACAGATGATTCAAAAGCCAAAACTAGTTCCCAAACTATTGATCCTCAATAAGCAATGCATGAATCTAATTCCCTCCAATGGTAGTGGTTCCTATTAGCTGATAATCCTAAAGACTGTTCTGCTTAACAACTGTTATATTAAAGTCTGTTGATTGCAAAGACCTGATCAACCTTAAGGGAAAACACTGCTCAGTATCATCAGCGTTTAAGGATCAACAACGGATAAAAGCATCAGTGTTTGTCTATCAGTGTCTCAATGTAACAGTGTTTATGTGTATCAGTGTTTAGGAGTTGTTATAGCTGTTAACTGTCATTGTCTAGGTGATGTCAGCAAAGATGCTTGGTGGTTAGGATTTGTACTATAAATAGAACAGTACCTGTACTGTTCTATTAGCTCTTTTGCACACACTCATTTTGTACGAACAACTAGTGAGCTCAGACAGAGGGGGAGTAGTATTCATGCATGCATAAGTTGATCTTTTGTAATTCATTTCAATCTTTCAACTAATGAAAGCATGTATGATGAAAACTATCTTTCCTTGATAGTGTTACAAAGTTTTACTTTCATTTCCGCTATTCTCTGATTTATCTTCTTCCATCTATCATTTGATCAAAACAACACAATCAAGTCAAACTCAGATCCTAGCTAAGGCTTGGGACTTGATGGCAGTCCTAGGTTCATACTTAATGTCATATGCACTAAGCTTGACTGCCCATTTTGCCATCCTTACTGACATTTCAGGCTTCCTAAGGACATTCTTAATGGGAAAATTAGTTTTGACAATAATAGGATGAGTTTCAAAATAATGTCTGAGTTTAGTAGATGCCATAATTAAAGCAAGAATAAGTTTCTCTAAGTGAGAATACCTGGTCTCAGCATCAAGTAGACTTTTACTTACATAGTATACCGGATGTTGAGAGCCTTCATGATCCTTAACTAGGACTACACTTACTACCTTAGCTGAAACAGCTAAGTATAAGGATAATGATTCTCCATTTTCTGGTTTCATTAGAGCTGGTGCTGAGGATAGGTAATCCTTGAGGGCTTTAAAGGCATTCTCATGCTTCTAAGTCCATTCAAACTTTTATTCTTCCTCAGAATATCATAGAACTCCTTACACTTTTCTAAGGACTTTAAGATGAATATGTTCAAGGATGTGATTCTTCCTATCAACCTTTGGAGATCCTTGGCAATGGCAGGAGACTTGATGTTCACAATGGCCTTGATTTGTTCTGGACTTGCTGCTATTCCTCTGTTGGTCACCATATATCCTAAGAACTTTCCAGCATTAACTCCAAAATGGCATTTGGAAGGATTCAACTTCATGTTATATCTATCAAGGATGTTGAATGCTTCTTTTAGATCCTTTAGGTGATCCTTGGCTCTTTTGGATTTGACCACCATATCATTTATGTAGACTTCCATTGTGTGTCCAACCTGCTCCTTGAACATCATATTCACTAACCTTTGGTATGTGGCACATGCATTTCTCAATCCAAAGGGCATAGCAATACAACAATATATACCAGTGGGAGTCATGAAGGCTGTGTCCTCTTGGTCAGATGGTTCCATCTGAATTTGCTGGGATCCAGATGAAGCATCCATAAAAGTCAACAACTCATGACCCACAGTAGCATCCACCATGGAGTCAATGTGTGGTAAAGGGAAAGGATCCTTGAGACATGCTTTGTTTAAGTCAGTAAAATCAACGCATACCCTCCACTTTCCCTTCTTTTTCTGAACAACTACCACATTGGCTGGCCATCTTGGATACTTTACCTCTCTGATCGTACCTGCCTTTAACAAATTTTCTACGTCTTCTTGGATAATGGCATTTCTTTCGGGTGCAAATTTCCTCCTTTTTGGTGTATTGGCTTGAAAGACCTGTCAATACCAAGTTTGTGAGTAATAACATCCTTAGATATACCTGTCATGTCTTCATGTTTCCAAGCAAAGGTAGATTTTCTTCTTCTCAGGAAGGATATTAAATCCTGCTCAATGTAATACAGGATCCCGGATCCTATAAAAATTTTGGATTCAGGATCCTCTGTGTTTAATAGAATATCTTTCACGTCTTCCTCTCTTGCCTCCATGACGTCCCTTGCAGGATACTTTAATTGATATGCTTCCCTCGGCTTGGAGGCTAGCTTCATTGAGGAAGTGTAGCAGTTCTTTGCTTCCTGTTGATCACTCTCTATCTTCACCACACCCCATGGAGTTGGGAGCTTGACACATTGATGATATGTTGAGGGAACTACCTTCATATCATGTATCCATGGCCTGCCAAGGATAACATTAAAGCAAGATAAGCAATCTATAACACAAATTTTTTGAACAAAATTTACTCCCTTTATATAAATTGGAAGTTTGATGTCCCCCAAAGTATTTTTTTTGTTTCTCCACTAAATCCCACGAGTACAGATGATCTTGGAACAATCTCGGGTTCAGGGATATTCATTCTTTTGAGGACATCCAATTGGATTATGTTCATCGAGCTTCCCCCATCAATGAGGATCCTGCAAACAAAGTGGTTAGAAATAAATAATGCAATGACTAAACCGTCGTGATGAGGGTCCTGTATTTCTACACGGTCATCCTCATCAAAGGATATCACTTTCTACTAGGTAAGGATGGAGGTTCGAACAGGTCTGTCCCCATTCTCCATATTTGTTTTCTTAGCATGTTTCTTAGCTGCTGAGAATGAAGTTTCAAAAATATTAGAACCTCCAGAGATGAAGTGGATGATTTGAGCATCAGCTGGTGGGGGAGGAGCTTTTTCAGGAATTTTCTCAGAAACCTTGATCCTTGAGTTTTTCCTTCCAAGCAACTCCTTCAAGTATCTTTTGCTCAAAAGATAACCTATCTCCTTCCTTAATGCTATGCACTCATCTATGAGATGACCAAAATCTTCATGATAATCACACACTTCAATTTATCTTTGGTAGCAGCCGGTTTGTCACTTTTCCTTGGCCACCTAGCCTTGTCACCTAAATTCTGCATAGCAAGGATTAGTTCAGTGTTATCAGCAGAAAAGCAATATTCAGAAATAGGAGGATAATCCTCATCATCTTCCTCTTGTTCCACATCATGCACATTCTGGTTGTCATGCTTAGTGTACGGTTTGGATCGGTTATTCTTGAAATAGGATCCTTGGTTCTCCTATTTTGAGGATCCTAACAACCTTTCCTGGATGCTTTTGTCATCCTCTAAACGGATGAACCTCAAGGCCCTGTTCCTTACTTCATATAGATTCCTGCAAGGTGTCATAACAAGATTATCATATAATTGAGAATTTTTTAGTAATCCCATTTTAAAAGCTTCAACAGCAGTGACAATATCCAAGTTAGGGTTTTATAAGGATTCTCTACTAAATTTAGTTATATAATCTCTTAATGATTATTTATGACCTTGGGTGATCCTATACAAGTCACTAGTTAGCCTTTCAAATGTTCTACTACATGAGAATTGATTATTGAACAAGTTAACTAAATGAGAAAATGAAGTAATTGAGTAAGGAGGAAGACTTAGCAGCCATTTCAAAGCTGATCCAGTTAGTGTGGATCCGAAGCCCTTGCATAAACAGGCTTCCTTTAACCTTTCTGGAATGGGGTTCATCTTCATTCTCTCCCTCTATTGTGCCACATGCTCCTCTGGATCGGTGGTACCATCATACAATTTCATATTTCGGGTTTGAAACCATTTTTGTATCTCAGCATTACATATAGGCGGTGCAAAGCGAGACACCCTATGACTTCCATCCGGGATCTCTAGGATGGGTTTAACCACTCCTGGCACACTAGTATAATTCCCTTGAGCTTTTGTAACTCCTTAGGCATGACTTGATTGATCCCTGGTTCCTGCATAAAACCATGATTAGTGCCAAAAGAAGTATTGAAATTGTTACCTCCTGACTGGTTTGGAATTGGCATCCCAGAAGTGTATTTGAAACAAGGCACGTCTGGTGCAAGAGTGGGACCAGATGAAGCAATAGTTTGCATGGGAATGAAGTCTCCTAAATGAACTTCATAACTTCTGGATGGTTAACTCCCTAAGAATCCTTGATCCTGGAAGATGTTGGATCCAGGATACATCGGTGCTGAAGGCCTTGAAGGATAATCCATGGATCCTTGAACCTGTGATGAGGATCCTTGATGCTGAGAGTAGGATCCTTGGGCTAAAAGCATCCCCATGTATCCTCCTAAACCAGAGAAGGATCCTCGATGCTAAGAAAAGGATCCCGGAGGCTGGAAATAGGATCCTTAAGACTGCATCGCTGCTAGTGATCCATATTGTAAACTAGATGATCCATGATTCTGAACACTTGATGCTTTTGAGTGTTAGATTGTTGAAGGTGGAGTAGTAAAATCATACGACCTGGGCATCAATGTGGAGTGATCCTCCGCTGATTTCTTCAGTTTTTTGATTTCATCAATTTCACGAAGGATCCTTCCATTAGTTTCGTCTTGCTGTTTCATCTATCCTCTCATCTGCAAAATCAAAGTATAAATATCACTGTTAGTAGGTGTGGAGGACGAAACAACAGTTGGTTTTGTGAAAACGGGGGTTGTCTTCTTTGGAGCATTCTCCGCATTCTTCTAGAATGCAGGGGGAACATGACGCAACGGTGGAATGCCCTGTGGTGAGGTAATCGTCGACATGGAACTTGAAGTAGTTTTTCCCTGAGAAGCCATGTGGTTGATGGTAATGCATAGAAATGAATGAAATGAACAAAATTTTCAGAATTGAAGCACCAATTGCCCCACGGTGGGCGCCAAACTGTTTTGATCAAAAATCTGATTAAGGATAATGTAACCAAAATTTGAATGTGAGGTAGAGTGCTTGTTATGTTGAATGAATGTATGAACAATTATCAAACAGAAATGACAACGAACACAAGGATTTATACGAGGAAAAAGCCCCTTGATCAATGAATGATCTCCGGCATAAAAAATCTCGGGTGATGGAAACTACCGATCACCAAGTGTATTGAATGATAAAGTTTACAACTTTGGATAATATTGAGCTTGTTACAATGAGATTGCTAGTGTGTTTGTAGGTTGTATTCGAGAGAGAGTCTGCGAGAGTGTAAGTGTGTGTTCTAACTGTTAATTCAAGCTCAATACCCCACTATAATATTCAACTAATCCATCCTAACTAACTATCCGAAATTCTTGCTATGCACCCACGTTCACCATCAACGGCCCTTGACCCATGCACGTGTCGAATATAAGAGCATATTCCCCTTGATTCTCGGTTAGAATAGGTCCTCTTCGAAAAGCACCTGCAAAAGAAGGCCAAAGGATATTGGAAACAATTGTTAAGTTGTTAGAATAATAGTGAGGATCCGTGATCCTTAGTCTCCCTGCACCGTTTCCTGAGGATTCGTGATCCAGGCCAAACAAAGGATACATGATCCATAAGCATTAAAATTCTATCCCCAACAGTAATAACTGATGTTTACAAATACTACTAAATAATATTCAAAACTAATCAGGTGTAAAACGCCAATGATCGTAACAACATGAGAAATATACTAGATCCAAAATGACAATTAAAATTGATAATAAAAACTCCAATTATCAGTTCTTACTAACTGTTTAACTACCAATGAAAATGAGAATAAATTGGATACATTAACAACGCCATTGAAAAGCATACAACACATTATGAAAAAATTAATTTAAAAAAACAATGAAACAAGCATAAAAGAACAAAATGTCATATCTGTTGTATACGTGTTGCATGGTTTGCTGGAACAAAAATAAGAAACGTCATCGAATTTTACTTTGTCGAATAGAATCCACGTTAGACGCCATAGATCTGATAAATCCTGGGAAGGAGGTAACAGCTAACACGAAATCTTTGGAGTTTTAATTTGAAACAGATTTATAACACGAATGAGGAGGGGACATACAAAAGGACAATTGTATTCCTGCATATTAATTAGCGCGCCCTGCCACGTGTTGGGCCAGGAACCTTTCTCACCGTTCTCACACTTTAGGGCGTTTTCTCCTGGTCCCGTACATATATATATATGTGTGTGTGTATATATATATATATATATATATATGGGAGGGTTTAAATGAGAACGCTAAATATCGCGAGAACCGTAACGAATGAAAAAAAAAACACGAGAACTTGGTCAAAAAACAATTCAAATTCAAACTTTCTTTTTACACTTATCATTATTATTCGAATACAATGTTAAAAAATAAATTTACACGTTTAAATTGGCATGAATTCGTAAATAAAGAAAATTTACACATGTGTAAATTTGTTATATTTACACATGTGTAAAATATCTAGTAAGAGTGATTTTGAGAGCATAAATGAATTATTTGATGTTTAATTTTTATTACAATGAGGTTTGTATTAAAAAAAATCGGTTGTGATTGGTTTTCTCATTCGTTCTCACGATTCTCGCAATATTTAGCGTTCTCAAGATAACACTCCTATTTATATAGGGGAAGGTTCAAATGAAAACCACTAGTTAACGCGAAAACTCGAAAACTAACTAAAACACATATCAAATTTTTTACCAATTTTCGCTATTTTATGTATACAAAAAAACTCTTTTTCAAAAAAAAAAAAAATGTAGTGCCCATGTGTAATAGTACCATGTGTAATAGTACACATGTGTACTACAAATTTTTTTTTTTTTTGAAAAAAAATGTTTTTTATATACAAAAGCTGGCGATTTTTAATAAGAAAAATTGTAAAAAAAAATTTTGGTGTGTTTTTAGGCTTTTTTAGTTGGTTTTTGAGTTTTGGCGTTAAAATGATTTTCATTTGAACCATCCCCTATATATATATATATAGAGAGAGAGAGAGAGAGAGAGGGGTTAACGTACATTAAGTGTTATCGTACATTACATACGCGACGCAGGGAACCGTCCGATCAGGCACTAATCACGCATGGGACACAAAATAACGCATGGGATCCTTTTTTTTTTTTGACCTAATCACGCATTGGAACATAATTACGCAAGTTCATTTTGTCAAACCTATCTAATAATAACGCATGGAACATAATTACGCAAGTTATATTGTTTGTCGCGTATGATAACGTATGATAAGCCTTTTTGTACATTATACTTATTATATATATATATATAGGATTAGGTTCAAATGTGAACAAATTCCCAAGAACGAACTGCGTGAACTGATCTGAACCATTAATTTCATATACATTTGACAAGGGCAAGATTGTAACTTTGCAAAAAATCTTAAAATTGTTATTAATTTAAAATCTTATTAAAATGGTTATTAATTTTAATGTAACTTTTCATATACATTAATTTCATACGTGAACTGCAATATCAGTTTCATAAAATGGTTATTAATTTAAAATCTTAACATATTTTTTTTTATTTTCTAGATTATCTTTCATGATCTCTTCAACAAATATCCATATTTTGTTGATAATTAATCCACAATTCATGTACTTATCAAGTTTTCTACCCCAGAACATTGATCTATCAGAGATTAATAAACGACCGTTGTTCATCACGTCACCCTCTTCATCTCGCCGGACATCTCATCTCACCGGACATCTCGACGGACTTCTATATTGTTGCCGTTGCCGTCACCTGCCGGGCATTGGAAGATAAGTTGGACTAATATTCCGGCGATCATCGTAGCCCAGGTTGTTTAACTAAATGGTTATTCAGTTTGCGAAAATCTTTCACTTACAACTTCAATATTGATTTAGAACTTGATTGTTATGTTTTTGTAATTAAATTGGTGTGTTTGTCTACATTGAAACATAGTTGAATTATTTCCGGCAGGTGATACCGTAATTCATTCATGGCCGACCCAGAAATCGACAATCATAATTCTGACCAAAACGTTGGCGATAATGTCTACGTTACAACAATGGATCGTCCAGGTAGTGTAATCGTATGACCGTTGATTTCCATAGATTTAAACGAACATGTAAGATTTTCATTGTTTTTTGGTCGTTTCTGCAATATTAGAATTATAGTTTACTCATTTTTTCGTTGAATTAGAGTTTTCAATCCTCTTTTTTATTGGTTATAATATTTAGCTCCGTCGTACACATGTGTAGTGCTGTGTTCTATACCATCCAACGCGATAGTACACATGTGTATAATATACGGTGGTTACATGTAACTAGCATAATCTTAGTTAATGAACCTTTGAAGACCCGCATCATTGTTTGTCCTTGTTATTTTGAATGATTCTTTTTGTATTGTAATTGTGCAGAGTCGGTTGCTAGTAATGTTTACGAAACTCCAAATGGGCCCAAAGGAAATAGCAAAAAAGAAATTCAAAAAACATAGGAGGAAATGTAATTTTTGTGGCAAACGGGTGAGGAAGCATGATAAAAGGAATTGTCCACTTAAAAAAGGTAAACCAACGAAGGATGATTCGTCTACAGAAGAAGATCATGAGGAAGAAGAGGATGAGCAGTATGTGTATGACGAAGGAAACGAAACCTGTACTGATGGCCATTTAGAAGAGAGCGAAGATAACGGTAGTGACATCTAGGAATTTTCTTGGATTTGCGAACAATTGAAACAATTTGGATAGTCTTTTCTTTTTATTGTTTTTTGATTTTCATTTAAGCGTTTAATCATCGCATTTTTTTCTGGTTGTTTGATGCGACATAATAAGACTTGGTATCAGTTACAATTATTATTTTTCTTTTCTTTGACTGCACTTGTATTATGTCTTAAACAAAGTCAATATAGACATAAATAACATTCATCTCTATGGAAAAAATCTGGAAAAAAAATCCATACACATGTGCACTTATCTGCTAAATATTATACACATAAACAACATTCCTCTCTATAGAACACAGCAATACACATGTGTACGACGGAGCTAAATATTATACACAATAAAAAAGAGGACTGAAAACTCTAATTCAACGAAAAAATGAGTAAACTATAATTCTAATATTGCTGAAACGACCAAAAACAACGAAAATCTTACATGTTCGTTTAAATCTATGGAAATCAACGGTCATACGATTACACTACCTGGACGATCCATTGTTGTAACGTAGAAATTATCTGTGACAACTGGCACAAACCGGTAATTTCCGTACACTTTAATTATTATTTAATGACTGCAATTATATGCTTAAATGTCAGCATTGACTGATTACATGCTAAAAAAGTGAATTCATGCACGTTGTATACTACAAAATATTGCTTTATGCATAAACGAGAGCGTTGCGTCGGAAATACTAGTAAACTCACCGGTAAGACACTCTGTGTCAACAGAACTGCAGAAAGCAGTCAGACAACAAAATTGGAGCCTAGGTGTAGGTCCAACAACAAGAAGACATTAAAACCCAAGAGTACATACAAGGGTTTAATATATAGACATTACGAAAGCAAAAATAAGCACTAAAAAGCACCCGAAACGCACTTTAAGTGCAAAATTTTATATAATTCAGCAATAAATCAGCTTTTAGCACATGAATATTATGCAGAAAATATAATTTGTCAGTCAGAATATTTCCCTAAGTGTCAGGAATCGAAAGTGTTACAAGAGGATACTTAAAAGACACTAAACGGTGCAATTTAGCACTTTAACGAATTGGTATCTAACCGAACAACCGGACAATACCCGGAACACCAAAATAATGCTAGAAGCATTGTTTTTATTTTTCTGAGCTAGTTAGGGTCCCCGAACACCCTAACACACTACATATTTAATAACACACCATTTGATTTCCAACTAATCACTAACTAGTAGTTAGAAATGTTACACTTACCCCCCTCCCCCATATGGTTGGACGGTTGGGAGACCAAAAATCCCACATGGGATTTTAATTTCATATCTTACTAGATCTTAGTGTACTAGAGGGGACATAATATCCAAGGGTGAATTGTGGTGAGAAGTTAGTTTATATAGACCCTTGGATCACCATTCTCTTTCATCACAAACATAAACAACTTCATCCTCCTTTCTTCTCCCCTTGGCTACGGCTCCAACCATACACAAACATACATTCATTTCAAGCTCCATATCAAGCAATCTAAGGTGATATTAAGGTGTAAGAAGTAAAGTTAGGAAGTGTGGAAGCAACGGAACTTGAAGGACCTTCACCATTTGCTTTTATCCACCTCATTTGCACTCTTGAACTTCCCTAGCCTTGTGCTAGTAGTAAGTGCTTCAAATCTTCATCTTGTTCTTGTTTTTGGTGGTTAATAGTTGATTGAATGGTAAAATATTAAGAAACACTAATGAACATAATCTAAGTCTTGAACATAAAGGGATAAAGAGTGGATAAAGAGAAGATATATGGTTAAATCATGTAGATCTTGTGTTGTTATGATTATTACATGTTGTTTGTTAGTAGAAGCAAGATGGATCATCATCTAGACATACTAGTTCATGTTTAAGAACATAAACTAGTAAGATGTAAAAGTTAGAAATATGAAGGATGAAGAATCCATCCATACTTGAACCTTGAACTTGAATAAATATATTTTTTCTTGGAAAATAAGGTTACAAGCTTGTAGATCTAAAGATCTACAAGTGGTTTTTCGGAAGAACCAAGTGGAAAATACTAGATTGTTAAAAACCCGGATCTTGTATGAACTAAAATCATTTTTAGTAAGTAAAACAAGTGTATAAACACTTGTGTAACAAAGAATCCCACAAAGAAATATTTTTGGAAAATAAGACTAGAAGATGTGAAAATGCACTTCCTTTAAAAATAAAACTTTTAAGAAACTAATCATATTTTTAAAGGTAACAAGACTTACTAAATGTGCTAGTAAGTTACTACACATTTTTGTAAATTCTCAAGTTCATGAAATAGAGAAATTAGTATATATTGTTGTTGAGAGATTGGTTGTTGGTGAATTAAAAGAAAATAAACACATGTTTTGAAAACATGGGAAACCTCCATTTTTAGGGGAAACTCTGTCAAAATTTTGATAAATTTTGACACTTAGAAAAATATAAGTTTTTGAGAAACTTATTCCCTAAAAATGTATTTAAAAATATTACCAAGGTTTCTCTAATTTTTGGTGATAAGAAATGATGATTTCTTCAAGATTAAAATTTATGTTAAGTGTGTATATTTTTGAGAGAAAAATATATATTATTTGATCACCAACTTTTGTGCAAAGTGTATATAGTATGTGTTATACGTGCTAGTGTATTAAGACTTAAAAATACACTAAATACTCATGAGAAGTATAAACACAAAAATACACATACAACATACAAGATACATAATTCGGTTGCAAACTGCAAAACACGAGATACTTATATTAAGTTTTGAGAAAATAATATAAGTAAGATACTTAGTTAAAAATATAAAATATTTTTAACACAACAATACAAATACAAAAGAGAGTGACTGTACTTGTGCGACGCAAGTCTAGTGACTAACGTTAAGAAAACGCGTATAGGTCACGACGTTAATTAAGCAAATCCGGTGAAGTTTACGACGCAAGGAACACAAAGTTGTGAGTTCATGCTCCCCCTTTTCTTTTAACTGTTTTCAGTTTTATAACTTCGGGGGTGAAATACATGTTACAAATATTACTATGTTTACAAACAGTATGATAACAAGAAGCACACTTGGTGAGAACAAGTACCAAGTGTGATGAGATATAAGAATACAAGAAGCGCACTTGGTGAGGACGAGTACCAAGTATGATGCGTTATGAGAAATGATACGAGAAATTGTGTCACGAATAGGGTACATAAGCACCATTAATCAACAATATACCTAGACCGCAGAACAAAAGGTTAGATCTAACGGGTGCCGGGCAGCCACACTCTTGGTGAGGACGAGTACCGAGTAGTGCTTTTGTGTCTCAGAATATGCCAACTAGAAAAATGCCTAAGGTTTGGTGACTTCCTATGTCGTGTCACATGTTAATGGCCTTGCAACCCATTAACAATCCTGATACTTACTGGAATACTTTATTACATAAGATTCATACCATCCTAAAATTGGATTTAAACTTGAGTACGTGGGGTACACAAGTAAACTTGAATTATACATGAGTACGTGGTGTACATATGAATACTTGATTTATGCATGAACACTTGATTTTACATGAGTACGTGGTGTACACAAGAATACTGGATTTACACAATATACCAACTATGTTTTCGTACGAAGTATACAAACGTGAAATACAAAAACTGCATGAATTCACACCAACATTATGTTGACGTTTTTCCAAAACTCACATGTATTTCAGGTAACTAAAAGTGTATGTGCGCGTGATCTTGCTTATGCTCTTGGATGTCGTCTATGTTTATGTTTAAATAAAGTTGTAAACTTTCAAGACAATGTTTTATGCTATCTCGTGATGTAAACACTAAACTTATGTTTTCAAATTATGGTATTTGATGTTATTTTATGAGCATGTAGCATGTTTACCTTTCATATGCAATGAAAACCTTTCATGATCACACCTCATGCTTCCACCGCAGAAAGGGGTGTGACAGATTGGTATCAGAGCTGCGATTGTAGTGAACCAGGATTCCTTCTCGAGTCTAGTCTACAATCTCTAGGATCCCATCACGAAAACAATTTTTCAAAGAGTTTTCATTGCATAAAACGTCCCGCGACATCCACTACCTGAAACTGTCTACATGAGTCTAGAAAAGACACTACGAGACTTAGAGTGCACTTGAATAGCACTTGTCGTTGACTAGGAATTACTTGCAATTATGTGTAATAATTAGCCTATATACACATACTAGAAGTAGAATGTCACGAGTATACGTGACTTTACCTGAAAGCGATGGCCCATCTGAAGGAAGAGATACGAGGATGAAACAAACTGTGCGGACTGTGCAAGGAGTTACGTAATTACGGATGCATACATAATTATGGAATTCAGTGCACAGAAACCACAGCAAGTCTTGTCACGTATAGATTCCCTCAGTGCAAGCCTACTAAGTACTCTGCTAGAGTAATAATTGTTTGATGTCACTTATGTGGTATATACCTGTGAATATATATATGCTAATACTGTCTAGTGTGACGATATCAAACAAATGTTTAATCCTGCTGTGTTATGTTCTGTCAGAACATGGCACCCAGGAAAGCTGTGAATGCTCGCAATGATGATCAACCTCCTCCTCCCCCACTGCCAAGAACTGCTGAAGAGCTGAACGCTCTACTGGAAGAAAGGATCTCTGCTGCTATCGCCTAATACGAGGCGAACCGTACTCAAGACACTGGAGGACCAAGCAACGCTAGACGTAACGGGCATGGAGATTCGTCTGGAGGAAACGCAGCTCAAGGTAACCTTAAGACAATGTACTAAGAATGGAGAAATCTATGAACGGTCTTTGTTTCATTATTTCTTCGATTGCTCACATGTGAATTGGTTGAATCAATTCTAGGCTGCACTTTCAAGCAGTTTCTCGACTACAAGCCGATGAACTATGACGGCACAAGAGGTGCAGTAGCATTTGTACGCTGGACGGAGAAGACTGAAGCTACTGTCTGCATGAGCAAGTGTACCACGGATCAACAAGTCACCTTTGCTATTGGGTTATTTGTCGATGAAGCTCTGACTTGGTGGAACTTGCAAGCCCAAACCTTGGGCGATGATGTCGCTTATGGCCTAACCTGGGAGGAACTGAAGGAAAGAATGAGAGAGAAGTATTGCTCTCGTGCTGAACTCCAAAGACTAGAGACGGAGTTCTGGCACTTGACCATGGAAGGTGCCGACATTATTGGATATACTCGAAGGTTCCACGATCTGTCTAGAGTGCTTCCCTACATGGTGACTCCCGAATTTAAGCGTGTTGAACGCTACATTTGGGGACTGGCCCCAGAGTTTCGCGGCATGGTAACTTCAGCCAAATCTCAAACAATCACCGAGGCTATAACTCTGGCTGTCAGCCTTACTGAAGATTGTGTTCGTATGAAGAAGTTATCGCTGAACCCCACTGAAAAGACCGAGACGCATGCTGAGTCGTCCGGTGACAAAAAGAGAAAGCATACAAGTTTGAACCAAGCAACTCACAACAACAAGGGTTTCAGCAAGAAGCGCAACACTAACCCGCCTCAGGAGACGAAAACCCTTGCAACCAAAGGATACCAAGGCACCATGCCTAAATGCCAAAAATATAAGTTTCATCATGAAGGAGCTTGTCGCATTCCAAGGTGCGAAAAATGTGGTAGGTTGGGTCATCAAACAGAAGACTGTTGGGGAAAAGGAAAGAACCGGAATGGAAATGGTGCTGGTAACAAGAATGGTAACGGGAAGGGGCGGAACCAAGGATGCTTCAGTAGTGGAAGCAATGATCATTTCATGAAGGACTGCCCAAAGGGAAACAATGCTCAGGCTCGAGCATTTGTGATTGGAGCAAAGAACGCACGCGAGGACCCTAACGTGGTCACCGGTACGTTTCCCATTAGCAATCACTTTGCATCCATATTATTTTACACTGGCGCCGATTATAGCTTCATGTCGGTGGAATTTAAACGCATGCTTGGAATAGAATCTAGTATATTAGAAATTCCTTATTCCATAGAACTAGCCAACGGTAAACTTGTTGAATCGGGCGAAGTCATTAGAGGCTGCTCATTAGAACTTGGTGAACAAAATTTTAGCATCGACCTCTTACCTATTCAATTGGGTAGCTTCGATGTGGTGGTCGGAATGGACTGGTTGTCCAAGAACAAAGCTGAAGTTATTTGTCACGAGAAAATCATTCGCATTCCGTTGACGAATGATGAAACTCTCATCGTGCATGGAGAAAAGCGAGACGCGCCTCTTCGAATCATCAGTTGTATGAAGGCACAGAAGTGCTTAAGGAAAGGATGTGTTGCCTTCCTAGCACACGTTGTAGATAAGAAGGCTGAGGAGCCGAAACTCGAAGACATTCCTGTGGTGAAGGAATTTCCTGATGTGTTCCCTGAAGATCTGCCAGGACTACGTCCGCAACGACAAGTCGAATTCCGTATAGACTTGGTTCCAGGAGCCGCTCCTGTAGCCAAGGCACCCTATCGGCTTGCACCATCCGAAATGCAAGAATTGTCTACACAACTTCAGGAGTTGTTGGATAAAGGATTTATAAGGCCAAGCTTCTCGCCCTGGGAGCTCCAGTATTGTTCGTGAAGAAGAAGGATGGAAAACTGCGGATGTGTATCGATTACAGGGAACTGAACAAGCTCACGATCAAGAATCGGTATCCACTACCGAGGATTGATGACTTATTTGATCAATTGCAAGGATCAAGCTACTATTCCAAGATCGATCTTCGATCTGGATACCATCAGTTAAGGATACAAGAGGAAAGCGTACCAAAGACTGCATTCAGAACACGCTATGGGCACTACGAGTTTCTTGTGATGCCATTCGGACTGACGAATGCACCAGCGGTCTTTATGAATCTTATGAACCACGTATGCAAACCATATCTTGATAAATTCGTGATTGTATTTATCAATGATATCCCGATTTACTCGCAAACGAAAGAAGAACATGAGCAACATCTCAGAACTATTCTGGAATTACTAAAGAAAGAGAAACTTTATGCAAAGTTATCAAAATGCGAATTCTGGATTCACGAAGTACAATTTCTGGGTCACGTTGTTAATGAGAAGGGCATTCATGTAGACCCATCCAAGATCGAAGCAATAAAGAATTGGGAAGCTCCCAAAACCCCAACTGAAGTTCGACAATTTTTGGGCTTAGCGGCTATTATCGGCGATTCATCGAGAATTTCTCAAAGATAGCTCAACCGCTAACGACCCTTACTCAAAAAGACCAGAAATACGACTGGGGTTACAAACAGGAAGAAGCCTTTCAGCTACTTAAAAACAAGCTATGCGATGCACCGATACTATCATTACCCGAAGGCACTGATGACGTCGTGGTATACTGCGATGCCTCACGACAGGGTTTGGGTTGCGTGCTTATGCAGCACCAAAAAGTCATCGCTTACGCTTCAAGACAATTGAAAGTTCATGAAAGAAACTACACCACTCACGACCTAGAGCTGGGAGCAGTGGTATTCGCCTTGAAGATCTGGCGACACTATCTATATGGTACTCGATGTACAATTTTCACAGATCACAAAAGCCTGCAGCACATATTTGATCAGAAAGAATTAAACATGCGACAACAAGGATGGGTCGAGCTGCTAAATGACTATGACTGTGAGATTAAGTACCATCCTGGAAAAGCAAATGTTGTAGCAGACGCTTTAAGCCTAAAAGAAAGGGTTAAGACCCTAAAAGTTCGAGCATTGGAAATGACTATTCGAATGAACCTCACTACACGCATTCGTGATGCACAACAAGAAGCTCTTAAAGGAGAAAACCGTAAAGCTGAATATCTCCGGGGTATGTTGAAATACATGGTGCCAAATGAAGAGGGATCCTTATACTTCAAGAAGCGTATTCGGGTTCCACTCTATGGTGGCATACGAGAAGTCATCCTTGATGAAGCCCACAAATCGAGATATTCGATCCATCCAGGATCGGACAAAATGTATCAAGACTTGAAGGAATATTACTGGTGGCCGAGACTTAAAAGCGATGTTGTTGTTTATGTTGGAAAATGCCTAACATGTGCTAAGGTTAAGGCAGAATATCAGAAATCGTCCGGCCTACTACAACAACCAGAGATACCCATGTGGAAGTGGGAGCAAATCTCGATGGACTTCATAACGAAATTACCCAGGACCCTGAGAGGGCACGATATGATATGGGTGATAGTTGATCGATTGACGAAATCTGCGCATTTCCTACCGATCCGAGAAAAAGACAGCACTGGAAAGCTTGCTGAGATATACTTAAAAGAAATTGTGGCACGACATGGAGTGCCAATCTCAATTATTTCAGACAGAGATGGACGCTTTGTCTCAAGAATCTTGCAATCATTTCAGGAAGCCTTTGGATCTCAATTAGATCTAAGCACGGCCTTCCATCCACAAACAGATTGCCAGAGCGAACGGACTATACAAACGTTAGAAGATATGCTTCGCGCATGTGTCATGGATCTGGGCGGCAGCTGGGATACTCATCTACCTTTAGTTGAGTTTTCCTACAATAACAGTTATCATACGAGCATAAAAGCCGCACCGTTCGAAGCTCTGTATGGCCGCAAGTGCCGATCGCCCTTATGTTGGGCAGATGCTGGAGATAAACGTATGGTTGGTCCTGAACTTGTACAAGAGACAACCGACAAGATTGCGCAGATCCGAGAGCGCATTAAGGTGGCTCGGGATCGACAAAAGAGCTACGCTGATCTGAAAAGAAAACCAGTAGAATTCGAGGTGGGAGACAAAGTGTTGTTAAAGGTCTCACCTTGGAAGGGCATAGTAAGATTTGGAAAACGTGGAAAGCTGAATCCACGATACATCGGACCATTCAGAATATTGGAAAGAATTGGTATCGTGGCATACAAGTTGGAATTACCGGAAGAACTTAATGGAGTACATGATACGTTCCATGTATCCAACCTCAAGAAGGGTCCAACTCAAGAAAACGTGATCATCCCGGTGGATGAAGTGCATATTGATGACGCCCTCCGATTTACAGAACAACCTGTTGAGGTTACAGACTGGAAAGTCAACAAGACCAGGAGGAGCACTGTTAAACTTGTCAAAGTACGTTGGAACTCTAAGCACGGACCCGAGTACACGTGGGAACGTGAAGACCAGTTCAAGGAAAAGTATCCCCACCTATTCAAGAAGACTCCAGCGAGAGTTAGTTCAGCCTGAATTTCGGGACGAAATGCTTTTAACGGGGGGAGACTGTGACAACTGGCACAAACCGGTAATTTCCGTACACTTTAATTATTATTTAATGACTGCAATTATGTGCTTAAATGTCAGCATTGACTGATTACATGCTAAACAAGTGAATTCATGCACGTTGTATACTACAAAATATTGCTTTATGCATAAACGAGAGCGTTGCGTCAGAAATACTAGTAAACTCACCGGTAAGACACTCTGTGTCAACAGAACTGTAGAAAGCAGTCAGACAACAAAATTGGAGCCTAGGTGTAGGTCCAACAACAAGAAGACATTAAAACCCAAGAGTACATACAAGGGTTTAATATATAGACATTACAAAAGCAAAAATAAGCACTAAAAAGCACCTGAAACGCACTTTAAGTGCAGAATTTTATATAATTCAGCAATAAATCAGCTTTTAGCACATGAATATTATGCAGAAAATAAATTGTCAGTCAGAATATTTCCCTAAGTGTCGGGAATCGAAAGTGTTACAAAAGGATACTTAAAAGACACTAAACGGTGCAATTTAGCACTTTAACGAATCGGTATCTAACCGAACAACCGGACAATACCCGGAACACCAAAATAATGCTAGAAGCATTGTTTTTACTTTTCTGAGCTAGTTAGGGTCCCCTAACACACTACATATTTAATAACACACCATAAGTCACTAACTAGTAGTTAGAAATGTTACACTTACCCCCCCCCCCCATATGGTTGGACGGTTGGGAGACCAAAAATCCCACATGGGATTTTAATTTCATATCTTATTAGATCTTAGTGTACTAGAGGGGACATAATATCCAAGTGTGAATTGTGGTGAGAAGTTAGTTTATATAGACCCTTGGATCACCATTCTCTTTCATCACAAACATATACAACTTCATCCTCCTTTCTTCTCCCCTTGGCTACGGCTCCAACCATACACACACATACATTCATTTCAAGCTCCATATCAAGCAATCTAAGGTGATATTAAGGTGTAATAAGTAAAGTTAGGAAGTGTGGAAGCAACCGAACTTGAAGGACCTTCACCATTTGCTTTTATCCACCTCATTTGCACTCTTGAACTTCCCGAGCCTTGTGCTAGTAGTAAGTGCTTCAAATCTTCATCTTGTTCTTGTTTTTGGTGGTTAATAGTTGATTGAATGGTAAAATATTAAGAAACACTAATGAACATAATCTAAGTCTTGAACATAAAGGGATAAAGAGTGGATAAAGAGAAGATATATGGTTAAATCATGTAGATCTTGTGTTGTTATGATTATTACATGTTGTTTGTTAGTAGAAGCAAGATGGATCATCATCTAGACATACTAGTTCATGTTTAAGAACATAAACTAGTAAGATGTAAAAGTTAGAAATATGAAGGATGAAGAATCCATCCATACTTGAACCTTGAACTTGAATAAATATAATTTTTCTTGGAAAATAAGGTTACAAGCTTGTAGATCTAAAGATCTACAAGTGGTTTTTCGGAAGAACCAAGTGGAAAATACTAGATTGTTAAAAACCCGGATCTTGTATGAACTAAAATCATTTTTAGTAAGTAAAACAAGTGTATAAACACTTGTGTAACAAAGAATCCCACAAAGAAATATTTTTGGAAAATAAGACTAGAAGATGTGAAAATGCACTTCCTTTAAAAATAAAACTTTTAAGAAACTAATCATATTTTTAAAGGTAACAAGACTTACTAAATGTGCTAGTAAGTTACTACACATTTTTGTAAATTCTCAAGTTCATGAAATAGAGAAATTAGTATATATTGTTGTTAAGAGATTGGTTGTTGGTGAATTAAAAGAAAATAAACACATGTTTTGAAAACATGGGAAACCTCCATTTTTAGGGGAAACTCTGTCAAAATGTTTATAAATTTTGACACTTAGAAAAATATAAGTTTTTGAGAAACTTATTCCCTAAAAATGTATTTAAAAATATTACCAAGGTTTCCCTAATTTTTGGTGATAAGAAATGATGATTTCTTCAAGATTAAAATTTATGTTAAGTATGTATATTTTTTAGAGAAAAATATATATTATTTGACCACCAACTTTTGTGCTAAGTGTATATAGTATGTGTTATACGTGCTAGTGTATTAAGACTTAAAAAATACACTAAATACTCATGAGAAGTATAAACACAAAAATACACATACAACATACAAGATACATAATTCGGTTGCAAAGTGCAAAACACGAGATACTTATATTAATTTTTGAGAAAATAATATAACTAAGATACTTAGTTAAAAATATAAAATAATTTTAACACAACAATACAAATACAAAAGAGAGTGACTGTACTTGTGCGACGCAAGTCTAGTGACTAACGTTAAGAAAACGCGTATAGGTCACGACGTTAATTAAGCAAATCCGGTGAAGTTTACTATGCAAGGAACGCAAAGTTGTGAGTTCATGCTCCCCCTTTTCTTTTAACTGTTTTCAGTTTTATAACTTCGGGGGTGAAATACATGTTACAAATATTACTATGTTTACAAACGGTATGATAACAAGAAGCACACTTGGTGAGAACGAGTACCAAGTGTGATGAGATATAAGAATACAAGAAGCGCACTTGGTGAGGACGAGTACCAAGTATGATGCGTTATGAGAAATGATACGAGTAATCGTGGCACGAATAGGGTACATAGGCACCATTAATCAACAATATACCTAGACCGCAGAACAAAAGGTTAGATCTAACGGGTGCCGGGCAGCCACACTCTTGGTGAGGACGAGTACCGAGTAGTGCTTTTGTGTCTCAGAATATGCGAACTAGAAAAATGCCTAAGGTTTGGTGACTTCCTATGTCGTGTCACATGTTAATGGCCTTGCAACCCATTAACAATCCTGATACTTACAGGAATACTTTATTACATAAGATTCATACCATACTAAAACTGGATTTAAACTTGAGTACGTGGGGTACACAAGTAAACTTGAATTATACATGAGTACGTGGTGTACATATGAATACTTGATTTATGCATGAACACTTGATTTTACATGGGTACGTGGTGTACACAAGAATACTGGATTTACACAATATACCAACTATGTTTTCGTACGAAGTATATAAACGTGAAATACAAAAACTGCATGAATTCACACCAACATTATGTTGACGTTTTTCCCAAACTCACATGTATTTCAGGTAACTAAAAGTGGATGTGCGCATGGTCTTGCTTATGCTCTTGGATGTCATCTATGTTTACGTTTAAATAAAGTTGTAAACTTTCAAGACAATGTTTTATGCTATCTCGTGATGTAAACACTAAACTTATGTTTTCAAATTATGGTATTTGATGTTATTTTACGAGCATGTAGCATGTTTACCTTTCGTATGCAATGAAAACCTTTCATGATCACACCTCGTGCTTCCGCCGCAGAAAGGGGTGTGACATTATCGCCTATGTTTGTAAACAGGTGTACTTGTATATTTACATAACAAGTACTCATGTGCACTTACTTTACTACGTTATAACTCTGCTCTTTTTTTATTGTAAAAACGATTAATTAGATTTAGTACACATAACCCATAATATGTACACTAACAACCTGTCAAGTAGTCTAACATACAAAAAAACCAAACACATACAAAATAATCAAAATACCAAACATGTCAAGTTTCACTTTTTCAAAAAATATCAAAATACCAAACCGTCAAATGATTCTAGTTTGCCAATCACCACATGTTTATTAATCAAATACATACGAAAAAATCAAACCATCGCCTGGTCATGTTCAGCTGCTTCAGCCAATACGCGATTACGGTGCTTGTTAACCTTTGAAGTTACTAGCTTTATTGCGTACTTCTTCCTCAAACGTGTCAAGCACGCCTTCTTGGCCGTATGCCCAAGTGGGAAGCCACTATCCCACTTAACGGCTATTACCCCAAACCACGTTTCCCATTCCATAAGATATGTAGGTCCCTCTCGAGGATGAGATAAAACCTTATCCTTGTTATATCAAACACACTAGCGAGTGCGGAATCCAAGCTAGCATGCAACCGAGACTTTATATGAGAACAAGCACAAACACAACACACAACATTCAACGATTAACACCACTTGTATTAATGCGTATGAAAGGTTCGGTTACAAGTCCAATGTTCGCAGATGTATTCTGCAAACTCTCAAAGTTCTCTCGTGTGTGTGCTCTCAACAGAATGCTCTCTCTGTTTCTGTCTCTCTTGTCCTCACTATGTGTTCTATTCTAACTTTTTTTTTCACACAACACACTACATGGTTATATATACCCGACACAGCAGGTCTGGTCGAAGGATCAGACAGATTGATCGAAATATCATCTGTCGACCAGAAAGCCATCGAAAGATTCACAAATACCTCGAAGGATGATATCCTTCGAGATATCCTTCGAGTTCATCCATCGAAGGTTTATGTTTCGAACTCATCTATCGAATGTTCATCTTTCGAGCTCATCGAAGGATATAAAACAATCCTTCGATGACACATCCTTCGACACAACCAGCTTACAACATTTCTCTAACTGTTTGGTCAAGTCAAACCAGGAGGATGGTTGACTTGGTCAAACTTACATCAACCTTACATTAAAGACATCGTTTTGTATCATGACGAAATACAGACAAAGTACAGACACAAGTGCACCAACAAACTCCCCCTTGGCTGTAGCTTTGTCTCGAACCGAGCCGAGTCGCGTCCACACAAACTGTATCAACAAACTCCCCCTTGGACGCTACTCGTGATGGTTCGTCTTCTGTGACTTTCATGTCGGAGGATCTTCAAAGTCTTCACGCGTCGTAAGTAGAAAGTGTATCAACAAACTCCCCATTTAACTTAGGTAGTGTGTCAATAAACTCCCCCTTAGATTGAACTCTCCATTGAGTCATGCTCGTGAATCTTTTGACTTGTCAATTCTTCAGATCCTTGTGGTGTTGATGAAGGGACAGCGGCAACTCGATCATTTTATCCTTTGAGTGCCTCCACTTCGTGTCTTCATTCCAAAGCTTTTCATCGAACATGTTCTCCTCGCCTTTAGCATCTGCACATGCAAGAAAGCTAAACGCATAATGAGAACAACCGCTTGGAATATAGTTAACATTTAAACTAACGACACATATGAGATCAAATCTCAATCAAACACCAACCGACAGCAGTTTGAAAGTTTAGAAAAAAAAATCATTTTAATCCTTTAACTTTCAAAACTCGTTAACTTCGACTGTTTATGAAGATGCAATTGTTTTCCAGCTTACGATCAGGATTTTGGGTAGGATAGACTCGAGTTCCAACATCGGTCAATCAAAAATAATCTAGAAGAAAAATCTTTTTGGATTTTATAAAGTTTAAATTAAAACACACCTAAAATCTTTTTGAAATTTTCATTTTTCAAATGTAAAGACGGAAAGCAATAAATAAATATATACAAAGATGCATAATCGGGAAACATTAAATAAATATTTACAGACATTCTTTTTGCGAGTTTCGAGGGTAAGAGAATCATATCAGTGTACGGTCATGCCAAAACGCTCTTGTTTTTCAATTAGTTAACATTAAGATAAGCATCCTATAACAATTATCGGTATTGTTGTCCACATAAGCTCAACTTATCATTTGTAATCATGGCGAGGGGATACGTTAAGGTATAATTTATACTTACCGACCGGTGTTCATCCACATCACGACACATTCCCGTATCAAGGTATGCACGAGGATTCATCTTACCGGTGAGTATATCGATTATCATCTGATTGACCGTATATGATGTGAGATTCTCACTTATTTTGATTTGAAAACAAGCCCTATGTGATAGAATCACTTATTGATGAGGAACTTGATTTTCGATGCATGAGGGCACAGGAGCAAGTCCGTGAACAGGTCAGTACTTTCGTACAGCAGAGAGACGAACTTGACTCCCGGATAAATGTGATATTTTATCACTTATTTGTTTGGACATGTGATTGTTGATCACTTATTGATGTCGAATGCAGTATGAGATATGTACACGTATGTATGGTATCATGGAAGATCTAGACTTTGTCTTTTATAGAAACAACCATGATACTCAGATGATAAGCAGCATAAAGACCGAATATTTCAGAACCTCGGCAATCTCTCAAACGAAATTTCGGTACCAAGACCATATGCCAATGAATGGTTCCCACCCAGTCTTCAGTCAGATTTAAGTTTATATCACCCTGCACACTTTAAAATGATTGTGAGCCTACCGATACATCTTATATAGAGTGTCACGGCCCTCAGCCCGATTTGACCCGGTCCAGAGCCGCGAGGCAGGAAATCCCGTGGTATTTAATTTAGCGACAGCGGAAGACTTTTTAAACAGGATCAATTATTAATAAAACTACTCGTTTATATATAATATAGGGATAATTCCCATAATTTACAAACACTTGATTTCACTAGGAAATCCTTTATTTCTTTAAAACATGTTTCTTTATTTATTTACATTGAGCCACTTTCTAAGCTTGTAGTGCTACTTGGCATTTTTCCTTTTGCTCACAACAGATCACCTGAAACATGTTTGAAAAAGGTTTTGTCAGCGGGAAATACTGAGTGAATCATTCGGTTTTAGTAAAACATCATGTTTATTATAATCTACAGTATTAAGAGCGATTACAATTGCCTCATCTTTTAAATTAACTGATCCAGTTGTCACTTTACCGGACTGTGACTGTGGACATATCACTTGTAGGGTCCTTTCACCCCAAGTGATAAATAATTAGTAGCTATGTGCACATCCCCCCACATACTGGCAGTAATTTCAGATAACAAAGACTTAATCCCTGTAACTATAATTTTGATAAAAACATTCTTTTGAAAAGTATTTTGATAAAAAGAGAATGACTCACATTGTAGATTTAACGAGCAGAATATAAGCCTACTGATTAGCCTTGATTAACCTAATTTAATTAACAATGCACACACAATCAGTTAGTAACTAATACAACAGTTACGACAATTCACGAGATTAAACATTCACAACGAGTTATTAGTGCAATACTTAACAATTCAGTGGATTCACAACGAATGACAGAGTATAGTCCGAATTCGAGCAGTACTCAAACATTCAAGTCGAAATCACAATGAATTAATAAAGTATAATCTCAATTAGAGAGGCACTTAAACAATCGTTGGATAGTTATAATCGATCGGACGTTGAATCGTAATAGCGATCGAGTTATTACCCTGATTGTAGCGTCGATTAGTGCACTGTGTGTGTTAATTGTAGTATACAGAATGTTTCGTCGATATCAGAAACGAATTTCTTCGTCGATCATATGCCAAATTTCAAGTCCCAATGTCTGCTATTTATAGCCAAATTTTGAGATTCCCTGCGCATCGTAGCCAAACATCCCCTACGCATCGTATGGGATTTTTAACTGGCTGCGCATCGTAGGCAATAAAGCCCTACGATGCGTATGGGTTGAAAAATAGGGTTATAGACTAGCCACGTCTGGGACTAGCTATGCTGAATCAACACATTCGAATTTTATGAATTTTACAACGAATTTTAAAGGATAATTATCAACTAGGGTTTACCCCCTTTGAGTTTTAGGGGCCCTAATCCTGATTCTGAAAATTATGAAAATTTCAGGGTTTGTTCATAATTACTTGGGTTTCTCAATTAGGGTTTCCTATTGATCAAATTAAAATAATAACTAGTACTTTTAATGAGAGTTGTTACATTCTTCCCACCTTAATAAAAATCTCGTCCGCGAGATTTACCGGAATAAATGAGGATACTTTTTCTTCATTTCTGATTCCAGCTCCCAAGTGTATTCAACTCCTCTCTTTGAATCCCATCTAACTTTGACTAAAACTAGTCTTTTATGTTTGAGAAATTTGATCTTTCGATCCTCAATTTGAAGAGGTTTCTCTACAAATTTTAGCTTTTCGTTTACCTCTATTTCTTGAAGAGGTACTACCAAAGATTCATCTGATAAACATTTCTTGAGATTGGATACATGAAATACATCATGTACTCCAGCTAATTCTTCTGGTAGTTGTAAATGATAAGCAACTAATCATGTACGTTGGATCACTGAAAATGGTCCTACGTATCTTGGACTTAGTTTTCCTTTCTTACCGAATCGAACAACTCCTTTCCAAGGAGAAACTTTCAATAGTACTTTATCTCCTACTTGGAATTCTATTGGTTTGCGTCGATTATCTGCATAACTCTTCTGGCGATCTCGAGCAGTCTTCAACCTTTCCTTGATTTGAGTAATCTTGTCGGTCGTCTCTTGCACTATCTCAGGTCCTGACAACTGACTTTCTCCTATTTCTGCCCAACAAACTGGAGTTCTGCACTTTCTTCCATAAAGTGCCTCGAATGGAGCAGTTTCAATACTTGAATGATAACTATTGTTATAGGAGAATTCAATTAATGGTAAATGATCATCCCAACATCCACCAAAATCAATTACACATGCTCTTAGCATGTCTTCCATTGTTTGTATTGTCCTTTCACTTTGTCCGTCTGTTTGAGGATGATATGCAGTGCTTAAATTTAGTCGAGTTCCCATTGCTTGCTGGAAACTTTTCCAGAAATGAGAAGTGAAACGACTATCTCTATCTGAAACAATGGAGAGTGGGACTCCATGTAAAGATACTACTTCGTCTACGTACAACTTGGCTAACCTTTCCATATTAAAGGTTTCCTTCATTGGTAGAAAATGAGCTGATTTGGTTAATCGATCCACAATTACCCAAATTGCATCATTACCTTTTCTGGTCTTGGGTAACTTAGTAACAAAATCCATTGTTATGAGTTCCCATTTCCATACAGGCATTTCCAATTGTTGTAGTAAACCTGAGGGTTTCTGGTGTTCTGCCTTAACTTGTGAACAAGTAAGACACTTAGAAACATATTTTGCTATATCTTTCTTCATTCCTATCCACCAGAAATTCTTTCTTAAATCTTGGTACATCTTATTGTTTCCAGGGTGCATAGTATACCTAGATTTATGAGCTTCTTCTAAAATCTTATTTCTTAACTCTCCTTGTTTAGGTACCCAAATTCTTTTCTTGTGGAATCTCCAAATTCCATCATTTCTTTGTTCTAGTTCTTTTATATAACCTTTCATTCCTTCAGCATCGTCCTTGATTGCTGTTTCTTGAATGTTCTTTAATTGTTCTATTAAATCTACTTGTAGATTTAATCTAAGAGCACGGACTCGCTTTTGTTTTTCATGATACTTACGACTTAAGGCATCTGCAACTACGTTTGCCTTCCCTTCGTGATATTGAATATCACAGTCGTAATCACTTAGAATTTCCATCCATCTTCTTTGCCTCATATTTAATTCTTTCTGTCCAAATATATACCTCAAACTTTTATGATCTGTATAGACAGTAAACTTACTTCCGTACAGATAATGTCTCCAAATTTTCAAGGCAAAAATTATGGCTCATAATTCTAAGTCATGAGTTGTATAATTTTCCTCATGCTTTTTCAACTGCCGGGAAGCATACGCAATTACCTTCTTGCGTTGCATTAATACACATCCGTATCCTAATTTTGAAGCATCACAGTATACTTCAAAATCTTATGTTCCTTCGGGTAATGCTAAAATTGGAGTATTTGTCAATCGTTGCTTTAAAATCTTAAAAGCTTCTTCTTGCCTATGTCCCCATTCAAACTTAGTGGCTTTACAGGTTAGCTTAGTCAAAGGTACAGCTATCTTAGAGAAATCCTTAATAAATCTTCTGTAATATCCAGCTAAGCCTAGAAAACTTCTAATTTCCATAGCTGTTTGTGGGACCTTCCATTTGGTAATTGCTTCTATTTTAGCAGGATCTACATGGATTCCTTCATGATTTACCATATGGCCTAAAAATTGCACTTCCTTTAACCAAAATTCACACTTTGAGAATTTGGCATAAAGCTTTTCCTTTCTTAACAAGGTTAAGAGTGCATGCAAATGTTTGCAATGTTCTTCTTGACTTTTGGAGTAAATTAGTATATCGTCGATGAATACGATTACAAATTTATCCAAGTATGGTTTACAGATCCTATTCATCATGTCCATAAATGCTGCTGGGGCATTTGTTAATCCAAAGGGCATGACTGTAAACTCATAATGGCCATACCTAGTTCTGAAAGCAGTTTTAGGTATGTCTTCCTCTTCTACTTTTAACTGGTGATATCCAGATCTTAAATCTATCTTAGAAAAATACCTAGCACCTTGAAGTTGATCAAAAAGATCATCAATCCTAGGTAATGGATATCGATTCTTAATTGTAACTTTATTTAGTTCCCTATAATCGATACACATTCTCATCGATCCATCTTTCTTTTTCACAAACAACACTGGTGCTCCCCAAGGGGATGAACTAGGTTGTATAAATCCTTTGCTTAATAATTCATCTAACTGCTTTTTCAATTCTAGCATTTCGGTGGGTGCTAATCTATAAGGTGCCTTAGCTATTGGTGTAGTTCCTGGAATTAGATGAATTCTAAACTCTACTTCCCTATCTGGTGGTAACCCAGGTAATTCTTCTGGAAAATGTCTGGGTATTCTGAAACTATAGGGATGTCCGGAAATTCCTTACTTTTAGTGTTAATGATTACTGAAATCATATACACCATTCCTTGCTTTCGTTCATAACTAGCAACTTTCATTACTGATATGAACTTTAGTGGCTTTCTTGGTTTATCTCCGGTAATTACAATTACCTCTCCTGTAGGAGTACGGATTTCTACGGAATTCTTGTCACAAAGGATTCAAGCATGGTTGGCTATTAACCAATCCATTCCTAATACGACATCGAATCCGGCTAAATTCATAGGTAACAGATTTGCAGAAAACTTATGACCTAACAGTTCTATCTTACCTTCTTGCAAAACCTTATCTATGTTAACAGAATTTCCGTCTGCCGTTTCGACTGTAAAAATTTTCCTAAGGGTGGTTAAAGGTAAACTAAGAGCTTGGCAAAATGAAGTATTGATAAAACTTTGGTTTGCACCAGAGTCAAATAATACTTTTGCATAAACGTCGTGGACCAAGAACGTACCGGCTATGACGTCAGGAATGAGTTCAGCTTCTTGAGTAGTTAGCTGAAATGCTCGGGCATTCTTCTTTGTTGTTCCATCAGCTGGTTTGCCTTTATTGTCTGCAGGTTTTGTCAATTTAGGACATTCGGTTCGAAAATGACCTATTTCGCCACAGTTGTAGCAGATTAGGGATTTCTTCTTGCAATTCTCCTCTTGATGTCCTGGAATTTTGCAAAAATTGCAATATTCTTTGCATTTTCCAAAATGCTTCTTTTTGCAATTTCTACAATACGGAGGAACTGAGGATTGCCCGGTTCCTCTTTTCTTGAATCGATTATTATTATTACCCACACGAAATCCTTGGGTAATCTTTTGCGCCAATTCCTTCTTCCTGTCTTCTTCTCTTGTTCGCACCAGTTCATCAGTTAGGGTATTAGCTAATTCCACAGCATCGTCAATAGTGCGAGGTCTCGCAGCTTTAACAATATTGCGGATTTCACTAATTAATCCCCATATGTAGCGAGAAATGAGTACCGGTTCTGGCGAAGCCAGTGTAGGTACCACTCGTGCATATTCAAAGAATGTCGAAGTATAACTGCGGCAATCTACTCCTACCATACGATGATTTAGGAACTTATTTGCCATTTGTTCCTTTTCATATTCAGGACAATATTTCCTTTCTACAAGATTCTTGAATTCTTCCCAGTTCATGGCATAAGCCATCCTTCTTCCTTTAGCTTGTAGCACCGTATTCCACCACTCTAATGCTCCTTCTTTGAACAAATTTGATGCATACATCACCTGATCTTCTTCTGAACACTTACTTATTGCAATTACTGCTTCGGTTTTCTCTAACCAACGCAGTACTGCAGTTGCTCCTTCATTACTTGCAAATTCAGCAGGTTTGCAAGCAAGAAATTCTTTGAAAGTGCAACCAGGTGTTGCGGCTTTCATTTTCTTAGGAGGTGGAGCCTGTCGTAGATTATCATTATCATTATGATTGCTGCCTCCATTTACACTATGACTGAAATTATCTTCCTGGGTACGTTTACTAGGAATGATTTGTTGCGGTTCTATTGGATTTTTAACAGCAGCAACGAATGCTGGAATAGCATTGGCTATCCCTTGTGCAACAATATTTTCTATATCCTGTCTAGTCATATACTGGTTTTCCTGATTTTGTTCAGATTGATTCCCTTCATTAACTGGGTCATTATTAGCATTTTCCATCTGATAATTATTAAAATATATTTATTAGTATCAAGTGATAAATAAAACAATTTCACAGAAGCACATAAAATCTGGTAACACAGATATATATCCAAAATTGTCGATGTTTCGACTTCTATTTTACTTTATATATATTAGATAGGCATTCATACACACAGTTTATCTTACAAAGTTTTATTTCCCATTTTACAGAGTTATATTTAAGTATTATTTTTATTAATATACATATATTTTTCCTAACCCCACTCTTCTTTGGTCACAGGCAGTTTAGTAACGACGTTCCCTTTCGTCGTACTTCCAGGTAATCCTTTCTCCCATATCCCTAATCCTATTTCTTGTATTTATCAGTTCTTCACCGTACTGACGGAGTTCGGCTAAGTTTTCGTAACTCATTGGAGGATTGGGGATAGGATCTGGTTCCCACTGTGGAAGGAAAGAATAAGGACTGTTGACAATATTCTGGAATGGCCAGTCATTTGTCCACCATTCTTCCATTTGACCTAGAGGTAGAGTGTGAATCAGTGGATCTGGAATAGCTGGTTCCAGATTAACAGGAAGTTGGGTTTCTAGGGTGGGATATAGATTATTATGGATAGGACTAAAGACATCACAATTTGCAAGTAGACGGTCGATTTCGTCTTGGAATGTGATATTTTCAGTTTGTCTAGAACTCTCTCCCGTTTCTATTCCTTTTTGTTTGTAGTCTTTCCTGATCTCTATCTCTGCTGGATTTGAGCTTTCTCCGATTTCTATTCCTTTTCCTTTTTCTATAGGGTTTTCTATTTTAGGGAGTTTCCTAGTAGCTGGCTTTCTTCTGCGTACTTTTCTCCATCCTACATATCTTCTCTTCTTTTTAAGTTTTGCTTTTTCCAGCGGTGGAGCTTGGAATTCCACGGGTTCCTCTATGTCAGCAAAATAACCAGTAAAGTCGTGGGAGACTTCAATTGGTACTGGGTAGAGGTTGAGATTCTGAAATGCTTCTGATATCTCAGTCATGCTGGACAGCATATATGCAAAATGCACAAAAATGCTAAGTTAAAACTTTGGAACAAAGTTTAACAAATAAACATTAAGTTTATTGCATATGGATTTGTACAAAAGACTACAGAAAAGTGACCACACTTTAATTTATTTATTTACTAGGTATTATTTTTCTACTAGACCAGAATTTAAAATTTAGAGATTTGCATTCTCTGCGACGGTAGCTAGCATATAAAGGTTTGCCCATTTTTTATCTAAGGTATCTTCCCACGGTGACTTATTGCCTAATTCCTGGATTTCTGGATTAAACCTCACTTTCTTGGATTGGGTTTTCTTTATTTTCTCTTGTCCTTTTCTAAGAATCAAATTTATTTTCTCTTGGGTGAGAGGGTTTTCATAATTTGCTTTACGGACAAAAATCCCTTCATCTATATCTGCTGGGTGTTTGGAGGAAGAGGTTCCTTTTCTTGTGGGTGCAGTATCTAATTTGTGATAGATAGCAGAAATCTTGTGTTTACCCATACTGTAACTTAACAATTAATCAGTTAATAAAACATATTTTCACATAATAGCAATTAAATTTCCTAATTATTTTAATAGGCTAAAATCAATAGTTAAGCTTAAATCAGTGGCTCTGATACCACCTTTTCCTGTCACGGCCCTCAGCCCGATTTGACCCGGTCCAGAGCCGCGAGGCAGGAAATCACGTGGTATTTAATTTAGCGACAGCGGAAGACTTTTTAAACAGGATCAATTATTAATAAAACTACTCGTTTATATATAATATAGGGATAATTCCCATAATTTACAAACACTTGATTTCACTAGGAAATCCTTTATTTCTTTAAAACATGTTTCTTTATTTATTTACATTGAGCCACTTTCTAAGCTTGTAGTGCTACTTGGCATTTTTCCTTTTGCTCACAACAGATCACCTGAAACATGTTTGAAAAAGGTTTTGTCAGCGGGAAATACTGAGTGAATCATTCGGTTTTAGTAAAACATCCTGTTTATTATAATCTACAGTATTAAGAGCGATTACAATTGCCTCATCTTTTAAATTAACTGATCCAGTTGTCACTTTACCGGACTGTGACTGTGGACATATCACTTGTAGGGTCCTTTCACCCCAAGTGATAAATAATTAGTAGCTATGTGCACATCCCCCCACATACTGGCAGTAATTTCAGATAACAAAGACTTAATCCCTGTAACTATAATTTTGATAAAAACATTCTTTTGAAAAGTATTTTGATAAAAAGAGAATGACTCACATTGTAGATTTAACGAGCAGAATATAAGCCTACTGATTAGCCTTGATTAACCTAATTTAATTAACAATGCACACACAATCAGTTAGTAACTAATACAACAGTTACGACAATTCACGAGATTAAACATTCACAACGAGTTATTAGTGCAATACTTAACAATTCAGTGGATTCACAACGAATGACAGAGTATAGTCCGAATTCGAGCAGTACTCAAACATTCAAGTCGAAATCACAATGAATTAATAAAGTATAATCTCAATTAGAGAGGCACTTAAACAATCGTTGGATAGTTATAATCGATCGGACGTTGAATCGTAATAGCGATCGAGTTATTACCCTGATTGTAGCGTCGATTAGTGCACTGTGTGTGTTAATTGTAGTATACAGAATGTTTCGTCGATATCAGAAACGAATTTCTTCGTCGATCATATGCCAAATTTCAAGTCCCAATGTCTGCTATTTATAGCCAAATTTTGAGATTCCCTGCGCATCGTAGCCAAACATCCCCTACGCATCGTATGGGATTTTTAACTGGCTGCGCATCGTAGGCAATAAAGCCCTACGATGCGTATGGGTTGAAAAATAGGGTTATAGACTAGCCACGTCTGGGACTAGCTATGCTGAATCAACACATTCGAATTTTATGAATTTTACAACGAATTTTAAAGGATAATTATCAACTAGGGTTTACCCCCTTTGAGTTTTAGGGGCCCTAATCCTGATTCTGAAAATTATGAAAATTTCAGGGTTTGTTCAGAATTACTTGGGTTTCTCAATTAGGGTTTCCTATTGATCAAATTAAAATAATAACTAGGACTTTTAATGAGAGTTGTTACATAGAGCTGCTTATCGTTTTTCATTTTGGGTTTAAAGCGGTTTAGACAGACCACTGATGTACTATCATTTTCTCTTTTTCTCGCCAGGAAACTCATTTTTGTTTTCTATTGTTTTTGTGCTTTTAAAATTTTTCGCTGTTTTTGGATTTTTCAAATTTTGGATTTACTCCCCCTAAAATCAACAAACTAAGATAAAATTTAAAAGACACAAGGATATTTACAAAAATGATTTTCCGATGTTGGTTAACTCATGTTTTACCTCAATGCCGTTTACCAAAATTAAGTTTTAATCAGAAATGATTTAGCGAATTTTGGAAAAATCAGTTGGCATGTCGGTAAGCGGTGCGGACCATGACAGCATTGGCTGGCCAAAGAGTGCTGAACGAGATAATAATTCACAAAGCAGCTTAAATATCGACAAGGAAAGGAGAGATTAGAAATTTTAATACCGTATCCTGCAACTGCTTCGTGCATTGCAAGGAATCTGAGAGCTCTCCCAAACTGGATATCCATCCGGTGTGGATTTCAAAGTCGATTCTTTGTAGCTACTGAGAAGTCTCTTGACAGCAACAAGATCATAAACCTTTGGGTCCGGCTGGTCTTCCACATTGCACCAGCGAAGGTTTTTGTCTTTCTCTTGTGAAGTAGTGTGCGGTTGTTCAACCCATGCCAAGGCATCCGCACACCCGGTTGGTTTGTTCAACAAACACATTTTCTTCAATCACACCACGAAGAAATGTACACTGCACGTTCATCTTGTAGATTGTTGAACTTCAGACGTGCTGCAGGTGCGTACATTTTGATTTGAATCTATCCCGGGGACCCGATCAAAGCCTTGAACATTCACATTTTGAAAAGATTTTCATTTTGTCGAAGCTTTTCAATCTCTTTCAACAGACATTTCTGTTTCCCTTTACTTTTTCTCTCCATCAAAGGCAGCAATTTCTTCTGTTGCCTATTTTGTGCAAGGATGCTCCACTATCAACAATCTTACGACTATCAAAAGTTCCTCTTGGAATATCCTACACACTCACTCAAAAATTAGTTGGAGAGAGGGACCCAAGCCTTTGTGGACTTGGGTCGTCCTTGATCATCAAGAAAAGTGATTTCAATCACTTGATGATTAGGAAAAAGAACCTATGGTGCTCCCCCTGACTGAATTACCTGTTTTTGTTTCCAAGCTGTTTGTCCTTTACCAGTATTTGTATTAATTGTTTTAGCATTTACTGGTTTTACAGTTTTAGGTTTTGCTTGAACAGGTTTTTCTTCTTTGACCTCTGATTTTAAGGCATTTTCAATTACCTTTTGATTCTTTTGTTTTAACTTCTTTTCCCTTTCTTTCAAGACACGTGGGTCTTGTTTCGGGGAAAATGATCGTTTTTGGTAATTGGTTTCTTGGGGAGCACTTGTTTTTGCCTTCAACTTTTGCAGGTATGGGCAGTATCTTACAATATGCCCAATTGTGCCACACTCAAAACACATTCTCCGCTCTACAAACCTCGGAGAAACATGTTGATGATCAGACGGAGAACCAGACAATGAACTTTGTGATCTAGACGTGCTTGGACCTAAATCACCTCCGTTGGTGTGTTGGGTGTAGTTATTCTGATCATTTCGTTTTAAAATTCTAACTTGTTTTACAAAATCAATGTTAGATTTATCCTGAAATGTTTCAAGTTTATCTGAACCCGTGGATCCAACAAAGTTCACTTTCGGTTCTCTTTTCTTAACAGGAGCTCTTTTGTTTTGCACCCATTGTTGTTGAACCTTAGGTGCTTGAACATTCTTGTTCTGAGCCTTCTTTCCCTGTACCTTACCTTTTCCGGAATTGACTTGTTGTTTTCGCTCAACTTGTAGTTTTTGGTTTCCGTATTGTTTTCTAATTTGTTCACACGGAATTGGATCACATTGAGTGACGGTAACTTTGCCACTTTTGTTCCCCAAAAACTTATCAGTGCATCCTTCAAAAATTTGCTCAATTAAATCTTGATTTACATTTTTAATTGGAAAATCTTTGTTAGAGTAGATTTTGCTATCTCCTTTGAGCGTGTACAACAAGTTACTCCCTTCAAAACTTGATACAATCGACTCCATTTCTTTTGACATTTCAGTCTTACTCGGTTTCACTGGTGGATCACACAGGATGTGATTCTCGATTGGAATATCTGTTGTAACCGAGTTAGACTGTTGGTTCACAATTTCATCAGATTCATCATCCGAAGAATCAGTATCCTCAACAACGGGAGGACTCTGTTCCTTAACACACGATGAATCTGTCACACTTTTCTCAGATTCTGATTGACCCGAGGATGATGTACGAGTTGTGAACCCGAGGCCTGCTGCAAAGTCATCTAGACCGAGTGGCACAGTAGGTTCAAAACGGGGCATATCCTCGTCATCAGGCAATTTGGAGTAATTGTGATTCATTGGGGGAGGACATGATTTGAATCCCATACACTTCTTATCCCCCTTTTTCTTTTGAACATCAATAATGTGATCCAATACATAGCGGGAATTGGAATAACTTTCCAATTTCTGCTTGATTGTTTCACATTCACATCGAGCGGTTGCCAACTCTACCATCTGCTTTTCAATTGTGTCTATAAGATCATTGTTAGCATGTTGCTTTCGCAAAACAGCTTTTTGTAATTCTGAAACATCATGTCTTAATGACACAATTGTTGTTTTAAATTCCTTTTCATTTCTGGTTAAAAACACGTTAGCTTCAGTTGCTTTAGCAAGATCTACAATCAATTGTTGATTGTGTTTGTGTGTGATTTCAAACTGACTTTCCTTTTCTGCATATTTAACATTTAAACTATCACACTTTTCACAGCTAACTACAGTGGGTTCATCGACACATACCTGACCTGATGAACTGTCGACATTAGCCATAAAGGCTGAATGGAGAGAAGATGAAGAGTAAGCAGCTTGATCCATCAAATTAGATCTTCTTTCAGTTCCTGCTACAGCTTCTTCCAAAAGCTCATCAATATTTGCATCGACTGACGCACTTGATGTCTCATCCACATGATCATTTCCTGAAGTGGAGGATTCTTCATCTGAGCTTCCACTATAACCAGAACTGTCTTCATCTTCAGAAGATGCAACACCATTGGTGGAAGATTCTCCACCACTGGCGTGCTTTAAATCCTTTACGACTTCAGCAAAACATGCTGTTCCACCATTTCCTCCTTCTCCAAGCTGAAGCGACCAATCACAACCCTCATCTATTTGAACCACCAGCCCCCGGTTGGCATTCGATGACCCTGCTTGGCCTTGGTTGTTGACAGGTATCAACGCACGAACATTGTTCCCGTTCTGGTTCTGCTGGTTGCCTTGATTTCTGAACGGATTTTGATTTCCATGCTGAGCTGGTCTTGTGCATTCCCTTTTGAAATGACCCCGTTCGCCACAGTTAAAGCACTTGACAGCTTGCTTGTCGAACCCATACTTGGTGTCTTTCTTGTTTTCCAAGTTGGTTCTCCCCGTCCTTTCCATAAACTCCTTTGCTCTTCGAATTGCACTAGCAAGAGCCCATTTGATATCCGTCATTTCAAACTCTTCTTTATCCACTTGCTGATAATCTTCATTGGTTAGATTGATATTCCCAATCTGACCTGCGATCAATCCACTATAAGCACTAACCAAGGTATTTAACATCTCCATATGCTCCTTGGCTACTTCGACACTGACTTTGGAAAAGTTGGAAGTGTCTAATCTGACTGTGTTAGGATTGGAAGTGGCTTGAAAGTTTGAAGAGCTTCCATAAAACCCTTGCTGTTGCGGTTGTTGCTGCTGAGCTTTCGGTTGTACATCTGGTCTTGAATACATCATCGTGTATGCTGAAGGATCAAACTGATCTGTTGTGGAAGGTCCGGTGCTTGAGATGAAAGCTGTTTGAAGCTTCACGTGTTGAGAAGCTGGTTTTTCTCCACTGATACCTCCTGCAATCCCAAAGTACATTTCTGGATTTTGAGGAGTTTGTGTTCTTTTTGCTTTAAGCTTTTCTTCTACATCCTTATTCTCCAATCTTTGAATTAATTCATAAACGGTGATTGTGTCTAGAACACCATTTTCTTTGAGAATTTCAAGATAACTGCTCCACTTTGCTGGTAAGCTATCAGCGAATCTCTTCACCAATTCTTGTGGAGTGGCAGTGACTTTAAAAGCAAACATCTCGCTCAACAAGTGATGGAACCTTGTAGATAACTCTGCCAAAGTCTCATTCTCCAAACACGTGAATCCTTCAAACTCTTTCTTCAGTAAATCTTGCTTGATCTTTCTAGATTGAGCATTTCCTTCACAACGTAACGTGAGCATATCCCACAAGCTTTTAGTAGTCGTGCAGTAAACAAACTGGTGGTAAATGTCTTTGTGAAGAGCTTGTGTGAGAATCATGAATGCTTTCTTTTCTAACTCAAACTTCTTCTTATCTTCTTCAGACAAAGTGCTGTAAGTTTGCGGATTAGATCCTGCAACTTCCAACTCATTTTCAAAAGCTGTGAAGAAGCACATCCATAGATCTTGACCTTGTCCCTGAACATAAGTTCTCAGCCTTTCTTTCCACCATCCCCAATCATTGATGTGATTTAACTTTGGCGGTTTTGTGCTTGTACCAGTTTCACTGTCGTTCTGCATCATAGATTGAATGCTGTTGCTTTGATTTGTGACCAAAGCCCATTGATTTGCAGTTATCATTGCAGCTTGAGGTGGGGCAATAGCTCGCATCCATGCAGTTTTGTCGAAATCTGACGTAGATTGCGTAGATTGCATAGCTGATGATTGTGGAGTCGAAGTTATTTGAGTCCACGCGGTTGGATCCCACTGACCGTTTGTTCCCATTTTATGAAAATTAATATATTAAGTGAAAATTGATTTAAAATTTGAAAAAAAAGTTTTCTCCTTTTAAAAATTTAATTTTCACAAACTATGTTAAAATCTCGAAGGATAACAACCAGCCGAAGGATCAAGAATCGAAAGACCTGAAAAGCACAATCTGTTAAACTTAAACAGACAAGGATCGAAAGATCAACACCTGTTCGAAAGATAGACACTTGTTCGAAGGATCAACAGTGTTCGAAAGATCACTGTTGAATTTCGAACAATGACTTCGAAAGATTCACCAAGACGAAGGATCCTTATCTTTCGAAATGTAACAGTAGCTCGAACAATATATCTTTCGAAAAAATTCCTTGGCTCGAAAGATAACTCACTGACTTCGAAAGATGTTCGAAGGATGGGTATCTGTCGAACCTCCTTGATCGAAAGATGATCTTTCGACTTCGAAGGATATCTTTCGATGAGTACTGACACAGCAGACAAACAGGTGACAGGTTGGTGAAAAAGGTGACGGGTTGGTAAATCTTTCGGCAGAAAGTATGGTTCAGACCATCATTTTCTGCAAAAACAGATTTTGTTTGATTATTTTAATCAGTTCACCCTTTCCAATACACCAACAACTTTCGAAAATGACTAAACAAGATCAAAAGATGTAAACTTTGAAGAACACTTGAAGATATTATGAACACAATGGGTTTTCCGGTAAAACTACAAACTTCCGAAACCCGGTTTTGCTTGAAACTTCACTAAAAATCAACTTCTAAAATGTGAACATGAAAGAAAAAGTGATTTTTTATAAGAACTTCCAGCAAAACAACAAGAATTAAACCCGATTAACAATGTTTTTCAGAAAAAAAAAAACTTTTCAAAACCCGAAAAACAGCAAGAACACCTCGGTTTTAACAAGGAGAAGAGCCAAAGCTCTGATACCACTTGTAGGTCCCTCTCGAGGATGAGATAAAACCTTATCCTTGTTATATCAAACACACTAGCGAGTGCGGAATCCAAGCTAGCATGCAACCGAGACTTTATACGAGAACAAGCACAAACACAACACACAACATTCAACGATTAACACCACTTGTATTAATGCGTATGAAAGGTTCGGTTACAAGTCCAATGTTCGCAGATGTATTCTGCAAACTCTCAAAGTTCTCTCGTGTGTGTGCTCTCAACAGAATGCTCTCTCTGTTTCTGTCTCTCTTGTCCTCACTATGTGTTCTATTCTAACTTTTTATAAGAACTTCCAGCAAAACAACAAGAATTAAACCCGATTAACAATGTTTTTCAGAAAAAAAAAACTTTTCAAAACCCGAAAAACAGCAAGAACACCTCGGTTTTAACAAGGAGAAGAGCCAAAGCTCTGATACCACTTGTAGGTCCCTCTCGAGGATGAGATAAAACCTTATCCTTGTTATATCAAACACACTAGCGAGTGCGGAATCCAAGCTAGCATGCAACCGAGACTTTATACGAGAACAAGCACAAACACAACACACAACATTCAACGATTAACACCACTTGTATTAATGCGTATGAAAGGTTCGGTTACAAGTCCAATGTTCGCAGATGTATTCTGCAAACTCTCAAAGTTCTCTCGTGTGTGTGCTCTCAACAGAATGCTCTCTCTGTTTCTGTCTCTCTTGTCCTCACTATGTGTTCTATTCTAACCTTTTTTTTCACACAACACACTACATGGTTATATATACCCGACACAGCAGGTCTGGTCGAAGGATCAGACAGATTGATCGAAAGATCATCTGTCGACCAGAAAGCCATCGAAAGATTCACAAATACCTCGAAGGATGATATCCTTCGAGATATCCTTCGAGTTCATCCATCGAAGGTTTATGTTTCGAACTCATCTATCGAATGTTCATCTTTCGAGCTCATCGAAGGATATAAAACAATCCTTCGATGACACATCCTTCGACACAACCAGCTTACAACATTTCTCTAACTGTTTGGTCAAGTCAAACCAGGAGGATGGTTGACTTGGTCAAACTTACATCAACCTTACATTAAAGACATCGTTTTGTATCATGACGAAATACAGACAAAGTACAGACACAAGTGCACCAACAAGATATCCTCGGCCTGAACGCACAAATAATAACCAATGTATATTTGAATAATCGGCCACGCACAATTTAACATAGTATTCACAATTATAATACACAGTTTAACTTACAAAACAATTTGTATGGCCAAACAGTCATGGCTTTGTTCCTTTTACTTTATCAGCATGCCCGAATATATTGGATCCACTTGTTCGCTCCTTTTCCTCATAGTTTAACATTGATGCAAAGCTATTTATCACTCCATCGTTAATCCACTTGCTTAGTTGTAAATCCATCATTTGAAAATGGTACAACCCAACGCCACTCTCAGTTTCAAACACCAATTTCCTGCAAAAATGTCATAATAAATTAATAATGTTTTCAATTAACCGAATGTCGGCCAATTACACTAGCATACGAGTACACCTGTGTACCAATCAGACACAAAGGACAACTAGCCTTGTGTGTCCAAAAAAAAAACTATCGCATTTTTTTAACCCAAAAAAAAGTTTCCGACTACACGTATGCGGTTCTCGAACCCAGACTCATCAGTAAATATGTGTACATCGCATACTATGGTCATTTTTCAAGTTCGAACACGTGCTCATGTTCACAAAAAGTATGACATATGTCGAGTACACATGTGTATTGTCTTGTTGTAGTGATTTGAACACAACAGTACACATGTGCAACTATATGGGTATACACATGTGTACACCGTGTAAACAGACCTATTATTCAAATAACGCACTCAAACTAAAACGTGTACTGCACATAACATTTGTAGTACTACATGTGTGTGTTTCGGGGAATAGAGCACGTACACACGTGTAAATATATAATCAGTCTTGTTATCGAATATCAATCATTTTTCGGAAAAGAATATGATCCTTACGCATTTGTGTTGGCAACTTCGTTCAATTCCGTTTCATTTTCCCTGTCTTTTTCTTTGGGCAACCAGTACACATGTGTACTTAAACCACATAATCATATATAACTCAACATACTGACACCCTAACATCAATTAAAATCATGGCACAACCCTTCATTGTGTATAACCAAACTTTTTTTCTACAAAATTAACAAACAAAACAAATCTAAAACTATTTTAACACTACATACACTGGTGTACATCACGAATTAACAAAATTATCAACAGAATTGCCAAAACCATACACAGGTGTACTATGAATCTGAATCGATTGAAGAACATACTTACAATTCAATAAAAAAACAGAACAACATCACAACATTCAAGCATTGAACAACGATTAACTACTTCAACGTAATCATACTCCGATTCGATTGACTCCTACTTAAAATCATACCATTGTAACTAAGATTTGTAAATAAACAACTTTCATAACACAACATTCAAGCCCTAATTCCGATTTGCGATCTTACTTCATTAACAAACTAAAAAAAACATGCAGGTAGTTTCGATAACATATAAGGATTAAGATTTTCAAATGTGTACCTTTGATTGTTGAAGTAGTAGCAGATTTATCCTCTGCCGTCACCGATGAAGAATGGAGAAAAGGGGGTGTTTTCTTCCTCTGCCGTCGCCGTAGAAGAATGGAGCAAAGGGGTTTTTTTTTATTTGATTAAAATGGATATCTAAACAAGAAATAAACAAATAATTAGATTATTACGGGATTTCATCTAATATTATGGAAATAATATTGTTTCCTGATTTTAAATAAGCCATTAACATAATTACACTTTTACCCTTTTGATTTAAAAAAAACAATAAAAGATAACCTATTAATTACAATCATGCCACCCCATCAACAAATCAAGATCATATTAATCGACGGTCAAGATATGTTCACGCAGTTCACTCTTGGGAGGTTGTTCACGCTGGAACCCTACCCTATATATATGAGTTAATTACATAGTTAGTCCCTGTGGTTTGCACAAAATAACATACTTAGGTACTAATAGTTTAAAATCACATTCTAGGGTATTAACTTTTCATTTTGTAACGTTTGGAGGTATTAACTTCTAGGGTATTAACATAGTTAGTCCCTGTGGTTTGCACAAAATAACATATTTAGGTACTAATAGAATGTGATTTTAAACCTACAAATAACGTTAATACCTCCAAACGTTACAAAATGAAAAGTTAATACCCTAGAATGTGATTTTAAACTATTAGTACCTAAATATGTTACTTTGTGCAAACCACAGGGACTAACTATGTAATTAACTCCTATATATATATATAGGGGAAGGTTCTATGCAGAACACTAAATATTGCGAGAACACGAAAAAAAATGAATCACTCATTTTTTCAATCCTAAAAACATAAAAAGTAAATGAAAATGTTATAAATGTAAGATTTATTGTTTCTCATATTAGAATTTAAAACAAAATATGAAAAAAACTTTGGTTTTTAAATAACCTACACACATGTAGGTTATGTGTAGGCTAAATTACCTACATGTAGGTAGACTATATGTAGGGGAAAATATATGATTTTTTATGTATATATAATATACATATGAATGTATGAAACATAAAATTTAAGAAACATTAAATCCCAAAATTTAGTGATTTAGAGCTTGCTTTTTGTTCTCGCAATAATTAATGTTCTGTAATGATCCTTATCCTATATATATATATATATATATATATATATATAGGTAAAGTGTAGGATACAAATCCCCTTATTACGCGATGCCCACAGCCATACACGTGTCCTGATTCAATTTAATTAGACAAGGGTATATAATACATTATGTTCAAACATCTGAGGGCTAATCAGGGAATTCCGTCATCAAGGAAGCAGATTACGAGTTTGTTTCATAACCGTCCATCTAATTATTGTTCGTATCAATTCGATTTGAAGGGTTTTTGTTTGATTTCTGTACCGAACACAGATTGGCGATTTCCGAAAATGCTGGATTCATCATTTAGGATGTTTGTTTTTGCGATTTTTTTTTTTGGGGTTTTACTTGATTTGAAGGTATTTTCATATTATTAGATTGTAACGAGGTTGAAGATAAGTTGTTTCTGGTTTTATTTGTTGAGTTTATCATATCGCATGTGTTGTTTTAAATATCGCATGTTTTGATTTTAACATATCCCAGGTATTTAAGATTGGATCATATGAATAATTTCGCATGTTTAAAGTTGGACATTTCGCACACAATGAAGTTTAATATTTAATTTTGCATGTTTAAAGTTGGACATTTTGCACACAATGAAGTTTAATATTTAATTTCGCATTTTTAAGTTGTGCATTTCGCAGACTAGAAAGTATGTAACATATATTGCTCTATATTTCGCACGGTTTAGAAGTAATTATATGTATTTTCGCACAGTTTGTTTTATAATTCAGTTCAATAATTCAAATCAAATAATTCAGTTCAATAATTGATTTCAATAATTCATATCAATAAATTTTCAGTGCTTTTTTCTTTTATTATATAGTTTATCTTTTTATCACCATTTCAAACATCCTTTTAAAAATGACAGACATACCAACATCCTCTTCTTTTGAATCAAGTATCAAGCAAGCTTTGAGAAAAAGAATTCATGAACAAATTCAAGAGGATCGATCATGTCAAGAGATGTTGGAGACCAACATTTCTCGTGTTACAGAAAACTTGAAGAGAAGGCAAGAAATTCTGAACTTGCTATCTCAGATGCAAGTGAGTAGTCTTCAAGAAATTGTTGTTATGTTCATGGTTGATCTGGGTGAGAGGGATGAGAAGCAGTTGAAAGAGTTGGCAGATGCAATAACTATCTTAAGATGCTCTATGAAGATGAAAATGGAGTTTCTTTCATCTTTTGAATGAAGTTTGTTTATTTTAGTGTTTTATTTTAACCAAAACTTTCAAGTTTTGCATGTTTTAATAAATTCACATGTTTTTGTTATGGAATGGATTTTGAGTTCGCATATGTATATTCCCCCATTTTGCATATTTTAAGCAATCCAATGTCAAACATGCGATTTTATACATTATATATGCGAAATTAAAAACATTAATGTTATCTAACAAGTGTAAATGTTCAGCAGAAATCCAACATCAAACAAGTTTACTTTCCAATAAAGGCATTCAACCTATCTGGGATTATTTTCTCCAAATCTTTCATATACTTTTCTTTGTCTGGCCTTTTGTCGAAAGCATTTGCCTTTTTAATTACTTGTTCACGATGCACATTGTGGTCGGATAGAATGATTTTACTTAGATATTTGTGCCTCTGGAGATGAAGTTGTGAATTCTGTCTGTTGTTTACTTCATTTCTTTCACAAACCCAGTCACCCAAGGTGTTTTCTCTCCTTTGTATGTTTCCATGTGACGCATCGTAAACACTCCACAGTCTACGCCGTTATTCTCCGTCCTCCAATCCATCTCTTTTCTTTCTATCTCTGATGTTCCAAGTTCTTCTATAGCTGGTGTTGGTTTTAAAGCCTTTTTTAGGTATAAAACCAATACCCTTCTCTGTAACATAGCAACATTTTGTCAGTATCTTTTAAATAAAATATAACATGTATATGAAGAAGTTTTTGTATTACCAGTGTGTCTGAAAGCCCCTTGTATCTTTCCTTAAACTCTTGTTCAGCGGCTGAATTGTCAATCAGCTCAATTTTGTCGGTTTTCAAGTGGAAGCACAAGACATAGAAGTGGTCACCTTGAAGTACCAGAATAAACACCAAGTTAACCGAATCAAGTTTTTTTACCTCATATTTTAGTATGATGTCTTCAAAATTTGAGGCAAATATGGTTAGACATCTGTCGTCTGTGTATTTCTCTTCGTTGTAAAAGATATCCGACTGTATGTTATGTAATTAGAATCAAAGTTAAGTAATGTATTAAAAGTTATTTAAACATGCGAATTTAGTACATGCAAATAAGGTGTGAAATTTTTCACATGCGAATTGTATGTATACCATATGCGAAATGTTGTTTTTGTTTTCATAGTAAAACTATCTATTATTCTATATGCGATTTAAATATAAAACAGTATGTGAAATCACTGATTATTCATTTTCTGTTTTAATTTCAAATGCTAAAATGTTTATAAAATCATACCATCATTGTGCTAAACAAGTAGAGTCTGTATGGTAATGATTTTCTATCCCTTTTCTTCTCTTCAAGGTTTAGAACATCCACAAATGCATCTATTCCGTTTGATGCTACGTACTGACCCTTGTAGAAGCTTTCAAAGACACCTTTAGAAGTGTGAACCCCAGTTTTTGGTCGTTAAAGTTCATCCCTGCCAGGTAAAAATTAAATAATTAATATTTTTGAGTGTATATATTTAGATGTTTGTTAGTTGATATAACCGTTTTACTTACTCTATGTTTGCAAACGTAGCAAATGTATATCGGATCACACTCAATTCTTGATTCAAGAGTGCTCCGTGCATGTTTACCACTCTATTGCAGTAAGGGGAACAAAATGCGTCTCCAAGCTCTGCACATCTTTTCTCAGCTCGAATTTTGGCTGCTTCTATTGTTTTATAAAGGAGTTCATTTAACCCCTTTGGTAGAACTTTTTTTGGAACTTGCTTTGGCTTTGTGTTTTTTCTCCCCCTAGCTGGTTTTTTTTCCTTATTTTCTTCCATGCTTGGTCCCAGGCTCAAAAGCAACTCAACTAACTGCAATTCCTCAGCCGTCACCTGAGGGCATTCAACTTCCGGATCCTTCTCAACTTCGATACCCGAACCAGTTTGTTGAGGGTCTTTTTGTGTAGTTTCTCCTAAAGAAACTGCTTCCAGCTGGTTTTTTTTCCTTATTTTCTTCCATGCTTGGTCCCAGGCTCAAAAGCAACTCAACTAAGTGCAATTCCTCAGCCGTCACCTGAGGGCATTCAACTTCCGGATCCTTCTCAACTTCGATACCCGAACCAGTTTGTTGAGGGTCTTTTTGTGTAGTTTCTCCTAAAGAAACTGCTTCCACTTCTGGATCTTTTTCTTGAATGTTTTGTGTAGATTCTGCCAAGTTCACTGTTTCTTCGATAACAGTTTCGTTTTCCCCACTTTCTACAGGCCATAGTAAGTTAAGAAACATAATATTTTGTTCTTTTAAATTTTTTTCTAATATAAAGTGTTTTTTACCTTTGACAGGTGGTTTGTAAGCGTATACACCCGTTTCGACAATTTGAATGTTTGCAATAAGGGTGTATGTGACTCCTCCATCATCTTTATTTGTCAATCCTTCATCATCTGGCTGCAGTACCCCTATAGATACAAATTATTGAATATTAATACATCAGAAACAAAATCGCATGGTATACATGACATTGCATGCGAAATCAAATGTGAAGTGTTTTGTATGAAATCACCTGTGGTTTTTTAAGATTTCGCATGTGTATAGGAAATGGTGATTTTTTTTACATAAATTTGCATGTGTTAATTTGAAATCGCACGTTTACCTTCTGATGTCATTTGTACCAGAACATTGGATATAACTTGTTGAGCTTCTTCATTCTGTCTACTTTCTTCGTTTGTAGTAACTTCATGATGAACTTCAGAAGCTGCATTTTCAGGTTGTTGATGAACATGAGAGGGTGCAGTTTCATGCTCTTGAACCGAATCAGGTGGCACACAAATGGGATTATTCCGAAGCGTCTCATCCCACTGCTTACAGGCCTCCATAATCTCCGGATCCCAAAAACACTTAGTTTTTTCTTCTGAAACTAAGTTGTTCATCCATTGAACATCTTGAACCATTTTAATGTATTTTTTGACATTGGCTTTCATTTTTTTCAACAGGTTCTGTAATATTTTTCGAGTTAAGATAGTATCAATCCAGATGTTAAATATAAATGGATTAAGTGAAATTAATATTTTTTTGCGCTTACCTTTTTGTTGACTTTCGAAGCCTCTCGATCTCGTTCATGGGCTGTGTCGTAGATTATCGATGGTGAAAGTTGAACGGGAGTGTTGCAATAATCCATCATTTTCTGTGTCTGTGTTCCAACTCCCATCTGAAGGTTCAACTGAGACATTTCATGGATTTCAAAACTGAAATCCATCATGTCATCAAAGTTTTCATTATCGTTTGGCTCTTCCTCGGTTTCTACGTTTTGTACTGCACGTGCAGTCCTTCTTTTGTAGCTTATTGTGGTGTCAACCGGTGGTCGTAGTGTATACTCCTCCGTTGAACGACCCTCATCTTCTTCATTTTGACTCTCACTTGATGTCCACACAGGTCCGTTATCCGAAATATGTTTTTAGACTTTATCAATCTCCGAAGATGTGATATAACGAATAACTGGTTTCTCCACGACTTTCTCAAATAGTTTAAGCCTCTTGTTGTACTCATGCGTGCATAGAAGCTGTATAAATCGTAAGATCAAACAAAATTATTTTAAATAAACTAGTCTTTTAAATATGTTATCAAATGTAGTAATGCATACCGTAAGAAAAGCATCAGGTCCCACAAACTTTATTTTATAGTTCTTCCAGCCCGCTCGTGTACGACGCAAAGTGTCAAGTAGATATGAGCACCAATCTAGATTCTGTATTTCCACAACAGCCTCTACACCAAGCAAACATCTATCATTTGCAGTTGTTGCCTTTGTAATCTCCACAAAGAACGTCATCCAGTACACCAGGAAATTTAATTTAAACAGGCTCCCCCCATCTCTTTGATCATCCATTGCAGTTGCAATTAAGCCATGGGTAATTCTCGTGTTTTCCCCCCATTGGCTGATGAATGTATCCCTAACAGCATTTCCCGGTTCTTTACTCTTTTCGATTTTCTCCACCTTTTTAACTTTTCTCTTATCGACTATTATTTCAACTTGCTTTGGCCGCTTTGGTATTCCAAATACCTCATGAACTGTGTCCGATGTAATGTTTATTTGGTGTCTACCTACGTTTAGTGTATCGAATATCTCGTCATAGTTTCTTGCTAGCCAATATGCCAATCGTGTTGAAATATGGTTGATGTTCATATCAAGAATAGCTCCAAATCCCATATTCTTCACCTCATCAAACTGTTTTTTTTGAAAATTTTCTCACAGTATCCATATACGAGTTAGGTTGACATCTTAACAGTATCGCTTCGTTGTTGTATTCGAAGAAAGCTCTAGTTTCTGTTCTAGGTTGTTCCACCTTTTTTGAAGGTTTGTATGTTTGTATCTTAGTTTTCGTGTCATCTTTCTTCTTTTTTGGGAGTGGCTTAACGAAGTCATCCTCTTCAGAACTTTCTTCAATAATCCTTCTTTTTCTATTTTTGTTAACTTTTTTGAAGGTTGATATTGGGTCTTCAAAGTCAGAATCTATTTCTACAAAATCGCATGCTATCAGTCAAAAACCTTTATAAATTCGCATTTATCAGTTAATAATGTACCCTAACTCATTAAGTTGATAAAATCGCATGAATGACTTATGAATTCACATATCTTAGTTAAGCATTATCAATTCAAAGCAACTCTATAAATCGCATGCTTTAGACAACTAAAATTAATAAAATCGCATGTGTAATTTAATCATAATCCCCTAAAACTAACTAATCATATAAAATCGCATTAGGTTTTTATCAATTCGCATGCTCAAGCTAACCTAAGACAAAAACCTTCATAAACAAAAGTTAACATATTAAATCGCATTTGTTATACAAAACCCTCACAAAACCCTATATAATATCGCACATACATCAGCTTATCATTAACAACACTGTATAATCATACAAAACCTAATAAATAACCATTCCAGTGATAAACCCAAACAAAATCATAGTTATGAACACTATGTAATCTTATAAAACTATAGGTTTCAGACCAAATCCTTACTAAACAAGCAATATCGCATATGTCATTCAAAGTCTCTGTAAATATCAGTATAAAATCGCAAATGTCAATCAATACCTGGATTCATCTTCTTCGCCTGTGGTCTGTCATTGTTTGCTTTGCTTCGTTTCTCAAAACTCAAGAATCTTAATTGAATCGCAACGGTGAGTAGTAGGAAACTTGGGGGAAGGAGAATGTAATGTTGATTTTGGGTTTATGGTATGATTGTGAGTTATTGTTTGCTGATTATCAGGGGTTTTGATTTCGCAATGGACTATTTTAACCCTTGGCGGTTTCATTTATTTATTTTAATTTGATTTATTTAATAGTTAAACACGCGGTTTAAATGAGATGATCTGACGGTTGTGGTTATAGCGTACATAATGTACGATTAGCGGATTTGTATAATAACGGGCCTATATATATAGAGTAGGAGTTCTGCGGAAAGTGTGTTTTTCCTAGAAAGTCTAGGAAGCGATCTGGGCCATCTGATTGGTGTTTTTAATGGCTTAGATCAAATGGATGGCATTTTCGTAATATTTGAGTTATATAATTAGAGACTTTTAATACAGTGAGAGTATTTTGGTAATTGGAAGTGTTTTAAATTAATCAAGAAACTGCCATATCAATAACCAATCCCTAAAATCATGGGATTTCCCCTCTTTCTTTCTCTCTCTCTCTCTCCCTAACCGCAACCAAAGAAGAAGCAGCCATATTTCCTGCAAATATTCTTCTCCGATTGGTCATATATCGGTTCCTTCGAGGTATAAGCCGATCATGATGTCATCAGGCACGCCTTCTGTTTGACAGTTGATCAGTGTTGTTGATGTTGCTGACGGTTGTCGTTCAAACAGTAGTCGGAATCATTGGTCGGCCGGTGATGTTTCCCTATCGGTTGTTGTTTTTCATACATGTTTCAATTATTTTATGTGTTTTACCATTTTAATGTTTGATGATGACAGTGTGTTGCAGACGAAGACATTGGGTTGTGTTGAAGACGAAGACACTGACAGTATGTCCAGCAATCTGCTTGCTGTTAAAACACAATGTCAAGAAATATGCTTGCTGTTAAAACACAGTGTCAAGAATCCTCCAGAAATATGCTTGCTGTTAAAACACAGTGTCAAGAATCCTCAAGCAATCTGCTTGCTGTTAAAACACAGCGTCAAGAAATCTGCTTGCTGTTAAAACACAGTGTCAAGGAAATCTGCTTGCTGTTAAAACACAATGTCAAGAAATCTGCTTGCTGTTAAAACAAAGTGTCAAGAATCCTCCAGCAATCTGCTTGCTGTTAAAACACAGTGTCAAGGAAATTTGCTAGCTGTTAAAACACAATGTCAAGAAATCTGCTTGCTGTTAAAACACAGTGTCAAGAATCCTCCAGCAATCTGCTTGCTGTTAAAACACAGTGTCAAGAATTCTCCAGCAATCTGCTTGCTGTTAAAACACAACGTCAAGAAATCTGCTTGTTGTTAAAACACAGCGTCAAGAAATCGGCTTGTTGTTAAAACACATTGTCAAGAAATCTGCTTGCTGTTAAAACACAGCGTCTTGTATGATTTAAATTGAAACTGTCAATTTGATTTAAATGGAATATTTAGTTTCCATAATTTTCTGGTTAGTTAGTTATCCTAATAAAATAATCCATAATTAAAATAATATTCAAATTACACAATTGCCCTTTTAGTTAAAATCCTTCAATGCCACATGTCGCATTCTTATTGCTTCCTAGACTTTCTAGGAAAAACACACTTTCCGCAGGAACCCTACTCTATATATATATATATATATATATATAGGAATAAGTTAAAACGAGAACCACATCGAGTTGTAAGAACCCGCGAGAACCACCCCCGCGGGGGGCCGTTGACCACGATTTTTTTTTACAACTAGATGTGTATATTTTAACACCCTACGCAAAGTTTGGGTTTAAACGGCGCACCCGAGGGGGTAGTTTTTTACGCCCAAAGTTTGGTTAAAAAAAAAAGAAAAATTAAAAAAAAAATAAAAAAACCCAAACTTTGGGCGTAAAAAACTACCCCCTCGGGCGCGCCGTTTAAACCCAAACTTTGCGTAGGGTGTTAAAATATACACATCTAGTTGTAAAAAAAAAAATCGTGGTCAACGGCCCCCCGCGGGGGTGGTTCTCGCTGGTTCTTACAACTCGAGGTGGTTCTCATTTTAACATTCCCCTATATATATATATATATATGGTTTGGTTCATTTGTGAACAAACTCCATGATAGTGATACTGAACTATGTGAACTGATCTTAGCCGTTGATTATTAATAATACACAAGTGTAAATCAATGGCCAGGATTTGATCAGGATTTGGTGATGAAAATACACTAGTGTATTTTACGATTTGATGATGTAAATCAATGGCCAGGAATTGTTCGCTCAGTTCACAAATACAACAGTGTTCACTCTAGAACCCCACCCTCTAGGGGCGGACCCACATAAAGTGGGTCAGGGTCCCCGAACCCCAATGTTTTAAAAAAAAAATATTAGACTCGGTATATTAAATTGTATAAGGACCCTATAATACAATTTGGTGGACACAACAAGAGGGCATGAGTTCAATCCTTGTATACTCGGTTTTCCTGTTTTTTTTTAAATCTAGTTCAAAACTCGCTATGACCCGACCCGAATGAGGACCGACCCGAAAATTCTAATGTTTTGTTATGAAAATTTTAAACACCGAAAAAAATGGACCCCATTGAAAAAAAAAATCCGGTGTCCGCCACTGCCACCCAATATATATACATAAATCATGATATTAAAATTACCTATATCACACCGTGATAACCGATATCTCAAATATCGGTCCTTGACCGATATCCGATATCTTACCGCATTAACTACTTAGGTAACAACATTCACCGACAAAATTGTTCGTCAGTCACACTCATTTTTTAGTGGTAAGAATAAGAAAATTAGTTTTAAGTGATGTTAAAATTAGGATTATTGGATTTTATCACCCCCAACTATGGGCTATTGGCCGCTGCCACTTCCAACTATCACTTTGACGTCTGTCACCCCCATCTTAACACTTAGTGTGTTCTATCAACACGTCGTTAACTGATCACTGACTTTTAATCATGTTACTATACTTTTGGGGGTTTCATAAGGATCTTAGGAAGGTTTTAGGGATCCTAGGACACCCCCAAAAGTATAGTAACAGGATCAAAAGTTAGTGATCAGTTAACGACATGGTGACAGAACACACTAAGTGTTGAGTTGGGGGTGACAGACGTCAAAGTGATAGTGGGGGATGGCGGGCGTTAAAGTAATAGTTGGGGTTGGCAGCGGCCAATAGCCAGTATTTAGGGGTGATAAAATCCAATGACCCTTATAATTATTCAATGATGTAGGGGTATGAAAGGATTGGTTTAGGTTTTTAGTTTTTCAGTCTTAAAAAACTGTTTGGTTGTGATTTTTTAGGTTTAAGTTTTTTATTTTGCGTACGAGTTCAATCTGACTATTAATTAGTTTTTGATTTTACCTTTGAGCTCCGAACGTTCGGGATGAAAATAATCGCCAAATTAACATATGGAAATTTAAAGTAAAATATTGATTTTGAGTTGTAAATCCAATATTGATTTTGAGCTATGAATTTAATAAGGCTGGGTGGTATGGGGTACCCCCTTCCCCCATCCCGACATCAGCAAAATAACTACCAATAGCGCTCCCTCATCAATTGCCACGTTGTCATTAGGGGGCTCTATTGACCACTTCGCCAACACAATAACAAGGAAAAACACGATGTTTAGTGGGACTCACTTCAGCTTAAACGGGGAGCTGATGTGACGTAATCAAGTCTCACTTGAATTATTGGTGTGATTTTAATATATCTTTGTATGTTGGTTGTTAAAAAAGTTTATTAAAAAGAAAATATAATTTAAAAAGATTATCTATATCAACATGCTACCAACAAATATGAAGACACTCGAAGAAAGAATAAAGCAAGGAAAAGTACAGGCGGTTGATATTTTAAAGGGAGAATCTATTAGCACACCCCTCTTGTCTATCTACACACCTTACTTTTTTAATACGCATCGTATAAGCCTATACGATGCGTATTGGTTCAAAAGTCAAAAGTCAAATCTGCATGCGTCAGTTCTAGTTCTTGTCTGGCGACTGACTTTTTTTCAATACGCATCGTATAGGCCAATACGATGCGTATTGGTTCAAAAAGCATCGTATAGGCCTCTACGGGTCGTATTGCTTTGGATTTTTTTTACAAAATTTTGTATATATTTAATCATAGTTTTAACAAAGTTTAATAAAAGAATTCTTTATTTATTAAACAATAAGCATTTTTAAAATTTATCATGTTGTATAGGTTTGGTACATGTTTATTATACTATACTATCTATGTTATAACCGTATTATATACTACATTTTTTTACATATTTTTTTAACATTTAATCATAGTTTTAACAAATCCAATAAAAGAATTCTTTTATTTTTTAAACAAAAAACATTTTTAAAAATTTATCATGCGTATAGGTTTGGTACATGTTTATTATATCATACTATCTATGTTATAACCGTATTATATACTACACTTTTTTTAATTTCTACGTACAAGTAAAACATTTAAAAAAACTAAGATATAAAACATTTTTTATACTTTATAAAACAGATAAAAAAAACATGAATTTTGAATCCATACGATGCGTATAGGGCCATACGCATCGTATCGAACCATCTGCTACGCATCGTATAGACCTGTACGATGCGTATTATATCACTGAAATTAATGAAATACCCTTGTTTTTTGATAAATTTAGGGATATTTTTGAGAAATTCGAACATTAATACGCATCGTATAGGCCTATACGATGCGTATTAATCTGCTATATGATACAACATACGCCTATACGATCGTATATGGCATAATAAGAAAAATTGTTTTTATCGTGCTTTCCTCGGTTCGACGCGTATACGTGTCGTTTTTTGACGAACTTTCACATATTTTATCATTTTATGACGTATACCTTCAACATGCGTCGTTTCAGTGACGTTCGGTTGCGTTCGCTTATTGTATTCTATGATTACGTACAGTTTTGTTTGAAATTCACTAGTATTGTATAGTGCCGTGTTATATGTATACGTGTGTGGAAATATAGTTAGTTGCGTATTTTGATGTATTTTTGCGTATTCTGACTTATTTTATAGTATTGTGGTGTATTTTAGAGTATTTTGACATATTTGAGTGTATTCTGACGTATTTTAGCTTATTTTAACCTATTTTTAGGTTATTTTAACGTATTTCGTCAAAGTACGCAACTAATGATATTCTAAGACGCGTATACATATAACATGACTTTATACAATACAAGTGGATTTCAAACAAAATTCTACGTAATCATAAAATACGATAATCACACGCAACCGAACGTCACTGAAATGACACATGTTGAAGGTATACTTCATAAAATGATAAAATACGTGAAAATTACAAATTAACCGATTCGATACGTATACGGGACATTTACTGCAACTATACCTCATCTATACTATACTACATTGTACATGGTATTCTTAAAAAAAATAAGGAAAATTTTATTTAAAAAAATAATTTTTTTAGAAAACTTTGTTAAAACCATAAACAAATGTATTAATTTGCTACAACATAGGCCCATACGATCGTATATGGCATAATAAGAAAATTTGTTTGTATCGTGTTTTCCTTGGTTCGACGCGTATACGTGTCGTTTTTTGACGAACTTTCGCATATTTTGTCATTTTATGACGTATACCTTCAACATGCGTCGTTTCGGTGACGTTCGGTTGCGTGCGATTATCGCATTCTATGATTACGTACAGTTTTGTTTGAAATCCACTTGTATCTTATAGTGCCGTGTTATATGTATACGCGTGTGGAAATATCATTAGTAGCATATTTTGACGTATTTTGACGTATTTTACACTATTGTTGCGTATTTTAGAGTATTTTGACATATTTGAGCGTATTCTGATGTAGTTTAGCTTATTCTAACCTATTTTTAGGTTATTTTAACGTATTTCGGCGTATTTTAATGTATTTCGGCGTTATTTTAACGTATTTCGTCAAAGTACGCAACTAATGATATTCTAAGACGCGTATACATATAACACGACAATATACAATACAAGTGAATTTCAAACAAAATTGTACGTAATCATAAAATTCGATAATCACACGCAGCTGAACGTCACCGAAGCGACACACGTTGAAGATATACTTCATAAAATGATAAAATACGTGAAAATTACAAATTAACCGATTCGTTACGTATACGGGACCTTTACTACACCTATACCTCATCTATACTATACTACATTGTACATGGTATTCTTAATAAAATTAAGGAAGTTTTTATTTAAAAAATAAATATTTTTTTAGAAAACTTTGTTAAAACCATAAACAAGTGTATTAATCTGCTATACGATACAACATAGGCCTATACGATCGTACATGGCATAATAAGAAAATTTGTTTTTATCGTGTTTTCCTCGGTTCGACGCGTATACTTGTCGTTTATTGACGAACTTTCGCATATTTCATCATTTTATGACGTATACCTTCAACATGCGTCGTTTCGGTGACGTTCGGTTGCGTGCGATTATCGTATTCTATGATTACGTACAATTTTGTTTGAAAACCACTTGTATTGTATAGTGTTGTGTTATATGTATACGCGCGTGGAAATATAATTAGTTGCATATTTTGACGTATTTTTGCGTAATTTGACGTATTTTTGCGTAATTTGACGTATTTTATCGTATTGTTGCGTATTTTAGAGTATTTTGACATATTTGAGCGTATTCTGACATATTTTAGCTATTTTAACCAATTTTTAGGGTTTTTAACGTATTTGGGTGTATTTTAACGTATTTCGGCGTATTTTAACGTATTTTGTCATAGTTTGACGTATTTTAACATATTTTCATGTATTTTAGCGTATTTTAACGTATTTTTGGTATTTTAGAGTATTTTAGAGTATTTTAGCGTATTTTCGCATGTTTTAGCGTACTTTAGAGTATTTTAGCGTATTTTGACATATTTTAGTGTACTTTAGAGTATTTTAGGGTATTTTCGCATATTTTAGCGTATTTTGAGCTATTTTAATGTAGTTTAGAGTATTTTAACATATTTTGGCGTATTTTAACGTATTTCGGCGTATTTTAGCATATTTTAAAGGTCTCTCTCTAAAATATGCAACTTTACGGCACGCTTACCTTAATCACATCTTCCATGGAGTCACAGATCCGATAATAGGGCCAACGGATCTAATGTCCACCAAGACCGACCTCTGTATTACACGTTGTACATGGTATTTTAAAAAAAAATATAGGGGACATTTACTACACCTATATATGCTCATACATGACCTATACCTCATCTATACTATACTACATTGTATATGGTATTTTAAAAAACATTAATGAAGTTTTTATTTAAAAAAATAAATATTTTTTTAGAAAACTTTGTTAAAACCAAAAACAAATGTATAAAAAACTGTAAAAAAGGACCTAACCAATACGACTCGTCCTCATACAGGACCTACACCTCATCTATACTATACTACATTATACATGGTATTCTTAAAAAATAAGCAAGTTTATTTAAATAAATAAATATTTTTAGAATACTTTGTTAAAACCATAAACAAATGTATAAAAAATTGTAAAAAAAAGACTTAACCAATACGACCCATGCTCATATATGACCTATACCTCATCTATACTGTACTACATTGTACATGGTATTCTTAAAAAAATATTAAGGAAGTTTTTATTTAAAAAAAATAAATATTTTTTTAGAAAACATTGTTAAAACTATAAACAAATGTATAAAAAAAATTGTAAAAAAAAGGTCTTAACCAATACGACCCGTATAGGTCTAGTCAAATAGACAAAATCTAACATATTAGTCTTTATTGGAAATTGAAAAATCTGTTTGGTTGTGGTTTTTTAGGTTTAAGTTTTTTTTTTTATTTTATGTACGAGTTCAATCTGGCTATTAATTAGTTTTTGATTTTACCTTTGAGCTCGGAACGTTCAGGCATAAAAATAACCGCCAAATTTACATATGGAATTTTAAAGTAAAAAATTGATTTTGAGCTATAAATCCAATATTGATTTTGAGCTATGAATTTAATAAGGCTGGGTGGTATGGGGTACCCCCTTCCCCCATCCCGACCTCAGTAAAATAACTACCAATAGCGCTCCCTCATCAATTGACATGTTGTCATTGGGGGGTTCTATTGACCACTTCGCCAACACAATAACAAGGAAAAACATGATGTTTTGTGGGACTCACTTCAGCTTAGGGCAGGCGGGGTGGTTGGATGTTTGTCCGTGATTTAGTTTTATCACGAGTGATGGAAAACAAAACACCACCGCCACTCATAAGTATCACTCGTGGATTTTATCAATCGTTATATATAACACGCGTTATTCATATTGAGTGGTGAGTTATTTTTAAATGGAGATGAGTGTGTGGTGAGTGGTCGTTTCCACTAAAAAGGTTGTGAGCGATGAAATAATAGTTGATGACATAGCTGATGAAACAATGGTTAACCGGGCAGGGTCAACTCACTGGTCTCGTCAAGTAGGGTTAATCCCTTCTTTCCGATGATCGCTGGCTGGATCGTCCGCTGGTTGGTTTCCTACACAAAGAAACAAGCCGTGACTCGTAACAAGGAGGATGGGGGTGGGGGGTGCTCCTTGTTACCACTCTCTGGCGTGAGAATCAGTAGTTTGCTTGGGAAGCAAAGTGTGATAGTAGTAGTAGTGAGAGAGTTCAGAAGTGATACCTCAAACCTAGTTTGGGGTGGGTATTTATAGCCGAGGAGTGAAGGAGGGTAGTTGAGTAGCTAGTCTGACATCGCACAGCTACTTGCAGGTGTGTCAGAACTGTTGGTTATGGTGGTGATGCCACGTCCTGTTGTGGTGTCAGACTGTTGCACATGTGTGGGCTGATAGGCGACTGTTCCCAGTGCCACTTGCACTGTGGTGTCAGACCCACTTGCCTTCTAGGCAGGATGCGGTGCCAGGCCGCATCACTGCCTGCGGTCACTAATGTTGTTCCCGCGTTCTTTGTTCTATCCAAGATGCACGCGGGATGCGATGCCATGTCGCATCGCCGCTTAGTGACTGTTACTGTTGTCCAGATCCCTTTTCGTGACGAAAATGTTCATAGGATGCGATGCCAGGCCGCATCGCTTTGCGTAACATTTGTACTTAAGGTAAGTCTTCTCATCAATGGACAGATTGGACCGCTGTGCCCGCACGGACACAGGTAAGTTCCTGCTGGTGGGGTTTTTTGATAAGGGTGATGGTCACTCGCGGTCGTGCTGACGCGAGATCTGGGACCATACCCCTTCAAGTCCCCCCAGTCTAGTGTTCCTTCTTTATGCAATTTGCATGTGGGAGGGATACTGGACTACGGTGTCTAGAAGGTAAACTATGGGCCATGTAGATGGCTCCTTCTTTCAGTAAATCGGACTGCTGACCGTTCGGTCGGTAGGTCGTTCGAGTGGATTGTTTCTTCCTTGAGAAGGATGTGTTTGAAAACCTTGAATTCCGTCTGATGCGGAATTCTCGGCCAAGGATTTGATGTGGTAATATGGTCTACTGTTGTCTGATGTCCTCAGCCACCTGTTGGTGTTTCGAACCAACCTTTGAAACGGTGATTGTAGATGTTAGAAGAATTCGAACCAACCTTTGAGATGGTGAGGGAAAGTGTTCCGCAGGGTTCGAACCAACCTTTGAGATGGTGACGGAAGGTGTCCATTACAGCAACTCTAGTTGTAACCTCATGTCAGCTTATGCAATGTTTGTAAATACTTTGCTCAACCTCTATGTTCAACTGGACATTCAACGATGAACCCTGTTTTGTGGGGTGTTCGTGTTTTCCAGTTTAGCTCTCTGGTAACCGCACGTCCTCTGCGGTTTAGCTCTCAAGTAACCGCACGTCCTCTGAGGTTTAGCTTTCAAGTAACCGCACGCCCTTTGCGGTTACCTCGTTGCTGCACCTTGTTGGCCATGTGTGTTTGAGCCACGTGGGGTAGTTGCGTCATTGTTGGTCGTGTTTGGTCGAACAATGTGAATCTGGACTATGAGCAGATAAACATGATCATAGTCATGGTTGTGCCCACCATTGTTTATTCTATGCGGTCCATAGGTGGGTAACTAGTCATAAGCAGACTTGTTACCACCGTTCTGGAGCTACTTTCCTTCACGCTTTGGTGGAAAGTAGTTTTCCTTTAAGTAGTGTCGCCGGGGGAGATCACCTTAGATACTTGGGAAGTTGGTTGAAACTCTTCCGCATTCATTCTGTAACCACTTTCCTTTATGTTTAGTTGGAAAACAGTTTCCCTAGAAGTAGCTCTGATAAACCGCGTTGCGGTTTAGTTGTGGCTCTTCCGTAGCTACCGTTAGGGTAATTATATTCCACCGCAGCTACTCGTGAGTGTCTGCGGTTTGCGTCAAAGAACTCGCTTCTAGAGAGTTTGAAGCTTGGATGTGGCTCCTTGAAGGACCAGGAGTCAGGGTTGCTGATGTGCGGTTGCTCAGCATACCTGTCCTTTGTCCTAAGGAGAAGCTGTTCCCTCCGTGGTTGTGAACCGGACGCGAGGGATTTGAAAGTTGAAGAAACTTGTATGGAATGCGGTTGGCCGCATCCTGAGAAGCGCTTTTCACCGTTCAAAGAACCATGCTGGTTCTGAGTGTCTGACACACCTGTGCGGGTTCGTGTGTGTCATCTCGGCATATTCCACGTGTGCTCGTGGGTATGTGCGGTTTATTGTTTATACCCTTTTATATAATGAGATATATATTTTTGCCTTTTTTGAGGGGTATGTAAAAAACGACATGCGGTATGGGTTATGGTGCGGTAAACCAGAGAAACCGCATGCCGCCTATATTTGGATAATGTCGTCGCTTTCTGTTGCATACGTCAGGATTACACGTGTGAGTTGGTGAAAGTTGGTAGGATTTCTGTCATGTGCTGATCTGAAAGGACGTTTGCACTGCCCGAGATCATAAATGCACTGTATCAAGTAGTGTAAAAGGTCTTTTCTGTCAGGCGCGTGGTCCGCCACGCGCGCGTAATAACCGTCAGTGGAAATGTCGCAGAACACGTGGCGTCCCGTAATTGGCCCATTTTGAACGTGATAAGTCGGTTTCCTGCATCGCATTAATTGCGATGAGTATATAAGGGGAAACCGTTTGATTTCTCCTCACTTTGTTCAAAATTTCAAAAATTATCTCCGGTGAAAGAGTGTGTTATCTTTGTCTTCTCCGATAAACTCTATCAGAATTTCCGGTCAAGTTTCTTGGTTTTTCTTTAACCTCATTCTTCTATCTTCTTTATTACTGATGGCTGAACCATCCAATCCACACAATGTTGAGGGTGAAAACCCTGAACATTCTTCGCCGGTGGCGGGGGAAGAAGAAGACGACGGTGGTAGTGCCCCGGGCGGGGGCCTACCGGTGCTGAAATGGTCGAAGGTGTCATTTAACCACCTGATGACCAGCATACAAATGCCCCAGGAGTTTGGGGTTGTTTATCCCCAGGAGGGTGACACCGGTGCCGCTGCTCCGGCCGGTTATGTCACCATGTGGGCTGACTCTTTTATTGATGGTAACCTTCGTTTACCGTTAACTGTTTTTGTTGCTGAAGTTTTGGAGTACTACAAACTCCATATCTCCCAGATGAGTCCTTTTGGGATGATTCGTATTAGAAACTTTGAGTACACTTTTTGTGCTCTTGGTTTGCCGGTTACCGTTGATAATTTCCGGCGGTTCTACCAGTTAACGGTGAACATCGGGTTCTTTTCTTTCAGCCAATGGTATGGAAGCCCCAAGCCGATGACCCCTCCGAATGGTATTTCAAAGTGGAAATACAATTTTTTCTATATTAAGGCTGCCGCGGTTGTTGCTAACATGACCTTGCGGAATGTTAATGAGACCATCCCGGTGGAGGATATTGCTCTCCCTAGTGTAGAGACTGTGGAGTGGTTCCCAAGGTTGAGGACTATTGAGCATAAGCAGCTAGATAACAATCAGTTGTGGGTGCTGCGGATGATGTTAACTAGGCCTGATAGGCATGTGAGGCCCGTTGTGTGGGAAAAAAGTGGTGGTAAGTGTCTTTAATCTTGTGTGGTTTCTTTATCCCCTTACTTGTTACTGATTTGTACGTGTATTATCAGAAGTTGCTGAGCTGTGGAAGATATTTGATCCAACCTTTACAGGCAAGGTTGATATTGTTAAGTGTGCGGAAGGTGAAGGTTTTAACTTGACCATTGTCCACAATTTCCGCGTTCCTAAACGCGATGCACTGATCGCACCCGGGCCGCAAGGCAAAGGTATAATCCATAACCTTCTTGCTTGCCTTATAAGGATCACCTTGCTGATCTTTCTTGTTTGATGATCCAAATGCAGGTACTCTTGGAGTTCTGGGTAAATTTGAGTTGAAGGGTGCTCCCAAGAAGCATGCAGAGAAGAAGCATGTGGAGAAACCCGTGCGGCGTCGCGGCAAGAAAAAACCTGATGCCGCCGTTGTTCCTCCGTTGGTGCCGCAGGCGGTAGGTATCTCTCGTTCTTGTTTCCGCAGATATACCGATTACGTGGTAGTATCTGACACCCTTGAGGGTTTGGGTGTTCCAGGTGGTGGTGCGGTTGCAGGTGGGACCTCCGCGGGTTCCAAGCCTGCTGATGAGAAGAAGAAGAGAAAGGCAGAGAAGGCTGTTAACGCCGGTGAGAAGAAGCGTCCAAAGATACAGACCAAACGGGCGGCTTTTGTGGGACCTGCGAAACCTGTGGTTGTTTCTGGTAAGCGATTCATAACTTGTACAAGTATTTTGTCTTTGTACGTGTAGTTTAAATTGTTTATGCTTCGTTTTCAGAACCGCAAGATGAAGGGTTTTCAATTTTTGATGCTCCTCATTCCCTTCCGCGTGACACAGCTGCGGATGCGGGGGTTAAAGTGGTGCCTGAGCCCTCTGCGCGGGCCGAGGATACTGGGAAGGGGCCTGCGGCTCAGATCTATGACACGGTGGACTCTGCGGATAATCTGATCTCCCCCCAGGACACTGATGATCTGAACCTGAGGTTTGCTTATACTGAGGGGAAGAAATCTCCCGTTGCTGAGAAGGGTTCTGGTTCCACTTCCACTTCTGGGGGTGCGGGTTTTACAGGGATTCCCATTCAGCCTGAAGAGTCTGAATTGGAGTTTTATTATCGCACCTATACTGAAGACCGGGCCATGACCTATCACCGCCCCCATGGACTGTAATGCAAGGGGATGATATTTCTGCTGACCCCTCCGCGTGTAGGGAGATTTTGGGTGGTTTGGGTACCCCTTTTGAAGTCAATCGGGCCCGTTCTTTGCCAAGTGAGGTCCAGATTAATCAACTCTCCTCCATGCTTGTGGGGAGTTCCATAATGGCAAATGCCATTATGGAAAACTACAAGGTGCTTGGGCGCAAGGAGGAGGAGAATGCGCCCTTGCGGGCTGAGGCCGAAGAGTTGGTGAAGGCTGCACGTGAGGGTGCAGAGCAGCTTGAAAGGGACAAGGTTGCCTTTGAAAAGCGTAAGCAGACTGAAGAGTGGGCTGCAACTGCTGAGCTTAAACAGGTTCGTACCCTTGCAAAATTTCTTTCTGATGAGCGCAAGAGTTGGAAAGAATCTCTTTCTAACGAGCGCAAGACCCTTTCTGATGAGCGCAAGGCTTGGAAAGAATCTTGGGCCAGACAGAATGAAACTCTCTTTCGTGTTCGTCAGGAGCTTACCAATGCCAAGGTAGCAAATGCTGCTTTCATTAAGGAGAAAACCGCAGCTGATGCGCCTGCCAAAGAGGCCAAGGAGGCGGAAGCTTGCCTTGCAAAGGCTCTTGAAGAGGCCAAGGAGGCGGAGGTCCGTGCTGCGAAGGCTCTTGAAAGGGCAAATGGTAACCGCATCAATTTGGACAAAACTGTTCAGGGCCTCCAGGTATGAATCTCTTTCGCTCTTGAATTTGCATATATTTCTCACAAGTATGTTGATTAACTTGTGTACTTGTGTTTTCTTTGTTAAAAGGCTGAAGTGTGAAGCCGGGTAGCCGCCATTGAGGAGATCAGTGCCCGTGCTGCTGATGCTGAAACGCGGGCTAGGGAGTTTGCAGAGCCTAGGGATAGCCTTGCTGCTTCACTTGATCAGCTCAAGGACGATCACGAATGGATGCGTATGCACGGTATCGGGCATGTAAGTATCTGTTGCCTATGCTATCCTTTTTAGGTTTGCCTTTGATAACCGTAGTATTCTTGTTTCGTAGATTGTTACGTCCATCCTTGACGCACCTGAGAATGTTGCCGGTGTCAATGAGATTTGGCAGCGCGCACGGGATGATGGTTTTAAAGCTGGCTACAATCATTGTATTGCTCATATGAATATTATGGCCCAGGGAAAATATACTGACGAAAGGTCTGGGTTCCATGGTGTGGACACCGAAGCGCTTCTTGCTGCCGCTCTTGAGGAACTTGAGGAATGCCTAGATGCGGAGGACTATGTGGACCGCCTGCGAGTGTTATATGTGGATGAGGAAGATGAGGAAAAGCCTGCTGGTGATGGCAAGGATGGTGCGGGTTCCAGCGGTACAAAGAAAGACTAGGCTGGCATGCGTGCCTTTTTTGTTTCCTCAATGTAAATGTTAGGAACTTTATGTAAATTTCTTGGACACCGCGTAAGTGTAGAAACTTTTTGAATATAAAGAACCGTTTTGTTCAATTTGTACAAGTGTTTTTACTACTTGCATGTGTGAACTTGTTATGAGTTTAATGTTATTGTGAATAACATTAAGTCTGTATTTGCCTTTTGCATATCTAGATGATATGCAAGTATGAACAACTTTACCCGTTGTGAAAACTGTATTTGCGTATTCAGTCGGATAGTCAGTTTGTCTGTGCTGGCCTATTACAATAGTTGCATGTGGTTACCACTCTGTGTGGGTATCGCGAATGAAGATTTTGCCAATCTGTTTTTGTGGATACCGCAGAGTGGAACACGCATTTGTAATAGAAGTAAATAAACAATATTTCCTTGAATCGTCTATTTATTTATTTGCAAATGGCCTGCGGCCCGATAGGTTACATGGTGAATATAAAAAACATGGCTTACATGTAACAGCGTCGAAGCTGTTGTGCATTCCATGTGCTTGCGATAGTTTCGCCCTCTAATGTTTGCAGTTTATACTCGCCTTTGCCTAGGACCTCTTGGATGAGGTAGGGTCCTTCCCACTTGGGGTCAAGTTTCCCTGGGCGTTCTGCGTTAGATGCTTCATTGTCACGAAGGACGTAGTCTCCTGGGTTGAAGGTACAAATGCGGACGCGTGCATTGTAGTACTTTTCAAGTTTGGTTTTGTACTTGGCCTCGTTGATGGCAGCATTTTCACGCCTTTCTTCTAGGAGGTCCAAGTCAACCCTGCGTTCCTCATTGTTGTCTATCTTGTTGATAGCCAACATTCTAGGTGAGGGGAGACCTACTTCCGCGGTATCACCGCTTCAGTGCCATAGACCAGGCTGAAGGGTGTCTCACCGTTGCTTGTTTTTGGGCTTGTCCTGTGAGCCCATAAGATACTTGGGAGTTCATCAACCCAGCTGCGTCTGGCTGTTCCCAACCGTGCTTTGATGCCTTCGACTAAACTTTTATTGATACTCTCGACATGGCCATTTCCTTGTGGATGCGCCACTGAAGAGAATATGTGTTCAATGTTAAGCTCTTGTAGCCATTTTTGAAAGTCGTCGGCAGCGAAGTTGGTACCGTTGTCGGTAACGATGCACATGGGTAGACCGAAACGGCATATGATATGTTCCCAGACGAACTTCCTTGTTATCATAGCGGTGGTTGAGGTGAGTGGTTTTGCCTCTACCCATTTTGTAAAGTAATCAACAGCCACTATGATAAACTTCACTGCACCTGGTGCGTCTGGAAATGGTCCTACCACATCGATTGCCCATTTTTGAAATGGCCACGCAGTGGTGACGGGGATCAGGTTATTCTTGGGGCGCAAGGTCTTGGGAGCATGCCACTGACAATTGAAACACTTGCGCAAGACTTTGACCACGTCCAGGTGAATGCCAGGCCAGTAGTAGCCGGCATTAATGATTTTGGCGACTACCATGCATGGGCCCGCGTGTATGCCACATATTCCCTCGTGTATTTCTCTGATAAGGTATGTGGCATCTTGGGGGTCGACGCATCGTAGGAGTGGCCCCAGGTATGATTTACGGTATAAGATACCGTCTTCCATTTGATAATGACACGCTTTGTATTGCAACTTACGTGCCTCTGCCTTGCTTTCGGGAGTAACACCTGATTGCAAGTATGCAATTATTGGTGTCATCCACGATGTTGTACCGTACTGGATGACATTGACTTGGCGCAGGGGTACTGAGGGATTTTGCAGAATCTCAATACGTACTTCTTTTGCCAAGTGTTGAAAACTGGTGGATGCAAGTTTTGACAGTGCATCCGCGGGTTTGTTATCACTCCTGTTGATATGGCGGATGTTAAAGGAAGTGAACTTTGATTTCAGTTGCAAAGCCTGTTCGAGGTAGAGGATCATGATATCCCCTTTCGCGACATAGTCGCCGCGTATCTGGCCTGCAGCCAATAGTGAGTCGACGTGTGCTTCCAAGTGTTGGACGTCGAGTTTGACTGCCAGACGCAGCCCTGCCAGTAGAGCCTCGTATTCTGCCTCGTTATTTGTGCTTTTGAAATCGAGGCGGATTGCGTAGGTAAGCTCTTAGCCATCGGGGCTGACGAGTCGCAGACCTGCACCTGCACCATCTTCGTTAGATGCACCGTCTGTATATAGTGCCCAGGTTTCTGCGGAGGATGGTGGTGATGCAGGGTTTTGCTCTTCCTCGCATTCTTGAATGCAATTCGCTGGTATTTCAGCAACGAAATCAGCCAAGACCTGACCTTTGATTGCGGGGCGAGGCTTATAGTTCAGTGAAAGTGCGCCCAGCTCAATTGCCCATTTTGGTAACCTCCCAGAGATGTCGGGTTTGGATAGGATCGGGCCAATCCTGTAGTTGGTTAACACTGTGATGACGTGGTTTGCAAAGTAACGTCGTAATCGTCTCGATGCGTGCACCAGTGCCAGTACCAACTTCTCCATGATGGAGTACCTTGTCTCTGGGTCGTTGAGCATTTTTCTGATATAGTAGATGGGTGTTTTAACTCATTCTCGCTCCACTATGAGTACTGCACCTACCGTGTTGTCCGCAGCAGATAGGTACAAAATAAGTGGTTCATCTTTGCATGGTGCGGTTAGAGTTTGGAGTTGGATCAAACACTCTTTCATCTCCCGGAAAGCTTTTTCGGCCTCTGCGGTCTATTGGAAGTGTTCCTTTTTTAAGAAGCTCCGCAGGGTCTTGATGAAAGGGTAAGACTTAGCTGCATGGTTGGCTAAGAACCGCTAGCCTGCCGGCTAGTCGTTGCATTTCTTTCATTGTAGAAGGCGATGGCATGCGCTCGATCGCCTGAACTTTTTCCGGGTTCACCTTGAATCCATCTTTAGTTACGATGAATCCAGGAACTTGCCTTCTTCCATTCCAAACGAGCATTTCCCTGGGTTGAGCTTCATGTTGACCCTTCGCAGAGTTTGGAATGTTCTTTCAATATCATTGAGGATGTTGTCTTCCTCCATGCTCATGACGACCAGGTCGTCCATATAGATTTCGACACTTTTGTGGATTTGACCGCGGAAAGTGTCGTTCATCAACTTTTGATAGGTTGCGCCTGCGTTGCGCAACCCGAACGACATTTTTGTGTAGCAGTAGTTCCCGATAGGAGTGCGGAATGCCGTTTTATCTTCGTCTTCGATTGCCATCTGTACCTGGTGGTAGCCTTTGTAACAATCGAGGAAACACTTCCATCGAAATGGTGCGAGGTTATCGACCTTTTCGTCGATCTCCGGAAGTGCGTAACAATCCTTGGGGCAGGCTTTGTTGAGATCTTTATAATCGACGCACATGCGCCAGCCCCCGGATGGTTTTTCTACCATGACTAGGTTTGACAACCAAGTCTGGTATTTGACTTCACGCAGGATACCTGCGGAGAGCAGCTCTTGGACCTGCTCATGCATCGCCTGATTCTTTGCTGATCCAAGGTGGCGTTGGCATTGGATCACCGGCTTGATACCTGGCATGGTATTCAAGAAGTGCTGCGCGATTTCTCGTGGTACCCCTGTCATATCTGCGGGTGTCCACGCAAAAATATCCTGGTTCCTGAATAGGAGCTGCTTCAGGTGCGCTTTGATAGTAGGGGACAAGGCGTGGCCCAACGTAACTATTTGCTCTGGGTGTCTTGCGTTAAGAACCCATTTTTCTGGTTGAGTGTTACCTTGGTCGGACGCAGCTCGTCCGTAGACATAACTTCTCTTCGGGCGTATATTATTGCGACCCCCGTCTCAGTTGGGAAACCGATGACAGAGTGAGGGACGGATGTGATCATGTTGAAGTCGCCCTGGGACTCTCTCCCGAGGAGTACGTCGTACTTGTTGGTGTGAGGTAAAACCATGAAGTTTACCTCCTCCGTTCTTGTGTGCCTCCCGTTGGTAAGGCGCACAGGAAAAGTAATCTGGCCCAGGGGGAATACGGTTTCCCCTGCAAACCCGGCCAACGTGTAGTCCGACGGCTGCAACCGATCTTTGTCTTCTTGATCTAATTGGTTGAGGCACTGCTCGTATATAATATCGGATGTACTGCCCGGGTCGATGAATAATCGCTCGGTGCAGTAGTGAGCCAGGTTTCCTGTGATAACGACGGCGCTCCTGTCGCGCGGTCCGCCTCGGACTTTTGGAAAGACCACTTGCTCGTCTTTCCAGTCATTGTCCGGTCTTCTTGCCGCCTTGCGCGGTCTTCCTCGTCCTCCGTTTATCATGTGGGTTGAGGCCACGTACATGGCCCTTTTGCCCGTGGAGGTGCCCTCGTTGTGGGGGGTGATGCGCTTGGTAGGTTTTTGCGCGCCTGGCAACAGGTGCCCGAGTCCTTGTGATACTCGCAATAGAGTGCGGGATCTTGGTTCTTCTTTGACTTCATCGGTTGGGCCGGTCGCAGGAATTGCGCGTCCGTGAGGAGGACGTCGCTTGGCGACTGGCTGATCTCGGTCCAGCTACGGTCCCGAGACTCCTTCTTCGACGCCCAGTTTTCACGCTTGGCGTTGATTGTAGCCCTTACGTTGGGCTGGTTGTTCCGCGGGACATATGGTCTGGAGTCGCTGCCGCGATTCCATGTGTCCCGGTTGCGCTTGTTGTTGCGCTTGTGTTCTTGGTGGGAGGACTGGCTTTCCGTTTGGGATTGTGACTTTGAGACGTGCGGTTTGAGGGACCGCTGAGTCTGGGCGTATGTCTTGACCGCCGCCATTACATCTTCCCATTTTTTAGGCAAGCCATCCTTGGCGGAGATAGTCATAACCATTTGTTCGTCCTTCACCGCAACAATGAAATGGTTGCGTGCCATTTGGTCTGCCACGTCGCCTATCTCCAGGCATTCTTTATTGTAACGGACAACGAACGCTTCAATCGATTCGTTGTCTCTGCGCCAGATGTTCATGACGTCCATAGAGTCACGTTCATGACGTCGCTGCTGGCAAAAATGTGCGAGGAACTTTGCTTGTAAGTCCTCGAATGAGGTCAGTGACCCCGGTGGTAAAGAATCGAACCATGCCCTGGCCAGACCTGTTAGGGTCTGCGGAAAAAAATAGACACCAAGTGGGTTCATCCCACCTGCCGTTGCACCCAGCGCCTGTGAAGATGTTCATGTGGTCATCTGGGTTGGCCGAACCGTTGTATTTCCCAATGTTTAATGGGAATTTGGTGGTGGTGACATCGGTGTTTGCAATATGTGGGACAAATTTGGAGTTTTCGGCCACATATTTCGGCCTGTAGGGTTGGTGGCGTTTTGCGGTGCGGAGGTATGTGGTGCGGGTTTGAGTGGGAGGGACATAATTGCGTCCTCCTGGTCTACTGCTGGTAGCATGAGACTCTCCGCAGTATGTACCGTCTTCCGGATCGGTACGTCCAGGCCCTTCATGGTGGGACTGAGGTCCCAGCCGGCTCTGGATACCGGGGCCATGGTGGGCTGTAGACTGTCGCCTAGTTTCGCCATGTGGGCCTAGGCGGCTATGTATATGGCCCCTGCGGCAGGACCCGTACGAGGAATCGTCCTCTCCAAGTGTGCGAACGTCGCAGTAAGAGGAACCGCGGTCTTCCTGCCTGCTTCTGGAGGCCGGATATGTTGGCGCTGGGGTAGGCCCCGCAGATACTTGCGCTTCTGCGCAAGCTCTGTTGTATGTTGCGGCCAGCAGAGCTTGTTGCTGGTCGTACCAGGTATGAAGGTTCATGCCTGGAGGTATCACAGAAGCGTACTGTGATAAATCGTGTCCGAACGTAAGGGATGCGCCCCCTTGCGTTGATGTGCCAATATGTTCAACATTTGGGGTTAGGGGAATGGTCCCCGTAGGCCCTTGGTTTGCGGGGTTTAGGTTAACCCCGGTAGTGTTGTTTTGACGATCAGACATGGTTTTCGGAAAGAAAAAGATGGTTGAAAAAAGTGCTAAGAGTAGCGGTGGGCACCAATGATGAAACAATGGTTAACCGGGCGGGGTCAAGTCACTGGTCTCGTCAAGTAGGGTTAATCCCTTCTTTCCGAGGATCGCTGGCTGGATCGTCCGCTGGTTGGTTTCCTGCACAAGGAAACAAGCTGTGACTCGTAACAAGGAGGATGGGATGGGGGTGCTCCTTGTTACCACTCTCCGGCGTGAGAATCAGTAGTTTGCTTGGGAAGCAAAGTGTGATAGTAGTAGTAGTGAGAGAGTTCAGAAGTGATACCTCAAACCTGGTTTGGGGTGGGTATTTATAGCCGAGGAGTGAAGGAGGGTAGTTGAGTAGCTAGTCTGACATCGCACAACTACTTGCAGGTGTGTCAGACCTGTTGGTTATGGTGGTGATGCCACGTCCTGCTGTGGTGTCAGACTGTTGCACATGTGTGGGGTGATAGGCGACTGTTCCCAGTGCCACTTGCACTGTGGTGTCAGACCCACTTGCCTTCTAGGCAGGATGCGGTGCCAGGCCGCATCGCTGCCTACGGTCACTGATGTTGTTCCCGCGTTCTTTGTTCTATCCAAGATGCATGCGGGATGCGATGCCATGTCACATCGCCGCTTAGTGACTGTTACTGTTGTCCAGATCCCTTGTCGTGACGAAAATGTTCATAGGATGCGGTGCTAGGCCGCATCGCTATGCGTAACATTTGTAATTAAGGTAAGTCTTCTCATCAATGGACAGATTTGACCGCTGTGCCCGCACGGACACAGGTAAGTTCCTGCTGGTAGGGGTTTTCGATAAGGGTGATGGTCACTCGCGGTCGTGCTGACGCGAGATCTGGGACCATACCTCTTCAATAGCATAAATTGATTGGATGTTGTGAGTGATGAAATTTGTACAAGTCACCCTCCCTTAAACGGGGAGCTGATGTGAAGTAATCAAGTCTCACTTGAATTATTGGTGTGATTTTAATATATCTTTGTACTCGGTTGTTAAAAAAAAGCTTATTAAAAAGAAAATATAATTTCAAAAGATTATCCATATCAACATTATTGCTTCCAACAAATATGAATACACTGGAAGGAAGAATAAAGCAAAGAAAAGTACAGGCGGTTGATATTTTAAAAGCCAACAAAAATATCTGCACCGTACAAATAAAAATCCGCGGCGCAGCAAAAATATCTCATGTCAAACATGAACTTCTGCAGACGTGGCAGCTTGCCATGTGGATATCATATGACATCTGTCACTTCCATAGTTCCATTCTTCTTCTCATCCACATTCCACCTTCTCTTTTTATCTTTTTGACCGATCACTGTGATATGGAGAATACTTTTCCACCACCGGTGACGGCGGACCAGATGTGCTCGGCGGCGTCGGAGACCACTGGCAATGACGGTGGGTTGAATAATATTTTGGAGCAGGAGGAGAGTTCGTTTATGGTATGGCCATTGATGTTTGTTTGAAGTGTAAATGTATGTATATATGATCTTACACTAATAGGGTTTGTTTTGTTTATGAGAGTTATGTTTTTCTAAGGATTTGTTTCTGTTTATGTTGATTTTTTTTTTTAAATTTGTTTGAGCAATATTAATTATGATGTTGATTCAGATTTTGATCATACTAGGTGGAGTTCAGTTTGGGTGGATTTAGGGGTTTGTTTATTGTGTTGTGTTATTGAGTTTTATTATTATATTGTTTGTCATTTATCTTTATCTTAAAGTTTCTTTGTTAGTTAGAATTATATCTCTATTCTAGTTTGAGATGGTTTATTGTTACTATCATTAGTTGGTTATCTTTATTAATATTTGGTTTGTAAGCTCTATATATAAAGAAATCTGGTTTTAAGCACACAAAAAACATTATTCACCAGTATCTTTTTTGTTCTTTGTTTCAATGTTTCGAAAACCCTTAGGAATTGTCATTTGAAGTCTGAATGAGTGCGCGAAACTGGTGCTAGAGTACAGTGTGTAGGGCTTTAACTATAATCAAGGCAATACCTTTGAAACCGTACTAGTTATCTTCTTTTAAATATTAAGGATTAGATATGGACATAGAATTATGAGAGCACGGGCAAATGGCATGTGGGAATTTAATGGAAGTCAATAAACGTGTTATTAGGAGTGATTACAAACATATTAGTTCCTTAAATGGCCGAAATCTAAATGCATTTTTAATATGAAGTTGTTGCATGTGTTATGAAGTTGTTGTCCAGGCATGTTCCATGGTTGCTGTTTGGACTTTTTGATGGCCTAATTCTTAAGTCATATATATTTGACCTTTTCGTCATACTGCGTGAATTCTATACTCAGTTTCGATGCTTTTTGAAAAATTGTTGTCTCAGGAATCACCAAAAAGAGGATCATCAGAATGGACCGATGAAAAACATAGTTTGTACCTAAAGTCGATGGAAGATTCTTTCGTTAACCAGTTATATAACTCTTTGGATACGCGAAATGGGACAATTGAAAACGAGTGCTCGTCAGAATCATTGTCATCTAGGAGAATTCGTGCGAGCAACGGTTTCCCTTCCGGCCAGGTTTAAATTGCAAATTGCATATAAACATTGACATTCAAATTGCATAAAAAGGGACTCATAGCAAGAAAGGCACTCGGTTACATTGTACCAGTTTAGTGTAACCATTTAGTGTGGTACACTAAACTGGTACCCGGTTGCCTTATGTGATTATGGAATTTAAAAAAAAAATCCCATTAAGCTTAAAATTTAATTTTAATGCTATTTTCCCTTTCTGTGCGCTCTAGTCTTCTCTTTTAAGAGTTTTTCCTATTTGAGATAGATTATCTGACATTATGTAAATTTCAGTTTAAGGTTTTACAGCATGGATTTTGGTCAAGGATTCGTCCTAGGAGAGAAAACCTGGGGCGTAATGAAGCAAATAGTCCCGATGTTTCATCAACAAATACATGGATCCGGCATTTTAGAAATGGAAACAAACAAGGAGCTACGGAAGAAAAACCATCGTTAACAAGTTGCGATAACACAGGTACTTTCATCCTACTAGAATCCGTTTACATATACATATTCCCGAGTTTTTATTATGTAGAAGCTAACAAAATGCATGCATGTTCTTTAAGCCCAATGGGCTATTTGGAGGGGTTGGTCCATGCCAAACAGGCCAACACCTTAATTATGGGGCCTATATGTTTATCCCAATTATACACTTACATCATCACATGTCATGATCATGTGACACAATATTTGTACTAATAATAATTGATCATTCTCTTGTCCTAATCATTAACATTGCAGAGGTGATAGATCAAAATTTTGTTGAAGAAGATTCTGGTGTACAAATGATGAAGACATCTTGCAGCAAGAAGAGGAAGACTACTTATGCAGTTCCCAAATCAGGCAATAATCAGGTACTATGCAAAACTGGTCTTAAGAAATATATTTATCATCGCAGTGGAAAAATGGGTCAAAACGGGTGTATGTTTTTCTTCAGTGGTGTCATTTTTTGCTCGTTTTTTTTATAGATAATATGAGATGGATATACTTGATAAAATTAAACCAACGTTATTGCGATAGTAATTTAACTTTTTGAATAAAACATTTAGATGATTATATACTTGGATGCTTTGTTAGCACACTTTGGGAGACTTTTGAGTCGTTTGACCCATTTGACCTCTTTACTTTTTAGTCAGCACTTGTCCTGTTGAAAATAAAACATAACACAGATCGACTCGTTCATAAGTAAGGGGTGGTCACTAATAATAGAATTCTATCACTCCCAATATCCAATCAACTCATGCCATGTCATCACCCACTATTCTATCACTAGTGATAGAAATGTAGTGGGGGTGGTCACTAGTGATAGAAAATAGCTATTTAAAAATAGCTAACAAAAGTTGAGGGGCTAATTTGCACTTTTCATCAAACTTCTATTAATTCAATTACATAAATTACATAAAGGACAAAACAATCTCTACAAAAGATTCCATTTTCAACGCGTTAACAATTCAACGAGTTGCAAAATTGACGCGTGATACATATAGGGGCGGCGGTGTTCGTGGTGGTATAACGCGTGATGGGGTGGCCATCACGGACCACCCCGCCTGGCCTAATGGATCTAAATGGCCACCTCTAGGTTATAAGATTTACAAAATTACATTTTTGTGTTGTCCCTCATTCTTTCTTCTTTCATCAGGCTGCTGCTTCCTTTGGACACATCTCCTGTAACAGAAATCACTGACAACCAAACTTCTGAGGCCTCTCAACATTTCTTGCTGCACATTCGTGACTGCAAAGTAGGAAAAAAAAGATGGTTCACTTAAATATTTGGCCATATATAACATGAGATTATTAACCCGTGATAGTATTATTTAGGAGTCATTAGCCAATATGACGATGTAATATTCTATGAAAGAAGGTATCAAATTCATATTTGAAAATGGTGCCACCAAACTTGAGAATGTACTAACATGTGACTATGATGCATATAAGCTGAAGATAACAAGATTATTGGGACACAATGGTGTTGAAATTAAGGGTGTCATGGTGGTTTAAATCACCCAACTCGAACACGCGCGATAATTCATTCATGTCAAAGACATCAACCCTAACTTGAAAGCATATTTAAAATCGTGCAACTCGAACATGGGCCGTTCAAACATAGACTCTCTAGTGGTTGGTCAAAGGGTCAGTCTGTATCATTTGTGTCTAAGTCAAACCAATCTAACAAAAACTTTGACCCTAGAAGAAGAAACTTTAGGGGACCTAATCCAAACTTAAAATGTACCAATTGCAGTATGTTAGGTCATACTGTTGATCGTTGTTTTGAGTTAACTGGTTATCCTCCTGGAATGAAGAAGAGAACTGTTGGGTCTTTTGTTAAGAATAATAGTGGTAATAATACAAATAAGTCTAGTATGACATCTAAGCAGATTTCAAAGTTAATAAGTTTAGGTGGTGATAAGTCAGAGGGAGATTAGGTGAAGTCTAATATGGGAGGTATGACTACTTATGCATTTCATTTTGTTAGTTGTTCTAGTAGTGTGAGTTTTAATCATGATTACAGTTGGGTTGTTGATTCTGGTGCTAATCAACATATGATTAAAAGTGATAAAGATATGTTTAATTGTAGAGTAAACTGCAATTTTACCCCCTGGGGTTAGGGGTCATTGGCATGTCTACCCCCCTAAGGAAATAATTGCATTTTTACCCCCCCACTGTTTGGGGTTATAAAGCATGTTTACCCCCTGACCATTTCAACGTTAGAGTGATCGTTAGTTTGTATGGAAATGCCGAAAGTACCCTTCATCTTCTCCAATAAAAGCTTGAACCCTGCCCTAAACGCAATTCATCTTCAATCGACCCCCAATTCAAGCTTCCATCCCTCAATTCACTGCCCTCAATTCATTGCCCCTCAAATCACTGCCCTGAACATGTCTTCATCTTCGTCCTCTGTGCTTCGATTCAAGGGCAAAACTCAAGATTCAGACATCATATGTCCTTGTGGTGCGAAAACAGTGGTGAAACATTCAGAATCGACAGCTAATCCTGGTCGATGGTATCTTCGATGTGTAAGTTTGTTATGTTTTATGCTTTTTGAAACTCAACTGTGTTTGAAACTCTTGCTTTTGATGTCCGATAATAGGTTGGAGGATGTGGATTCCTCAGATGGGCTGACAAAGGTGAAGAACAGGGATGTCCGGTTTGTCGAGAGGTAATGCCTGGTTTAATTCAAAGCATTAAAGATAAGGATGAGTTGGCTAAGTGCAAAGAACAGTTGGCCCGGTACAAGAATGGAGATGTGTTCAAACTGAAGATGTACTTTGTGATTACTTGGGTCTTGATTGTTCTTGTTTTTTTTGTTAAGTAGTCTAATGTGAAGAAATTAGATTTGGTTGTGTATTTTGTCTGCTTGTAATTATACTTTTTTATGCAATGGTCCTTGTTCAAGTTCTTATATGTATGTTTTGGTAGCCTGGTTGTAATTCTGTAGGTATGGCGAATGATAAAGTTGAGAATGAGAAAGATGTTGGTAAGGATGAAGACGTCGTTGCAGCCGAAGAACCAGACAGTTATGTCTACTTTGAGGATCAAGAGTCTGAGATACTCAGACCTTACATGGAGCAAGAAAGTGATTATGAAAAGATATTCGGAGATCCGACAAAGGATTATGACCCTGAAGTGCTGGAACATGCATGGGATTACAAATATTGGGATGAAGAGGATGATTGGTACTTTGACCCATATGAGGGGGAGCATGGTTCTGATTCGGATTGGTCTTGTTTGGATGATTGTCACTGGAAATAGGCTAGATTTGTTTGGTTGTAGGTTTGTATTTTGGACCTCTTATTTGTACTAAATGTTACAATGTAATCGAATCACTTTCCGCCAAAATTCTGTTTGAACACATTACTAAAGCAGCCATATTGTCTTGAACAAACATAAAGCAGCCATATTGTCTTGAACAAACATAAAGCAGCCATGACTACAAACCAAACCAAACCAAACAATGTCTTGTACTAAAGCAGCCATATTGTGTTGAACAAACATTGACAAACCAAACATAAAGGTACAAACCAAACATAAAGGTACAAACCAAACATATGTCTTGAACAAAGTTGACAAACCTAACATTGTCTTGAACAAACAAACAAATAAACATAGTATAAAGTTACAAACCAAACATTGTCTTGAACGAAGTTGACAAACAAACAAACATAGTCTAAACTAACAAACCATCCATCACTCATCAAGATTGTAAACTGGTGCACCTTGAGTGGCAGTGTGTGATTCCTGTGAAGCAGTGGATTGTTCACCCCTTGTCCTTTGCAGCTCCTGACATTGTGACCCATGTTCCCACATTTACCACACTTGATGCTAGTTCTCTTTCTGGTCATTTTACCTCCTTTGTCGAACTCCTTCTCAAGTTCTTTTTCACCATATGCCTTCTTTCTTTTATTCTTTGGCCTTCCAACTTGTGTATGATGCTTTGGTGGGATGAGTGTTGTTGGACACTCTGAAGGAGTCCACATCTCCGGCCCGTTGATTGGCTCTATGACATTGCCATATACTTTCTTCCATGTTGACAGCCAATACACTTCATCCACCCACTCTTCTGGTATGCCAGCATCAATGCTATTCCTTGCCATATCCCATATGGCTACAACTGCATGTTTGCAAGGCATCCCTGTCAAATCCCACTTCCTGCATGCACAAGTTTCATGTTTAACATTCACAACACACTGTGATCTCGGACCTGTTACTTGATACTTGTCTGAATCAACCATTAAAACAGATATTTCAGCAGCATGTTTCTTGATCTCATCGAAGACCTTAGTGGCATGAGGTGTCAGTGGCCCCATACACTTTGCTTGCAATTTCTTGACATTCACTATCCTCTTGGTCATGTACTCCCGAATGAATTCTAGGCATGTGATAATCGGCTTGCCCCTTGCTCCTACGATTTGTCTGTTAAAAACCTCACATATGTTGTTCAGAAACATATCACATTTAGCTCTTCCAGAAAAATATGCTCTTGACCAAGCGGTGTATGGGATCTCATTCAGCCAGTCATACATAGCTCGTTCTGTTGTCTTAATTTCTTCCATAGCTTTGTTAAAGTATGGAATAGATTTCTTCCTTCCGGCTAACCAAAGCAAATTCTTGTAAAGATCTCCACGCCACTTGGATTTCATGTTCTCATGGATGTGCCTCAAACAAAATCTGTGCTCACTATTAGGAAAAACAGCTAGCATAGCCGGAATCAGACCCTGTGATACAAAATGCAATTAATCACAATATTTTTCAACCAAAATTTTTTGCAACGTATTAATTAACACTTAAGAACTTATTACCTTTTGTCTGTCACTGATGAAGGTGAAACAAGAGTCAGCCGTACACCCTAGGTCATCTCTCAACAGTTGCAAAAACCATTTCCAGTTTTGTGTTGTTTCTGCCTCAACAAGGGCATAACAAACTGGATATATGCTATTGTTCCCATCAATACCAACAGCACTCAAGATCTGTCCAGGAAATGGACCTTTCATGAAACAACCATCCACACCCAGCAATGGTCTTCCAATCATCTTAAATCCTCTCATCATATAGGCAAAACAAAAATAAACCCTACGAAACTGCCTTGTAGGACTAGCTGAGTTCCCACATGGCTCCACATCAATTTTAATTGTACTACCTGGATTGGCTTTTAGAAGTTCATCACAGTATGACCTTAGCAGACCATACTGTTTTTTGGTAATCACCATAGATCTTCGTAGTTGCTATCCTCTTGGCTCTGAAGACCTTATGTAGTGATACTTCTAGTTGATGCTTCCGAAGCAGTTGACTTTGGATTGCTTGAATTGGCATGTCTGGATTGCTTTTACTCATAGGTTGGATCTCTTTGGCAATCGAACTCATTGTGTACAAAGAAACGACCCTTGTTGTCAAACAATTGTGTTGATTATGAATGGTCTTCACACACCACTTATCCTTGTATGTGTTCCTTGAGATGTGAACTGCCCAAGGACAGGTGGGCTTGGTATGCCTTTTAAGGTGCTTGTATTTTTTCCCTACTTTGGTGCGTTTACTATTTTGCCCATCTTCTCCCTTTTTTTACAGGACCAAGTAGTGGTAGATTGCTTCCAAAACATACTACCATATACCTTAACAATTCATTTTTTAGAATAAACACATCCCTCCTTGCCTTAAGAGCATCTGATTCATCTTTTTCTTGTCATCAATAAGCTGACCAACAAAGAATGGCAGATCATTTGGACCTTTTGAAGCACTCTTGTTTCTCCTCCTTATCTTCCTAGCAACCTTATCTCTAAGGCTTGAATTGTCATCAGACCCACTTTCAAAAACCTCCAGCTCAACAGGCTGATGACGTTCTTCGCTTCTGTCATCATCATGATCCCCATCACTTGAACCATCCAGTTCTTCCCTAGTAAAATCAACATTAGCCCTAAACCTCTGCATATCCACCTCTATTTCATAAACCAAATTATCTTCCTCAACATACTCATAATCAGGATCACTTCCGTCACTCTCTTCCTCATCTTCATTCATACTATGATTCTGATTATTTATTGTAAACGATGCTGGAACTATTGCTTTACATGCCCCCACAGGAGCTTCACTTGTATTTTCCAATATTGTTGACCTCCGGTGTTCAACATACATGTCTATCATGTGGACTCCTTGACGCACGTGATCAAAGATCGGCTCTAAGTCAACATCACATTTTAATGTCCTAAGACCAAAATCCAACGAACAGTACGGTTCCTTGTAATGAACGCAGAAAAACAAACCATCATTGTATCCTAATTTCTTAACCATTTCTTGTAAAACATCAGTATTCAACACTCTAAAATCTACATGATCAATGTAGTTCATCTTCCCACCAAAGTATTTCCTATTTGGGTTTTCTACAAAACTACCTCCATGGTGAAATTTTATGGTAAATTGAGATTCGGTTTCTCCTGTAAACAAACATCAACAAGAAATTAACACAGAAAAAAGTGAAAATTTTACCTAATTCAGACCCTGTGAGCTTGCATGTCACTTACGGTACATTTCAGCCGGTTTGAAATACTGATCTTCAGCTCGTACCTTCCACAATCGAAGATCCATGCTCGTAACAGTGTTCTAATCAGCTGTAATTGTTGAAGAATGCCTGATCGCCGGTGCAGAGCTCTTTAATTTTGAGGTAGGTTAAGTTCAGGGTTTCAAAGTGATGAAAGGGGGATTAAATGAGGTTGCAGATCAACAAGAACGCAAAATTACCTATTTTCCCTTTGAACATTAACAGAAATCGCTAAACTCTAACGTTGAAATGGTCAGGGGGTAAACATGCGACATAACCCCAAACGGTAGGGGGTAAAATGCAATTATTTCCTTAGGGGGGGGGGGGGTAGACATGCCAATGACCCCTAACCCCATGGGGTAAAATTGCAGTTTACTCTTAATTGTATTAATGTTTCTGAATGTGGGTTGAAGGTTAGTCATCCTAATGGGACAAGTGTTGGTATGTTATAAATTGTAGAGTTAAGATTAATTAACAATGTAGTTTTAAAAGATGTGTTTTATGTTCCTGGATATAGTGTCAACCTGTTATCTATGCACAAGTTGGCTAAGGATAGTAATATTACTATCTTGTTTAATGAAAATAATTGTATGTTACAGGATTTGAAATAAAAGAAAATCCTGGTGATTGGTAGGCAAGACAATGGGTTGTATTTTGTAGGTAGAGATGGTAATTCTATGAATATGTGTTTTAATAGTATTGTTAGGACTAATTTGTGGCACAGTAGGTTAGGCAATCCTTCAGATCAGGTTCTGGCTATTTTAAAAGACAATTTAGGGGTTAATTCAGTTGAACATGTCTATGTGAGATTTGTCAAAGGTCTAAACAAGTTAGAGTTTCTTTTCCACTGAGTGAACATAAGTCTAAGGAAGTAGGTGATCTATTTCACTTAGACTTATGGGGTCCTTATAAAGTGTCTAGTTATGAAGGTTACAAATATTTTTTAACTGTTGTTGATGACTTTTCTAGGTCTGTTTGGTGTTACCTTCTTAAAAATAAAATGGAAGTTCTTGAAAACTTGAAAGTTTTTTATGAAATAATTCTAACTCAATTTAAAAGGAAAGTAAAGGTGTTTAGAAGTGATAATGGTACTAAATTTGTGAATAATCAAATGAATATGTTTTGTAAAATAAAAGGTATCATTCATTAGACTTCCTGCTCGTATACCCCACAACAAAATGGGGTAGTTGAGCGGAAACATAGGCATCTTTAAATATAGCTAGAGTGTTGATGTTCCAAGGTGGCCTACCACTGAGATTTTGGAGTGATTGTGTCACACCCTCAAATTCCACATGGGGAGTATTACCGCGAGACATGTGACTGGCCAGGATCCAGCCACCAATCATATTAAATAGATATAATAATAGTAGAGCAGTTTCACCCAACCAATACGATTAGTGACAGTTAAAGTTTAAATCCAAAGCATTTAGTTCAAATTAACAGTTTAAGAAAACAGCGGAAACATAGGTAGAACGGTTCAACATAAGTTCATACTTTGTAATTATTAAAAGAACCTAACAGGGGTTAGCATGCCCACTACACTCCCAAGCTGCAAGCTCTAGCAATCACCGAGTACCTGCAAAGCATGCAGTAGGGTGTCAACATAAAGTTGGCGAGTTCACCGTTGTCCAGTTTTAGTTTTTGAAAACGTAAGTTGTTTAGATAAAACATTTATAATCACGTTATGAGGAGCTACCCCATCTGTAAGCTCACTAAACTGTAGATACCGAAACTGGTGACTGTTAAGTTGTTGTGCCTCGTTTGTCAATGTCTATCATCATTGACCAAGTTGCAAGGCCTACTAGTTCACGTCTGATCCCCCGGTCACGGTGTGAGGTTTGTCAAACCTAATAGCGCTATCAACTAATATCCCGTTCGCCCCCGACAATTAATCGGTATTGTAAGTGGGGACTTTCCATGATAGAGTTTCGTTTAGTTTTGCTAGTTGTGATTTATAAATAATATCCAAACGTATTCCCTCCGGGAATAGTAGTTTAAGTATACAGTCGTATTCCCCCCCCCCCCCGGGAATAGTAGTTTAAAAGTATCCTTTACAAGGATAGTAGTTCGTCCCTGTCCCCCTAGGACGCATGCTTTTAGTGTGCGTGAACTCACCTTGGTTTGCTCGGCAGATAGTTTACTTGTTTTAACGTTTTAATTAACCACGTCCTATTTTATGGTTTACCAAGTTTGGTCAGATACATATACGAATATCTCATTCATGTATACAAGTAGCACATAATACACATAAGAACAATCACTTTGACAGTATCATTTGCCATTAAATAGGATTCCTACATTACTACAAAGATATCATGTTATCACAAATTACTTTACAACATTTGGGGCCCTATAAGAAACTGTTTCATAAAATTATTAGGTCAACAATATAATTTGTTTATTATAGCATTAACATGATCCGATCCATTAGTCCACTGAGAGGACCTTGGGCCCCGAGTGCCTGTGATCCAAAAATATCAGACGTATCCTTTAAACGAGTGTGCAACAGAAATAAATATTCCAAATCGGTGTGTGGCTAAGTCCTATGTCGGTCATTTATATAAATGTGCGACTCACCAACTTGCTGGGCCCAAACAGTGGGTGGCCCAGAACATGCAAGACCCAAGGGTGAAGTGTGCGGCCCGATATAATGTACGACATTCATGAGAGTGTGCCGTTGACGTAAAAGTGTTGGGTTTAAATAAATCTTTAATGTGCGGTCAAAACTATATTATATTGTGTATGGCTAAACTATACCCAAAGCCCAATACAAGAATTCTATTGGCCCAATAGATGTGACTAAAACAGTGACTGTGCGGTTGTAAAATGAGTATGCGACAGTTTCAAATAGTTATACAGTGGGTTGTTTGGGATGTTCCTGAGTGTACGGTCATTTTAATATGTAACTTCATAAACTCCTAGATCAAATCTAATAAGACAAAACAATATTAAATCCTTCAATCATTCATCAATCCAAAACCCAGATCCATACTCATCATTATACCGAACATCGACTCTTTTGATTCACATAGCACAGACTCGCACATTCAAGATCATCATCATCTTCCTTAAAAATCTTAACAACATTCAATCAGATATCGTCACTTAGAGCTATAAATCAAAAAGTATTATCCTTTAACTTTCTAAAATAATTAATCAGATTCGAATTCGATTACCAAGCATACGAGTGTCATGTGTGTGTCGGAACAGATTTATCGTCATCGTGTTCACTATTCAACGGAAATCAACGTCATTTCAATTCGTTTAGTAGGTATCATCGTTCTTATCACTTAACAGATTAAACCATTTGCATACAACACTTAACAGTTATCATCATTACTCAACCCCCTAACAGAAGAACATCATCATTCTTATTGCTTTTAAACAAATCATCAGTTATCATTCTTTATTCTTAAACATTCAAATATGCATAACCAGGTTATACCCTAAGCATATATTGTTGTACACTTCAAGGAAAACCCAACATTGTAAGATTAAATATATTATGATTTAATGTTTAATCTAGTAGCCATTATAATCATTTACATTATATGGATCAAAATATATAACAACCTATTAAATAATTAGTTGGTAATTGTTGATGGACCATATTACCCTTATTAACTAATTAGGTTTCCTCCTGGGTGCTTATATAAGGAGAATTATGTGGAGGTTAAAGGGTTACTCAGTTGCACAATTAGACACACCCCATTAGTCATAACATCATAATCATCGACCTCCTCTCCCATAACCGAATCCCCTATTCAGTTTTCTTAGCCACCATCATTAGATTGCACCCTAAGGAGGAACCAGATCATGCTGACAAGTATGTCGAACTCAATGGTTGCATCTCTGACTGGATTCTCTACTGGCCTGCCTGCTGTAACAGGTATGTTATTCATGTTTTCCATTATGTTTAAACAGAACTGAACCAACATGTGGTATCAGAGCGTATGTTGATAAATCAGTTTTGGTTTTGTATCTATTATTCTGGGATCAAAAATCTGGAAAACGAAAATTTTAAAGCCTTAAAAGGTCTCGGCTGTTTTCGGGTCCCTTGGTACCGAAATCCCTGTTTTCGGAAAAATATGTTTGATAAATTGACTCGAAATTATAATGGGTAAACTAATATTCGAAATCCATTAAAGAAAGTCTTAAAATTTAGATTTCGGAACCCAGAATTATGTTTTTTTATTTTTTAAGGTTCATCTTTTGTTCTAAATAAAACTCGAAAATTCCCTAAGATTTGGAATATAATTTGGATTAGTGGATGTTTTTTCCAATGTTTGATCTGAATTTTATCTATTAAAATTTCAAAAACTGTTAATAGATTTTCAGTTATTATTTTCGAAATATTTGATAAGTTTAGATCATAAATAAAATAGGAAACACTATCCCAAAATCCCTTAAATTTCGAGTTTTAGTTATTATCACAAGAAACAACTATTAACAGTGGGTTTCGAAATCATCAATGTACTAATCGCACAAGTTTTCCCTTCAGTCGCACAAGATCAGATCACATAAGACATGGTCTGATCGTACAAGACAGTCGCACAAGATCAGATCACATGAGATATGATCTGATCGCACAAGACAGTCGCACAAGATCAGATTACATATGATATGATATGATCGCACAAGACAATCACACAAGGGTAATCACACAAGACTTGTGGATCGCACAAGACAGTGCTGATCGCACAAAACTTGGGCCTGACTAATTGCACAAGATTTGGGCCTCACTGATCACACAAGTCATTATTAATCGCACAAGACTTGGGCCTTATTGATCGCACAAGACTTGGGCATTACTGATCGCACAAGACTTGGGCCTTATCGATCCGCGCTAACAGGTGGTTTGCTATTAAATACTTGGTTTTGTAAACAATTAATTAACTAATCAGAATCAGATAACTTTTACAAAACCAAAATAGCTTAACTTGAATGAGCTTCTGATGTATCATTTCTGGTCAGAGCTGATTTAATACATCTATTTATTGTTCAAGTATTATAAAAAGCTATGTTGAGTATGCATTACACACGTGAAATGTCTTAATTCTGGCCAAAGCTGATTTAATTCATTTATGTTTAGCATGCTTGACAAGTGCATAACTAAAGTGATTGTCTCATTTCTGGCCAAAGCTGATTTGTCACGATTACTTTGCACACATACTTAAATGATTACACTTCTGGCCAAAGCTGATTTGTCTTTGTTTAAGTAGAATTTTACTAAGTCTATTATTTTGATGTTAGTAATAGACATATCACAATCTCTTCACATAATGATCCTTATATTAATGATCCTTAATTAATTTTATGATCATTTCGTATGTCTTATTCTTAGTACCCATAATTTTACTCACTATAATTTTCTTCTACATATATCTCATCCACTCTAATTCCTAAATCTAATATGTTTTGCTTAAAGTTTCTATAAGAATTAGCTCTTACATTAAATCCTTGATTATCTCTTAAGACACGATAATCCTATTGCTCTCTTCTAATAAAGCACTACAGAAGAAAAGTAGAGCATGATGATTAGGATAAATCGAATATGATGTCTCTTATGATAATCAAGAATAAGTGTTGTCACTAAAAGGTTATTCCAGATTAAGTCTTTCCTAAGACTAATCTATTATTGTGGAATAATCACTAGAACTCCTAAGATGCATGCCTTCATTTAAATTATAAATTATAAAGCTAAGTGGTATATGTGAATACATAATAATGTACAATACCATGACCCATAAAGTTATGGGCTTACGCATGGAAATAAGTACATTTTTCCAGTACATTACATACTAAGATTTTCACTTGTACAATTTGATGCATTATAAATCAACTATAACACTCAAAAGTACCAAAGTACAATGAGTGTGTTGATAAGCAACATATGCACCAAGAAATAAATATTAGAAACTGGAAAATAAGTTGGTACTCACCTTACAACCACTTAAAACTTTAAAAGAGGATTGTTCTAAGGTCCATAGACAAATTACAAGTGCTAATTCCAACTTTAAGGTTCTTCAAGGGAAAATCTCACTGCATAATTATGTCATTAGACTAGGCATAAGCAACGAGACTATCCATTATTCCAAAGAATAGTTGGATAAGTTAATTAGGTAGTCGCTTACTAATGATATTTAAGTCTGATAATTTTAATATTCCAATTAACACATGATTAGTTGACTCTAGTTCCATACGTTTCCTTACCAGAACTCGACAAATAACTAACACGAGAGTTAGTGACAAAATTAAATGTTAAGGCTATAAGAACCATAATAAGCAGTCTTCTAACAACGCTTTTCGATACCTTATATATTCTGAAGATTAATCAGAATATAGTATCATAATTAAGCAAAGTTATGAATGAGGTTTGCATAGTCAACATAAAGTCACACTTACCTTAAACTCTCATCTTATTTGTTCTAAATATCTGGATTGAAACATTACTAAGATGGAACTAGATGATACCTTACGCTTTCACAACTTTTGCCATCATGCAAATGAGAATTTGACAAAAGGAAAATGAGACTTATAAATTTTCATCCATTATAACCGAAATTCATGAGAAATCATGACATGGTTAATGAGGATGATTATTCAACTAATCTCATTCTAAGTGATTTTAAATCATGACATTAAAGCCCTAAAATATGACTTGGCTTAAGGAATAAGTATGGGTCCATCATAAGTCATTCATTGACATTCGTGGAACTTATTCCAAATGGAATATTCAGACATAATTCATTTATCATTTAAAAGGCTATCAACTTGTATCTAACTTTTGTCGCATATGGCCCACAGTCTTAGAAGAAATCTATTCATATGTTTACTTATTAAGATTTCTATTAAATATGTCCTTAAGTTTTTTATGACATTTGGACGTTAAGGAAATCAATTAAAGTCTAACATATATATGATAGGTTCCCACGTCACGTACCTCATTGAAACTTCTCTTGTAGCATTTCTAGAGATATCAAAGATCAGTTGGAGCATTAAGTGTCTTAATAATAACTTGCAATAGTTGCAAGAGGTGGGGGAGTGAAAATTTTACATTACTTCAATTTACACCTCTTGTACAAGACACTGCTCCATTATGACACTGTTCTATCATAACTTATCTCCTTAAATCTAATGCTACTCTTACAAAAGTTTCATTGTTGCTTAATTGTGGGCACACTTAGATTTCTTACCTGAACTAACATAATCCTCAACAAGAGAAATCACAACGACTAACGTCATTAATTTGTGTTTCTCTATTAGAATTTGTTGGTCGTTACATATTGACCCTAAGCATGCTGAGTTCCTAAAGATTTCTAAGGTCGGTGGGAGCAGTCAAAGTCCTTATTATGACTTGCAAGGAATACAAGAGGCGGGGGGAAGAGTGTCATTAAATTTCACTCCGAATTTAACTCCGATTACACCTCTTGTACACCATACTGCACCAACTCTTACAAACTTAGAATCCTGAAAATGATAGCAACCTAACCAAGAGCTAATCTATAAAACTAAAACTTCTAACAAACCCAATAATCAACTCAGGAGGTCATCTAGGTTTAAAAACCTACTAAATTTGATGATTACATAACCTCCCTAATTGAAGTTGAAATGGATTTTGGAAAAGTTTATTGATCTTATCTCTTCTAATTAAGCCATTAGTGTCAATCAATCTTCTGAATGGAATAAAACAGTTTTCTAGTAAAACTGATTTTATGTGTTCGCATAACGCTTGGGATTTGATTGAATAACCTAAGAGTATTCATAACTAAACCAAATCCTGATATAAACGTTAAGACACAAAGAAGCATGATTGATTGTAAAAGGTTATACTCAGGAAGAGATATATTATTAAAGAATCTTTCTTACATATCTAACAAAAGATTTCTTTTAGGATCATCACTGTTCTAGTAGCTTATAATAGTTTTGAGCTACATTAGATGAACATTAAAACAACTTTCTCTAACAATTGGCTGACATATTTACATGTTCATAAAACAACCTGAAAGTTCTAAACTTCAGGTTAAAGAACAGTTTGTCTATAAGCCAATAAAATCCATGTATGGTTTAATGCAAACATCATAATGTGATGAAATCTTAATGCAATTATTTTCATCAACAACCAAGTGGAATAATGTACCTACCTCAAGATGAGTGGGAGCAACTAAGATAAACTTGTCTATATAGATGATATTCTTTTGACAATTAGATGTTACATAAGTCAAAGCATTGTTAACACAAACTTTGATATAATAGATCTCAGAGATATCTCTTACATAATAGATATCATAACATGTTGAGATAGCCCAAATGGGACATTACTTCCGTTCCATAAGTTTAACATTAAATTGGTCCTTACATATGTAACAAACAATACTGCTCTCCTTTAGAGGATAAATGAGATTATTTCTTACGCTTCATTAATTAGAAGCCTTATGTAAGTTTAAGTCTATAATCGTTTAGATATTACTCACATTGCAACACACTAGATATGTCTAGATTAATGTGAAGCATTTAATAGAGTATTATAATATCTTTAAAAGAAACGAGAGGCTACGATTTGAAGAAGAAGTGAGAATTAAAACCGGTTTATTACTCTAACTTTGAGATATTCAAAGATGACAAAATGTAATTTCGGGTATATCTTTATGTCAGCAGACAAAACCTATTTCATGGAGGAGTCATAATGCACTGATATTAACAACTTAAGTTATAACGACATAATATAGTCACTAAATGTTGTTAGAAATTTATCAGTGGACTCATGAGTTTATTAACTCCATATAATTAATGTTTTGAAGACTTAGTGTGATAAAGTCAGCTACCATGACTCCTTGAACAGTAACAGTTCAAGAGGTGCTGCATTAATTTTCGATACGCAATTAATTATTCGTTTATGAACGAATTGAGGAAACTAAGTTTTGTATCGAATACATTCATGATATGCTTAAGGATCCTATAACTGAAGGGCTATTACCCATAAGTCTTATTAAGAGAGCTCAGAGACGGGTATTAATTGATGGCCATGCGCAACTGCATATCGTACTATGAATGACTAAGTATTAGTTAATTTTCCTCATCAGTTTGTTTTTGTATGTCTCTAAGAATATGTCACGCTAGCATAATGGCATATAGACAAATATAGTTACAAATCAAACAAAGGGCTTATGTGTATTTTGATCATAACGATTAGGTTTTAAATTAAGGCTATAGTATGATTAATGGGGGTCCTGAGTCGCATAATGATTCAACGGCTGTATTTCTCTGCTATAGTACTTGTTTAAGGCTAAAATGAGTGTTAACTCCTGATCAGGCTTATCTAATACTCATAGTAAATGATTACTCGGCTAAGTGGGAGAATGTAAGATTAAATATATTATGCTTTAATATTTAATCTAGTAGCCATTATAATCATTTACATTATATGGATCAAAATATATAACAACCTATTAAATAATTAGTTGGTAATTGTTGATGGACCATATTACCCTTATTAACTAATTAGGTTTCCTCCTGGGTGCTTATATAAGGAGAATTATGTGGATGTTAAAGGGTTACTCAGTTGCACAATTAGACACACCCCATTAGTCATAACATCATAATCATCGACCTCCTCTCCCATAATCGAATCCCCTATTCGGTTTTCTTAGCCACCATCATTAGATTGCACCCTAAGGAGGAACCAGATCATGCTGACAAGTATGTCGAACTCAATGGTTGCATCTCTGACTGGATTCTCTACTGGCCTGCCTGCTGTAACAGGTATGTTATTCATGCTTTCCATTATGTTTAAACAGAACTGAACCAACAAGCATCACATTTACAACATGAAGAAAGCATTGTTTCAATATCACATTGGCACATATAAGCATCATGAATCAGTATCGTTTGTATCATTCAAGCTAGTTTCACAGGAAATCATCATCATCAACCCAACACTTGAAGAGGTTTGCGTTCTAACCTGGATTCGGAGTCGAAATAGTGTGCGTTATGAATAACGAAACGGAAACGGAGTTCCGGGTTGAGGAAGTGTGAGCTGCCATCGAGTGATCGGAGTGCACTAATGTCACCGAAGGTCTCCAAGAAAGAGGTGAATGGTTTTGTGTTGCAGATTTTAGAGAGAGGGAGAGGAGAGTTAGTGAGAAAGTGGGGGTAAAAAGGAATGTTCTTGGGATTGATGTTGGGAATGATTTTTTGCAGAAATCCCTAGAATGTTGGCTGATAGTAAACATAGGGTCAAGTTATTCTACAAAGGCTTCTAATTGTAAGAAGTGTAAGAAGGATTTATAGAGTGACAAGTGTCCAATAAACTAAAACTAAACTGTAACACCCATGTTAATATTTTGAAAATTTATCGTATAAATAACATGTAATTACCATTAAGTATCCTTAGAAAATACAAGTGATTTAAAAATTTTACAACTTAAAAGTTTTCAACATAATATAAATAAGCTCGCCATTTAAAAGTTATGACGTAACGCTGTGCGGAAGCTTTAATCTTGTGTGTTCGGTTCTTGCTCGTCGCTGCTTGATCCTCATCCGGGCACTCTTGGCGGTCACCTATGATCAAAACCAGCTTAAAAGTTAGTTTTGATAGTCAAATATTAAGTCCAAACAAGTACAGGGGTTAAAATTGCAAAATTTAAAAATTTTTCGTAGTTAGGGGCGTTGCGTGACGCCAAGGGGCGTCGCGTCACGCTAGGCCCTTGTTTTCACAGATTGTGCCTTCAGCTGTTGCTGTACATTCCCAGCTCAACCCGGTTTCACGGAAACGGCCATAACTTCTTCGTTATTGATCCGTTTTACCCGATTCTTTTTCCTACGCGTCCGTAATTTAATCCTCCATCTTATGGAGTTAAAATCCTACATCCAACATAAGAAATTTTGAGACTTCTAAGCCTTCGACTCGTTACCTTTTTACCGAATTTTAACCCATTTATGCATTTTATCAAACAAACGTATTTATTTGATTCCTATATCTCATACACTTCTTCAAATTAATGTTACCTACTATATTAGGTTCTAATCATAGGTTTATTACACCATTTAAACCCGTTTTCGCTCGTATGCTTATTTTGACCCGTTAAGGGTATTTAAGCACTTTAAAGCTTGAAATCGCTTTCATTCATTTCTAGCATCTTATTCCTACATTTCTTATCAAGTAATATTCAACTACAACTCTTTGTGTGTTGGATTCTAATGTGTATATCGATATGTTCCGAGTTTTACCCTTCGGATTGTTATTTTACGGCAAGACTCAAATAGAGCTATATGACTAACATATTACATTTTTCAACTTCTATACTTATTCTAAGTATCTATCTAATCATGAAATTCGTTTCCAAACAACCTTTGATGGTCGTTTGTTCAATTTAACCTACAAGGGCATTTTAGTCAATTTTGGTCCTTGTTTTACGACGAAGGACTCTTACCCATTTTTCGACCAAACTAGCATTTTTAACTACAACGTAATTATGCGTACCCGGCTCGGATCAACATATTGATCCGTTTTAATACCTTGTCTTGACTTACTTGTTATTTCATAGCTTCGCTAATACACGAGTCGTTCATCCTGCGAGCATGAGGCTCGGCATACACTTATTAGTTGTTATTTGTCAAATGGCATCAATATTACCATTTGATCCCTTTTTACTCTTTTTACTAGTTTTGGCTTACTTATAAAGTAGCCGTTCAAAAACTCATTTTATCTTATTCTTTTCTTGACTAATTTACCGTTCCACCCCGTTTTACCATTTCTATGGTTTCTAACATTTGTTTCTGATTCCGACCCAAATCATTTCGTGTCGGAAACCATATTTCGAATATTATCTCCATTGTATTTATAACTTATAGATTAGATATGTATTCTACAAAAGGTGTAAGTTTCACTTACCTCACATCCAAGCCACTCGTTCCTCTTCATGCTTGATTTGTTTGACCCGTTTCCTCACCAAGCTTCACCTAGCTTGTTAAGCTTCAAACTAGCATAATAATTCGCAAGATGGTTAGTTTAGTCATTGCTAATCACAACTATTCCACCTCACGTATTTTCTATCAAAATTATCATTCGACCTTGTAAATGGTCAGTTTGACTTTTCAAAAGTCAACTGTCCCTTTTTAATGTATGAAATGCACAATTGAGTTCAACGAACCCACTTGAGCATTTCTTCGACTATTCGGTCGTAGCTATTTTTAGGCAACTAATTTAACTACATTCATCAACATAGTTTATGTACATAATAAAATCATCTAATTATATAAAACTCGTTCTTTCATTAGGCAAATTCTACGGATTCCATCTATAAGTGAAACCCGTTTCATTATAGCATTAGACATTCATTCAATCATCAAATATAATCAAGTTCTACATATTAATTAGTAGACATCATGATTCCAAACACCTACTTATATGAACCAAAATCACTAGTTTCATCATAATTTATTAAACCCCTTTCATGAAAGTATGATCATGTACTTAATTTCATGGTTTAATTAAACACCTTCCATTCATTATCATGCATGATGATTCTAAACATAGTCTTATCATCAATTTCATCATAACAATAAAACCCACTTAGCTAGGTGTGGTGATTCAACCAAACACCTAAATCATAGTAATTTAATCTAAATCTTCACTTAGGGTTTGTTCCTAAGCAATCTTACATCCCAAATTCAGCCATAACTTCTATGATTCATACATAGATCATATCATGCAAGATTAACTAATTTTCACAACTTCATGAATGTTAGAAATTCGACATACCTTACGATCCCCTTGACTTGGTAATCGTTTATTCATGTTTGGTTGTGAATTTGAGCTTCATTTTGACCTTCAATTTGATGATTATATGTGAATTAGGGTTTTTGGCTCCATGGGAGCCCCCTGAGCTCGATCCAGACACGCACCACACACTCTTGTGTGTGTGTGTTGTGTTATTTTATTAGTTTAATAAAACCATTTTCAAGTTACCCCATTTTGGTCCCTCTTGTTTGGTTAGTTAATTAAGTAGGGCACAACCTACATATTTCTAACAATATTCCCCACCTATTAACTAGGGTAAACATTCCTAGTTAAATTAGTGGGTTCGGGAAATCTATGTCTAAGTTTATTTTAAATCTCGTTACTCGGCCTCTTATAAATTTCACTCCATTAGAAACTTTTATTCACCTTTTAGTTAATATTAGGATTATTTATTTCTTATCCTAATATTCACCGGGTTAAATTTTACCACTAACGGTATTTTACCAAGTCATTAGTATTAACGTGGTTTGATTACCAAACCCGTTTTTGGGGTGTTACAAGTCTACCCCCCTTAAAGAGGTTTCGTCCCCGAAACCTTTTCTTACATAACTTGTCGAGTTTAACTCCATGCATTTGCTCTCGATAATCAATTAAGCATTTCTCATACTTTAACTGAGTGTTAGTATTACCAGAAAAGTATGGTAATATCCTTTTGGTTATTAATCATCTACGTATCTTACATGACCTAATGCGACTTGAAATAACGTAATCTCGTTATTTCCACTAGTTTAATTAACTTAGCAATATTCATCACTCGGCTCTAGTATTCATCACTCGGCTCTAATGTGATTATATTTCACATTACACTTCTTGACCGTGATCATGTCACGTCATGCCAAATTTTACATCAACTTTCTATTTTTAGAATTATCACTTCTCGGATATATCGTCTTGCACCTATCTGTGTCAAGACTTATATCTTTCATGTTTACCGTTTATACGTCTATCATAATTCATTTTTGTAGAAACGTTATTTCTTACCAAAACCGAAGTTTTAGTTTAGCGTCTTCTCTTTAACCTTTGTCAATTATCCATACCGTGATATTGACAGTCCAAAATTTATTCTTTTTCGTTCTCATTTTACGCGGGGAATCATAACTAGTTCCCTTGCTTTACATTATTGACCCGTAGGTTCTTTCACTTAGCCTCATAGGCTATTTCTTTAAATTTTTCACCTTTTTAAGGTGAGACATTAACGACTCGTTTCCTTCTCTTTATGACCCGAGGGTCTTTTTGGTCCCGTAGACCTTAACACTGTGTTTAATCCCGTAGGTTATGATGATCCCGTAGATCATCTTTTATTCTTGTCTATATCCAAATGTATATATACATATATAGCTTCAAGGCATCTCTTATTATGTTTGGAATCGTTTATTTTCGCTCTTGAACTTCAATTGACCTTGACCGTAGTCTAAGGCTTCATTTGTTTACTTCCGTACTAATCCTCCGACTTTATGACTTCTGACGTTATTTACGCGTCAGTTTGTTCTTATGCTTACTGTTATTTGATTTGCATATATTCTTATTTGGTTATATCCCATTACCGGGCTCGTTATTCTCTTGCATTTAACGCTACCTTTATCTGGCTAGCGCTCATTTGTGCCATTCGGCGTTATATTGTATTCAGCCTGTTTGACCTATTAATGTGAAATCCATCACTTATAAACAATCATCTTTATTCTTTATTCAACCCATTCGACTTCGAATAGTTGAACATATTTACTCACAATTTCTATATACGAGATTTTATAGTCATAACTCGTAATCCAAGTCCTTTGATTTTTTTCAACCTGCGTCCACGTCTCTCGGTTTACGCATGTGTTTAATTCTTACCCATCAACCGGGTGTTTTACCGAAGTCGTTATTATTGCAACCCTCCCGGTATGCATTAAGACCTCGCTTCATTTTTATATTCCGACTTTGTCCTTAAGTTTGACGTTTTACAAAAACGACCCGTTAAGGGACATATTTGCATTTTCCGGGTTCGAGTGTAAGTACACTCTCTCCCAATGCTTGTCTAAATCATTTTACATGCTTGCGTTTTCTGGGTTCGAGTGTAAGTACACTCCCTCCCAATACTTGTCTAAATCATTTTACATGCTTGTGTTTTCTGGGTTCGAGTGTAAGTACACTCCCTCCCAATACTTGTCTAAATCATTTTACATGCTTGTGTTTTCTGGGTTCGAGTGTAAGTACACTCCCTCCCAATACTTGTCTAAATCATTTTACATGCTTGCGTTTTCTGGGTTCGAGTGTAAGTACACACCCTCCCAATACTTGTCTAAATCATTTTACATGCTTGCGTTTTCTGGGTTCGAGTGTAAGTACACTCCCTCCCAATACTTGTCTAAATCATTTTACATGCTTCTTTGTCCCTTCGCTCGGGCTCATTATCCTAATGTAATACGCTTCCGTCACTCGGTTGTGCGTTTACATTGTTATCAAATATTTTGCTTATCTGCTTCATTTGGGTACTTTTTAATTAGTCCCATTCACCCCGCCCTTACTACATCGGATGTAAACATGTCCACCATAAGAAGTTCATGGTATCATATGCCACTACTTACTTGGCCAGAGTAAGCGATTAACACATGACACACATGACCTTTTTATAGTTTTCACATCACGCCCTATGTAAGTAACGCCTCTATTTGTTTCTCTTGGAAACAATATCCCGAATACATTTTCTATTCGGGTTTTTCCAAGTTTTTAATCTACATATGCAACTTTCAATTTCTACTTATTTGTTGCATATTGTTATTTGTGCGATTATTTAAAATGTGCACCTGGTAATATTTGCCCCGACGGGCGTTCCTTGCCATTAACCTTGTTCGCGGTCGTTACGCGATTTAGTCCTCGGTGAGCATGCTCCTCTTGTCATACTTCGGACCATTCCATCATCATATCCATAATTCGTTTGACTCTCGTCGTCTTCAAACGCGAGTGTCCTTTAGTTAAAACATTCACAAAAGTTAGTAACGTCAACTTCAATAATCGCCCGTATTATAATACAAGGCTTTTTCTACTATACGCGTCAACGCGCGTATTTTCGTCAACTATATCAATCATTTCAATTGGGGTAACGTGTATCACACGATAGCCCTATGTGTTGTTGATGTGTGTAAAATGCAACATATAAATTACATCAATTGAGGCATAAAACTAACCCTTTTTAAGTACTAATATTGGAAAAAGAGTGTTTTTGTCTTCCTTTTGTATTTTCAGGATTAAATGAGCTCAAAAACGCAAAAGAAGCAAAAAGACAGCTAAATCCAACATAAATACAAGAAAAGGAACATTAGTGGACTGCCCGACCCCTCAACGGCACCTTCCAAAGCAAAATAGAGAAGACAGAAGACTGAACACGCCCCGTGCTCAGTCAGCACGGGGTCGTGCCCAAGAAGCAGCAGAAAAGACAAACCTATAGAAGCTTCTATTGCCCACCACGGGCCGTGCTCAGCGGACACGGGGGCGTGTCGAAAGTACAGCAGGCGCATTAATTGTAATTGCGAATTACAATTAATGAGGAGAGAGAGTGTCAGACAGGCACGGGGCCGTGCCCAGCGGACATGGGGCCGTGCCCAGCTCTCTGTTCAGCCTATAAATAGGAGTGCTTGGATTCATTTCAACTCATCCCTTGGCACACCACCTCTCTCACACTTCATCCACCATCCACCACCATCACAACACCATCATCCACCACCATCATCCATTGTCCATCGTAGAGTGTGTGAGTCGTCTCGGGATCCAAGATTGATCGTAAGAGTTCTTGACAATCAAGGCCATGTTTGCCTAAGTCTCTTACATCACTTGGTGAAGACAAAGTGTCTAGTATAATACTTTTTATTTCTAATCTTTTGCACTTTTTATTTGGTTTTGTATTAATGACTTTAATAACTAGTTACTTATGTTGAAGGTGATCTTTCCTTATCGTTTGTCCGTGGTGTCTTGGCATTATTTTACTGTCTATATAAAATAAAGGATTTCACCATTCATATCTCCACGGTCTATATGGAGGTATGTTGGCTACCTGGTCGGGGGTTAAGGGAACGGTTTGGTAAAGGTCTTACCATTGTTCAGCGTTTAGAGGTCCTGCAATGGACCTGGGTCAAATTTAGTAGGACCTCCTTCAATACTTCACGGTATTCGATGGCGGGGGTCCAAACTCTTTGACCCCCTCATAAGTTAACTACTATTAATACTATAACCTGGCTATTTAGGACTGTATCCCTGCTGACTCAGACTACTTAGCCGAGGGTAACGTCACCGCCAAAAGCGGGGCCTACCACAATACTGCATTAATAACTTAATTCATTATCTTCCAATAATCCACCCTTTTAGGATTGTATCCTTGCTGACTCAAACTACTGGGGTGAGGGTAACGTCACCTTCAAAAGAGGGGCCTACTACAATAACTAAGATAATCTCTTAATTATGTGCAAAAGTGCGGAAATAATCAAAGGTTATACTAGATACGAGTCGGAACCAAGTGATTCATCTTGTCTATCTGTTTTTCTTTTATTTTTATTTTTTTTCAGCATTTTAGTTAGTTTTTATTTTTCTTAGCTTAAAACATTTTTCTAAACTTTTATTTTTGATTAGACGTTGAGGATAAACCGGTACTAAAAGCTCTTGTGTCCTTGGACGACCTCGGTATCTTACCAACACTATACTACGCTCAACGATGTGTGCACTTGCCCATATGTGTGTTTAGTGTTAGTGAAATATCGTGTTTTATAAATTTAAAACTTGGCTAAAATAAGTGTTAAAAAGGGCTTAAAATATACACCTAATATATACGACACTTCGCACGCATCAGTTGTTTACAACACTTTAGCATGCTAAACTATTAACATACATGTACTTACCGGATTTGCGATCAAGCCTCGAACCGAACACCAATCTTTATTAAGAGCATAAGGTTTAAGTCCAAGCATAGTTTTCCCACCATACTTGAATCTCTTAAACCAAGGCTCTGATACCAACTTGTAACACCCATGTTAATATTTTGAAAATTTATCGTATAAATAACATGTAATTACCATTAAGTATCCTTAGAAAATACAAGTGATTTAAAAATTTTACAACTTAAAAGTTTTCAACATAATATAAATAAGCTCGCCATTTAAAAGTTATGACGTAACGCTGTGCGGAAGCTTTAATCTTGTGTGTTCGATTCTTGCTCGTCGCTGCTTGATCCTCATCCGGGCACTCTTGGCGGTCACCTATGATCAAAAGCAGCTTAAAAGTTAGTTTTGATAGTCAAATATTAAGTCCAAACAAGTACAGGGGTTAAAATTGCAAAATTTAAAATTTTTTCGGAGTTAGGGGCGTCGCGTCACGCTAGGCCCTTGTTTTCACAGATTGTGCCTTCAGCTGTTGCTGTACATTCCCAGCTCAACCCGGTTTCACGGAAACGGCCATAACTTCTTCGTTATTGATCCGTTTTACCCGATTCTTTTTCCTACGCGTCCGTAATTTAATCCTCCATCTTATGGAGTTAAAATCCTACATCCAACATAAGAAATTTTGAGACTTCTAAGCCTTCGACTCGTTACCTTTTTACCGAATTTTAACCCATTTATGCATTTTATCAAACAAACGTATTTATTTGATTCCTATATCTCATACACTTCTTCAAATTAATGTTACCTACTATATTAGGTTCTAATCATAGGTTTATTACACCATTTAAACCCGTTTTCGCTCGTATGCTTATTTTGACCCGTTAAGGGTATTTAAGCACTTTAAAGCTTGAAATCGCTTTCATTCATTTCTAGCATCTTATTCCTACATTTCTTATCAAGTAATCTTCAACTACAACTCTTTGTGTGTTGGATTCTAATGTGTATATCGATATGTTCCGAGTTTTACCCTTCGGATTGTTATTTTACGGCAAGACTCAAATAGAGCTATATGACTAACATGTTACATTTTTCAACTTCTATACTTATTCTAGGTATCTATCTAATCATGAAATTCTTTTCCAAACAACCTTTGATGGTCGTTTGTTCAATTTAACCTACAAGGGCGTTTTAGTCAATTTTGGTCCTTGTTTTACGACGAAGGACTCTCACCCATTTTTCGACCAAACTAGCATTTTTAACTACAACGTAATTATGCGTACCCGGCTCGGATCAACATATTGATCCGTTTTAATACCTTGTCTTGACTTACTTGTTATTTCATAGCTTCGCTAATACACGAGCCGTTCATCCTGCGAGCATGAGACTCGGCATACACTTATTAGTTGTTATTTGTCAAATGGCATCAATATTACCATTTGATCCCTTTTTACTCTTTTTACTAGTTTGGCTTACTTATAAAGTAGTCGTTCAAAAACTCATTTTATCTTATTCTTTTCTTGACTAATTTACCGTTCCACCCCGTTTTACCATTTCTATGGTTTCTAACATTTGTTTCTGATTCCGACCCAAATCATTTCGTGTCGGAAACCATATTTCGAATATTATCTCCATTGTATTTATAACTTATAGATTAGATATGTATTCTACAAAAGGTGTAAGTTTCACTTACCTCACATCCAAGCCACTCGTTCCTCTTCATGCTTGATTTGTTTGACCCGTTTCCTCACCAAGCTTCACCTAGCTTGTTAAGCTTCAAACTAGCATAATAATTCGCAAGATGGTTAGTTTAGTCATTGCTAATCACGACTATTCCACCTCACGTATTTTCTATCAAAATTATCATTCGACCTTGTAAATGGTCAGTTTGACTTTTCAAAAGTCAACTGTCCCTTTTTAATGTATGAAATGCACAATTGAGTTCAACGAACCCACTTGAGCATTTCTTCGACTATTCGGTCGTAGCTATTTTTAGGTAACTAATTTAACTACATTCATCAACATAGTTTATGTACATCATAAAATCATCTAATTATATAAAACTCGTTCTTTCATTAGGGAAATTCTACGGATTCCATCTATAAGTGAAACCCGTTTCATTATAGCATTAGACATTCATTCAATCATCAAATATAATCAAGTTCTACATATTAATTAGTAGACATCATGATTCCAAACACCTACTTATATGAACCAAAATCACTAGTTTCATCATAATTTATTAAACCCCTTTCATGAAAGTATGATCATGTACTTAATTTCATGGTTTAATTAAACACCTTCCATTCATTATCATGCATGATGATTCTAAACATAGTCTTATCATCAATTTCATCATAACAATAAAACCCACTTAGCTAGGTGTGGTGATTCAACCAAACACCTAAATCATGGTAATGTAATCTAAATCTTCACTTAGGGTTTGTTCCTAAGCAATCTTACATCCCAAATTCAGCCATAACTTCTATGATTCATACATAGATCATATCATGCAAGATTAACTAATTTTCACAACTTCATGAATGTTAGAAATTCGACATACCTTACGATCCCCTTGACTTGGTAATCGTTTATTCATGTTTGGTTGTGAATTTGAGCTTCATTTTGACCTTCAATTTGATGATTATATGTGAATTAGGGTTTTTGGCTCCATGGGAGCCCCCTGAGCTCGATCCAGACACGCACCACACACTCTTGTGTGTGTGTTGTGTTATTTTATTAGTTTAATAAAACCATTTTCAAGTTACCCCATTTTGGTCCCTCTTGTTTGGTTAGTTAATTAAGTAGGGCACAACCTACTTATTTCTAACAATATTCCCCACCTATTAACTAGGTTAAACATTCCTAGTTAAATTAGTGGGTTCGGGAAATCTATGTCTAAGTTTATTTTAAATCTCGTTACTCGGCCTCTTATAAATTTCACTCCATTAGAAACTTTTATTCACCTTTTAGTTAATATTAGGATTATTTATTTCTTATCCTAATATTCACTGGGTTAAATTTTACCACTAACGGTATTTTACCAAGTCATTAGTATTAACGTGGTTTGATTACCAAACCCATTTTTTGGGTGTTACATAAACCCACTACATCACCACCAAAAACCTAAACAACCACCCCCCCACCACCCAAAAACCTAACCCCCCCCCCCCCCCCACCCAAAAACCTAAACCCCTCCACCCCACCCACCCCCCCCCCCCCCCAAAAAAAAAAAAACTATACCTCACCAAAAAAACTCCCAAAAAACCTAACCCCCCCCCCCCCCCACCTCCACCCCCCAAAAACCTAAAAAAAACCTACCCCAAAAACCTAAACCCCCACCCCCTCGGCAAAAAATAAAATAAAAAAATAAAAAAAAATCATTTATTATTTTTTTTGGGGTGGGTGATGTGGGGGGGGGGGGGTTGGTGGTGGTGGTGGATGTTTAAGGTTTTTTTTTAGTGGGTTTTTTTGTGTAGTGGGTTTTTTAGGTTATTGGACACTTGTCACTCTATAAATCCTTCGTACACTTCTTACAATTAGGATCCTTTGTATTTGATCCTAATCCAGTAAACATAAATACCCCCCTCCATCAGTCGCACACTCAATCCTTGTTTTCCTTTTCATTGTGCGACTTCATTAGGACAAACATAAATGTGTTGTTTGGGCTTCTCTTGGGCCGATCAGCAGGTGTTTGAAATGGACTATTTTAGTTAATTGTGATAGTGGTCCGTTAATACTTATACCAGATATTCATAATTACCTATGCATGCAACAACTTATATACACAGCTACATATCCATGCAACAACTTATAGGCACAATTTCATGTTAAGTAAATAACTTTTTAATTAGTTAAGTCTTACAAAAGGAAATGTTTAGTTACACATAGAGTGATTTCGTGAAGGGAAGTCTGGGTTGTCATAGATTGTGTGCTAACTGCAGTTTATATTATTAACAGGCAACCATCTTCTGTGTTAGTTGGAAAAAGTCCGTATGAGCTTATGTTTGGCTTTAAACCCTCTTTGTCTCATCTGAGAAATTTCTGGTGTCTCTGTTTTAGTACCGTTTTAAATGAACCTGACAAATTTGCTTATCATGCTGATAAGTGTGTTTTGATAGGTTATTCTAACGTGAAAAAGGGTATAAACTTTGGAGTTTAGATGAGAAAAAAGTTTTCTTTTCAAGAGATGCTAAGTTTTATGAACGTGTGTACCCTTTTAAGTCTAAACAGATTAATGATAATATTGTTTTTTGATAAAAATTTAAATCTGTTAAATTTTTTCTATCAATACACCTGAAGTTTCTTCTATTCCCAATGATGAAGAGAATACAACTGGATCTCATGACACGGTCAGTGATGATAATTAGCCAGTTCCCTCTACATCTGCCACTCCTGGACCAATTAACATAGGTCATAATTTAGAGTCTAGTGTAGAAAGTAGTGATACAGAGGAGTCTGGCAGGGCAGAGGACACTGCTGTGTCAGATGCTGAGGTCAACCCATCTGAGGGAAACCTAGTAGGTCTTAGAAGATCTTCTAGCAATATTTCTGCTCCTAAAAGATTTCAAGATTATGTTCTTAACAGTAGTGTGAAGTATGATATAAATAAAGTTGTTAATTATGCTTATTTGTCTGTAGATAATGTTTGTTTCATTAATAGTTTGAATAAATCTGTTGAAGCTAGTAGTTATAGTGAAGCTTTGAAAGATCCTAAGTGGGTCAAAGCAATGAAATTAGAAATGGAGGCTTTGCTACGTAATAAAACCTGGGAACTTGTTGATTTACCTACTAATTGAAAACACATAGGTTGTAAGTGGATTTATAAGATCAAATACAAAGTTAACTGTGAGATAGAAAGATACAAAGCTAGATTGGTAGCTAAAGGGTATAATTAACGGGAAGGTTTGGATTATGGGGAAACATTTTCACCAGTTGTGAAAATGGTTACGGTTAGGTGTATTTTAAGTCTTGCTGTTCAAAATGGGTGGACTGTGTATCAACTTGTTAACAATGCTCTTTTGTATGGTTCAATATCTGAAAATGTCTACATGTCTCTTCCGAGGGTTATTACTCTAAAAATGATACTAAGGTGTGTAAATTGGTCAAGCCTTTGTATGGGTTAAAACAGGCTCCTAGAAAGTGGAATGAAAAATTGACTTATGTGGTACTTGGTGTTGGGTTTGTTCAAAGTCAATGTGATCATTCTTTGTATATTATGAATAGAGAACCCGTGTTTATTGCTTTGCTTGTATATGTTGATGATATTGTTATTACGGGAATCAATAACGTTGAAATTGATAAAATAAAAGGTCTTCTTAGTAACAGTTTTCAAATTAAAGATTTGGGTGTTCTTAAATATTTTCTAGGTTTAGAAGTTGTTTATGATAAATCTGGTGTGTGTGTCTAAACCAACGAAAATATTGCCTAGAACTGCTATCTGAGTTTGGTTAACTTGGGTGTAAACCTGTAAATACACATATAAAGTCATGTTGTTAATAACAAAATTGGTAGTGAAAAGGAAGAAGTTGTGGATATAACTAATTACCAAAAGTTGATTGGAAAACTGATTTACTTGTCCTTAATGCGACCTGATATTTGTTATGCTATTTAGTATATTTGAGTCAATATATGCATAAGCCTTTTGTTTCACATCTTAAAGTGGCTTTAAGATTATTAAGATAGCTTAAGTCATGTCCAGGTAAAGGTCTTATGTTCAAAAGGAGTGATAGTCTTGACTTAACTTGCTTTGTTGATTCAGATTGGGCTAAATGTCTTGTTACAAGGAAATCTGTTACCGGTTACTGCATTTTCTTGGGTAATAATCTGATATCCTGGAAAAGTAAGAAACAGAGAACTGTTTCCAGGTCTATAGGGGAGGCTGAGTATAGAGCAATGTGCTCAACCACCTGTAAGCTTGCTTGGGTTGTTAATGTGCTAAGTGAATTAGATGTTTGCTGTAAAGTGACCATAAAATTGTATTGTGATAGCAGTGCTGCTATATCAATAGCAGCAAATCCAGTTTTTCATGAAAGAACGAAGCATTTCGAAATAGATTTATATTTCCTTAGAGAGAAGGTTGCTTTAGGATTTATATAAATAGTGAAGGTTGACTCAGAGAGTCAACTGGCTGATGTTTTCACTAAAGGTCTAAGTGCAAGTCAGCGTGAGGTTTTTTGTGAAAAACTTAGGCTTGTGAACTTGTTTAAGCCATATGAATGAAGGGGGGATGTTAAAAATAACACATGTTATTATTTTCATTCTTATTGGGCTTGTACTTATTTATGTTTAATTATGTTGTATTGGGCTTGTTATGAGAATGGGCCCTGTCTGTTTGTTTTGGTTTGTTGAAGTTGTTATACCAGTTTGGTACAGCTGGAGAGATGGAAGGCCTATGTGTAAGTTTCTGAGGACTGCGATCATCATGCTCGTTACTTTTGGACTTAAGTGTAAATATTCAAGTGGCTGGTATAAAAGAGCAGCATCTAGATATTATCATCATTCTCCCCTTCACTTTTACGCATACATTCTCTTCGTTTCTCTGTAATTAGGGTTTGCTATATTGTTGTAGATTTGTCTTAATATCTCTCATCTGTGTTAGAGAGATTATACTTCTGGTATTGATTATCATCAGATTTCGTTGTCGTATTTTGTACTGATTATTGATCTTACATATTGTAAGATCTTTGGGTCTTTGAGGGGAACTGTTTTGGGTTGGATAAATAAGATTTTGTCACCGTTTTTCATTGCTATTTCTTGTGTTTGTTTGTTATTGCTCTTCATACCATTGTTCTTAACAGAAACCTAAAGTTTTGCATCTACATTCACTCGCTTCCAGAGAAAAAAATGGTCCTGTTATGTACCTTTCGGATTACCCAACTTGCAGCCAAAATAATAACTTGCAGCACATTCCTTTTATACTCATTCATATTCACACTTTGGTGGAAGTTCAATAACTCCCTAACAGTAGATACCGAAATCAATGGAACCCTGCACCACCTACTCACTTTTTGCAAAATAATCGTTGAGATGTAGCAAGAAGTAAGTAAGTAATTAGCATCTTCCACGTCGTCCCCGCATAGTCGACAGTTTGTAGATCCCCTATGTATATTCCTTTTATGAAGCCCTTTTAGCAACGGTAATCAATCTTGTTATGCGCGCCACCCAAAAACACTGATTTTAGGCGACCCATTTTATCCATTTGAATGGATAAAAAGAGACAGTATAATTGCTTAGCATCGCACGACATGAGGCAACCAAGAATTGCCCGCACAGCCCAACCTCCTGAGCCCAAGGGTCTAATTCTCCAACCCGCATAGTTGTTTCGCACAATAATTGATGGCATCAGCCCAGTTCTTCGACTTTAGCGCTACAAAAAAGGATCCCGACTTCAGTTCCAGCTCTCTTTTCTCATAGCAACCGTGGCGTTTTTTCGGCTTCCAATTTTAAAAATGGCTGGAAATAATTCTTTTAAAGTGTAATCTCCCTACCACTTATCCAACTAAAACCTCACACACTCCCCATTATTCAATGTTCCTTTAATTAAAGTGTGTACCTCAATGTTTTGGTCCAAAAATTCTTTTTCTAATTTGACAATTCCATTCCAAACTCCAAATATTGTTCATCTGTATATTTGAGAAGAGAAAAAAAAAGGTAATGTTTGGCCAAGGTGGTTGGTTGCACTAAGGGAGAAAAGAAAATGTTACTATTCATCTGTATATTTTAGGAAGTGCAACCGACTCTATTTCCCTGCATTTACTTTTTAATGTTTTTTGAAAGTAGTTGTGAGCGGAATAATGAGAAAAATGTAATGTTAAAGATATAAAATATTTATTATTTAATAGAAAAGCGGAGAGAAACTGTAGTGATTTTTTATGTGAATAAGGATAAAGAATCTAATGTGAATATTCTTTTGGTATTGGCCATGGATTAGACTTGACAGTAAACAAGGTTTCGTCGATAACAAATTCAATTGAAGGCTAAAAGTAAAGACTTGTTCATTCTAAAATCCAAAGCAGAATCAATATATGCAATTTTTGTGGTACTTTTGTATGTTTGTAATATATATACTGTAACTAGTAAAATTACCCGCGCGTTGCAGCGGGAATTCGATGGATGTCAATCTTAAAAAAGGTTAAAGTTAGTAAAATTTACTGTTGGGGGGAAAATGGAAAAGTAAAAAAAAAGTCGACTAGAGTGTTGATATAAAAACGAAACCCATAAAAATCACGTAACAGAAAATTCGTTAAAAATTTAAAATGATACATTTATTAAAGTTTAGAATTGTAATATAAATCGGTTAAAAGGAAGGAAAAAAAGCAACGGAGTAAATTGCAGCTCAAGCATTAAACTAAACTGAAGGGGTTAAAAAAAGAAAAAAATAAACTTTATTAAGGTTGTAATGTAAATCGGTTAAAAGGAAGGAAAAAAAGCAATGAAGTAAATTGCAACTCAAGCATTAAACTAAACTAGAGGGGTTAAAAAAGGAAAAATAAATATATTATATTACCCTGTATACTTAAAGTACAAAGTCGGTGGCCTCGCCACCGACCAACCACGTTTTAGTCCTTCACGTTGTGCCACACTCCAGACTAGGGTTTCTATCTATAGAGCAGAGAAAGAGAGATGGCCGGATTTCGCCGTGAACCATCGGCGTCAGTGGAACCGCTGCGACGGTAAAGTGGCGGAGCGGACGAACGTCATCATATCCTCTCCGTCTCTTTGCCTTTGTCTGTAGCCAACGAAGTCTCCGTCGAACGTCATCTGTAAACGACTGTCGTTTTGCCTCCAAAGACCGTCATCTCCTCACCACCAAATCCGCAAACGAGTGTCGTTTCCCGCCAACTGTTTCCGCCGCCGGTTTTTTCACTGCGGTTGTCTGTATGTCACATGTAAGTCGTTTATTTAAGCTCCTCAATTTTTGTTGTATCTTTTAAACCTAATTTATGTCTTTTGCTTAGATAGGTTTTTACTGCTACACATCGACTTCTGATTAGGGGTAATGCACTTTTGAACCTTAATTTTGTCTTTATCTGAATGAGGTTATTGAGTTCATATGGTTTTTGTTTGATGATTGTATGAATTTATCATTGATGATTGTGAATCGCATTTGTGCCAGCTTCGTTTATACTTTATCTTCTGCTATGGTGCTCAAATTCTTAATTTTCACACTAGAAATCCAAGTTCAGATTGTTTGGAAGGTGCATATCTTCAAGGGCTAAAGTTGAGAGTTTCATCCTACTGGTTCTGGTACCCTAGGGCGGTGATTTAGGTTGTCTGATGTGAAAACTTGGGGTATGGCGTTCGACTGATCTTGGTGGTGGTGGTGGCCGACGAGATTTTAGTTGCATCGCGTAATTACATTGGCGACTAGAAGCAACCCGATTTAATCGGTTTTCTGGCGAAGCTTCCGGTGATCTCAATAGATTCGATCGCTAATCCGGAGAAATCGGGCATTATCTATTTAGCTTGTAACATCTTAAATCGCAAAGTCGGTGGCACAGCCACCGACAACTGACAAAACTGCCCTCTTCTTTGCTCCTCAGGTTTTACTTTTTGTATGCTTAGGTCCCTGTGCATTATTAACATACTTCTTTTTTACTTTTTATCTACTTTCTTATGCCCAGTGTTCTCCCAAATCAAGACGAAGAAGAAAATGCTGTAATGCTTCGCGTATCATTAATATATGCACGTTGGGTAATGGGTAAGAACATGTTTAGGTTGAAATCATTTGATATGTGAAGGGTCGGGTTGGATTGACCAGGAAACACTTTTTTGCCCAAATCGTAATAAGTTAATCATTTCACCAAAACAATATTATGTTATTATTACAATAATAATCTAAAATGACTTGGGGGATGTGTGCACCAAAATAGACTTTGGGGAACTTCTAACAGGTTAATTGCATAAATAACTAGAAAATATACCTTTTTGTTGTAATCTTAAAGAAGGTTTTATGGGCTCTTTTATGCTTAATTTGTGTATTAAATAATCAGTATCACTAATTACATAATGTATAAGCTACAGATAAGATTATCTGTTGTATTTTAAAAATGCTTAATTAAGTTTATATATTTGTTTCAAATCAGGAATATCATGTGACAGAAAAGAAAAATGAACATCAGCTACCACGAATGCCTTTGAGGTGCTCGATTTCTGTGTCTAAGGGACTCAATCTTGGTAATCTTTTTAAGATGGAACAGGTTAATACTTTTGTTCTTTGGTATCAACAACCTTTCAGTTATTCTGTGGATTATATTATTACTATGTGAATGATTTTGTATCAACAATCTTTTTCGAAATGGGTCTGGTTTGGGTTAACCCACTACTAATATATACAACATACTTGTATGTAAATAAAAGTTGTTCGTCGTCTATAAATTACAAAAAAAAAAAAGTTAACTTTTGTGGTTAGTTTACTTACTCGAGGAAAGGAAGTACTACAAGCACAAAAAAAAATTTGTTAAGTTTTGTGATTAGCTCTAAATTAAAGTTCTTTCAAGTCTCAAAAATTATGAAATGTTACTTTTACGTTGGGTTTGAAATACCATGTTTGGTTGACCGTCTTACTTATTGTACATTGCTGGCTTACATTTAAATTTTCATGTCTTTGTATTCACTTATAATACTCTTATGGCTTTCACCCCAAAATTAATTATTCTCTTCTTTTTTAAACTGACAGACTGGAAAATTGCTGCATTTTGCCACAAAAAGACAGTTACATCACTTGCAAAATCAAGTGATCCTTCACATATTTCTCACCAGGTCTCTAGATAAGTCAACAAAGGTAATCTTTGATAAAAAAATTTGTAATGAAAATTATCCGTGTTAGTTTTAACTATTTCTCTGTGTCCAAGGTAAAATCCTATAACTATTCTTGATTTTGTGAGACTTAAATTCACTTGCCTTTGAGGTAAAACTTGACTTCTGAATTCTTATCACTAGTTGAAGAAATCAAATGAAAAGTATTCTATTTTTACGTCTTAAATGAAATCAACGGGCTAGAGTTTTCAGTGCACCAGTATGCGTATTGGATCGATTTAGTTTGTAATTATCAGTTAGGATTTGAATAGGAGTTCTAGGTTTTAATTTTTGGTGATTATTTGGTTATGTATCAATTTCTGCATTCGATTACAATTGAACATGATATTGGACATAAATGCATGACTTTGACTTTTCAGTGCAGCAGTGTGTGTATAGGATTGATTATTTTTTAAATTGAGCTTTTATTTAACTTTTGCATAAAAAATGAAATATAAAGCTAACACCTGCAAGGAAAAGGAAGTTGTTGGAGGGACTGTTAGGTAAAAAAGAGAAAGTAAAAGGAAGTTGTTAGAGGGACTGATGTGTAAAAAATGGAAATGCACAATATTACATTGCTGCAACTAACACATATGAAAATACTTGCTTTTGAATCAAATAGGTAGATCCATGCTTTGTAGTGTTCTAACCATGGACTTTATACCTACTTTGGAATACAGTCCCTGCTTCATGCCTGCGTTTCATTGTCATTCAAACCGTCCGTTGAATCCTCAACTTTTGAAAACTGCACCAAAATGGTCACGACATATGAGATGTACCCGCGCCGCAACGCGCGCGGGTAATTTTACTAGTAACATCTTAAATGACAAAGCCGGTGGCCTCCGCCACCGACAATTTCTCCGTTTTTGTATTATATGCATGTCCTAAATAGGCGACTTAACTACGATACTGCCATCCATTTCTACGTGGTCAAACGCAGCAATTCTCAACAAAATCAATTCTCAAATTATGCCTGATCTGAAATAAAAAAAAATCAAATATATACCGAATCGGTAGCACTAAGGTCAACCTCATCTGCAGCGGTGCGGTGGACGGCAACGTGACGGAGATCCGTGGATTAGATCGTTGCGAATCTTCAGATCCGGATCCGATGGATTGATGTGAGTGAGTTTCTTCATCATCTTCCATTTCGGAAACTAACAGATCTGGTAGCAGCCGGCAATTTAATCGAAAACCTAACCGATCTGGTGGTCGGAGATCTAATAAATATAAAAAAAACCAGCGGATCTGGTGGCTAGAGATTGGATAAGAAAACAACGTCGTGCATGCCGTTGAGTATCGTCGGCCGTCGTTCATGACCGGCGGTGGTGATATGTTTTGCGTTTTGTTTGGGAATACAAAAGGCTCAAACTATCCAGACACCTTATCTGCCTATTTAGACACCCTTTGCCTCGTATAGGCCTCGTATAGGCCTATACGAGGCGTATAGGGTTACATCAAAATCAGTGACTGACTCATGTCACTTCTGGTTTGACTGCTTCAATACGCCTCGTATAAGCCTATACTAGGCGTATAGGACCCTTCGTATAGGCCTCATATATGACCCTTTGCCCCTTATATGCCTCGTATAGGCCTATACTGGGCGTCTTGAAGGTTTTTTTTTTTAACAAACATTTTATACAATATTAATCGTTTTAGCAAACTTTTATACAAAAACAAGTTTTTTTATTTTAAATAATTAATATTAGGACCCCTCGTTGGTTTTTTTTAGTTGAAAAATGGATGTTTTGGTAGGGTAATTTGATTGTTTTTTGAGTAAAAAAATAGGTGTTTTGGTGGGGTAATTTGAGTTGTTTTTTAAGAAAAGTTTTATTTTTTTATAAAAATATTTTACCGTTTTCAAGATCGGCCTTTAAAAATATTCGATCGTAGAAATATTACATTGTTTTTAACATATAGTGTAGTATATGTCTCGTATAGGTCCCTTATAGGTCTTGTATAGGCCTATCGACGTATACGGGCGTTGTATCATATCATATAGTATCGTATCGTATTGTATCGTATAGTGTACTATAAGTCTCGTATAGCTCTCGTATAGACCTATATGGGACCTATACGAGACTTATACTATACACTATACGATACAATACAATACGATACCATACTATACGATACAATACAATACGATACTATCGTATCTTATAGTGTAGTATAGGTCCCTTATAGGTCTTGTATAGGCCTATCGACGTATACGGGTGTTGTATCGTATCGTATCGTATCGTATAGTGTATAGTATAAGTCTAGTATAGGTCCCATATACGTCTTGTATAAGCCTATAGGCCTAAACGGGACCTAAACCACACCTATTGTCCTATACGAGTGTTGTATCTTATCCAATAGTCTAATATCGTATTGTATTGTATCATATCGTATCGTATCGTATAGTGTAGTATAAATCTCATATAGGCATTGTATGGGCCTATGGATGTGGTATCGTATCCTATAGTATCGTGTTGTATCGCATCGTATGGTATCGTATAGTATGGTGTAGTATAAGTCTCGTACAGGTCTTGTATAAGCCTATCGTGTTGTATCGTATCGTATAGTATAGTATAAGTCTCGTATAGGCATCGTATAATTAATATTAGTGTTATTATAATTAATATGAGTTTTTTTATAATTAATATGAGTTTTTTATAATTAATATTAGTGTATTGATACTAAAATGAGTTTTTTTATAATTAATATTAGTGTTATTATAATTAATATGAGTTATTATAATTAATATTAGTGTTATTGATACTAAAATGAGTTTTTTTATAATTAATATTAGTGTTATTATAATTAATATGAGTTTTTTATAATTAATATTAGTGTTATTATAATTAATATGAGTGTTATTATAATTAATATGAGTTTTTTATAATTAATATGAGTTTTTTATAGTTAATATTAGTGTTATTGGTATTTAAAAAGAGAAAACAAAAAAAAATAAAAATAGACGCCCAGTATAGGGCTATACTGGGCGTCTATGTATACGAGGGGTCCAAAAGACCATTATAGCCCTGTTTTGCCCCCAGTATAGGCCTAATTCAGGGGTTTAATGGTCTTTTGGTCCACATAGACGCCAAGTATAGCCCTATACTGGGCGTCTTGAAGGGGTATTTTTTTTAACAAACATTTTATACAATATTAATCGTTTTAGCAAACTTTTATACAAAAACAAGTTTTTTTATTTTAACTAATTAATATTAGGACCCCTCGTTGGTTTTTTTTGATAGGTTTATTTTTTATAAAAATATTTTACCGAATGTAATATTTCTACGATCGAATATTTTTAAAAGCCGATCTTGAAAACGGTAAAATATTTTTATAAAAAAATAAAATTTTTCTTAAAAAACAACTCAAATTACCCCACCAAAACACCCATTTTTTACTCAAAAAACATCACCCTCCAAAAACAATCAAATTACCCTACCAAAACATCCATTTTTCAACTCAAAAAAAAAAAAAAAAAAAACCAACGAGGGGTTCTAATATTAATTATTTAAAATAAAAAAACTTGTTTTTGTATAAAAGTTTGCTAAAACGATTAATATTGTATAAAATGTTTGTTAAAAAAAAACCCTTATATACGCTTAGTATAGGCCTATACTAGGCATATAAGAGAGGCAAAAAAGACCAATTTACCCCCAGTATAGGCCTAAATCAGGGGCTAAATGGTCTTTTTTCGCCTAGACGCCCAATATAGGCCTATACGAGGCGTATACGAGGCAAATAAGACAAAATATGACATCGTCAGAGATTCTCTTGGAAATTGAAAAAGGCTATACGCCTCGTATAGGTCTATACGAGGCGTCTTGAAGGGTGTCCAAATAGGCAATAAGGTGTGTAAATATGTAGACCCATACAAAATAGTAAGGAGTGTAGTTGTAGTTGTTATTAATTTGAATGGTACAGGTGGTAAAAGCATGGGTTATGATTTTTTTTGGGTTGAAAAATGGTGTATTGGATTATAGAAGCTTGGAGATGAAATAAGTTTATTTCATAAGTCGAGTTGGCTAATTTTTGTATATTTTTTCAACTAAAATGCTTTGTATTTTTTTTCTTCACGGAGATTTGATAACAGACGGTAACCTAACGGATTTGTGGTCAGAGATTTGATAAGTGACGAAAACTTAACGGGTCTGTGAACGGATATTTGATAAGTTTTGGTAAGCTGACACACCGGTCAAGTGAAAAACAATAAACAAGATTATTTTTTTCTATTTGGAAAAGGTAGTGGTATATGATTTATTTAATACTTAAAGTTCGGACTTTAAGAAACTATTATAATATAGTTAAAATGTTTTTCATTTAAGGACAACTAGATTGTTGTCATAGGTTGTGTGTTGTGGCGGCGACGTTTTAGTTGTTTTGTAGTTTGTCGCATGTTATTTAGGCGTTAATCATATGAAAACGTGTGTTTTAACGTATCCAATCAAAAGCATTGCGGTTACAAAGAAACGGAATCAAACCCGAGTTTGTTCGTTTCGTGAGTGTTCCACCTAATAACTACATCACCCTTACTTTTGCATAATCTTAGTGGCGGGGCTTGAACGAAACTCGGTAAGTGCTAGACTCTTAAAAATCTAATATATCTTAAGCACAAATGTGGGTAGGTTTCCCCACCGACATTGTGAGTTGTTAAGTAAATTTAATTATAATAATTCACACCAAAAGCTGCAGGGTGGTGCTGGTAAATACGATTTTGGATAACATATCAGTCATGGGCTCGATCCCTATTCCTTCCAACTATTTTTCTTTTTGCTTTTTCCTTATTTTTTTCTTTCCTTATAATTTCTTCAACTAAATTGCTTCTCTCAGATTCGTATACTGCGTCATTCAGGAATGATAATGTTTTATATATATCTTTGTTTACGTGCACCATGCTCTTTAGCAACCTACAAAGTCTAACCCCTAAGCTTTCACGAAATGCCGCATATTTGTGTGTTTTAATGTTTTATGCACGTGGTTAAAAGCTTTGTATTATACACCTTTAAGTAATTTTCTTTTAGTCATTGTGTTTTACGAATAATGTGTAGTGTATTATGTCTCACGCATTGTGTATTACGAATTATGTGTAGTGCAATGCGTCTTACGCATTTTGTTTTACACTTCGTGTGTGCTGCACGGTTCAACCCGCCATGCGCCGCCCCAACGCTTGGCGGGCAAGATACTAATTATCCTTATATTAAAAAACCAACGAAATGAACAGTAATAAATAATAATAAATATTAAAAATAGACGAAATGAACAGTAATAAATAATAAATATTAAAAAGAGAAATAAATTAACAGTAATAAAAATAGTTATCCTTATATTAAAAAACCAACGAAATGAACAGTAATAAATAATAAATATTAAAAAGAGAAATAAATTAACAGTAATAAAAATAGTTATCCTTATATTAAAAAACCAACGAAATGAACAGTAATAAATAATAAATATTAAAAAGAGAAATAAATTAACAGTAATAAAAATAAAAATGAATGAATAGTATCGGGTACCGGTATCAAATTTACCAAACTGAGTGTATTTTCAGTATCCGTTCGGCACCGGTATTCATCGGGTTTTACCCTCAAATACCGGTGCCGTACCAGTACCGACCGTGTCAAGCCGTACTGTACCAGGTATATTCGGTACCGGTACCCACTTTTGGGGATTTTGGTAACGGTATTTTCGGTACCGGTTCATCAAATCCTGTAGCAACGTAGCAATGCAAGTAATTGCATAGTTTAGTTTACTTTTCATACACACAGTAAGTAAACTGTGTTTCGTTTGAATGAGGTTTTATATACACAACAACTTATTTTGCTTTATTTTTTGTCTTTTTACGTAATGAATGAATTGTAGCATGTAAAATAAACTTGGATATTTAGATTATTGATGAGCAAATCGTATCAAATCCTGTAATCAAACCGGTATCGTATCGGTACCAAATTTACTATACCAAATCATTTTTGGTACCAATTTGGTACCCACTTTTGGCGTTTTCAGAATCGTTACTTTCGGTTCGACACCAGTCTAGCACCATACCTATATTTATTGATTTTTACCTTCAAATACCATACCGTATTGTACCGAGCATTTTCGGTGCCGGTACCTAATTTCGATGATTTTCTGGATCGGTACTTTCGGTGCCGTTACCGGTACCGAGCTCATCCATCTTTTAACGTGTTAGCAGCGTAATAATTGAACTAAAAACAACCGAATTTCCAACGTGTAGGACGTGTGGGTCCTATTATTATTATTATTATTATTATATATTAGGTTATTTAAAATCGTTTTTTTTTTGGACGGATTGACTATCCTTTTCACGACATTTTTATTTATGTTTTGATATTCGGTATCTGCTTGCCGTTACTGACATGCGTTTTGCAGTCATTGGGTCCCCGCCGCAACGCGCGAGCGGAAATTTAACTAGTTTAACTTATTAAAAATCAAAGGGGTGTAATTAAAACTTTAGTAGCTAAAAGATAAAAAATTAAAATAGATAAAAAAAAAGTCAAAAGTGAAATTTACGTAAATTTCTAATTGTATATATTAGAAATAGAAATTTTGTTTTTCAATACTTATTTATATTTCATTTTTGAAAAGATAACTTTTTAGAATCTATATATACAATTTCCATGTAAATTTACAGTCCTTTTTCATTGGTTGACCAAATTCATCTCTCTTTTTCTTCATTTTACCTATTTTTTGTCATTTTGTTTATGAATCTATGTAGTTAATTATCAATAATACATGTTCTTTAAAATACGAATTAAATTTATAACTAGTAAAAAACTAGTCGTTACAAAAGTAATGGTTTGAAAAACTAATCATTGCGAAAGTAGCCGTTTGAAAAAGACCCATTGTAAGACCATGTGTAGCGGTTTTCATGAATAATGCCTCACCCTTAGGCGTTGTCCGGCACGTGGCATCCTTGTCAGCAAAGGGTCGTTTTAAAGAAATGGGCGTATAATGCCCGCACCCTTGGGCGTCGTTCGACACGTGGCACTTCCATAATTACCCTATTTTTTAATTTTTAAAACAAATAATATTATAGTAATTAAATAAAAATTACATAAATAATAAAACAAATACACAAAATATTTTCAAAACTAATAATATTTTATTAATTATTGTTTTCGCTTTCGCCATTCCGATCAGCTTCACCTTCTTCATCATCTGATTCTTGCTCTCCCTCGTTTGGAATGCATGTAATTAAAGGTTAAATTAAAAAAATGGATGAGGATGTGATAGTATTTATATAAAGGTTAAATTTAAAAAAAATATATAAGAATATACCCGTTGGCAACGGTCATTGGCTACTTCAAATATGGATCCAGCGTGGAAAATAAAACGCTCCAATTGATTTTGACCACAAAAACGCCCACGGGGCGGCAACATTGACGTTGTGGGGCGTTTTGTTTCAAAAAAACGCCCAATAACTCACGAGTACGTATTGTTTAAGAATTAAATATTTTTTTACTATTTTAATTGAACTTATAATTAAAGAAAATATTACATAATGAAAAAAAAATATTTAGTTAATTATATTGTTACGAGTTTTATATTTTAAACTTATTTAATAATAAAAATAATTTTAATAATAAATAAAATAAAAATAATTATATAAATTAAATATAGTTTAAACAAATAAAAAGTAAGTGATAAATTAGATAATAAGGCAGAGATTTGAAGTGATTTGAAATGATGTGACATACTAATTAGATATCTTCGACTATTGTTGTAGATGCTTTAACAAATCCTAATATTGTTTTTGTATATAATATAAAATAGGTTATTACCAGGGATTGCTTCCCGGGCTCGGGAAACTTAGTTATATTAATTATTATTTGTTATTAATACGATCTCATTACATCAAGCATCTCATTGGATTCAACAACAATGTCTTCACATAACCGGATTAGATCATGAACCCATTAGAGGTCAAACAAAAGCGCACCAGGGCCACATGAATAACATCATTTCCACTTTTACTTCAATGCAGTTACGTGATCTGGTGATTTTGTAAAAATGTTTGTTCTTGTACTTCTTAACAAAATTACATAGAATTCAAGAAAACAAAACAATGACTTAAAGAGCTATAATTTAATACCCAATCTGATCGGGCAAACAGATGTTGACCAAAAGTCAAACAGTTGTTGACCAAAAGTGAAACATATGTTTAACCAAATCCAGTGTCTTCTTATATTTTAGCACTATTTTCCTCTTCAAAACACTATTCAACCTAACATAGGTTTCCATCAACTGTTGACCAAAAGTCAAACATATGTTAAAACCACTGTTTGAGTTATTCAAACGTCTGTTGAATACTAAATGAGATGTTGACCAAAAGTCAATCAGGAGTTGACCAAAAGTCAAGTAGATGTTCACCAAAAGTCAAACGAAGTGACCCATACATGATTTCTTATACATATTTAACATGTCTCATTTGATCAATTTTAGTTTTAGTTTGGAAATTATGGACACCAGTCCCGGCAAAAGGCGATATGTTTCTTAATATAATCGAAACTGTATGTGTTTCTATTTGCTTGAAATGATTATCAGAGAATAGAACTCAATGTTTTTATTCCTTTAATGGCATAATTAACCAGCTTATCATTATCAAAGAATAGGGCTTATAACTTTGAACATGATTTTGCTATTAGTTTGTACTATATTTTTCATCAAGGAATCGTTTCAAGCAAGTAACTGAATATACTTTCTTTAGCTTACATCGCCACATTGTTTCCGTTAGACATGGACCCAACAATTTACATCTACATATATAGTTTTACAACCACAACTTCAAAACTAAACAAAAAGTCTGCCATCATTTTCTAAAAGCAAAGAACTACAACCCAAAAACTTGGTTCCAAGTATCCTTCTACATTTACCTTCTTCAATCACATGAACATTCACCCGAACATAAAAAGCTTTTTACCTTTCACAAAGTTAAGTGTAAATGCTTGACCTGGAGCCATGCCTTTATCCTTCACAAACTTTCTCATTCCTTGCAGAAAATATCTTGGTTGACCTCGAGATGAACCTATAGTAGCTTGAACATTACAAACATCACCTGCCACGTCCACAATCTTCAAACCCATCTTACGATTCAGTCCAAGATCTTCAGCATGTCTTTTAAAAAGTCGCTGTAACAAACAACGAACAATTCAATGAACAAAGAATTAACACATCTTTAAAATATGACTGAAGTATTATATATTAGTAAACTCATCATGACAAACTTACAAAATGACCGTCCACAAGGAAAGAAATAGGTACGATCTGATTATCTTCATTCACAACAGCCATACCACCTTCATTGACATTAACGATGTCCTGTACAGCTTCACTATCTGAACTCAAGATAATCTCTTCTACCACCTTTTCTTTAACACCAGCACAGACCTCCGGCGGAAGCCTAAATCGTAGGTCGCACAATTGAAAACCGTGATTTGAAAAGTCTGAAGATCTATCATCTCAAAGACAATCAGATGATCATCAGTTATTAACAAGTCATTCATTATCTGCTTGCATCCGGTAGTTATGTAAAGTTCATTGTTGAAATCTTCCATCCGTACAGACCAACTCTTCTTTCCAGATCCTTTAATAACAACCTGATATGAAGGAATAGTGTTTAACATCTTGTGATGAACAAAAGAACGATTAACACTCTACAATCCGAAAAAAACACATTATATAGTACGTTAGTAAAGATATATTAGAAAATTAAGTAAATAAATAAAAAACAACAATTAAACAACTGTATCTCCAAAAAAATTACATGATGAATATTGTTTGAAGTTACATACCATATAATCTTCGTTACCACACATTTTGTAGTAAAAATGATCACAAGGAGCAAGAGAAATGTCTTGATAAAAATATAAAATTCAGAAACTTTCCAATGCTTCCTCATAGTGAAATATCAATCATGAATCTGAAGGTATTTTCAAACTGTCTACCAACTGATACCAACCATTATAGAAATAATATCTACTATTGCTAAGAGGATAGATCTTGACTTTAAAAACATTTCCACTTGTGGTCCGGATGTTTGTATTTCCAATTGGAGTTAACTGCCATTTTCGTCCCTGTGGTTTGGTCACTTTGGCCATTTCAGTCCATTTTTCAAAAATGCGCCATTTTCCTCCCCGACGTTCTGGAAAGGTGCCATTTCAGTCCAAAAATCATAACCCAGTTAAGTCGGTTTGTAAATAAGGACTGATTGTGTAAATTTGTAACATAAAGGACCATTTAAGTAAAATGTATAAATATTAATATAATTATAAAATATAATATATAGGGAGCCGCTAGAATGAGAACCACCACGAGTTATGAGAACCACGAGAACCGCGCCCCGCGGGTGGCCGTCGGCGACGAAATTTTTTTTACACCTAGATCCGTATATTTTAGTGGGGGGTTTAAATTTTCGGTTCAAACGGCGCGCCCGAGGGGGTAGTTTTTTACGCCCAAAGTTTGGTAAAAAAAAAAAAAGAAAAATTAAAAAAACCCAAACTTTGGGCGTAAAAAACTACCCCCTCGGGCGCGCCGTTTGAACCGAAAATTTAAACCCCCCGCTAAAATATATGGATCTAGGTGTAAAAAAAATTTCGTCGCCGACGGCCACCCGCGGGGCGCGGTTCTCGTGGTTCTCATAACTCGTGGTGGTTCTCATTCTAGCGATCCCCATAATATATATATATATATAATGTATACATATATATATATATACAGATCAGACGAGAGAGGGAGAGGGTGAACCGGAACCGGAGCTCCGGTGGTCACCACCGCCGGCGCCGGAACCACCACCATCAACGTCATCATCGTCATCATCTGTTATCATCATCATCATCGACCAACACACAGTTAAGCGCGATCACACCAATTGAGTTCAAATCAAGATTCAAGAAAGCTCAAAAGGTCAATCTACCGATCATAATCCGTTAAAGTCTGAAACTTTAACCATCTATTTTCTGTCAAACTGCTCTTTTTCATCTCAACTAGATTACATATCAATTCAAAATTCAGTAAAACAAACACCAGCATTGTTCAATCAATAGCACTCAACACAACCTCAATCCTAATAACTTCCCCCAAAAAAACTCAAAAAATTAACATCAACTCTAAACTTTCAGTAACAATCAAAAACCAACCATAAACCACAAAAAAAAAAAAAAAAAATTACAGACCTAAAATCTCAGCAAACACACACACACAATTAAGCAACAAATTCCATACCCTAAAGTAACAAAAACAAAACTAACAATAAATAAAAAACAATTAAAACAATGAGAGGGAGAGGGTGAACCGGAGCCGGAACCGGAGCTCCGATCATCTATATCGCCGGTTGTCATCTGTATCTCCACCTACGTCCGTCTCTGGCTCCGGCTACTGTTCATCTTCTCCATTGATCTCTTTCTTCGCCGATAACTCACCACTGCTGTTCATTGTCATCTCTCTCCGGTCACCGTGAACCCTCCTCTGATTACATCCATTACCGACTCGGCACCGGTCGTCGTCATCTTCATCACCTTCACCTCCTTCATCACCATACTCACTGTTGCGGCCAGAACTTAATATTAGGGTTTTTGGTTCGTGGGGGTGTGGGGTGTCGGAAAGATGGCCGGATTTACTCCGGTCACCGGAGTAGAGAGGTAAAGGTGGTGGTGATTGCAGAGCATAGAGAGAGAGAGAGTAGAGAGAGAGTGTGTGTGAACTGATGGTGGTGGTGATTATAGATTTTATAATTATATAAATATTTATACATTTTACTTAAATGGTCCTTTTATTAACAAATTTACACAATCAGTCCTTATTTACAAACCGACTTAACTGGGTTATGATTTTTGGACTGAAATGGCACCTTTACAGAACGTCGGGGAGGAAAATGGCGCATTTTTGAAAAATGGACTGAAATGGCCAAAGTGACCAAACCACAGGGACGAAAATGACAGTTAACTCTTCCAATTGGATAATTAAACTGTTGAATCCAATTTTCATACTGTTTTGGCAAAATCTAAGCATAAATAAATAAAATAGTTTTATTGCTAGATATCATACAAAAAAAATAAAATTAAGTGTTAAAGTAAGACCGGATAAAATTTCTAACCAAAGATTTCCTTTTACTGTCTCCAAGGTAACACGGAAATCCATAAATCATTGTCACGTAAAATTGTAACAGTATCAATTATATAGAATCAAAATCAATAACATTAAGAAACAAATGAATACAATCCATTAAGGTATGCAATACATCTAAATAAAAGATGATACAACTAATATATATCAAAATAACAATAGACAACATCGAAAAGGTGAGAATACATATATTTTCTTATCATATCGAAATATATATTTTTTACAACAAATCATATAATTAAAACTTAAAACCTACTTTTCCGATTAAGTATCACAAATAGACATGGAAGATCATCAGCTGAATAAATTGTATAGAAAGACAGGATAGTGACTTGTGTCTGTATCAAACAAAAACTTAAAAACATTATAGCAACTACTAATCAAAATAAGTTCAGCTTTACAAATACACATGAGAATACATCAGTTAAAATCGGAAATTTATATCATACTTCAGAATAACATCGTTACATGAACAACTTAAAAAAAATTAGAATCACATGAACAACTTTATAAATAACTTTACAAATACAAATGAGAATACATCAGTAAAGATCAAAATTTTATATCATACATCAGAATAAGATAAATACATGAGCAAAGTGAAATCCAATAAAATCAACAATGGATAAGACATATGGTAGATACACCAAATGCAGATAACTTTTTTTAGAATCATATATGTCTATCATAACATGCATTATAACTACATAGTAATCAGATATAAAAAAATCAGGACTATCAGAAGTTGTTCGAGTATAAGCCGCAACAATAAACGCAATCATAACAAACAATGGATTGAAAAAAAACAGGGAGATACATGAATACACAACCGTCGATGGCAACAGTCATTGGCTACTTCAAATATGGATCCGGCGTGGAAAATAAAACGCTCCAATTGATTTTGACCACAAAAACGCCCCCGGGGCGGCAACATCGACGTTGTGGGGCGTTTTGTTTCAAAAAAACGCCCAATAACTCACAAGTACGTATTGTCTAAGAATTAAATAATTTTTTACTATTTTATTTGAACTTATAATTAAAGAAACTATTACATAATGAAAAAAAATATTTAGTTAATTATATTGTTACTAGTTTTATATTTTAAACTTATTTAATAATAAAAATAATTTTAATAATAAATTAAATAAAATAAAAATAATTATATAAATTAAATATAGTTTAAATAAAATAAAAAGTAAGTGATAAGTTAGATAATAAGGCAGAGATTTGAAGTGATTTGAAATGTTGTGACATACTAATTAGATAGCTTTGACTATTGTTATAGATGTTTTTTGTAAATCCCAATACTAAATCTCCCTAATGTTCGTTACATATTAAATTTTTTTAACTAAATCTTCATAATGTTTTCATGCCTTTTGGCCAATATGACTTGAACCGGCAGTGTTGACATCTAAATATACATTAATACATGAACATAGAGTCATAGATAACACACACCAATACATCTTAGTAAAGCTACTAACGAACATTGTGCCAAAAAGTTGTACGTGAGCCGAATCCAGAAAGTAAATAGTATGAGGGCGAAATCAAAACAATCTTGGCAATAATAAGACTTACACCATTGAAACATGATACCATATAAACAAACTGTTCCAAAAATGTACATAACAAAACACATAGAAGGATCATAATAATGTCGAAACATTGTACGATGACAAAAAAACGTTGAACATCATTACTACAGGGAGATAATTGTTTACCACATGTATTTACCACAACACAAACATTCGTTAAAAGTTGCGGTTAGAGATGAGCAACCTATTCAGATTTCTATTGTAACGAAGATCAAATTGCATAAAAGTACATAATTAAATGGTTAATAAGAATTCAAACTTTAAAAAAAAACCATAATATTAAGTTAACACATGTAGAAAATGAGAGACTTACAAAACGAAAAGTGAGACACCATGTCAGTTCGTAATCATTGGCTTGATCGACAACTGGTGGAACATCTAAAATCTCTTGTTCTAATGGAGCCTCCGCTTCTTCAACCAGGACATCAGGAGGACCATTTACCACATTATCTTCCAAAACAGCTTCGTGTTCAAAGGACACATCATCATTACCATGTTCCTCAATCTTAACCATTTCAACAACTGGTAAAGCACGGTCCGGAGTTAGTGACTGCAGACCGTTAGGACGGAACAGTAACATTCTAAATACCCGATCGTCAATCAGCTCAAAAACCAAAAAATCACCAGTTATTAAACAAAGATCCTTTGCAATTTGAGAAAAATCAACAATGTAATGGTTAATAACCCAAAGACTACTTATGCTAACATTCCACATATTATCCTCGCCAAACATGATAAGAAAATCATCAAACAAATTATCACCATTGAAATGATGTTGCATAAATTCCCTGGGTAACCACTGCAGTAGATTGAAAAGATATTAATAATTATAAGATGTAAAGGTTTTTCAAACATAATAGACATCGTTTAAAGCTTACCAGATTGCTTAACTGAGGATGTAACATAACAATATGGAACTTTGAAGAATTCACCGTGTGTATATAACTTTTGAAGTGAGTTATTCTAAATGATGATACATCCATATTTTGGAAAACAACAAAATCTCCGTCTTCTATACCAAGTACACTGACGACAGTTGGCCACCCGTTCGAAAGACAAAAACCGTTTGTAGACTCCTTGATATTAACATCAAACATTACAGATTCATCTGTAAACAAAAGAACATTACCGGTCAGGTAGCCCTTTAAATCATCCAATATGTTGTACCAAGTTGGCAGGAGCTGTAAAGATCAATGAGAATAGTAAAAATCGTCAAAACAACCAACATGTATGATAGACTTCATATCAGTTAATTTGTTAGGTAACGATATAAGTTATGTAAATAAAACATATAACCTGTTCTATTTTAGTCCTGTCCTCTATATAAACAAAAAAACCACGCTCCATAACGACCCATTTTTTCCCACTTGAATGATATATACGCAGCTTCCTATCGGCCCAATTCTCTCCATAGAATTGAGTAACAAAGGTGATAGGGACATCCTGTATATATATATTAATATTAAGTAAATTTAATATTATAAGTTTTAAACATCAAAATACTAAAAAATAATACTAAAAAAATGAATTATCGGTAACATAAAGAATGCTTACTATACTCAATGATGCCGGGTTCAGAAGATACTTTACAAACGAAGTATACATTTTCAAACCTGCAACAATAAATATGCTAAGAAGAATGATTTCAAAAAACACAAAATTTCACATTCTCGTACTTTACCGAACACTAATCTATACAGTATACATAAAAAACACTACGGACAGAACACTGATTCGACTATACATACTGAAGATTCAAATCATGCAAAAACCAAAGTTATATGGTTCAAAAATTCAAATTTTCTATGACCTTACAGACAATATTATAACTAACTTTAATGATTCTGAAATTTAAGTTCTTATATCCGTATCTATCAAATTTTAAGTGAATGATTAAATATCAAATCATCATTTAACGCTTATGTCTAAAGTACGATTGGTATATACACACAAGTTGAACAAAGCATAACAAAAATAAACTACAAACACTAAATTTCTAACAATTAAAGACTCAATCTTACAAAATCAATAATATAAACAGTTAAGATTCGAAGTATATCAATGTAATGGTCAACAATCAACGATTGGAACGATTAAATCAAAAAATTATGAATAATCTGAAGGAAGTTAAATGTTGTTACCTTTAAATCAAGATTCCAAGCCCTAGTTCCGGCGCCGAAAACCTTAAGACCGATGATTCCGGCGATAATCCGAGCCGTAGTTCCGGTCGCCGATTAACTTTCTCTTTGGGATGATAAGAGTGATGATATAATGGTATAGTTTGGTAAGTAAAATGTCCATAATTACAACCGCCATTTGAAATGTTACATAAACATCCCCTATAGTTTGAAAATTGACGAAAATAAAATGGATTTAACCATAAATTACAACAACACCCTTTTATGTTCCACTAAATGTTAATAAATATTGAAGAAAGTGTTAAATTATTAGTATTATTAGTACATATATAATAAAATTAGTAAATTGGTAAATGTTGTTTAAATTTTATATATTCAATTTTTCATTTTTTATATTAAATTTATATAATTAAGTTTAAATCAACCGTAACCTCCAATTATGACAAATCTTTATATAACATCTAGTGTAACCTCCAATATATCAAGCGTGAATAATGAAAGGTTGTTAATCTATCTTTATAAACAAAAAAATGAATCGAGATATATTAATAATTAAAGAATGTATGAAAGGTGGGTTAATAAACGATAAAAACGAATGTCTGAGTAAAAATTGATAAAATGTAATACTAAGGAAACAAAATATTTTTCTACTTCATTTTGTATCCTAAAACAATTTAAGCAGCACCTTCTTCAATAACTTCTTCTTTACACTCTATTTTAACACGTGCAAGACGACGTTCAGGAATACGGACCAAATCTTCTGTGCCTCTAAAAACCATCATATCAAATTTTGATTCCGAAATCATCTCAAAAATAATATAGTGTTCGTCTATAATTTTCATGTCTTCTTTAATTTGATTCCATCCAGTAGTGAAATACAAATTTTGACCATGCTTCTCCATAAAAACCAACCATGTACGGTTATGAAAAGCAGTTATAGTAACATGGTTGGTAGGTATTGTGTTCTTCAACTTATGATGAACAAAAAATATATTGATAAGCTGCAAGTAAAAAAAATAATTATGTTAAAAAAAGTTTAATAAAATTAGTCAAAAACTAATATAGTATAAATATAAAAAAAATTTAAATACCAAATGATCTTTATGTTCACAAAACTGTAATGTTTGGCAGTATAAGAAATCATCTTGAGCAAGTGCCAAATCTTGATAGAAGTATATGAGTCGAAAAGTTAGACTACCTTCGTACAAAAATAAAAGCAATGACTTATTTGGTAATAGTAGTGACTGTATCATGTTAAACCATCCATCATGAAAAAAATATGAAGACCCTGCTTTTCTAACCGTGACAGTAAAAACTCTTCGATCAGTCGTAATGATTTGAACCATACAATCAGGAGGTAACTTGAAATCAGATACCCAATTGTGGTAATTCCTTGGTAAAATCTGTATACAAATTAAATAATAAAAATAAAATACTAAAATTAAATTAAGAATAAAGATAACATGAACATACCCGAGACTTCATCTTGTTGTCTGAAAGATAAAGTAAAAAACAATTCAAAAACTCCATTGATATATGAATGTTGGACAGGATGAAGATGGTTATGTATTATGTATAGTTAGAAGATAAAATTATTTATAGTTAGAGTAATACTTTCAATTATGGAAAAATATATTTTGTCAATTTTGTGCACAAATATATTACTATTTAATAAAAAACGGATTGTATTTTTTTTAATTCTGTATTACTTAAAAACGTTAATTTTTTAAAAAAATAGTATGTAATACTTTCTATAACCTGATTAATATATATGTTTAGAATCAATTATGGTAAGTCTATATAAAAACATTTGATAATGTATTAACTAATTTCAAATAATATGAATATTTTAAATAATAAAAAGTATCGGTTCTAAAATGATTTAGTTCATCGAAAGATATATTACGTCTTATATTTTTAGTAACATTATAATTACCCTAGTTATAATAAAAAATTTAAATAATAAAATGATATATTATACTTATAAGATAACATTATTTATGGTTAGAGTAAAATGATATATTATACTTATAAGATAACATTATTTGATAATGTATTCACACTATTTCAATAACAATGATTATACTTAAATCCGTTACATTTATAATTAAATAGGTCAGAAATTTGTAAATCAACCAAAAATTGTCTTTTAGTTACAAATAGAAGAAATAATATGAATATTGTAAATAATAAAAAGTTGACGTTTTTTAAATGATGTAGAGTATCAAAAATTAGATTAGGTCTTATATTTTTAGTAACAATATAAATAATCAAATGATATATTATTACAATGAGAGATAGCAAAAAGAATAATGATGACATATATATATGAAACAAAAATAGAATTATCAAAAACAATTAGCAAAAAACAATTGTTATTCAAAACAAAAAACTAAACCATGAAACAATCATGTTCAGATTAAACAACCACAAAAGTCAAAGCATTGTCAATTACGAAAAAAAACAAACAAAAATATCCAAATACGAAAGAACAAACAAACGATGATATCAAATGTTTGAATAAAAGGTGAACTACTTTTCTTTCTTTGGAATTAGAAGCACTGCATCGACATCGTCTTTACGCATTTTTTATGAAGACTGGGAAGAAACATCATCCACATCATATACGGTATCCAAATTGTGCTTCAAGTCACCTTCGCTCATCGTATCCAACTTAGCATTCTTCTGATCAAACGATGTTGTAAAGCCAACTTTAAAAACATTTGAGCAAGGGGTTACATTGTCTCCCGTTTGGGATATAGAATCCTAAAAAAATAAAAAAAATAAAAAGGGATGAGTTATAAATATACATTTAACAAATAATGAGTAAAACTTAAATAATATATAAACTAAAGGATAGTAAACCTTAACGGGAAAATCGACATTACGATTGGAATCGGATGGTTCGACATTGAGGGCTTCCTCATCAATAGGCTGATTTTATTTTAAAAAAGTAAAAAAAGATGATAATAATGATTAGTTAAACATTGTTGGCAAATTGTACTAATAGTATCAAGGTGAAATGGAATAAATATACCTGGATAGTGTCAAAATGTTTATCAAGCTCGGACAAAATCACTGGGTTATCAGTCATCTTGGAGACTGAATAGCCATCTGACTTCTTGCTAATGTTAAAAGTAGAAACAACTATCTTGAACGCAAAGTTCCTATTGAGTAAAGAATTTAGCTCCTTTGGAAAGTTTCCTTCATTGGCTAACTGTTGAAAAACAAAAAATACTTCAATGTTGTAGAATAACCAAACATATGGTAAAAGCAATTATTTAGTACATACTTCAATGTTGTTGTCTAACAGCTGATTCACATTAACCTTCAGAAGCTTTGTCACCTCACGCTCAAACAATGTCAGAGTCACAATGCCAGTACAATCCTGCACGCGTATAGAAAGCCTAATTCTGCATAATATATTAATAAGATTTAGTTTTTTTTACAAACCAAGCTTAGCAGAAACAAAAAAAAAAAAGAATATGGATAATGTTAACCTTGGAATTGATGAAACGGTCCTTGTATTACAAACATCACTTTTGCATTCCAAGACAATAACCTCTTCAAAACCATCAGTACCATCCTGCTTCTCTTTAACAACAGTAATGGTTGAAACCTTTTTGTTGCAGCTTGTGCACGCGTTGTAAAACCACTCATCGTTCGATGCAAAACTCTTGATAGTCCCAACAATGACAACAAACTTCGTCTGTGTTTAAGAAATACATAATGTATAACAACAAAGATAAAGGAAAACATATTAAAACAATTATAATCCGTGTTACCATGTCTATTGAGTTTAACGACCCAATGGGATAAAAAGTCAAGTCAGAAAGGAACTCTTCAGTGGCAGACTTCACAACAGAAGAACTTAAGCCAGAATAACTGGAAGAAGTTTCGGGAGAACGTTTCTCGATAAATCTAATGAAACATGAAATATAAGTATTTACACTCACAAAGCTGGTTACATAAATATAAAAACATAATATGATAGTGTACCTTTTTTTTAAACTCAACAACTTCATCAATATCACTGTTAATTAAGACTCGAGTGACGGTATACAAATTAGATACAGACAAATGTCCTGTACATAATAATAATAATAATAATAATAATAAATTTGATTAATTTAAACAGCTTTTATAATTGAAACAATAAAGAAAATACAGAATAGATTTAAAGTAATATGATACCTCCCCAGAATTTGTATTTTCCAAACTGAATGATTACGACCATATTTTTTTCACCTCGATTGCTGCTCTCATACTCCATTATTTGATCTGCATAATTGTCCCAAAGTGTAACAAAGATCCGCTTATTGCTGAACATTAAAGGTAGTAAAAAAAATTATTAGTGTATACAACATAACATAACAAAAATAAAACTATCAGGAATAAAAGTGAAAAAATAAATAAATAAATACTTCAAGTCTTCAAGCATAAACGTGACTTTCTTTTGGTTTTTTCCATTATTAGTTTCCATGTCTACCTCGAAGGGAAAACTTTTGACCACAAATCCAATTACATCTGAGGAAAATATAAATGGTGTCAACAAAATAAATGTGTTATGTTGCATCATATAGTGTAAATTGTATATGATACCAATTGGACTTTTAAAAAACTTGTTGTCATCTGTTGGATCCTCCACAACAGAATCAAACGGAGTAAAATCAAAACCCCATTCAGAACCAATAGCCTCGTGGCATTCCTCAACAACGGTGTTCTTGTTAAGGTTAATCTTCAAACCACCGTGAGCGTATTTGACATTCTGACGATTCTCACCCAACGAAGGATTTCGAATCGTCAAACAACGCTTTTCTTCTAAAAGATGTTGATATTCAGTTGCGTTTTTAGCTAAAACAAAAGCTTGCATTTTTGTTCCCTGACAAAAAACAACATTATTTTATACAAAAATACGTACTTTAAAAATTAATATTAAATTAAAACAGAAGTCTATGAACGCTTACCTCACTGTCCATGACTATCATATCATAGCAATAAACTTTTCTAGCGTTATTGAAATTAGCTCTTGTCCACAAACGAACAATGCGAATTCTGATGGTGTAGTTATCAACGTTGAGGTCCAAATTATTCAACAGAGTGATTGCAGGTGGTTCCATTTCTGCATAAAATTCAAAGGAAAGATTAGTAAAAAAACACAACAATATATACTAACACATTCTAATAAATAACCAATCAATCTATTATAGAACAGTCAATGCTAGTCTTACATAGGCTTATGAAAATTGATAGACAATTTTCTGATTAGAGAAGAATGAAGTAAACGTGAAATGTTTAAAGAATATTTATAATTAGGTAGGAAATGTTAATTAAAGAAACATTGAAGATTAACCAAAAATAAAATATCTAAAAAATCAATTATGAAGGCACATAAACATGGAAATATGTCAAAGAATGGCATTTTCTAAAAATACAGTCAATCAGTTTACATGTCCATAAATAGGTTAATTTAAACACTCATCAAGATTATCATATAGTGTATTAACTTTTAATTTTGTAACATTCTAGGGCATTAAGGCTAACTAAAGTTAGAAACTAATTAAGAACCGAAGATAATTTCGTCATTTTACATTTGAGTATTCAACGTTCTTACTTTTTAGGCCATGGGGTGTACTCTAACATCTAGAGTGTTAACAATGACATGACATGTTAACTAACATTGGAAACCACTCTCCCCTTGTGTTAAAGTGCATTAAATGAGTTATGTGTTAATATGTTAACCCAATATTGTTAAGAGATTGAATTAATTATTATTTTCTTTTTTTAGACAAAAACTCAATGTTAAAGTGCATTAAATGAGTTATGTTAACATGTTAAACCATTTTCTTAGAATGAGACAAAGTGAAATGAGGAAAAAAAGTTGATATGTCACTTAGGTGGGGTTAGGTTAGGTTAAAGTATACCCAAAGGCCTTAGATAACACATGGACTTATCGCGTAATTAATTCTTATCATTTAAAACACAATTTTTCATCTATTATTTAACTATACTTTTCTTAATTAGTTTGTTAAATAGTTTTTAAAATGGTAAGTTTAGCTCGATTTCACAAAATGAAACGTAGATAAAAAGATAAGTCGTGAGTTCGGCTCGGTTTAACATAACAAAACATAGATAAAAAATACATGTGACGTAGATAATATATTTTAGAATATATATATGTGTGTGTGCGCGCGTGTGCGTGTGTGTATAATTTTTCATATAATGAAACGCAGATAGAAAAATACGTGGTGAGTTCGGCTCAGTTTCATATAACAAAACGTAGATAAAAAATACATCGTGACGCAGATAAAATCTTTTAGAACATATATTTTTTTCACACAACGAGATATAGATAAAAATACTCATGACGTATTTCGTAATATATAACTTTTCACACAAAAAGCGTAGATAGAAAAATGTGTCCCGAGTTCGGCTTGGTTTCACACAACGAAACGCAAATAAAAGAATACTCCGTGAGTTCAGCTCAATTTTACACAACTAAACACAATTTTTTTAATTCTTCATGGCATAGAATATATAATTTTTACACAACAAAACGTAGATACAAAATACGTTATAAGTTTAGTTCGGTTTCATACAACGAAACGTAAATAAAAAAAATACGTGGCCACATAGATAAAATCTTTTAGAATATATAACCTTTCATTGTGTGAGTCCGGCTTGATTTCATACAATGAAACGTAGATAAAAAAATATATCGTGAGTTTTGAAATGCAAATAATAATCACTTCACGAGTTTTGATTGATTTCACACAACAAAACGCAGATAAAAAATACGCATCATTACGTAAATAATATATTTTATTATATATAACTTTTTTCATAATTTTACAATTTAATTAATTAAACAGTTTAAAAGAGTTGGATGATATAAGAAAGTCTATGTTGTTTCTAAAATGTAATAGGGTTTGACACTAAGATGTTAAATAATGAAAATACATTAGTTTTTTCGTAATTTCTCAATTTAATTAATTAAACAGTTTAAAAGAGTTGGATGATAAAAGAAAGTCTATGTTGTTTCTAAAAAGTAATAGGGTTGGGCACTAAGATGTTAAAATAATGAAAATACATTAGTTTTAAGTTAGTTTTTCACTAAACTTATTTAGTTAATACTCTAGTATGTTACAAAATCAAAAGTTAATACCTTATATTGTTACTTTATATTCTTAGTACCAAATCTTGTTACTTTCCACAAACTAGAAGGATCTACGCTGTAATTAACTCTATTTTGTAAAAAGAATAAATTAAAAACAGTAAATTAGTTATTAAATAAATATTTGTATATTTGAATTATTTAATAAATCTATTAAATTTATCTCTTAATTTCAATCCATTTTTAACACAAGTACTCTGTTTGGGTTCATATAATTTTATAAAATAATTATTCATATATTATATAAAAATTACTAGGTTAGAACCCCGTGTATTACACGGGTTGAATAAATATAATTTTATATATTAAATAATAAAAAAGTTATATCTTTATGAACCCCGTATATTGTACGGGTTAAATAAATGTAATTTTATATATCAAATAATAAAAAAAGTTATATCTTTAAAAACCATGTGTATTACACAGATTAAATAAATATAATTTTGTATACTAAATACTAAAAACGTCGTATCTTTAAAAAACCCGTGTATAATCAGGTTGAATAAATCTACCAAATAATAAAAAAAATTACATACTTAAAACCTCGTATATTACACGTGTTGAATAGATCTAAAAAATAGTTATATTTTTAAAAACCATGTGTATTACACAGATTAAATAAATATAATTTGTATATTAAATACTAAAAACGCCGTATCTTTAAAAAACCCATGTATAGTCGGGTTAAAAAATCTACCAAATAATAAAAAAAATTATATCCTTAAAAAACCCCGTGTATTGCACGTGTTGAATAAATCTAATTTTACATAGCAAATGATAAAAATATATATCTTTAAAAACTTCGTGTATTACACGGGTTATATAAATGTAACTTTGAATAGTAAATAATAAAAAAAATTGTTGTTAAAAACCCCACGTTTTACACGAGTTGAATAAATATAATTTTGTATACCAAATAATAAAAAAAATATATTTTTAATAAATTAGGATGGCATTTAATATTAATTTATTATTTTTATATTTAATATAAGATAATAATGAAAGATAGGTATTTGTTTTAAAAATATATTAAATTAATAATTTAGATATAATAATTATTACGATTGCAAATTTACATTTATACTTAAATACAACATGAAATTTATAAAATTACTCAGTTTTAAATATATTATATAATAATTATTACGATTGTAAATTTACATTTATATCTAAATACCCTTTTAAATAGTATTTATGTTTTCCTTTTTATCTAAAATTACTCTAACCTTAGAGTTTTCCTCTGAATTACTATAATAAGTATTAATACCGTAAAGAAGAGAAATCATACCAATCTAAGTCTCTGCGTAGAGCGAGAGATAATTCACCTAGTTATATACATTTTGTTGTTGCAATGATCTGCACTTGATCTTGGGCATACGTTAAAATGGTTAGATAATTTAGTTGTTGTTGTGAAGATATTGTATTTTAAAGCTATAGTTATTTATATATGTGACGAAAATGTTTGATTTAAAGTCTTTGTACTATTGAATTCTATAATTGAGCTAACCATTTTATTATTTGTTAAACCGTAAGATTGGATTGACTAAAAACTTTATGAGACATACTGTCAACTTTTTTTTTAAAGGGTGACTTTCTATGTACAAGACCTAGTGGTTGCCAGATTCTTGTCAAAGACAATCCCCCGTTAGCCTAGGCCTATCGGGCCCCAGTCGCCGCGCAAACTGACATTCGCCCGGAAACCATACTGCCCCCACACGAGAAACTCACTGGGGTAGCAGCTGGGTAAAACCGGGTTGCCCTCCGGATCGAACCATGCCTCGGTAGGAAACGATTCATCATTGGGACGTCCTGCACCTTTTGCTAATCCAACGCATGTATTAATAAGGACTCTCTCTTAGAGTATCCATAATAAGGATGTTTTTGATGACATGTATAAGAGAGAGCGTTGATGTGGAGGAGAGATGTATGTATTTTGTTCTTCTACAAAAAACAAGAAAAAATACATGTGAGTGTGATTAGGAGAAATAATATATTAGAGATAAGATGTTTTTATGTATTGTGTGTAGGACAAGGGAGAGAAACAATTTGATTGCTGAGGCAAGTGATATGTGGCAAGTAAAAACATCCAAAAAAACACCCTTATTGCTCATGCTCCACACCTTGTAACTAGATAGTTCCTCATTATTTATATACTATTAATTTATAAGAATCTTAGGCATCATTACTTGTAAGTTGTGCTAGATATATTGTACAAGTTATTTTCCATTTATCCTTTTATTGGTTTTCTTGGGTGGTGACTAGGGGTGTGCACGGTTCGGTTTTTGGGTAAAATCAAAACCGTAACCGAAATTTGGTTTTTGAAAACCGTCCGGGTTCGGTTATTACGGTTTTAACAACGGTTCGGTTCCGCTTTTCGGTTTATTAAACAAATTAAGTTAGATTCAAAAATTAAAAGTATAATTCAAAGTTTAAAAATGTTTCTTAAATGTTTACATTTAAGTTAATATATTTAGTCTTTTTTATTAATAGTGTTCATATAAACATAACCTTCAAATCCATTTTAATGTTTTTATTAAGACGTTTTCTTTTATAATACTTTGAAAATCATTTAATTTTTATGTTAAATTTAGTTATTTCTTGTAAACAATGGATAAATCATTTTAATGATACATAAACATGTTATGTTCTTATTATAAATATTTGACAATCAAGAATAAAATTAATAATAATTCTTAGTATCATGGATTAAACACTTAAACATAAAAATATATGGATTTGACATACTATTATAACATATCGGTTCGGTTCTATTATTTTCGGTTATTGAAAATGGTTATCCGAAAACCGAACCAAAATTTTCGGTTATTAAAAATCTAAAAACCTAGGGGGTGGTCCTAGGTTTTCAATTCTTGGAAGACTTGAGGATATGTTATACAACATTTATGAAATCAAACATTGAAAGAAAAGTTGAGTTTAAGAGAGTGAGAAATAGGGGGTGGTCCTAGGTAACTAGGGATGTTTATACATATAGGTAAGCAATAACTCTTTTATTGAATAAAAAATTAACTTTGGTAAAACCTTTTGTTTATTATCATCACAGCCACCGTCAAAAACACCACCAACCACTATAAAGTAAATTATAATCTTATTTCAGTTTTTACTCGATGTATAATAAATAGTAATTTAAAACATGTTAATCTATACTTAAAAGAAGATAGATTAATCCCAAACTTTTTTTTATTATTATAAATGCTTTGAGGTACTTTTTTTAAGAAAAAAAGAAATACGTAGACATAAAAGGAACACATATCACAACAAAGGCGAAATTGGTATTCCCAGTATACGTCACACCTAAATTTGTAAGCCCTAGCCGCAACGCGGCGGGGCTTACATCTAGTTATATATTTATTTTACATGAATCATTTATAATTTTGTAAGTCTTAATTTGCAAAAATTATTGTATATTCTTATTTCAATGAAAATTTACAAAATTTATTTTATTTCTACACTGACAGAATTTCAATGGACAATCTATCATGGATTACCAAAAAAGTCATTTAGAATCTATGAGTGATGATGCAATCGGTAAGCTTTTGGTAAAACGTACCCCTATAAGGGTGAAGGGAGTGGAGCGGGAAACTCATCGGCAAAGGTGTTTGCCGAGCGGTAACACCGCCGCCGGCCACCTTTGCCGATCGGCAAACCTCAAACATCGGTGACCCTTTGCCGAGTGACCAAAGAAGAGAGAGATGATGCTGATGATGATTGGATGATGATTGGTGTCTTGTTTTCTGTGTAACGGCTATATAGCCGGTGGAACAGGTGCGGCGGCGATGGGCGGAGCCACGGCGGTGTTGGTGGCGGCGAGTGGCTGATGATGCTGATGATGATTGGATGATGCTGATGATGATTTGATGATTGGATGATGCTGAAGATGGAGGTGGAACCGGTGGTGGTGGTGGCTGATGATGCTGATGATGATTGGATGATGCTGATGATGATTGGATGATGCTGAAGATGGAGGTGGAACCGGTTGTGGTGGTGGCGAGTGGTGATGGTGGCGGTGGAGGTGACTGTGGTGGAACCGGTGTTAGTGGTGGCGAGTGGTGATGGTGGCGGTTATTTGAAGAAGGTGATGGGTATTTGTGGAGGGTAGGAAAAAAAAAGAATAAAAAAAGTTTGCTACTTTCAAGTGTCTACACCACTGCCAACACTTTTCATCAAAGTTTAAACTCTTCACACTTGCTGACATGGCACACTCTGATTAGTCCATTTTGAAGTTTGCCACTTTCACCTGTTTAACCACTCCCTTCACCCTAACACTATTCCAATGCTCATTGCTTGTCGGTAAACGTCTTGTCTATAATCGATTGGTAAAAGATCTAAGTTTAGATGAATAGCGGGTGGGGTTTGTTAGTGATTCCTCAGTATTGTTCACTTGATAAAATACGTCGGTAACCTATTTTGTAAATTCATTAGCCACGCCATGTTTTCACACGAAATGTCACCATCCAATCACCGATGATTACAATTTACATGGCGGTACTTCTAATGGATCTATCCGTCCGGATGCCCTTTGCTTTGTAGTGGTATTTTGACACATGTAGAAATGCCGATTTTATTTTTGGGTTTATCTTAAAATCTATGGTTCATGTTATATATGTCAATGATGAAATGATCTTGCATTCCATATATTATGACATGACTTTAAAGACGCATCTAAAAACAATAATGAAGTCACTAAGACTAAAGGGTATGGGGGCCGGCTAGGCCCGGCTAGGACCGGCGCCGGTCCCCTAGACCGCCCCCCTGAGGATCGGCTCGGCTCAAACAACTCCACACAACCGGGTTAGACGGGGCCCCACTTGAAGATAATCCTGCTTTCTCTCTCTCTCTCTTCTTTCTCTGTCCTCTCTCTCTCTTTCTCTCTCCTCTCTTTCTCTTTCTCTCTCTAGATAATCAAATAAATTAAACTTTTAATTGTTTTTATAAATTATGTGGAGCCTCATCCACCATCCCCTCAAATGTGAAGGAGGCCCATCTCCCACGAGCCGCCTACGTGGCGCCTACGTGGCGACTCATCCCCGTGGGGATGAGCCTCACCATACCCTTTAGTCTGAGGCCTTTAAAATTTATGTGTGTAATTTACGTAAGCACATTTATAATGTATCTCTTGGAACTTCACTGCTTTTATCGGTACTAAAAAGTTCAAAAGCAGAATGAGGTTTTAAGCTGATTACATTATTGCATGTAGATTGAGATGTAGATAGCTATGTTACTTGCATATTCCTGTTCACATAAGAACATTGGTCTAATAAAAACTAGGTGATCACGACCTACAAGGTAGTGGATTCAATCACCAAGTAAGGGTGTAAGGAGTGGGCGGCAAACCCACTCGGCAAAGTGAGTTTGCCACTCGGTAACACTACCACCAACAAAAGTTTAGTCACCAAAGTTTACCAAATCGGTAGGATGATGCCGAGCGGTGAAGAAGTGTGTGTGTATAAGGAGTGGGGTCCATTCCAATCTCAACCAATCACACCTTTTTCCTTTTAAAAAAAAAAATAGTTTACCACTTCACCAAGTGTCTAAACCAGCCAACACTTTTCACCAAAGTTTAAACACTTTTGACTGATTGGCATAGCGCGCTCTAATTGGTCGGTTTTTTTGTTTGTCACTCCAAAGTGTTTAACCACTCCTAACACCCTAAGATTCAAGATACTATCAGTGAGTGGAAACCTAAAGAGCTGTCAGAATCTTATCCTTTGCCCGCACAATTGTAGGTAGGTACCATACCTAAAATCCCCTATGCAATAATTCAATCACTTTGTGATCATCCCAGTCCAGCTGGTTTTTGTTTTTTTGTTGTTGATTGAAAATCCTTGTATGGGTCTTTTGAAGCTGAGGCAGATATGCATTTCATAGTTCTTGTCGAAACTCTGACGTGGAATTCATAAAACTTGAATCAGTAAAGGTGATGGCCTTTTTCTTCATTATAGCTTGATTTATTCTTTTATGGATTTTGTCTAATTAAAATATACTAATGCTATCATGGTTTGTCTCATAGGTACTGCTATTTGTTTGCCATCACGTAGTCTGAACTCTGAAAACTACATAGTTATGGGGATTTTTTTGTAGTTGTCATTGGTTATTAGTTTTAACCCTATTTTTTTTAACGGCCAATAAAAGACAATTTATTAACTTTCTAGCCAGCGGCTAGCACCAAAAATACAGCCACCAAGTTTGATATACAACCAGACAACAATACAGACCAACAAAATAAATCAAAATTTGAACACGTCGAACTCGCGCCATTGTTCCCAAGACAAGGATGTCGCATTTGACCGATGTTTGACCCATAAGAAGCTCTTCGCTCTTATCTCTTCCATGATGCTAGAAACATGCGTTGTTTTCCCCGCAAAAATCAGCTCATCCCGGGCGCTCCAAATGCTCCACAAAGTAACCAAACAAACTGCATGAAAAACCTTCTTTTTCTTTGCAGACCCAGCACATAAGCTTCAAGAATGTCCAGAAGGCTAAATGCAATATAGGAGGAGATTTGCACCATTGGAAGATGATTTGCCAAACTGTTTGCGCATACCTGCACGAAACTAAAAGATGGATACTTGTTTCATTGTAGTCCCTGTTAACGTAATAAAATAAGTTTAGTTGATTAATTTATTGTGGGCATTGGCCGTTAGCTAGTATGCCCGTAGCCTGACTATATAATGTTTATTTTCTTTTCATTTGGTTTCAATGTTTTTCTATTGAATAAACACTAGCTGTTTTCTCCTCTGTACATGTTTGTATTTCAACATGGTATCAGAGCACTATTCGATCCATATTTTCTTTTAGTTTGATGATCAAACGTTAAAATACATCACGGTGTTTCTCGGTGAATATTGTTTGGCCTGAAGATTTGTCGCACCATCCCATCTTGCTCAACGCACCTTGTCACTTTTCGTTGTTTGGATTTGTTTTCAAAGATAGCGGCTAGAGTATAATAAATTATTGGTAAAGAATTCTTAATTCTTTTCTTTGGAGTATGTGACAACAACAGAGGTTCTACGTTTTCTGTTTTTGAAATTGATGAAGAATTATAATTGTTTTGCTTGAGAGTATGCGACAATAGTTCTTGTTTTTGTTGTATAAAGAAATAATTGGCCAAGGATTATTTTATTGTACTAGACTGCATCTGTTCGCTTAGATTAGGGTTCGTATTTGCTTCCGCCGTTGGTTCATATTTGTGGTTGTTTAGGGTTCGAATTGTTTGGTACTTATTCGTATTTGTGCTTTCGCTGTTGGGTTTGTATTTGATATTGGATTATTTTGCTTTTGCTTGGTATGGATGATATGGCGAAAAGGGCTGAATCTCTTTCATCTACACGTGTTTCAAATCCAAATGCACTTTTGGTCTAGTTCCAATGCCTGCTTCAGATTCTCGGGTTTTTGACCAATTCAGGTTGTTTCTAAATTTAGCCATGTCTTAGTCTAATACTTCAGGTTTTCCTTCGCCCATTTGGATTTTGGATTCCGGTGCATCTCATCATATGTCACCCTACTTGTCCTCTTTTGTATCTTTGACCTCTGGTTCGGCTACGTCTGTTATGTTTGCTAGTGCTACATCTATGCCAATAGAAGGGGTTGGATCAGTTGTTACTCCTCATATTTATCTCACTAATGTCTATTTTATTCCAAATCTTGTTTTAAACCTTGTTTCGGTTAGTCAGTTGTGCAAATCTGGTCATTTGGTGTTTTTCTCTGATTCTGTTTGTTATGTATTGGATTCACGTTCTATGAGGATGATTGGGACCGGCCGTAGGGTAGGTGGACTTTATGTCTTGGATGATCTCAAAAAAATTGATGTTGCATTGTCGTCCTTTCGCTATTCATCTCCTGACTTTTATCGGTGGCATTCTCGATTGGGACATGTGTCAGCATCTCGTTTAAATTTTTTGGTTTCTACAGGTGCTTTGGGTAAGTTGAACACTTGTGATATTTTTTATTGTAGTGGTTGCAAACTTGCAAAGTTTCCGCCCTGCCTTTTGCACAAAGTACTTCTCGTTCTTTGGCTCCTTTTGATATTGTGCATTCTGATGTGTGGGTCCGTCACCTGTATCCACTAAGGGTGGGTCGATTTATTATGTGTCTTTTATAGATGACTATACTCGTTATACCTGGGTGTATCTTATGAAACGTAGATCTGAGTTCTTTGGTATTTACAAGGACTTTAGAGCCTATGTTAAGACCCAATTTTCGGCTGTGATAAAGTGCTTTCGTTGTGACCAAGGGGGTGAATATACCTCCAATGACTTTACCCAGTTACTTGCATCAGATGGTACAATACACCAGGTATCTTGTACCCACACACCTCAGCAGAATGGTGTAGCTGAAAGGAAACATCGACATCTTATGGAAACTGCTCGCTCGTTTCTTTTATCCGCCGATGTCCCGAGTATTTTTTGGGGAGAAGCACTCTTAACTGCCCAACATGTAATAAATCGGATCCTTACTTCTCATAACTCTGGGATGTCTCCTTTTGAGAAACTGTATGGCGAACTCCCAGATTATGATGAATTAAGGGTTTTTGGATGTACCTGCTTTGTTCTTTGTCCTTATGTTGAACGAGACAAATTGTCAAATAAGTCATCATTATGTGTGTTTTTGGGTTATGCTAGTGGTCCGAAAGGTTATGGCACTGCACAGAAAGGATATCGTTGTTTTGATCCTGTTAGTAAGAAGTTGTATGTGTCAAGGCGTGTTATCTTCCTCGAGCATATTCCTTTCTATTCGATTCCATCCGGATCACATAATGTAACAAAGTCAGATCTCCTAAACACTGACCCCTTCAATTGTGACATTGATGCATCAACATCGTCCAATGTTCCCGCTACATCTGCTGATTCTGATGGGCCAGAAGAATTTAATGGGCCGGTAGCATCTGGTGGGTCAGTTCAGGATACCCATACATCGCCAGACACAACTTCAGGTTCAGCTATACCAGAGACAACTCCTTCACCTGCTGAGACAGTTCCACCTCTAAGGAGGTCTTCTCGTGAATGTAAGTCCATCAAATTACCAGATTTTGCCTACTCTACTTACTCGTCTTCGTTTGCTTCCTTCATCGCAAATTACATCATCTATCTGAACCTGAATCATATAGAGAGGTTGTCTCTAATCCTCTATGGCAGAATGCTATGGCTGAAGAGCTCACTGCTCTTCATCAGACACACACATGGGATTTGGTTCCACTACCACCTTGTAAACATGCAATTGGTTTTCGTTGGGTATATAAGATTCAAACAAAGCCTGATGGGTCTATTGAGCGATATAAGGCCAGACTTATGGCAAAAGGATACTCACAAAATTATGGTACGGATTATGAGGAGACATTTGCCCCAGTGGAAAAATGACTATAGTTCGTACTCTCATAGCTGTTGCATCAGTTCGTCAATGGAAGATTTGTCAAATGGATGTCAAGAATGCATTTCTGAATGGTGATCTCCATGAGGAGGTTTTCATGATTCCTCCCCCAGGCGTTGCTTATAAGCCTGGTGAAGTTTGTCGGCTTCGAAAAGCTTTATATGGCCTCAAACAGGCCCCTCGTGCCTAGTTTGAGAAATTCTCTACAGTGATTACTTCCTTTGGTTTTGTTCCAAGTAATCACGATTCAACATTATTTATTAGATGTATGAGTGCAGGGCGCATTCTTTTGTCTCTATATGTAGATGATATGATTATTATAGGAGATGATTATGAAGGTATTGTGTCCCTAAAGCGTGATTTAGCTCACCGCTTTGCTATGAAGGATCTAGGTATGTTACGGTATTTTTTGGGTATTGAGGTGGCACAGTCTGAGAAAGGATACCTCCTTTATCAAACAAAATATATTTCTGATTTGTTTCAGCGGGCAAGGCTTTCTGATAACAGAACTGTTGACACTCCTCTTGAAACCAATGCACGGTATTCTCCCACTGATGGTCTTCCATTGGCGGATCTGAGTTTGTATCGTACTGTTGTAGGCAGCTTGGTTTATCTTACAATTACTCGTCCAGATATTGCTCATGTTGTTCATGTCGTTTTCCAGTTTGTTACTGCTCCCACTTCTGTTCATTGGGGATCTGTTCTTCGTATTCTAAGATATCTTCGAGGCACTCAATTTCAGAGTCTTTTGTTTCCCTCAACATCTTCTCTGGAGTTGCGTGCCTACAGTGATGCTGATTGGGATAGTGATCGTAATGATCGTAAATCCACAACTGGTTTTTGTGTTTTCTTGGGAAATTCATTAATCTCATGGAAAAGTAAGAAACAAGATGTTGTTTCAAGATCTTCTACTAAGGCTGAGTATCGTGCCATGGTTGTGACTACATGTAAGATTGTTTGGTTACGATGGCTTCTTGTAGATATGGGTGTTATAATCTCTCAGCCTACCCCCTTACATTGTGATAACCATAGTGCTATGCAGATTGCTAAGAACTCTGTTTTTCATGAGCGAACAAAACATATTGAGATAGATTGTCATTTTACTCGTCAACATCTTCAGTTTGGAACAATTTCGCTTCCTTTTGTTCCATCATCCTTGCAGATTGCGGATATTTTTACAAAGGCTCAGTCGGCATCTCGGTTCCGGTTCTTATGTGACAAACTCTCAATGCTTATTACTGATGCATTATGAGTTTGAGGGGGGATGTTAACGTAATAAAATAAGTTTAGTGTAACATCCCGAAAATACGAGTTTATAACTTTACAATTTAGTTGTAAATAAATTAATAAAATAAACTAACTAGAAATGACACTAACTAAGTTAGTGTCTCACTTATGAGTAGTTAGGGGTTCAAACAAACAAGAAATGAAAGATGAGGGACTAAATGTGCCTAAATGGAAACTAATTTATTTAAAATAATAAGATTAAAAACATAAAACACATTTTCTGTGTTTGTTGAAGTCGACCAACATCAGGGGCGACCCCAAGCTCCCTCTAAACCCTAAACATACACAAAACAACCAAATTGAAGGTCCAAATCTGATCAAAAACGAAAATCGAGCATAGATTATTGATCCTCATCACAAGAGGATTACAAGGTATGTAAAATTTGATGAAAACTCTCAACTTGAAATTCTTATGAAATTGGGAAAATCTGAAATTATGGTTGCATGTGTGTCATATGATGATTTAGGAACAACTATAGTGTCTAGGGACAAACCCTAGACAAATACAAGTTGAAATCATGTGAAAATTTAGTAAAATCCATGAACACCATTGTAGGTGATTAGTGGGTTATGTAGAATTTGATAATCACTAGGAGATTGGGTGTTGTTCTAGTGTAATTTGACAATTGTGAGGTAACTTCAGAATTATAGAAGCTAACAATTGTGTAAAATGGTTGAATGATGTGAAATTAGGGCTAAGTGATAAGCTAGAGACTTGATATTTAATCATGTAAAAATCTGCCCTTAAGGTGTTTGTGAAAATGCCTCTAAAAAGGCTTAAAACTGAAATTCAAAGTTTAAACGCATAATTATGATGTTTCGGTGTATTATGCGATATAAGGTTTAAAGAGAGTTCTAAACATGTTATAAATGAACTCTATAGGAAAGAGCGCAGGAGCGTCAAGTGGACAAGCGGGTGGCGAACCACGTTTGAAAGGCCTACTTTGAAGGTATGTAACTTGATCCGTTACATTCGATGAATTGTTGTTAAACTATGTGTTGTTGATAAAAATTATGTTGAATGTAGCAATCATGTACGTTACTTAAATCCGTAGGTTAAGAATTGGTTTGTAGTCGTTTGGTAGTCATCGAAATGGAGGATTTTCCATAGATGGACCAAACGGGTCGAATAATGATACTTTGTAGTATTAATGTTGTAAGTAGAGGGAATTGGCGGAAATGGTCACAAGAGCACAAAGCCATAAGTTTGGTAATGAAGTGCCAGTGATAATAAGCCCCGGAGTTTGGGTAATAAACGCCTTGGGTTTACTAGTTAAATGGTAGTAAAATGGTTAAGTTAGAATGGGTCGAATAATTGCAAATGGACATATAGTATTTCAGTCCGTAAACAAATTGTTCGGTATGAAATTTGTAATAGGCATGTCGGTAATGAATTTACAGACGCATAGGAAAAAGAATCACCTAAAACGGACTTACGAGTCAAAAGTTATGGCCATTTTAAGTTAGAAATTGATTAAACTTGGAACTGGAAATCTGCAGCAACAACAAAGTGAACATTCTGTGAAAATGGGGGCTTGGCGTGACGCGAGGATCCTTGGCGTCACACGACGCCCCCCTTCCGGAAAATTTTTATTTTTTTGTGATGTTAACCCTTGGAACTTGTTTGTATCCATTGTAACTTGATCAAAACTAACATTTGTTATGGTTTTGATCTTAGGTGATGTTGGAAAGTAACCGGAAGATGATCGAGCTAGATTTTGAAGAACCGAACACTACTTACAAGCTTCCGCAACATTTTAAATCTTTAATAGACTTTGTTTATGGGTTGTAAACAATTGTTAAACAACTTTTGGAATGTTTTAACTTAGTCGTTGGTTGACTAAGGTTTATGCTACGTATGAACTTCTTTTATGAAATATATGTTAATTAAGCATCTTTTATTAAAAATGATATTAACTATTATTAAATTCAAGTAAAACTAGAAGGGTGTTACAAGTTGGTATCAGAGCTTAAGGTTGTCAACGAAGTGTTCGGTTCAAGCTTGATCGATCGTTCGGTAAGAATTAATTTATTATGTTAGTAGATTATACCTTGTGTAAGAAATAAGAAACGAATTGAAATGCATGGGAAGAGTGTATTAATACACTCAAACCCGGAAAGTGCATTAGATGTGAATGGTTAAAGCAAGTTAGGAACTTGGCTACACCAAAACAAATGAAGCAATGCTATAAATGAAATGTTTAACGTTTAAATGTAAACATTTCAGTTTCAAGATGTCTGATGGGAATGATGATAATCCGGTGCAAACAAGCACCGAACAATGAAAGAGATAATTGCCGAAGAGGTAGGGAAGGCAATTGAAGGAAGTCTATCCGGGTTTATATACAAGATTCAAAACACGGTGTTGTTGCTTGTTGAAGAGCGAGTCAAAAGGTTGGAAGATAATGTCAACCTTATAAAAGAAAAGTCGGGAGAACGCAAAGGGTGTTCGTACAAGGAATTCATGGCGTGTAAACCGCCAATCTATAACGGGGAGGTTGACCCGATAATTTGCCAAAGATGGATAAGTGAAGTGGAAGGGGTGTTTGAACGAACCCATTGTGACATAGGTGACTTTTTTGCTTACGGAACGGGTCAATTGAGAAATCAAGCCAAGGATTGGTGGGATAACAAAAAGAAGGAAATGGGAGCCGAAGCGGCAAGGGTTATGACTTGGGATGAGTTTAAGGTACCATTCCTTAAACACCACAGTCCCAAAGCGGTTATTAACAGGATCAAGGAAGAATTCATCCAGCTAAGACAAAAGGGTGAAACAATTGACAAGATCACGGGCATCTTCATGGATAAGCTGAGATTTTGTGACGAGTTAGTCACCACTGAAGAGCAAAAGATATACTATTATTACAACATGTTGAGTGCCGAGTACCGTGAGTTCATGACTCCGTTAAAGTATGAAACCCTCACGGAGATTATCAACACCGCCCGGGAGCGGGAAATAGAGTTAAAGAAACAAGTAGAAAGGGGCGAGCGGAGGGCACAAGATGTGAATCCAAGCCCTACAAAGAAAGCAAGAACTGCTGAATCGGGGAAAAAGGTGGAGGCTAAAGGCGGGTCGCCAAGTTGTAAAGTATGTGGAAAAGGGCACAAGGGTGAGTGCCGCTTCAAAGACAAGTCGTGCCCGGTATGTGGGAAGACGGGGCACACCGCATCACTATGTCCCGGAAAAGTTTCTGTTTGTTGCAAATGCTATCAACCCTGTCACAAGAAGTCTGAATGCCCCGAGTTGGTGGGAAAGAGAGACACAAAAGAGCCTCCAACAGAAGCTCCCAAAGCGAAGGCTAGGTCCTTCCAACTCACCGCGGCTGAAGCGAAAACAGAACCCGATGTGGTCTCAGGTATATTCACGATTAACTCAATTCCAGCACGTGTATTGTTTGATACGGGTGCGAATAAATCCTTCATTTCGCATGGATTTATTCGACATCCTTCATTTGTATTGACAAAATTATCTGTGCCCTTAGAAGTTGAAATAGGGGACAACAAAAGTTTTATAGTTTGTGGTGTTTATCGAGGCTGCAAATTAAGCATCGACGATGAGGAATACTTAATAGACTTAATCCCGATGTCAATGGGGGAATTTCAAGTAGTCGTTGGGATGGATTGGCTATCTCAGCACCATGCAAAGGTCGTGTGTTTTCGTAAAGAGATAAAACTAACATCTTCGACTGGGAAACACGTCACCATCTATGGCGAAAAAGGAGGCAACCCCATAGTATGCTCAATGTTGAAAGCTTACAATCTTATCAAGCGAGGATGCAAGGCATTCATGATATATACAAATGAGCCCGAGAAAGAATCACGGAAGATTGAAGATGTACCGGTAGTACGAGACTATGAAGATGTGTTTCCGGAGGATTTACCGGGAATACCGCCTGAACGGGAAGTAGAGTTCGGGATCGAATTGATTCCGGGCGCAAAACCCGTAGCAAAAGCTCCGTACCGACTAGCAGCGTCGGAATTACAAGAGTTGATGTCTCAAATTCAAGATCTGCTTGACAAGGGATTCATAAGGCCGAGCGTGTCTCCTTGGGGTGCACCGGTATTGTTCGTGAAAAAGAAAGATGGAAGCATGCGCATGTGTATCGATTACCGGGAGTTAAACAAACTCACGGTAAAGAACCGATACCCGCTTCCGAGGATAGATGATTTATTCGACCAATTACAAGGTGCGAACTGGTTTTCAAAAATTGACCTTAGATCGGGGTATCACCAATTAAAGGTCAAGGAGGAAGATGTGCCGAAGACGGCTTTCCGTACGCGATATGGACATTACGAATTCCTCGTGATGTCATTTGGGCTAACAAATGCACCCACGGCTTTCATGGACCTCATGAACCGGGTTTGCAAGCCAATGTTGGATAAATCAGTCATCGTGTTTATCGATGATATTTTGGTGTATTCGAAAAGTGAAGCTGAACACGCACACCACTTACAAGAGGTGTTAGAGACACTTAGACGAGAAAGGTTGTATGCAAAATTCTCTAAGTGTGCCTTTTGGTTACGAGAGGTACAATTTCTTGGCCACATCATAAGTGCCGACGGAGTATTGGTGGATCCGTCAAAGATCGAGGCCGTGTCAAAATGGAATCCCCTGAAGAACCCTTCGGAAATTAGAAGCTTTTTGGGGCTTGCGGGATACTATAGGAGATTCATTCAAGATTTCTCCAAGATTGCGTCACCGCTAACAAAGCTAACCCGAAAGAAAGAAAAGTTCATTTGGGGTGTCGACCAAGAAAGAGCGTTTCAAACGCTAAAAGAAAAGTTAACACAAGCTCCGGTACTGACATTGCCGGACGGAGTCGAAGACATGGTAGTTTATTCGGATGCTTCAATATCGGGCCTCGGATGCGTTTTGATGCAACGGGGCAAAGTTATAGCTTATGCCTCGAGGCAATTGAAGATACACGAGAAGAAATATCCCACGCACAATCTCGAGTTGGCTGCGGTGGTATTTGCATTAAAAATATGGAGGCACTACTTGTATGGGGTAAAGTGCACCATATTCACCGACCATAAGAGCTTGAAATACTTCTTCGATCAGAAGGAGTTAAATATGCGACATAGGCGATGGATAGAAACGGTGAAAGATTTCGACTGTGAAATACACTATCACCCTGGAAGGGCAAACGTGGTAGCGGATGCCCTAAGCAGAAAGACAGATTATGTCCCGATACGAGTACGATCATTGCAACTCATTGTGACCTCGGGCTTACTTGAACGAATCCGAGAGGCACAACATGAAGCAGTAAAGACGGAAAACTGGAGAAAGAAAAGGATTGTTGGCCAAGTTAAGGATCTCGAAGTAGGAAATCACGGTTTGAAAACGCGTTTCAATAGAATTTGGGTTCCTAACACATGTGGAGTTAAAAAGCTTCTACTTGATGAAGCTCATAATTCCCGTAATTCCATCCATCCGGGAGCGACCAAAATGTACAATGATTTAAAGCAGGACTATTGGTGGCCTGGGATGAAAAGAGATGTGGTGAAGTACGTAGAAAAATGCTTGACATGTTTACAAGTCAAGGCGGAGCACCAAAAATCATACGGTAAACTTCAACCGTTGGAATTTCCGGTTTGGAAATGGGAACAAATCACCATGGATTTGTTAACCAAATTGCCCAAAACTAACCTCGGGTTTGATGCTATATGGGTAGTTGTAGATAGATTGACGAAAAGTGCTCACTTTATTCTGATTCGTGAGACTTATACATCCGAGAAGATGTCGGAGGTGTATACCAATGAAATCATAGCACGTCATGGGGTACCAATATCCATTGTGTCAGATAGAGATACTCGGTTTACTTCGAATTTTTGGCATGAATTCCAAGAACAAATGGGAACTAAATATTTCATTAGCACTGCTTACCATCCACAAACGGATAGGCAGAGTGAAAGAACAATACAAACGTTGGGAGATATGCTGCGGGCTTGCATTATTGACTTCGGGGGTAGTTGGGATGTCTACCTACCCTTGGTCGAATTTTCATATAATAATAGCTATCACACGAGCATTAAGATGGCCCCGTATGAAATGTTGTATGGCAGAAAATGTCGAACTCCGGTATGTTGGGGAGAAGTGGGTCCAAGAGGGCTAGCACCTACTGATATAATCCGAACTACGAATGAGAAAATCGACATGGTCCGAGCTCACCTAAAAGCGGCTCAGGATCGACAAAAATCGTATGCGGATAAACGAAACAGGCCGATTGAATTTCAAGTGGGTTATAAAGTAATGCTGAAAGTATCGCCGTGGATATGAGTGATACGGTTCAGAAAAAGAGGGAAGTTGAGCCCAAGATTTATTGGGCCATTCAGAATCATTGAACGGGTTGGTAAAGTGGCATATCGTCTCGAATTACCCGAGGAGTTGAGTGGGATTCATAGCACATTCCACGTGTCACATCTCCGTAAATGTTTAGCAGACGAAACTTCTCGAATCCACTACGATGATGTGGAGGTGGATAACAGTCTCAACTATGCCGTAAAACCAATTGCGATTTTAGATCGTAAAGAGAAGAGCTTGAGAAACAAGGTGATTAACCAAGTGAAGGTTAAATGGGAACACAGAAAGGGTGCGGATACCACATGGGAGTCCGAAGAAGAAATGCGGCGTCTCTACCCTATTTTATTTGGTACGTACTTTGGTTTCGGGGACGAAACCCTTTTAAGGGGGATGGACTTGTAACATCCCAAAAATACGAGTTTATAAATTTACAATTTAGTTGTAAATAAATTAATAAAATAAACTAACTAGAAATGACACTAACTAAGTTAGTGTCTCACTTATGAGTAGTTAGGGGTTTAAACAAACAAGAAATGAAAGATGATGGACTAAATGTGCCTAAATGGAAACTAATTTATTTAAAATAATAAGATTAAAAACATAAAACATATTTTCTGTGTTTGTTGAAGTCGACCAACATCAGGGGCGACCCCAAGCTCCCTCTAAACCCTAAACATACACAAAACAACCAAATTGAAGGTCCAAATCTGATCAAAAACGAAAATCGAGCATAGATTATTGATCCTCATCACAAGAGGATTACAAGGTATGTAAAATTTGATGAAAACTCTCAACTTGAAATTCTTATGAAATTGGGAAAATATGAAATTATGGTTGCATGTGTGTCTTATGATGATTTAGGAACAACTATAGTGTCTAGGGACAAACCCTAGACAAATACAAGTTGAAATCATGTGAAAATTTAGTAAAATCCATGAACACCATTGTAGGTGATTAGTGGGTTATGTAGAATTTGATAATCACTAGGAGATTGGGTGTTGTTCTAGTGTAATTTGACAATTGTGAGGTAACTTTAGAATTATAGAAGCTAACAATTGTGTAAAATGGTTGAATGATGTGAAATTAGGGCTAAGTGATAAGCTAGAGACTTGATATTTAATCATGTAAAAATCTGCCTTTAAGGTGTTTCTGAAAATGCCTCTAAGAAGGCTTAAAACTGAAATTCAAAGTTTAAACGCATAATTATGATGTTTCGGTGTATTATGCGATATAAGGTTTAAAGAGAGTTCTAAACATGTTATAAATGAACTCTATAGGAAAGAGCGCAGGAGCTTCAAGTGGACAAGCGGGTGGCGAACCACGTTTGAAAGGCCTATTTTGAAGGTATGTAACTTGATCCGTTACATTCGATGAATTGTTGTTAAACTATGTGTTGTTGATAAAAATTATGTTGAATGTAGCAATCATGTACGTTACTTAAATCCGTAGGTTAAGAATTGGTTTGTAGTCGTTTGGTAGTCATAAAAATGGAGGATTTTCCATAGATGGACCAAACGGGTCGAATAATGATACTTTGTAGTATTAATGTTGTAAGTAGAGGGAATTGGCGGAAATGGTCACAAGAGCACGAAGCCATAAGTTTGTTAATGAAGTGCCAGTGATAATAAGCCCCGGAGTTTGGGTAATAAACGCCTTAGGTTTACTAGTTAAATGGTAGTAAAATGGTTAAGTTAGAATGGGTCGAATAATTGCAAATGGACATATAGTATTTCAGTCCGTAAACAAATTGTTCGGTATGAAATTTGTAATAGGCATGTCGGTAATGAATTTACAGACGCATAGGAAAAAGAATCACCTAAAACGGACTTACGAGTCAAAAGTTATGGCCATTTTAAGTTAGAAATTGATTAAACTTGGAACTGGAAATCTGCAGCAACAACAAAGTGAACATTCTGTGAAAATGGGGGCTTGGCGTGACGCGAGGATCCTTGGCGTCACACGACGCCCCCCTTCCGAAAAATTTTTATTTTTTTGTGATGTTAACCCTTGGAACTTGTTTGTATCCATTGTAACTTGATCAAAACTAACATTTGTTATGGTTTTGATCTTAGGTGATGTTGGAAAGTAAGGGGAAGATGATCGAGCTAGATTTTGAAGAACCGAACACTACTTACAAGCTTCTGCAACATTTTAAATCTTTAATAGACTTTGTTTATGGGTTGTAAACAATTGTTAAACAACTTTTGGAATGTTTTAACTTAGTCGTTGGTTGACTAAGGTTTATGCTACGTATGAACTTCTTTTATGAAATATATGTTAATTAAGCATCTTTTATTAAAAATGATATTAACTATTATTAAATTCAAGTAAAACTAGAAGGGTGTTACATTTAGTTGATTAATTTATTGTGGGCATTGGCCATTAGCTAGTAAGCCCGTAGCCCGACTATATAATGTTTATTTTCTTTTCATTCGGTTTCATTGTTTTTCTATTGAATAAACCCTAGCTGTTTTCTCCTCTGTACATGTTAGTATTACAACAGTCCCACACACCACACATGCCAAAGAATTAACTGAGACGCCCCTTCTGTTGTTAAGGGAAAGAAAAGTCGTATCTGTCTGTTGTCTACCGAAGTTTATTTAAATTTCAATAATTGATGAACCCGGGGTTTTAACTCTATGTACTAACAAATTTTAGATAGCTCTTTGTTTTATCACATCAATGTTCTTTTGTTTCCTTCTCTCACATTTTTTCTTTGTTGTAACACCACAAAGCTCAAATTATTTAGATGCTAGTATGTTACCACGTTTAAAAGAAGGAAATGTAATAACTTGGTTATTAAACCTAGTTAAATGCTTAGTCAAAACAAATAAGGATATGAAATTGGGTCAATTATGAACAAGTGACAAACATGAGGGGTTAATTTAGAATGAATGAAAAGATAAAATATAAAAATAAAATTAAAAACCCCAAACCCACACCTGGGCGTGTGTGGGTGTTCGATCAAAGAAGAGGAAGAAGGGGGAAACCCCTCTCAAACCCTAATTGATGAATTGGATGGATTTCTGGCTGAAATCGAACTTGCATGAACCTTAATAGTGATTATCTAAGCAAGTTTTAACCAAGGTGTGTCTTAATTCTCTGTTTTGGTGAACAACCATGAAGTGGGTTTTGATGAATATGTGAGTTTGATCTAAAATTGGGATGAATGCTTGCTAATGTTATCATGTTTAAGTTGAATCATGGCTGAATTTAAGTTATCTTAGTGATTTAGAATGAAACCCATGTTTATGAGTATGAGAATGATTATGATGAACATGTGTATGTTGATAATCTTGATTATGTTTATACACATGTTATGTGGTAGGTTTTGATAGTAACATGATGTAGAATTGATGACAATGTGATCTTGCTTGAATAAGATGGTTCATGAGGTGAATATGGGAAGAATACGCTTAAAATTACTTGTACCATGTGCTTAGAAAGTGGTATGCACATCAAGTGTTTGATAAAATGCTTAGGTGAAAATGATAAGTGAAATTATATGCTAACAATGAATAAAATATGTAGAATGTGATAAGCATGTAGAAAATAATAGATATAGCAAAAGAAATGTGTTTTAGATGGATTAAAGTGGGGAATTAGTTTAATAAGATGATATGGTAAGAAACATGCATTAGAAGGTTATACTACATGCTTTGAGTGTGTGATGCACACCGTGTGTGGGATTAAGTGTTTGATCATAACTAGTAAATGGCCATGTACTAAATACAAAGCGTGTGAACTCACTAGCAAGTATTATTGGTAAAGTTATGAAAATGGACCAACTTTGAATGTGGTGGTCAATTCGTAAGATAATGAAGAATTAACATATATAGAATTGACTTTATGATTATTTGCGCGCGTAACTAGGTGATCATGCGGTATGTTTATTACCATGTGAATATGAAATGCGTACGATGTTAATACTATTGTCTACCGTTTTAAGATGGAATTATGTTCATAATTTGAAAGTATATATAAATAGGGTAGTTGACTTTTAAAGTCAACAATGTACGAATATCATGTGTTGGCTCTTGAAAGTGTCTTTTAGAATGGAAAGTTAAAGTGCTAGGTACTAGATGATTGTTGTGTTGCGAATGATGATCATTGAGTTGTGTAGTTTTGGAAACGAAGAGGTTGTTAGTATATGTCTTATATATGCCGCAATTGACTAGCCAAAGCCAAATAATGTATGAATGAAAAAGGAAATGATTGTTTGTGTGTATGCTCACATATACTAATCATGTAATGAACGTAATGATATGTAAGGATGGAGATCTTGGCAATTGACTCAAGCATGGATGGCTAACGGGTCAAGAGGAAACAATGAGGCAAGCATGAACGTGGATATTAGAGGTAAGTGATTCCGATTCACTTCTTAGTATGTGTGTAGAATTTAATATTTAGGGGTGTGGAAAATTATGCAAGGACTATGTAATGAAGGAGAGTATTAAGGTAAGCGTTATTTTAGTATATCGAAGGAGTTGTTTGTAACAAAGGTTAACTAGTAGGATTAAACGTGCCGAATAATGGTTAAAAAAGGGATTTATAAGCCGTTTGCTTATAAATCAGTTCTTGATGCGACCCGAGGTGATAAACGGATCCGTAATTAAATTACGGGCGCGTAGGAAAAAGAATCACGTAAAACGGGTTAGTAGAATGAAAGTTATGGCGGTTTTAAGTTAGAATTTTGATTAAATTTGGAGCTGGGCAGTTGCAACAGCAAAGAACATACATTCTATCAAAAACGGGGCGTGGCGTCGCGCGACGCCCACCTCTTATACCCTTCGCGCACGGCGACACCCTTAAGTTTTGAAATTTGTTTGAATTTTGTTGTTTTGACTCATGAAACTTCTTTTAAGATGTATTTAACTGGTTTTGGATGTTAGGATAATAATTACCTTCCGATAGTCGGGATTGCTAGGTAATTATGAATAGAAGAGAGAAGGCATGTAGGTTCGTATGTACGTGATCCATTTATTTGGAAGCTTGTATTTAGGATGTCTTAGCAAACCCCTTTTGGGTTGTCTTATGTACCGTATATGTTTGTATAGTTTGTACATTTGTGTATGTGTACATAATCATGTATGGAAGTGTGTGTTTTATATTATATGTTTGATTGCGCCTGTGTACGAAGCGGGATTTACCGCTTACGAATGAATGGGATGTGTGTGTATATTTGTATAACTTAAATAAGTTTGAGTGTTAGGTTACTAAACCGGGATTTTGAGTATGAAAAGAGAATGCATGTACACTATTAAGGACCTTGTGAAGGTTTAAGGAATTGGAATGCATGATTATACATGGAAAGCTTATTCGAAAAGGACTGTCATGAGAAGAAGGAATATGGAGTGGTTAATGGATTGCATATGTTTAGTTTAAGATTGATGTCACCAAATCTTAATGATGTGTATGTATGTGGTGAATGCAGGTTGGGCGGACTTAGTATTAACACGAAGAATAAGAGGAATGGAGATCGAGTCAAGAGTTGGGATTGTACGGAAAGAACGGACACCTAGTTTGGATTATGTAACATATGTAGAAATATTGTATCCTGAATGTTGTAAATTCTTTTAGTAAATGATAAGCATTTTGTAACTGAGTCTTTATATAAGCAATGTTTTTTTAGTAAAGAAAGAAAATTTTTAAGACTCGTTTTCCGCTGCGTTGTTAATAAGAATAAACGTAAGTTAGGGTATGATAAGTTGGTATGAGAGACCTGGTTTGAGGGAAATTAAGTATGAGAAGGTAAATACTTGAACTCAAACCTGTGTGCTCTTGTAACAAGGAACCCGTACAATTCGAGACTCGATCAATATCTAAGGGTAGAAGCAAAGGTAAGTATGTACTTAAGTATGTATTTGAAGAAAACTAACAGAATGTTATGTGTAAGGTAAGCATAATTGCTTGGAGAGGATGATCCGTGAATTCGGTTTAGGACCAGCACCAAGGCATGTGATAAGACAAGTTAACCCCATGTATGTAAATTTAACCTATGGGTGTTTGTAACGGTAAAATCTATCAAGTGAAGGAAAGTTTTAAATGAAATACAATAATAGGATGGTAATGAGGTTTAGAAAATATTACACGTTCCAAAACCTAAACCTTCGGACATAAGGTGTCGATTACATGAAGATACGAAACTAGCATGTGGATTGTGCTGATTCTAGGATCCGGCGAGTTCGACGGAGCTTCGGTCCCTAAACGACGTATTCGGTGCGTTTATTACGAAAAAGAAAGGAGTAGAAACAGAATACGACACCGAGCAGTCAATTTCAATCTGGTCTCTATTGATTATTCAACGTTACAGCACCACGAGACCAGTTGGACAGCATGTCCCTGCTGGGAACCAAAAGCTTGTCCAAATGAGAGTCCTAACCCCCTATTTATAGAAATCACACACTATGTGTCATTCGATCGGATTGCCATCCGATCGGATTGACTTTGACAATTACAAAACCTGTCCAACTTCTCTATTCTATACAATATTCAACACATTCTCTATCTAACTATTCGCAAGTGACAGACGTACGAAATATGCACCAACAGATTCCCCCCTCGGATGTCAATGTCGAGTCGCCTTTAAAAATTTGAGAACCTTGAACCGTGTTTGAATATTCTATAATCTTCAACTTTTCTACAACTTCAATCAGGTATCTTGAAATCTGAATATCCAAATTCTCCTTTGATTGATGATTAGGGTTTGCTTTTACCAAAGTAAAGCACGAATTCCCCCTGGAATGAATCTTCAGGTCTTTTGCACAGTTTACGACTCTCCTCTGATTTGCTAAACTACAACCTTCACGAACAATCACCAACTTGGAACTAGTCAATGCAGTATCCTCTGTTTCAACTTTAACCGCATCCGAGCTCAGGTTTTGATATCAAAATTAAGCACCACGATCTTCGCATTCCGCCTGCTCGATCTAAGAATGTACAAAAACTCAACCGGCAATTGATAGAAACTTCAAATACCCCACTGGTTAACTTCAAATCTGTGATTCCCCCTAAAGGTCTGATATCCTGTTTACCGTGATCCATGTTAATGCACCATAAGAATGACAGATCCGTGTAAACGGTATTCTCCACAATCAGCAAATCTTCATCGGAAAACAAATCATCTGGTAGTGTAATCCGATCTCTGAAGCATTCGTCCACAATCAGATTCATCTCCTCGGATAATCTAGATCTCAGAAGCTATCAACCACGATCACTCTCAGATCTCTGATGCTTTCGTCAATGATCAGATATCAACACCTCGGATCCTCTTGATCTTGGAAGCTTACACTCACGATCAGATTTACATTCCCCTGACAATCTGAAGTCGAAACTACCTGAATACTGTTGCAGTGTCACGAATTTCAAAAATGCCGGAATTTCAACATACGACAGTGAAATTTTTATTCCCCCTCATTTTTGCAAATTCAGACGTCTCTATCACTGAATTCTTTCTCAAACTAAGAAATTCAGTCCTCTTTTATCTGTGAAAAACTCGACTATGCCGAAAATATGACAATTTTCCTCAAAACATCAGTTTTTCATCGTTGCGGATTTTTCTTTTTGGCCCATAAATAGTCAGATAACCTGAATGATAAACATTATGCACCATTATCATGACTACCCCACTAATTTCCACAATCCGTGATCGCATCATCAAATATGTACACTGAAGCCCCCGACGGTGTCCCCGAACAACCCAGCAAGGTCGTTAAAAACCCGAAAAAATGTCAATCACCAATTTTTTTTCTAGAGACTCTCCTCGTCGTTGCGATAAAAAATAATTTTTTTAGGCATTTGATCATCTGGTCGAATGGCAAGTGTCGAATGGTCATCCGATCAGATTGTCATTCGATTGAAGGACATAATGAATCAAAATGGTATGGTGGATCGGATGGTCATCCGATCTGATTGCCATCCGTTCGGATTGTCATTCTTTGAAAAGCAACTTATCTTCCAAACACCCCATAGTAACATGGATAGGATGGTCATCCGATCGGATTCCCATCCGATCGGATTTCCATCCGATTGAAAGGCAGTTAACCTCCAATAAGTCTTCAAGATAGTGATATGGATCGGATGGTCATCCGATTGGATATTTTCTAACAGCTCAAGAACACTCCAAATCACTTTTTTTTCGATCCAAAATCTTTATTTGTGTGAATTTCATGATGAAATTTCACAGGATTGTGCACGAATTAATTCCAAACAGAATGTTGTCTTCAATTTCAAATCCGTGAATTGACCTTTATTTTGATGATTTTCTCTGTTTAACGTCAAAACTCTCGTTTAACCCAAAATTGATGAGCTTTGGGTGATTTAACCGACTGTTAGATCAATTAAATCGGTACCGTAGCTCTGATACCACTGCTGATTCCAGGATCCGGTGAGTTAGACGGAGCTTCGGTCCCGAAACAACGTGTTCGGTGCGTTTAATACGACACCGAGCAGTCAATTTCAACCTGGTCTCTATGGATTATTCAACGTTACAGCACCACGAGACCAGTTGGACAGCATGTCCCCTCTAGGAACCAAAAGCTTGTCCAAATGGGAGTCCCAACCCCCTATTTATAGACATCACATACTATGTGTCATCCGATCGGATTGCCATCCGATCGGATTGACTTTGACAATTACAAAATCTGTCCAACTTCTCTATTCTATACAATATTCAACACACGCTCTATCTAACTATTCGCACAGTGACAGACGTACGAAATATGCACCAACAGATTGTGTACTTGGCCAGTACACAAGAAACATATGACGTTCGTGAGACCGTGATAATTGTTACAGGTATGTCTGTTAGAATTAGGTAGTAGGTGGACGTGAGGGTGAAGGGGAAATGTAAGACCTTCAGGGATTTGAAAGTACCAAATACACATGAAAGATATGAATGATATGTTAGAATCCGCGAGACGGATTCGAAACATGAAAGGAATGAAAGATATGAATTATATGTTAGAATCCGCGAGACGGATTCGAAACATGAAAGGAATGAAAGATATGAATGATATGTTAGAATCCGTGAGACGGATTCGAAACATGAAAGGAATGAAAGATATGAATGATATGTTAGAATCTGCGAGACGGATTCGAAACATAGAAGGAATGAAGGAAATGAATGAAATGTTAGAATCTGTGGAACGGATTCAAGACATAGAAGAGAATGAAAAGTTTAAATTTGTAAGTAAGTACGGACCAAACAAGTAAATATTCTATAAAGCGGATATGATTCAAGTTATGTTTTTAAACTTATGTATAAATATATAAATATATTTATACAAATGCATTGTATGCAAGAATGGTTGAAAGGAAAAATTAGTTATGCGGGTCAAATGGTGATTGCCATTTGAACCTGGTATTTAATGTTTGAAATGATTAAGTTATATAATTGTAGGTGAGCATAATGTACGGTCATGTAATGTCACAAACTGGAAGGAAATAGTCAAAGAAAGGTATGGATAACGAGTCAATGGGAGCTTATAAAGGTTATTTGACTTACGTCGGGTATGTATAAAGGTTATGCTTTTAATGGGAGCTTATAGCTCGACATAGAGAGGGATGTGTCAGAACTGGGTAATTGGTAAACATAGATTAGAATGTATTTATAAATGGACTTCCTAAAAGTTAAACAAAGTAAATTGATAGTTATTAAGCAAGTAAATGTAAAATAGCACGAAGTATTTGATTTGCTAAGTAGGTAAGTCCGATGAAAACTATTGTAGTAGCAAGAAATCTTAGTCGAAAGAAATAAGCTTTGAAATAAGTTACAGGTTAGACATAGCATTAAGTGACTCTTGGGAGTCGGAATGAATGACGTCTACAACCTAGACAAATGATTTAAGTAGGGACGAGAACGGGTAAAAATCTTGCAATTAATATTAAATGACGAAATAAAGTCTTTGCAAGTATGCAAGAATGGAAAGGAATTATGAACGTGTACTTTGATACGTCTATGATAAGTAAGAAGTACCGGTTTGACTGTGAAAAGTCAAACTGCAAAAGTTGACAAATGAGTTAAAGATCTGCGAAAGAATTGTTATGTATTGACCCGTCATGAACGTGTCAAACAACGAAAGTTATATGTTAGGAAATGGTCATGTATTGACCTGTTTTGAACAGATTAAAAGCACTAATGTTTTAAAAAGGAATCGAGAAAGGATTAATATATATATATAAATAAGGAGATGTAATTAACATCATGTCTGAATGAAATCGAATGAATTGTGTAAACCCCTAATCTTATAATGAGAATGGCAGGGATCATGATATGATAAACCTATCAAGGACGGTGAAAGAATGCTTATGAGTGAAAGCTCATCACACGGATGAATCAAGTCAAGCTAGAGATGGTATGAATGGTAACAAAGAGGGTCGGTTCGCTTTTGCATGTCGTAATGTTACGCCGAGATAGTTTAGGTTAGTGAATCATTTAGTATCTGAAAATAAGTGATTAAGTGAAGGGCTGAATAAGTACATCCGCATGAATTCTTGAAAGCACAAAATGTGATATAAAAAGGAAGGTTTGACTCTTATAAGTCAGCCAAGGAATTAATTTCAACTCGAATCTAATGTTATCGAGCTGTATGAATGCTAGTGCCTGATAAGTAATCCATGAGACGAGATTAACCAGCAAGTAGCAACCGTAAGTTACGGCTGGTAAGCGTAAATTACAGCGGGATTAAGATGAAAAAATTCATGTGACCGGCTGGTTCTGGCTCCGTCCCGGTACTTAGTAAGGTGCGCGTTAGACTCTAAAACCCATATGTGAATAGAACCTGAATATACAAAAGTGTTAAAATATGTTATATCTACGGACGGACGAAACTCGTTTATAAGTAGGTCTATTGTCAAAAGATTATATGCATGAATAAGTATGATATGTTGAATGCGTTCGAGTGAATGAAATTGTATGCGGAAATGTATATTGGAGTCATGGTAAGTATAAGTAGTATGAACTAGTATATGTGAAGAATATAGGGGACATATTTTTATGTACATGAATATGTGAAAGGGGATACACTCGGGTTGTAGTTCAATGAATGCACACTATTGGTTGGTGTTCCGTTATGGAGGTATTAATATTATTGTCTTCTGTTTTAGAATGATTTCATGTTCATAAGTAGAAGGTATATACGTAGGGCAGTTGACTTTTAAAGTCAACAATGAATTAGTATCATGGATTAGCCTTTGAACATGATCGATAGGGTAGAAAGTTAAAGTGTTATAAATCGATAAATCAAAGCCTACGATATGCATCAGGAATGAAATGAATAGATATATGAGTAAGAAAAAAATAATGATAACTAGGGATGGGTTTTCGCAAGAAATTGAAAATCTTGATAGGAATGAATGTATGTCGGGATGCTAGTTTCAAATTATGGACTATGGGTTGTGTGACTAGTGGTAATTTCTCACAACATACTTATGTAGGTCTTCCAATGTAGCCCGAATGAATGAACAAAGAAAGAATAAAACTAGACGTGTTATAGAAGAAAAGAAAGAGGTTTCGGGGACGAAACCTTCTTTAAGTGGGGTAGATTTGTAACACCCCAAAACTCGAATTATTTAGTTGCTAGTATGTTACCACGTTTAAAAGAAGGAAATGTAATAACTTGCTTATTAAAACTAGTTAACTGCTTAGTAAAAAAAATAAGGATATGAAATTGGGTCAATTATAAACAAGTGATCATGAGGGGTTAATTTGGAATGAATGAAAAGATAAAATATAAAAATAAAATTAAAAACCCCAAACCCACACCTGGGCGTGTGTGGGTGTTCGATCAGAGAAGAGGAAGAAGGGAGAAACCGCTCTCAAACCCTAATCGACGAATTGGATGGATTTCTGGCTGAAATCGAACTTGCATGAACCTTAATAGTGATTATCTAAGCAAGCTTTAACCAAGGTATGTTTTAATTCTCAGTTTTGGTGAACAACCATGAAGTGGGTTTTGATTAATATGTGAGTTTGATCTAAAATTGGGATGAATGCTTGCTAATGTTATCATGTTTAAGTTGAATCATGGATGAATTTTAGTTATCTTAGTGATTTATAATCAAACCCATGTTTATGAGTATGAGAATGATTATGATGAACATGTGTATGTTGATAATCTTGATTATGTTGATACACATGTTATGTGGTAGGTTTTGATAGTAACATGATGTAGAATTGATGACAATGTGATCTTGCTTTAATAAGATGGTTCATGAGGTGAATATGGGAAGAATATGCTTAAAATTACTTGTACCATGTGCTTAGAAAGTGGTATGCACATCAAGTGTTTGATAAAATGCTTAGGTGAAAATGATAAGTGAAATTATATGCTAACAATGAATAAAATATGTAGAATGTGATAAGGATGTAGAAGATAATAGAAATAGCAAAAGAAATGTGTTTTAGGTGGATTAAAGTGGGGAATTAGTTTGATAAGATGATATGGTAAGAAACATGCATTAGAAGGTTATACTACATACTTTGAGTCTGTGACGCACACCGTATGTGGGATTAAGTGTTTGAACATAACTAGTAAATGGCCATGTACTAAATACAAAGCGTGTGAACTCACTAGCAAGTATTAATGGTAAAGTTATGAAAATGGACCAACTTTGAATGTGGTGGTCAATTCGTAGGATAATGAAGAATTAACATATGTAGAATTGACTTTATGATTATTTGCGCGCATAACTAGGTGATCATGCGGTATGTTTATTACCATGTGAATATGAAATACATACGATGTTAACACTATTGTCTACCGTTTTAAGATGGAATTATGTTCATAATTTGAAAGTATATATAAATAGGGTAGTTGACTTTTAAAGTCAACAATGTACGAATATCATGTGTTGGCTCTTGAAAGTGTCTCCTAGAATGGAAAGTTAAAGTGCTAGGTACTAGATGAATGTTGTGTTGCGAATGATGATCATTTAGTTGTGTAGTTTTGGAAACGAAGAGGTTGTTAGTATATGTCTTATATATGCCGCAATCGACTAGCCAAAGCCAAATAATGTATGAATGAAAAAGGAAATGATTGTTTGTGTGTATGCTCACATATACTAATCATGTAATGAACGTAATGATATGTACGGATGGGGATCTTGGCAATTGACTCAAGCATGGATGGCTAACGAGTCAAGAGGAAACAATGAGGCAAACATGAACGTGGACGTTAGAGGTAAGTGATTCCGATTCACTTCTTAGTATGTATGTAGAATTTAATATTTAGGGGTGTGAAAAATTATGCAAGGACTATGTAATGAAGGAGAGTATTAAGGTAAGCGTTATTTTAGTATATCGAAGGAGTTGTTTGTAACGAAGGTTAACTAGTAGGATTAAACGGGTCGAATAATGGTTAAAAAATGGATTTATAAGCCGTCTGCTTATAAATCAGTTCTTGATGCGACCCGAGGTGATAAACAGATCCGTAATTAAATTACGGGCGCATAGGAAAAAGAATCACGTAAAACGGCTTAGTAGAATGAAAGTTATGGCGGTTTTAAGTTAGAATTTTGATTAAATTTGGAGCTGGGCAGTTGCAGCAGCAAAGAACATACATTCTGTCGAAAACGGGGTGTGGCGTCGCGCAACGCCCACGCCTTATACCCGTCACGCACGGCGACGCCCTTAAGTTCTGAAATTTGTTTGAATTTTGTTGTTTTGACTCATGAAACTTATTTTAAGATGTATTTAACTAGTTTTGGATGTTAGGAAAATAATTTCCTTCTGATAGTCGGGATTGCTAGGTAATTATGAATAGAAGAGCGAAGGCACGTAGGTTCGTATGTACGTGATCCATTTATTTGGAAGCTTGTATTTAGGGTGTCTTAGCAAACCCCTTTTGGGTTGTCTTATGTAGCGTATATGTTTGTATAGTTTGTACATTTGTTTATGTGTACATAATCATGTATGGAAGTATGTGTTTTATATTATTTGTTTGATTGCGCCTGTGTACGAAGCTGGATTTACTGCTTACGAATGAATGGGATGTGTGTGTATATTTGTATAACTTAAATAAGTTTGAGTGTTAGGTTACTAAACCGGGATTTTGAGTATGAAAAGAGAATGCAAGTACACTATTAAGGACCTTGTGAAGGTTTAAGGAATTGGAATGCATGATTATACATGGAAAGCTTATTCGAAAAGGACTGGCATGAGAAGAAGGAATATGGAGTGGTTAATGGATTGCATATGTTTAGTTTAAGATTGATGTCACCAAATCTTAATGATGTGTATGTATGTGGTGAATGCAGGTTGGGCGGACTTAGTATTATCACGGAGAACAAGAGGAATGGAGATCGAGTCAAGAGTTGGGATTGTATGGAAAGAACGAACACCTAGTTTGGATCATGTAACATATGTAGAAATATTTTATCCTGAATGTTGTAAATTCTTTTAGTAAATGATAAACATTTTGTAACTGAGTCTTTATGTAAGCAATGTTTTTTTAGTAAAGAAAGAAAATTTTTAAGGCCCGTTTTCTGTTGCGTCGTTAATAAGAATAAACGTAAGTTAGGTTATTACATTTGTTCCCATGTTGTTTTAGCTTTATACCATTTGTAACCCTTTTCATAAACTATGTAGCTTAAGCCTCATATTCTAATCTTGTAGGATACATTTAGCTGAGGGGTATACATATTTGCACATCAAAATGCTTATTTGCACACCAAACCCTAGCTTTATATACGTCGCACACCAAACCCTAGCTTTATATACGCCGCATATAGGTCTATACACGGCGTGTAACCACTTTTTTCAATTTCCAAGAGAATCTCTGATATCATGTGAGAATTTGTCCATTTATATACGTCGCGTATATAAAGGGTGGTTTTTTAAGAAACATTGTTATGCATTATTTATCTGTTGATTAGTTCTGTATAAACATAATGGAAAACAAGAATAACATACCTGTTACAGCAGACATGCCAGCAGAGAATCCAGTCAGAGATGCAGCCATTAAGTTTGACATTCTTGTCAGGATGATCTGGTTCCTCCTTAGGGTGTAAAGTAATGATGGTGATGAACCGAAACAAGGGAGGTTTCGGCTTAGGAGAGGGAGCCGAAAGTGATGTTATGAGTTATTAGGTTTTTGTGTAACTGTGTAACCTTTTATCTCTCTAATAATCTCCTTATATATACACCCAAGAGGAAACTCAATTAGTTAATACGGGTAAAATGGTCCATCAACAATTACCAACTAATTATAATAGGTTATTAATATATTTTGATCCATATAATATGAATAATTATAATGACTACAAGATTAAATACTACAATAATATATTTACTTTTACATTCTTCCACTTAGCCGAGTAATCATTTATCATGAGTATTAGATGAGCATGGCCAGGAGTTAAATCTCATTTTAGCTTTAAACCAAGAACCGTAGTAGAGAAATACAGCCGTTGAATCATTATGCGACTCAGGACCCCCATTAGTCATACTACAGCCTCAATTTAAAACCTAATAGTTATGATCAAAATACGCATAAGCCCTTTAGCGTTTGATTTGTATTTATATTTGTCTATATGTCATTACACCGGCAGAACATATGTTAGAGACATACAAAAACAAACTGAGGAAATTTCATTAATTAAAACAGAAGCTAGTACAATATGCCATTAAATAAGGTCTTTAGTAAGTCCGATATTCGAAACATGTTCTTCGAAAACTTTAGGTGGGAGACTGATGTGCGGTAAAGTGTTATATATATTAGGTGTATATTTTAAGCCCCTTTAACACTTATTTTAGCCAAGTTTTAAATTTATAAAACACGATATTTTACTAACACTAAACACACATATGGGCAAGTGCACCCATCGTGGGCGTAGTATAGCGTTGGTAAGATACCGAGGTCGTCCAAGGACACAAGAGCTTTTAGTACCGGTTTATCCTCAACGTCTAATCAAGATAAAAAGTTTAGAAAAATGTTTTTAAACTAAGAAAAATAAAAACTAACTAAAATGCTGAAAAATGAAAATAAAAGAAAAAACAGATAGACAAGATGAATCACTTGGTTCCGACTCGTATCTAGTATAACCTTTGATTATTTCCGCACTTTTGCACATAATTAAGAGATTATCTTAGTTATTGTAGTAGGCCCCTATTTTGAAGGTGACGTTACCCTCACCCCAGTAATTTGAGTCAGCAAGGATACAATCCTAAAAGGGTGGATTATTGGAAGATAATGAATTAAGTTATTAATGCAATATTATGGTAGGCCCCGCTTTTGGCGGTGACGTTACCCTCGGCTAAGTAGTCTGAGTCAGCAGGGATACAGTCCTAAATAGCCGGGTTATAGTATTAATAGTAGTTAACTTATGAGGGGATCAAAGAGTTTGGACCCCCGCCATCCAATACCGTGAAGCATTGAAGGAGGTCCTACTAAATTTGACCCAGGTCCATTGCAGGACCTCTAAACACTGAACAATGGCAAGACCTTTACCAAACCGTTCCCTTAACCCCCGACCAGGTAGCCAACATACCTCCATATAGACCGTGGAGATATGAATGGTGAAAATCTTTTATTTTATATAGACAGTAAAATAATGCCAAGACACCACGGACAAACGATAAGGAAAGATCACCTTCAACATAAGTAACTAGTTATTAAAGTCATTAATACAAAACCAAATAAAAAGTGTGTAGGATCGGATTGCGACCTAAACGAGTCGTTCGGAAGAGTTCTAGTCCGTTTCAGAGGCGGAAACTAAGAGACGGACGTGATAACAGCTTGAAATACACTTTAATCCTTTTGTATATTGATTTTACAACCTTTACAATCAGAAGGAAAACCGGCAGCACCTCGGTATCACTTGTCAAAATCTGTTGGAACTATCACAACTGAACCTCAACTAGCCTATTTATAGCAGTTAGATTTCGCTTGAAGACTTCAAGCGAAATCCTCATTTCTTGATTGAAGCGAAATTGACAAATAAACAAATCAGTTTCAAGCGAAACTTTCAAATATGACATTCAGTTTTGTCTTCTTGTGCACATGATGCATTGATGATGTCATTAGTGTGATGTCATCATCAAGGATGATGACATCATGCCTTGTTTAGATCCGCACCGTACCCGAGACTCGATACAAGACGAAGACGACAGATGTGTGCACCAACAGACTCCCCCTCAGATGTTGACGAGTCTTAAGTGTCGAGTCTTCTCAATCTTCAGTCTTTATCAGTCTTTGATCTTCTTTCATTCTTCAACTGATCTCCACCTCGGATGATGTAACTCTCTTTAACAGACTCTCCCTCAAAACATGTTGGGATCGTAATCTGGCTTTTACAGGATCAGAATCGAAACCTGGCTCTCTATCTGCTCAGAATCCAGGCTATCCTGCACATCCTCTACCCAAAAGTAAGATTTCACATTTATAAAATATTTAACAATTTATCAAATTTCATGCAGGTATTCACAAATCTCTTCTAACCACTTGTAAATATAACAAACACATTTTGATCTCAAATTGTCTCAAATACATTTCTCATTTCAAACATTTTCAAACAAACTTTCCCAAACCTGTTCGTCATGTTTAGCACTTGGAATTTTGAAATTCAGCTTTTCAACATCAGTTATCGAAAATATTTTTGAGTTTTCCAAAATTTATGCTAAAACACACCGAAAATCTTTTTGGATTTTGAAATAACAGAAATAAAATGCAGAAATGAAATATTTACATACAATATTTTTGTGAGTTTGTGTAAGAGGATCATATCAGATTTTGAGACAAATCACCAACACCGTTAAGCTTTAAACATTTTAAGTTCTAAACAATTCACCTAGATTGTCAGTATATTTGTCCACTTAAATTTCACACAAAGTTCAACTGCTTCGAGATACGAATTAGTGTTTTAGGACTTAAACATCTACATGTGTCCCACCTCAGTATATACTCCCGTATCCAGACCCCAGTATTCAGTCTTACAGGTGAGTATACCTAGATGATATCTGTAAGGGGTTAATTGCGAGGGCCGTGAGAGCTCAGGTCGATCTTTCGATACGCAGAGAGATGACGGCTTCGACTTTTGGTGGGTCCCCTTTAGAGGATCTTTTGAATTACAACAGCAATGACTATCAATTTTATTGTTTCATCAATTTGCTGAGGGCTGCGCTATTTTTCAAGCATGCGGAAAGTATTCTCCGGGGACTAGGCCATTGCTTCCGCAAAATCAGAAGTCCCGGGATAATACCCCAGATATCACTAAGCATAAAGACCTAGTATCTCAGAATACGGGACCTTTCAAACAAGATTTCAGGGGTTACCTATATATCCTGGAGGTGTTCCCCACGTAGACGCAAGTAAATTTTATGTTTATATCTCGTCACAATTTACTAAATGTGCAAAAACCTACTGACATATCCACAGTGAGATTGTTTATCACATTTATATCTTCTATTTCTTTAGCATGCTGTGACAGTCCACTGATGTACTATCATTTCCTCTTTTATACAACAAAACTCTTTTTTTATTTTATCATGTTTTTGCCTTTTTTTTTCAAATTTTCAAATGTTTTTGGATTTTCTGAAAATTTTTACTCCCCCTAAAATGCAAACACATTTTAGGAAATTTGAAAACAAACTGTACAAAAAAGTGACAACTGACAACCGATATCAAATCGCTTCAATTCGCCATCCACTTGGCATAAACAATCAGAACTCCCCCTTACAACAAACTATTTTCCCATTGTGATTTCAAAACACTTAAGTTTGTTTTAATCAAATGGTTTTTCCGGAAAATAAGTTTGATTTTACCAATTGTAGGTTAGGGGTGTGGCTCATCACATTGTCTTTCAAAATATCACTTGTAAGCATGGTCCAATCAAGTTCAACTTAATGACCTTGATTAACCACTTGTCAATGAAAACCTCTTTCACCACTTGTAGGTTTTCCACCGTCTATTAACACCACTTGTAAAAACAAATATAACAATTAAAATATACCACATGTACTTTACCAACTGTACCACTTGTAGGATCATTTGCTAAGAAAAATGCCGATTCCTGCTCCACTCTTACCAACCTGGGAGCTCCGGCAAGTCCGGTTTTTAATCAAACATTACGTCCACCCAAGCCTCACCAGCCTTGGGTGACTTTGGTGGCAAACATCTATCCCACCAACATTTTGATTTGTAAAATTCTTGTGCACTCTTTACCTTTCTGTCAACCATCTTACCAAAAATATGTTTGACTTTCCCATTGAAAGCCTTCTCAACATCAAATTCTCCCTTATCAGCAAAGAATTGATTTGAGATCTCTACCTTCCCAACTTTCGACTTCCAATTTTCCTTTGACAATGAAGGAAAATTCTCATCGTTCACCTCAGGAACGGAATTAACAATCTTTTTCTCAACAAATGACTCATCTGATTTTATGGAATCAGATTCATTGTCAGAACTTCTTTCAGATTTTACAATCCATTTTTGTTTGGTTAAATCACCTCTTCTTTTGTAAAACCGTTTTGAACTTTCACCTTTTTCAGAAATAGAATTTTCAAACACTTTTGATTTCTCAGTTGATTGTTTCTTCTCAAAGACAAGTTTTTCTTTCAGTTTTGAGTTAGAAGTAACTTCCTGTTTTGTGTTGTTAGACTGTTGACAATTCCAAGCAATATGCCCAACCTTTTGGCATTTGAAGCAAGTTCTTCTATCAACTCTTTGAGCAAACTTCTTCACATTCCTCTTTACCTCAGCAAGAAACTCTTGATTCGACTGCTTCCAGAATGGTTTCTTCTGCTCATCTTCAGCACTTCCTCCTGCAACAAATTTTGTTTTTGGTTTATAAGTTTTCTGATTTTCATAATTTTCAGGAGGAATAAATCCTAAACCTTTTTTTTAAAATTTTTGTTATGGTTTGGTTTCTTTTGAAAATCATAACCAGAACCGTAACCCTTTTTCTTGTTCAATCTCTGTTGAACTCTTGAAGTGTAATTTTTAGGTTTTTCATCAAGATTTAAATCTTTTATATCAGAAATATTAATTTCTGTTAATTTGAAAACCTGTTTGATCATTTCAGTTTTTACACTTCTGATTGGAAATTCCTCATCAGAATATAATTTGTCTGAATCATTCAAAGTATAAGCCACTTTGATTGATTCGTCATTCAAATTAGATTTTGATAACAGGAATTTTCTATTGTAAACCCTATTAACCGGTGAACTCGGACTCTTTTCTGACGAACTCGGACTATCAGACTCAGACTCCGGTTTTGACTCCTCATCCGTATCCAACACCTGATCGACAACTTTCTTTAATAACTCAGACTCATGATCAGTGTCAGACACTGTGAATGTAACATCAATATTGTCTGGTAATTCATCAATGATTTCAGACTTTAACTTGATGTTGACTGCCTTTTTTAGACGCTCTTCATTTGGATTCCTGGGAGAATAAGTTTCATGGATCGGGGGCGGACATCTGTTATACTTAACACTTGGTTTCTTACCAGTATCAATATCTTCAGTCTTTTTGTCCATGAACGCTTCTAGACCTGCAACAGTAGGATAAACACGACCAATCAAGTAATCACATGTAGTGTAACTCAACAGTAATCGTTTAATCCTTTCACTCTCAATCTTCTCAAGTTCCACTTCTTTCTTTAACTGTGCACAATCTTCAATATACTCATTAATGACTTTCTGCTTTGTCATCAATGTTGCACTCATTTTATCCATTGCTTTTTCGGTTTCTGTATTGGTCTTTTTCAGACTATCAACTGTCCTGTTCAGCACATCGTACGACTCCTTTACATACTTCACATCAGACAGTAAATCTTCTTTAATCTTATCAAATTCAGCAATCTTCTTATCTTTCTCTTCACAAACTTGGCAAGATTCTAAACACTTCGAACACGTTTTTTCAACTTCAACCAATTTTTCAACTATCTTTTCAACCTCGATAGTCTTTTCAATTTCAATAAGTTTCTCAATTTCAACAATTTTTTCTACTTCAACAATTTTCTCTACTTCGACCAGTTTTTCAACTTCAACTATTTTTTCAACTTCAACAAGTTTTTCCACCACTTTCTCCACTTCAACGATTTTCTCAACTACTTTCTCAGTCACTGGTTCAACATTTGCTTCTCCAACTTCTGTCTTTGCCTTTTCATTAGCTTGCATTTTTGTTGCTTCCAGCTCTTTCCTCAATCTTGCCATCTTCTTTTGATACAGCATCTCCATTTTATCTGCAAAAAACAAATTAAAACTAGCAGGATCAATGCCTTTTCTAGCTCTGTTGAGATGTTCTTCCTCATCATCGGTATCCACATCGCTTCCAAGATCTGAAAAAATTGGGATTCTTTTCTGATTAACCTCATCTTCACCTAGAATTCGAGCAACAAAGCCTGATTCTGATGGAATGTATTTATCCCAACTAAATCCCTCGGCAACTTTTTCGTCATCTTGATGAATAAGTAAAGCTTTCTTCTTTCCTTCTTCAATAGCATGAGCATGAACAATTTTTGGTTGTTGAGCATTCTGATGAAAAATTGATTTCTGATAATAATTGTTCTTTTCTTGATTCTCGGTAGCTTCTTTACTTTTGCACTCTCGTTTAAAATGACCTTTTCCTTTACAACGGAAACAGGTAACCTTTGATTTATCAAATCCCAATGGAGAGGTGGCCATTCCTCGAAATTCATCCCTACCAGTAATCTCTTGAAATTTCTCAGCTCTCCTCCAAGCACTTGCTAAGCACCATTTGATATCCATCACTTCAAGTTCTTCAGCATCAATTTGGTCGTAATCTTCTTTGGTAAGCATTGGATTCCCAATCTTCCCACCGATCAAACTTTCGTAAGATTCTAACATAGTAACAAGTGATGCCATGTGTTGTTTGGCAATTTCCGGAGACAGATTCTGACCATTTTGAATGTTTAAAGTAACATTGCACTGAAGATTTGTTGAATTTTGTCGTTGAGAACTTGATGTTGTGCTGTTTGGGTCAAAACTTGAGAACGAAGGTGAAGATCCACCACATTGTGTCACACTACTACCCTTTGTTCCAGATGAACTGTCAGCACTGAAACCAGTTTGGATCTTTGGGCTCGGGCTGGGAGTAGCCTCAAACTTGTTCCCTCGGTAATACAAACTGATATCTTGTTTGGCGTTTGGATTTGTCATGATAGCCGTTTTCTGAATATCCAACTCATGCTCTTCAATCTTTTGAATAAACTTTGCTAGACTCATATTCTCAGATTTTCTCATGTGTATGATAATCAACAAATAAGTTCCCCATTTCTGTTGTGGTAATGCCTCAGCAAGTTTGTCCACTCATTCCTCATCATCCTTCTTTATATCCAATCTCCCCATTTCCAAGACAAGATGACAATATCTGTCAATTGTCTGTTTCGTTGATTCGTAATCAAAAGCGACAAACATATCGAATGATTTCTTTAGCAAAGCCTTTCTGTTTTTAATCATATCCGCGCTTCCTTTGAATTTCTGAATCAATGCTTCCCAAATTGACTTAGCTGTATTATCGTGTTGAAGCAAAACGAATATATCTTCTTTGATTGCATGTTGAAGAATACTGATCATCATTTTCTCACTAGTATACTTCAATTTGTCAGCTTCTGTAAAGTCACAGAAATCCTTTATAAGCCCACGTTCATTTTTCGGTTTTTCATAGTCTTTCTCCAACGAACACCATGCATCGAATCTGTAAGCTTGAACCCAGTTCTCAAATCGATTCTGCCATCCTTTGAAGTCTTCAATGTACATGAGCTTTGGTGGCTTTTGATGAGTTCCCGTCTCATTTTCACTGTACAATGCTTCAGCAGCTGTAACCGGAGCTACTGGTGTGGCAAACGCATTGTAGAAATCCTCTTCCATGCTTCAGTAATTGGCAAATACTTCGGAAAACACCTTGCAAGTATCTTTACAATCAGAAACAAACACACAATCAGTTTAAACGCTTATCAATTAACTAAAACAAACTAGTACTCAGACTGGCGATTATTTGAACGGACTGAACGTTGACCAACTGTGCGGACTTCTAGAATCCGAATCGAAATCAAATGACCTGACTCTTTTAAACCTTTGAACTCCAAACTGTACTAAACTTTCAAGCGAGTCGATGACTTTAATACGCGACTTGACTGACAAAACGACTGATCGTACCGTGCGAACCGACTAAATTCCAAACCTTGTGACCTGAATACTCAAGCGTCTTGAATTCACACAAACACTATGAACTAAAAATGCATACAATCCAATTGACTAGCACATATAACCCAAGTATCACAAAAAAAAATTTAATCACACAATGCATACACAGATTTACTGATACATCACGTGAAACTTTGACTAACACTTATCACCGTCTTCACACGTATTCACATTACTGACACAACTAATCCGACAAAATGATTTATCGCATGCAATCACATTAACCAATATGTTCACATGTATACTTTTAATAAACCGAATCTGATAGGACCCTTCTTGTTTTCATGCAACAACTGATCAACTCATATGCAATGTTTCGATTTTAATATTGAGAATCAATTTTGATTGGACCTAAAATAACACTAAGTCACATGCCAACAATATTATCACAATTCAAACAACCGACAACTTTTATATTCAATTCAAATGATATTATTTTTTTAATTGTTGAATTTCGTGACACACAATACAATCCTATTGAACCTATCAAACAACAAATCACATTCACACACAATGAAAATTCAATCTAGAACTTCAACCCCACATGTAAACTTTAAGTAAAATTGCCGACAAAATTAATGATAATATGCAATTTTAAAATCAAGACATGCAGCCTTCACAATTCATCACATGTACTATATAAACCGATACATTCACATGACTTGAAGCATTTTCACTATATACGATACGTGTTTTCAATTAACAGCAAAATTCAGGCAAGACATCAGAATGTTTCAAGTGTACTGTAGGTTTCAAGTGGATGCCAGATTCAAACAAATGCTAACGCATTTTCAAGCGAAATGCAATCAGATCAGTTTCGCTTCAACTATTCAAGCGAAATCAAATAATGTTCTCAAGCGAAATCAACAGAAATACATCAACTTGAAGCGAAAATCAACAGATTATCATCAACTTGAAGCGAAATCATGCTCAACTTATGATTTCAAGCGAAATCCACAAGTAAATTCAAGCAAAATCTGATGATGTCAGCAAACCGATCTGATTTTAGTCCGATTAATCCAGTTTTAATTCGATTTTAGATCTGAAAATCTCAAGGATTTGTTAAAACGTGTTTTCGCATAATATGTGAGAGTTTGAACCGATATTAACCGTGAAAAGTTTTGTTTTTCGAAAAAGAAAGGTGTAGAAACAGATTTTACGGCTGAATCAACAAGAACTCTTCTTCACTGGCTCTGATACCAATTGTAGGATCGGATTGCGACCTAAACGAGTCGTTCGGAAGAGTTCTAGTCCGTTTCAGAGGCGGAAACTAAGAGACGGACGTGATAACAGCTTGAAATACACATTAATCCTTTTGTATATTGATTTTACAACCTTTACAATCAGAAGGAAAACCGGCAGCACCTCGGTATCACTTGTCAAAATCTGTTGGAACTATCACAACTGAACCTCAACTAGCCTATTTATAGCAGTTAGATTTCGCTTGAAGACTTCAAGCGAAATCCTCATTTCTTGATTGAAGCGAAATTGACAAATAAACAAATCAGTTTCAAGCGAAACTTTCAAATATGACATTCAGTTTTGTCTTCTTGTGCACATGATGCATTGATGATGTCATTAGTGTGATGTCATCATCAAGGATGATGACATCATGCCTTGTTTAGATCCGCACCGTACTCGAGACTCGATACAAGACGAAGACGACAGATGTGTGCACCAACAAAGTGCAAAAGATTAGAAATAAAATGTATTATACTAGACACTTTGTCTTCACCAAGTGATGTAAGAGACTTAGGCAAACATGGCCTTGATTGTCAAGAACTCTTACGATCAATCTTGGATCCCGAGACGACTCACACACTCTACGATGGACAATGGATGATGGTGGTGGATGATGGTGTTGTGATGGTGGTGGGTGGTGGATGAAGTGTGAGAGAGGTGGTGTGCCAAGGGATGAGTTGAAATGAAACCAAGCACTCCTATTTATAGGCTGAATAGAGGGCTGGGCACGGCCCCGTGTCCGCTGGGCACGGCCCCGTGCCTGTCTGACACTCTCTCTCCTCATTAATTGTAATTCGCAATTACAATTAATGCGCCTGCTGTACTTTCACCACGCCCCCGTGTTCACTGGGCACAGCCCCGTGGTGGGCAATAGAAGCTTCTATAGGTTTGTCTTTTCTGCTGCTTCTTGGGCACGGCCCCGTGCTGGCTGAGCACGGGGCGTGTTCAGTCTTCTGCCTTCTCTATTTTGCTTGGGAAGATGCCGTTGAGGGGTCGGGCAATCCACTTATGTTCCTTTTCTTGTATTTATGTTGGATTTAGCTGTCTTTTTGCTTCTTTTGTGTTTTTGAGCTCATTTAATCCTGAAAATACAAAAGGAAGACAAAAAACACTCTTTTTCCAATATTAGTACTTAAAAAGGGTTAGTTTTATGCCTCATTTGATGTAATTTATATGTTGCATTTTACACACATCAAATACCCCCACACTTGAACTTTTGCTTGTCCTCAAGCAAAACTCTTTAATATGTGGCTTACACTCCCAAATGGAATGGGTAGAAGAGAAGGTTTTTGGCTTGTCGTAGAGTGTTGTGAATCCAAGATCTTTTTGGGTTTTATTTTTATCTATTTATAATTCTATTCGTAATGATTTATTTAGAACGTTTCATAGGAGAAATTACTTATTTGGGCATAACATGCCTTTTTAAAATTCCATTTATATACAAGTTCACATACCTCACGGGAGAAATCACTCACACTCGGCCGAAGGTGTATTTTTAGTGAATCACTCGAGAGCGGCATGGAACTTATTCCTACCATAAGCTTGCCAAGCAATCAATCCTTCTCCTTTTTAACTTTTATACCTTTGTAAATATCAAGAGGACTTTGTGGGTTAAGGGTTAGGCTTGGGTTAAAGGTAGGTGGTTAGGATATTGGTTAGTGGTTAGTTAAAAAAACGAAAAGCGTAACAAGTGTCGGTTTTCGTAAGATTTTCTATTTTTGTATCTTTTTATTTTGATGAAGCTTTTATTCAAACAAAGTTATTTTTGATGAACTTTTTGTTTATTTTCTTTTTGCTTCATCATCAACAAATTTTTTTTGAACGATCATACGAAAAAAAAACCAAACTTGTTACTAAAACAAAGGGTTAAAAATAAAAAGGTTTTGGTGGGTAAAAGGGTTTTTGGTTTGGGTGATGAAATGAAAAGGTTTAGGCTCAAAGGGGCTAACTAGGGGGATTTTTGGGTAGGTGGTAAAAGAAAAAGAAAAATAATGCTGTAGAAATTAAAAAAAAAAGGGTTAGTCCTAATGCCTCCATCATTTACTTACTCGGGTTTAAGTTGATAAGGACCGGGAATGTATCGTCATGGCAAGTTCTAGAGTTGTAAGAACCAAGCGGCTATTCACACAAGAAACGAAAAATGAGCATTTAGTCTAAAGATGTAAATTTGTATGCTCAATAAATGTTAGTGCACTACGTCTATTGACTTCGTCTTGTATCATGTAATAGGATAGGATTATCAGTGCACGAGGTTCGAGAAACTGAGAAATGAGGTTTAAGTGAAGATTTCGCTTGAAGTGAACTTATGACAAGTTCAAGCGAAATCACACACATCAGATTTCGCTTCAACTGGTTCGCTTCAACTGGTTTAGGTTACTTTCAAGCGAAATCTTAACCTCTATATATAGGTGCACTTGGTTATTCATTTGTAACTTTTCGGATCTGAGTAGCGAAGCTCTGTCGGATCGTCTCTAGGTTGTAAATCAGTTTCATATCAATATAAGAGACATTATAATTACATCGAGTGTCCGTATCTTTGATTCCGCCTCTGATTCGGATAAAAGACTCTTATGATCGACTCAGTCAGGTCGTACAACGATCCAACAAGTGGTATCAGAGCTCAGGAGGAAGAGTTTAGCTCGATTGCAATTAGATTCTGACTTCTACACCTTCTTTTTCAAACTGAACGAGATTTCATGGTCAAAATGGATTGAACTTCTCACCGAACATGCAAAACAACAGTTTAACAAAGCCTTGAAATTTTGAGACCGAAATTCGCATTAAAAGTGACTGAATTGGATCAAAAACTAGATTTCGCTTGAATAGTGTTCGAAGGATTTAGTTGATTTCGCTTCAAATCAGACTGTTTGGACGATTTCGCTTGAACCTCTGAAGCGAAATAGTGTTATTTGAGACTTCCTGAAGCGAAATAGTTGGTTTCGCTTGAAACTGTTGAATTGGAACGTGTACAGTTGAAGCGAAATAGTGGTTTTCGCTTGAGTATCTGATCTTGTGAGATTTCGCTTGAAGTCTCATTCTGCTTCAACTTGAGATTTCGCTTGAGTTTCCTAGTTCGATTGAAAAGTGGAATTTTGTGTCGGATCATTTCACGTCAACTGTGTATCAATCTATTTCAGGATATTATTGTGTATACTGATTGTTTGTTTGTTTGTTTGCAGGTGATTTGAGGTGATTTACACGGCACAAATACCAAGAATTCAAAATGTTTGATGAACTGGAAAACATTAAATTTGAAAGAATGAACAATTGGACTTGTTGTTCTTCTTCTGAGAAAAAGGAGGTTTTAGTTGAAAGATTTGAATATTTCATGTGTCAAAAGGATGAAACGTTGGATGAGTTGGAAATACGGTTTAAAATTTTAATGGACAGTTTGAGAAACAAGAATATTAGAATATCAAATGATGAACAGATATCGAAATTGGCAAATGCATTACCTGCTAAATGGGATAAATTCTTGGTTAAGCTAAAAAGGGAAGATTTTTTTCAAGAACTTTATCCAAAACAGTTCTTTAATGAGGTTAATGGAGAGTTTCGTATGGAAAATAGGAAAAAGAAGGAAATTTTGACCGAAATGGAAAAGAATTTACAAAAATTGGAATTGGATGTAATTACTGAAATTGATAATAGAATTCGTGTGTGTCTTGAAACAAAGAGTATTCTGAAATATGATATTAAAAGGAAATGTTATATTGATGAAAGTATGAATCCTTTTGATTTCGTTAAACTCTTTTGTGCAGGAACATTTAGGATGGAAACAAAGAAAAAAGCTGATGTTGAAAAGATGAATGAAAAGTGCTCAAAATGTGATAAACTTGGAGCAGATAATGCCAAATTCTTGAGTGATGCGGAGAATTTGACATTGGAAAACAAAACTTTGAAAGATGGGAAGAAAGCTGATGATGAACAGATTCTAGAGTTGCGCTTGAACTGTGAAAAACTAAAATCTGAAAATATCAAACTGTTGAGTGATGTGGACAGTTTGACTTTGGATAAAAAGATTTTGAAAGAAAAAGAAAAAGAGTTTGAAAATGAAAAATTAAAATTTGAAAATGATTTCAAAAGTCAGTTAAAGATTTTAGAAGATGAAAGAGATGTTTTTGGTAAAAATAATCTTGAAAAACAATGTGCGATAAATTCTCATCTTGATAAAATCATTCGACTTGAGCATGAAGCCGAAGGTAATAGAAAGAAAATTGTTGATTTAGAAAACAAGTTGAAAAGTTTTGTGACTTCTGCATCATATGTTTGTCCAAAACCGATCAATTCTGTTCCAATAAGTGACAATGTCACAAATTTTGACAAAGTCAAAATTGAAGATTGTGATGAAATATCTGATGATGAAAAAGAAAAGAAAAGAAAAATATTTTTAGATTTACAAGAAAAATTTCAAAATACTGTTTTGCAATCTACTGAAACAGGTGAATGTTCTAAACAAAAACCTGTTAAGAAGAATGCAGAACAGAAACAAAAAGATAAAAATTTGAAAAATCCTAAAAATGAAAATAAAAGCTCATCAGATAAGTCATCCAATCATTATAAAAAATCACAAAAACTTGTAAATGAAAATTCACAAAATGTTGGTAATAAGTGGTGCAGGTTTGACCACAGTGCTCAAAAGACAAATCCAGAATTGAAGAGGAGAAATGACTATAACCAAGCCAAACAATGTTATGATCTGAAGGTTTGGACTGACAGAAGTGGATGGTACGATAACAGAGTGTGCTACACCTGTGGTGTTAGAGGACACATTGCTGTTAACTGCCAGAATTGGAATTTTGATACAAGAAGATGCTATAATTGCCATATCAGAGGACATATTGCCAGAGATTGCCCAAGGAGATCGATGGGAAGATCGAGGGTTGAATCTCAAAGAACGGTAAAGAAGCCAGTCAAAGTCAAGCCCCATGAACAGAAGGTTCTAAAACCTAAAGTTCAGGATCAGACAATTCAAGAAAAGAAAGTTAAACTTTCACAGGGGCAGAAAGATAGACTACGAAAGAAAAGGAAGAAGGCGAGAGAATATCTTGAGAAAATTTTGTCTTCGGGTTCATCGGTTGGTTCGAATAAGAGTTTTGATGAATCGATTAACTCGACAGCAAAGTCAAGCAAATCGAATTCTTCAGATACAAATCTGAGGACAAAAGAGAAAAAGGAAAAGAAGAAAATGGTCGGCGATGAATCTGATGTTTCAAAGTCAGACAAGCCACCATCAGGCGATGAATCTGACTCATCTAAGTCAGATAAGTCAAGTTCGTGCAATGAATCTGATTCCACAAAATCAGAGGAGCCACAAGTTGAGGTAAAGAAGGAAGAAACTGTTCTTTTGATGAATGATGAAAAATTTCCTCCATTACAAGCCACAAACACAAAATCAAAAGGTGTTGATGCTGGAAAAATGTTTAATAACAATGTTAAACATATTTTTAGTAAGATGGTTGATGGTAAGGAAAAAGGAGTGAAAGAGTTTTATGAAGAAAAGAGAAAAGTTCAAAATACACCCAAGGACAGTCAGGCTTGGGTGAAACTTTTCAAATAGAAAAATCTGACTTGCCGGAGCTTCCAGGTTGGTAAGTGTGAAGCAGGTATCGGCATCATTCTTGAGAAATTCACAGGATGGTAACTGTGATATTTCGTCTTACAAGTGGTTAATCAAGGACATTAAATTGTACTTGATTTTCTACAAGAGATAGTGGTATTTGTTCTTATATTGTTAAAATCTGTACAAATTGGTTAAAAGAGAACAAGGTGATGAGATAACCCCGAACTCATAGGAGATGGGTAAACAAACTAATTTTTTCGGAAAAATCATTCTGATTAAAACAAACTTACACTACTAGAAAATAGGCCTATTGTAACTTTTTAGAAGTAACCTTTTTCAAATGAGTTGCATTTGCCACTAATGTAACTACGTTGAATATAAAGGTTGCATTAGAAGATCTAATGCAACCTTTATATTATAAAGTCACAATAGCATATTAAATTTGTAACCTCTATAATTAAAAGTTGCAAAGTTACTAAAAATTGCAACTTTTTTTATAAAGGTTACATTGTTAATAGTTAAATGTAACTCTTATTTTAAAAAAGTTACATTTTTAAAGGTTAAAAGCAACTATTATTTTAAAAAGATTGAATCCAAATGTATATGATGCCGTGTCATAACGTAATTACCTATTAGACCAAAAGTTTTATGACAAAAACTTTTAGATTGAGAAATTCAATAAAAACGATAAAAAGTATGGAAACTTTTGATATGTTTAAGTACTATTCTATTTTTACTAAAACTATTTTCCATAAAAACAAATTCCTTGTAAATAATACATACCAAAATCTATGGTGATGGTGAAATTATAATTTTTGGTGGGAAGTGGGTGAAATTTGGGGTAGGAGGGAAATCGTATTTGGGAGATACGAATTTTGAGAAAAAATGTTAACTTTTTATTATTAGTGTATTAATATATGTAACAAAAATAAACAATTATATAAGTTAATTCACTACTAGATAATTAGCATAATACAAACTTGTGAAAAAAGCGCTTTTAACCATTGGAGCAACTAACCCTTTGAACGAGACCATGCTTGTGCGGTTAGAGCCTATCGCGTTATGAAGAAACAGAAACCTGCATCATAAACACCGACTCAGAAGCTCATTTAACTGTAAATTCAAGTTTTAATACTATTGGCGTGATTGAACCGAAATTTCAAAATTTTGATCATTTTAAGCATTTTAGTTGCAGTTTGGTTCAGTCATATTTTTGTTATTTATTATTATTTTAATTAACATATCATATCTCTTTATATAATAGAATTATAGAAAAATATTTGGTAAAGTGTTCTTGTAGAATGTATACTACAAAGGTAATTTTGTTTGAACTTCTAATAATATAAATTTTATTTTTTAGAATTAAATGAAACAAAAAGTGATTGCTTTTAAAAAAAAATGCCATGCTTTAATTCAATGTTAGTTAAATGAAATGCTACTATTTATAACATCCTAGGTAAAAATTAAAAAAGAGTAGCCGGTGGGAGTCGAACTGTAGACATTCTACATAAAAGGTCATGTGCTTACCAGCCGAGCTATGGTATGTATAATGTCCAATTTTCTAGCAAGTTTTTTGACTAGTTTGCCCACTTTTATGACAACTAAGTGACCAGCTTTATGGCAGCCGATCGATTTAACTTCACTTATATTGTCCGCAATACGCACCGGAATGGACCCGAACCTCGCATTATTCCTATCGCTAAACCGAACTTGTGTAACACTAAAATCAAACCCTTTAAACAAAATGGCATCCTCTATAAACACAATGGGAAAGCACTAATACAAAACTTCATCCATGTTTTCGTGTACATGTGATTTATTGGTATTTCATTTTTTTAAGATTAAACTATTATATAGTACATATAAGCTTGATCTTGTAGGAGCAAAGAGTGATAATTGCACAGGGAACCAAAAATATTGTTTTGCCCGTGGATAGCAATAAGACTATGGGGTATGGGGTGGGGGTTGGGGCGTGGGTTGGAGAGAAACGCCTAAGTCACCACTCCGGGTGGGCTTGGGATTGGGCGTGGCCCCTTGGGCGGGAGTTTAAGGCCGGGTGTGGGGCATGCTAGCGATCCTATGTCGGGCCATGTTTAAATACACCTGGCCAAGCCACACCGGGCTAGCCACGCCCCGCCATACCCCACGGACACGTCACTCACCAGCGGGGAGGCTCGAACTCCACGTGTCAACCCATGCCCCAAACCCCCGCCCCACCATACCCATGGTCTAACAAGAATAATTAAGTTTATATTATGTTCTCAAATACATATCACTATTTAAACCCTGATTTTTCAAAGGGTGCTACTTTCTACACCCCCCCTAATTACTTTTTTCACCCCCTCCTCTCACATACTTACAGGTGGGGCCTGCGTGGGACCGACAGTTTTCCTCTCACAAGGGGGGGTATAATCAGGAATGAGAGGGGGGTGTGTATAGAATGAGCCTTTTTCAAAATGTTATAATTATAATAAATTACAAAATAAGCCCAGCACACAAGGTTTCTTTAAATGTAATACACAAAATGGTAAAATAGTGTAACCTCTATTTCTTTCCCCCTGTCGCATATCCTCCCCTCAAACTGCCCCCCTTCTTAATTCTAGAACAATCCCAAATAAAATTTGATCAGCGCCAATTCTGCAAATTAAATTTTTAGTTTCCCTCTCTTGATCTTAACCTGATAATAGACCAAAGATTAGCGGCAATTCCCTTTAAAATTTTTAAATTTTCCCTCTCCACACTCAACACTACAGCAGGAGATTTCGCTTTCTGATATACGATTGAGGTTTGATTTCGCTTTCTGATATACGATTCTATTGTACTTTGTTGAGATTTTGTTGGATATTGTTGCATACCCTAATATAAAATTAGGTTGAGGTAAATATTGGATTGGTATAGAAGTAGGAGATATATAATTCTTTAAAATCGATAAACGAATTCTGTTATGCTGTATTGTTGTTCAGTTAAATCGAAGTGCGAGATTGAAATCGAAGTTGTAATCTGTCTTGCAGCAGTAATTTGTTCTGTTCATGCTATTGATTGTTGAAAAGGTATAATTTTTTCTTGCCCAAATTATACCCCCAATTTTGTTTGTTCTTTGAGTTCTGTTGATCTTGAAGATACACAGAAAGCATCAAAGAAAACTTACAAACACTATGCTAACTATTAATTTTTGTTATCATTTGTTGACCTTTCAAAGTTTTTTTTTTTTTTTAATCTTAACTGTTAATTCAAGTTAATGTTGTTATGTGTTCATAGATAAAAGTGTAGATTGTAATATACAAGCATCAATCAAAAAGATGGTTGAAATACCTAGTTTTCTATTGATTATACTTACAACTAATATTAAAAATACGAACAGTGGTGAACTGATTAGATCAAGATTTACAGGTATAATGGCAAACAAAAGTAGGCAAAATCAAAGTGCACAAAGACAAATCACTGATTATGAGAGAGATAAGCTATTAAGGGTTGAAGAAAACAATAAGAAACTAGAAGCTTTGGGATTGAAAAGGATTGCAAATTCGTTGGTAGATAGTCAAATGAAGAAAAAGAAAGTGAAACCACCATACAATAATGTGAGGGATGTAGACTATATTCCTGATAATGGTGATGATAGTGAGGAAGATCACCAAGAAGTTCATAAAAGTGTTAAAGTATCCAAAAAGGTAATTAGATTATGAAGTTTTATTTTTTTTTTATTTTGTAAACATCTGTGTTCTAATGAACATGATATTTGTTATAGCAACGTCCTTCGCAATATATTGCACCACTATCCATGAATAGAATTGCTAATTTAGCAAGGAAGAATCGAGTGACCGCTTCAAAGGCCTCCAAAGAGTTTCCATTGGATTTAAATGCCACGAAAGAGAATCAACGTAGGTCAACGATCACGATGGGTGACCTAATCTCAAGAACGCAAAGGGAGGTAGTGAATAACAAAAAGGCAACGCCTAATTGTATTAAAGGTAGATCAAAGGGACGATCACTTCTTGTTGATGAGGATGATTACGAGGATGATGGGTTGTTTCAAGGTATTATATTGTTGATCTTAAAATTTATTTAATTAAAACTACTCTTTATTTTAACTTATTTATGCTTTTACATGTTAATGGTTTAAATATGAAACTAGATTGTTTGGAAACTGACAAAGATGAAGGGGATATTATGAGATCTCAAGGTACTTTTGTTGAGTGATTTAAGTATGTGTGTTTGTTGTTTTAATATTTTTGTTATACTATATATTAATTGTATGTTATTCCAAATTACAAGATTTACAAGATGAGGCTGATCAAGACAAAGAGTATGAAGACATGGAAGATATGACAATTGCAAATAACGAAAATGATATAGCAACAGATGATATCAGTGAGGATTTGGAAGAAGAGGGTGATGTACATGGCCTCGAAATTGAACAACAACAACACCCCGAGTTAGAAAAAGCAATAGGTTTGATTTAACTATATATATATATATATGTGTGTGTGTGTGTGTGTCTATATACATATATAGATATATATTTGTAATTACTACTTTTATACAGGAATTTCTAAAACCACTAAAAGAGGACCAACAATGTTGCATACTGTGCACATGCGAAAGTTTAATGAGCGCGAGGCCATTATATGTAATGATTTTGGGCAACCCATTGGTCCGATAAGAGATGGGAAGGATGTGGCTGGAGAGTTCTCTCGATTTTTGGGTACAATAGCTCGTAATCATAGTTATGCACCATTGATCTATAGTTCATGGCAGAAGGTACCACATAAAGAAAAGATATGGGAGTATGTTTTGGTAAGGATTTTTATTATTGATTCATTTATTTGTTTGATTTCATTTTTAACTAAAAGTGATAGCCTTTTAAAAGGAAAAATACGATGTGCCTGATGCTGCTAAGAAGTGGGTTTTAAAGAGTATTGGAGAATTATATAAGGTACACAAATGTCGGTTTAAGAAAAAATACTTCTATCAATTTAAGGACAACAAAACAAGGTGGAAGAATCGACCTAAAGATATTCCAGAGGCTGATTTCTCACAATTGTTACGTTTATGGAGTAATGAAGATGTGGCGGTAATTTTTTTGATAATTTTTTCATTAATAGTATTTGCTATTTAGAGTTGTCTACTGGTTGATTTGTATATATTAATGTGTGTACAGAAACGATGTTTACGAGCCAAGGAATCCCGCATGTGTCAAAAAAATATGCACACAGCCGGTCCAAAAAGTTTTGCTAGGATTCGTGAGGAGATGGTAATATATTTTTGTTTTGATTGTGATTTAACTTTTTATGTTTAACATATTTCTTTATTGATGTTTATGCTATTATGAATACAGAAAAATGATGACCCAAACCAAGAGTTACCAAGCTTAACCAAATTGTTTGAACGCACGCGTAAGAGGACAGAAGGACGTGTATATGTTGATACATATGATGACACGGCAAGAAAAATTGTAAGTCCTTTCTACTTTTAATCTTATGTATATATCAATGTTTCTTGTTAACTGTATGTAATCCTCAATGTTTCATGTGTGTTAGTATACATAAGATTTACATGATTATGATGAAAACCACAATCCCATAGTCTAGAATTTTGTTTCTTTAGTTTAAGCTCTTGTAGATATTACTTGTTTAATAACTTGTATATCTGTGGCATATTTGTCTAACATATTTTAGTGTTTAGTTTTATGTTTATATTCTAATATTACTTAATGTAATGTTTATACCACTTTGTGAAAATACTGGAGTGTTTGTATTTTGTATCATTTACATGCATATTATAAGATTCACCCATAACATGATTTCAAGTATAAAAAGTTATTTTGACAATATTTTTTTTATAATATTGAAGGAACAAATGAAGAACTACAAGCCTACAGAGGATGACAATGCTACGGTAGATCCTTTTTTGGTTGTAATGAATAAAGAAAACTATGGATATCGCCGACTTTATGGTAGAGGCGTTACAAATACATTAGTGAAAAAGGTAGATGGTGCTTGCACATCATACATGATTCCGGAAGGGCTGATGGAATCATTTAAAGCAAACGTTGAAGTTGAGAAAAACCAGTTGTTGGAAATGCGTAAAGAGATTGAAGAAGATCATGAAAGAAAAAAGGCTGAGCTGGAAGCTATGCAAAAAGACATTGACAGCCAACGACAAAACTTGGAAGCTATGATGCAGAAAGTTATGAAACGACTGCCTGTTGGAGATCGAGATGAGTAGAATGTTTTAATATCTTTTTCTTATTGTATTGAAACTTTGTGTTGACCACTTTGTTATTTAAGTTTGAACAAGTACGTAAAAGTACACTATTTCTCTATCAATGATATTTGTCATTATTTGTTCTAGTGTAATTGCGATTCATTGTATATCGAATAATAGCAATAAAATCTATAGTACAAAGTTGCATTTGGGTATAAAAAGTTGCATTTGTTGCAACTAAAATTCGTAAAAAAATGTTGCATTTAGTGTAAAAAAAGGTTGCATTTTTCCTAATAAAAAGAAAATAATAGTTACATTAACTCTAAAAAAGGGTTACATTTTTGTAACTAAACCATATTGAAGGTTGCATTTACGTGTATAAAAAGTTGCATTTGAGTGAAAAAAAGGTTACATTTTTGTAACTAAAATATAAAAAAAAAGTTGCATTTGAGTGTTATAAAAGTTGCATAGAAAAAAAGTTGCATTTGTATACTAAAAGCAACACTTAAGAAAAAAGTTGCATTAGGCCCTAAAAGAGTTACATTAAATCTAATGTAACTGCTTCTAATGTAGCCCCCAATAAAAAGTTGCATTAGGCCTAATGCAACTTTTTCAAGACTTAATGCAACATTTTTTAGGGGTTACCCTAGCTTCATTTTCTTGTAGTGTTAAGTGTTTTGAAATCATTATGGGAAAATAGTTTGTTGTAAGGGGAGTTCTGATTGAATATGCCGAAACCCTCACGGCTGAACAAACATGATTACTTTCACCAGATTGGAAAACGGTTTTCAAACTGTAAAATATCAATGTGTTGTATATCATGGGGGTATGTTATATTTTCTGTAAATCAGTGCATGAGAAGCAGAAAATGGATGGCGAGACAAAGCTATCAATGTTGGTTGTCAAATTTTCTTTATATGATTTTGCATTTTAGGGGGAGTAATATTGTTAGAAAATACAAAAACATTTGAAAATTTGAAAAAGCCAAAAACATGATAAAATTCAAAAATTGAGTTTTTGCGTAAAAAGGAGGAAATGATAGTACATCAGTAGACGGTTACAGTATGCTAAAAAATGGAAAGTTTAAATGTGTTAAACGATCTCACCGTGGATGTGTCGGTAGATTTTTATACATTTAGTAAACTTTTTCGGGATATAAACCTAAATTCAAACACTTGCTTATATCGTGGGGAACACTACTTGGATATATAGGTAACCCCTGAAATCTCGTTTGAAAGGTCTCTTAATCTGATATACTAGGTCTTTATACTCAATGATGTCTGGGGTATTATTCCGGGACTTCTGCTGAACGGTAGTTCTGACCTAGTCCTTGAATAATGCTTTCTGCAAATGCTTGAAACATAGCATTAAACCCTCAGCATGCAGATGAAACAATAAAATTGATAGTCGCTGCTGTTGTAAGCTAAAAGATCCTCTAAAGGGGACATACCGAAAAGTCGAAGCTGATATCTCTCTGCGTATACGGAAGTATCGATCTGAGATCCCTCGGCCCTCGCATACCTAATTTATATACAGATATCATTGTAGTATACTCACCTGTAAGACTGATTATTGGGATTCTGGATACGGGAGTATATTCAAGAGGTGGGACACATGAATAGGTTTAAGTTCTTAATACATCTAATTCGTATCCTGAATCAGTTGAAATTTGTATGAAAATTTAAGTGGATCAGTATATCGACAATCTAAGTGAATTGTTTAATGCATAATGTGATTTTAAGCACAACGGTACTTGTGACTTGTCAAAAACTGATATGATCCTCTGTCGCATACTTAAAACAAAAATATTGTCTGTAAATATGTTTGTACATATTTCTTTACTGCTTTATATTTTCAGAAAATACAAAAAGATTTTGATTTCTGCTTTATTTTCGACAACTGATATCTGAAATGCTGAGTTTCAAAATCTAAGTAAGCTGATTGTGTTTCTGAAAACAAAACAAGTTCATTAATTTGATACTTGATTTTAAAATCAAAAATTTCAAAAACAGTTTGTGATATCTCCAAGGTCATTAAGTTGGACTTGGATGATTAACTGTGGGGGATTTGGATGCTTATACTGTTATAGAGCTAGTTTCTGATTCGATTCGATGAAACTGCCAAATTCATGGAAATGGTTTGTTTTAGAAAGTTGAGTGAGCCAGGTTACGATTCCTGGATAGTCTAAAATGTTGTTAATCATAAATGTTTGAGAAATTGCAGATTATAGTCTAGACTACGATCCTGAAAGCAGAGTCTAAGGGGGAGTCTGAAGACAAGCTGAAAGTTAGGAGCTTGTATCTGGAAAGCTAGGTGTCGATCCCAAAGCACGGAAGCTTGATGAAAGGGGGAGCCTGAAGCTGATAGAAGAAGAGAGTGATGGATGCGTACAATGTTACAATCTAAGTGAGGATGCAGAATGATCAAGACTGAAGATATGTCATATTGAAGAATAGTCACTGAAGACTTCGTCAATATCCGAGGGGGAGTCTGTTAGTGCACTACGTCTATTGACTTCGTCTTGTATCATGTAATAGGATAGGATTATCAGTGCACGAGGTTCGAGAAACTGAGAAATGAGGTTTAAGTGAAGATTTCGCTTGAAGTGAACTTATGACAAGTTCAAGCGAAACCACACACATCAGATTTCGCTTCAACTGGTTCGCTTCAACTGGTTTAGGTTACTTTCAAGCGAAATCTTAACCTCTATATATAGGTGCACTTGGTTATTCATTTGTAACTTTTCGGATCTGAGTAGCGAAGCTCTGTCGGATCGTCTCTAGGTTGTAAATCAGTTTCATATCAATATAAGAGACATTATAATTACATCGAGTGTCCGTATCTTTGATTCCGCCTCTGATTCGGATAAAAGACTCTTCTGATCGACTCAGTCAGGTCGTACAACGATGCAACAATAAAGGCTCAAAACTCACTTTTGTGGGAATGGGTTTTTATGTGATCAAGTATATATAATCAAATTTTAACTAAGTTTGCCATGCCTTTTCATAATTTTCTTATGTTGGTTCTTTTTATCATTCCGTTATCGGTTGTAAATTTGTAAAAATATAACCTTTTTGAGAACTTGAATTTCCCGAGTTAAACCTAGACAAGAAAAAAAAAATGAAATTTTTGAAAAAAAATTTTTGGGGGTAATTAGCGGTTCTAATAGAGTTTTGTGTAAGGCTTGTATTTAGGACTTTGCAAAATTCAAGGTTTTAGCATCCCCCCCACACTTAAATTACACATTGTCCTCAATGTGTCCCAAAAATAAATTTTTATGTTGATTAGATGTGTAAAATGGTGTTAAAAAGCAAAAATTTTGTGTTACTGGGCGCTGAACATGGCCCTGTGTTGTCCGGGCACGGCCCCGTGTTCAAGTGCCAGTAACAAAATTAAAACAAGAGAAGCAGAAGTCTGGACACGGGGGCGTGTCGGGTGAACACGGCCCGTGTCCAGTTACCTGAACTGGGCGTTTTTCTGCTGGTGGTTCAGCACGGGGCCGTGTTGGTTGGACACGGCCCGTGTTGAACCTTCTGTAATGGAGAGAACTGTCGGGTTGCCTTGTTCTTGTGCATGGGGTCATTTTTCTCGTTCCCCTTTTCATCCCTTACCACTATGAGTGTGTTTTATTTATTAAAAACCATCCAATCTTTCATTACTGGAAAACATGGTTTTTGTCATGTAAATTTTGGTTACAAAATGGTAGCAATTTGCTTATTGTCACCAGTTTGACACCGAAAATACGGTGACAAAAACACCCGTGTCAATTGCCCTAATGTCACCAAATTGCCACCATTTTTATATTTTGCTACCTTATTTTACCACCACAAATTTGGTCAAAATTATTTGCCACCACTTCATATTTGCTACGCTCCGTCTTGTTTGCCACCGAGTTTGCCACCTAGTTGTGACGCATTTTCATACCATTTAGCCACTGATTTGCCACCATTTAACCATCAGTTTTTGTACGTTTTGATACCATTTAGCCACCGATATTGCCACCATTTGGCCACCGATATTGCCACCATTTAGCCATCTTTTTTGCACATTTTAATACCATTTAGCCACCTATATTGCCACCATTTTAATACCATTTAGCCACCTATATTGCCACCATTTAGTCATCATTTTTCACGAGTTTTGATACCATTTAGCCATGATATTGCCACCATTTAGCCACCATTTTTTACACAATTGCAACCATTTGCTACCATTTATTTGCTACCATACTGGTTATTTGAATATTGGTTTTTAATTCAGATTTCTTTTCTCCCTGCTATTTTCATCAAAATTACATATCAATAAAACTACAAATAATATAAAAAAAGTCTCATAAAATCCCAAAATTATATAAAAATCTTGTTTTCAAAAGCATATAAAAAATCCCAACTAAAATATAAACTAACTAAATTTATCGTAATAAGATAAACATCTAAACATTCAAACCAAGTGTTTATAGCCTATCTTCGAACTGTAGCTGTTAACATTGCTTCAATTTGTGACATCCTATCAAGCAACGCATCTTTATCCACCTTATCTTTTTCTTTGTCAGCCAACAACCCCGCAATAATTCCATTGAACTTTTCTTTGTCTTCATCTTTTTCCTTAACGAGCTCCTTGATAACTAAGTTCAACTTTTCAATCTACAAAATAACCAATGAATAGAATCAAGAAATCAGAATTAACGAAAACTAATAATGGGTCAAGTTGATTGCAAAGAAAACAAAATACAACTGTGAGCTACAATTCAAGTGCTAGAAGCTAGATAGCATGTTCCAATTTGTTTACATATTAAGAAGGAATTTATACCTAATATGGATCGGGTTGTTGATGATGATTCGCCGTATGGTAAAGGGTCGAGCTTTTTGTTAAATAATAGACCTTCTGTAGTTGATGTTAATGATGATGATGATGTTAATCCGTCGGTTTCTGCTTAGGGATCTGTTTTGGGTTCGTGGGAGAATAAGAAATGGGGTTATACTGCTTCTTATTTTGCTAAAAAGGTAAATCTAGTATTCAAGTTACACTTTTCTTGTTGCTTGAATGTACAATGAGTTCAGAAATATGGTTCGATAAGTTGGAATTTCTTGATATATATTGCAAAATGATCTTTTTCGTTAATGCATACTGTGACTTGCTAAGTTTGCTTGTTGCTTTTGAAGACTCGAGTGATATGAATAGCAGGTTTTTTTTACGGTCGATGAACCTAAACAGCATATAATGATAAGAAATGGTAACATGTAATCAAATCTAATGTAAAAACAACCAATGAGATTGAAGGTTAACATCATTTGTATCGCAGCCTGTTACATACAGGAGCTGCATGAGGATGACATTGTATAAAACTCCATAAATATCATGTACTCTGTTTTAACTAAGTTATATATTGTTTCAAATCCCAGATGGCAATCATGCAAATAAGTCAATTTTCCTAGTGAAAAAGAGATATAAACAAAATAATTTGAATTAAATAGATATTAGTCCAGTTAACTAGAGAATGATCATGGTGTAGATGTCTTTGTGTCTTCAGTTCTATTTGTATGGCACATGCAGTATTTAGGGGTGCAAACGAGCCGAGCCCGAGCCCGACCAGGCTCAAGCTCGAGCTCGATTAACTTATGAGAGCTCGGGCTCGAGCTCGGCTCGTTTGTATTTTCTCAAGCTCGAGCTCGGTTCGGGCTCGGCTCGTTTATTATCTATTAATTAGTATATTAAATAAAAATAATATAAATAATATACTTTTTAGGCTCGTTTATTATCTATTAAATAGTATACTAAATAAAAATAATATAAATAATACAAATGGACGAGCTACTCACGAGCTACTCGAGCTCGGCTCGAAAAAAAGCTCGAACGAGCCGAGCTTAAAAAAGCTCGAACTCGAGCCCGAGCCTAAAAACAAGCTCGTTTAGTAAACGAGCTCGCGAGCCTTAACGAGCTTTCTTTTTATATATTTTTTATTAATATATTAAACATATATGTAAATAATAATATTTACCATTTATATAAATATTTAAAAAAATAACTAAATTATATGTATAACAATAATTATAATTAATAAAAATTAATTAATAAATACTAAACAAGGTGAGCCCGAGCCGAGCTCGAGCTTGAAAAATAACCTTCGAGCCGAGCTCGAGCTTTAGAAATGAAGCTCGAATCAAGCCGAGCTCGAGCTCGAGCTCGAGCTTTCATATGTTAAACGAGCTCGAGCTCGAGCCTAGTCGAGTTTGGGCTCAGCTCGGCTCGTTTGCACCCCTACAAATGGTACAACTTTGATGATAACCATGTTTCAGCGAATAGTGAAGATGATGTGAGTTTAAATGCTGCTTATGCGTTATTCTACAGGAGGGCGAAAACTGACGGTGCTTCAGCAAGGAGTGGAGCTCATTCTTCGTCAGCTCAAAACTTTTCCTTTTCCAAGTGACATCGTAAGCTTATTTCACAATAGTTTCTAGTTTGAGATGAGACCAGATTGTGTTCTCGAGAATTTACCCAAAAATTAAGATGGTTTTACAGGTTTGATAGAGAGTCTAAAATATTTTAAGTAACTAGATGTTTTAATAACTGATTATGCTTGGCTGCTTGCTAGGATTTTTTCTTACTTCCTGTAGGTTTTTTTGTCTTTTTATAGTTGTGTGGGTGAGAAATATTTTTTGCTATGAGTGAGATTATACTTTTTTTTAACGGCAAATTTCGATCACACTAGGGTATTAAAGGTGAGCTCTATATTTATGTATTTGGTCATATCTATTTAACGGTCAGCTTTGTAAATCAGGTCACTTTTGCTAAACGTTTCAGTTTCGATAAGCGGGTCAGTTTTGCTAAATGTTTTAGTTTTGATAATCGGGTTAGTTTCACACAACAAGAAAGATTTTTAAAACGCTTTTAGTTCGGTTTCATTTTTCTACGGTCCGGTTTTGGTTTTCGATTATCAAAAACCGTTGCTAACGGTTTGGCTTACGGTTTGACTTAAAAACCGTCCAAACTAGACCGCGAACACCCCTAGGTTTTAGTATGAATGGGCTCTATAGCATTAACTTTTGTTAAATATCCGTTCTAATATGCCTAAGTTAGCTTTTTAACAAACAATTTTGACTAATTTCATTAAATTTAAATTCTTTTCATTTACTTTTTCATAGTTAACTTTCATAGCTTTTATCATTCATAAATTTTGTAGACTAAACTAGTTACATTGGATTATGAATCTAAAAAGTTACTTCAACAGGTTCGTGATCGGGAGGACAATTCTTATATATCGGTTCACGTTAAAAGTTGAAGAAAAAGAAAGTTTTCTAGCATTGATAACCGCACAAAGAACATGAGAACAAAATTAAAGTGATGAAGGAATCAGAACGAACCTGTTGTCCCCGTTGGTCACCGGTGGCGGTGGTTAATCAGAACTTTAGTTGAGAGATGATGGTGGAGAAGTAATGGTGAGATGATGCTGGAGAAGTAAATCAGCAATGGTGTATACGGCAGGGTTTTCTATCTTCCAAATTTGGTGGAAAGAATAAACCCTAAATAAATCTAATTAATGTTTTGAGCGGCAATTGCTTTTTTGGCCGCCTAATTTTTTGCTTTGCTATATCTTTTAACTTTTATTCAATATTGTGACCGCAAAGGCCGTGGCAAAGTGAGCTATCGGATATATGTTATTTCCTACCATTTTGCAACCTTAACTTTATCATTTATTATTTTTATTTTAATTTATGATTTTTCACGTTTTTGCTACCGTATCGTAGTTAATCCGCCTAGTTAAATTTGGGCTTAAAATTTCATGCCTTAAAATTTCATTTTGTTACCGCTAACACGGTAGCAATTAAAAAATACGCGTATATTTAGGATAATCTAGGGAAGTTATTTTTATTTTTCAACGAATTTGTCACCAAAAATAGATGGTGGCAAAATTTTCCACCGTTTTGCTACCAAACAATGGTGAGTACGCTTAATTTACATATCCCTGGGAAATTGGTGGCTAAATTTGTCACTGATTTTTTTTGTAGCAAATTTTGGTGACAATTGCCAAGTTTTCTAGTAGTGTTTAAAAACCACCATTTCATTGCAATCATAGAGAGACCTTACATAGTCCTAAATTAAGATTAAACTAAAACTTAACTAGATAGGTCAGCAGGTACACGAGGTTATCATAAGGAGTTCTACTATTTTAAGAAAATTTCGAGAATAGTTTCCCGATATAGTAGGACTTTTAGCCGAAGGATTCCTTCCCTAAACGTTGTTTAAAGCCATTCTTCGATTTCCCTAGGAAGGAAGAATGCGGCTTCATTTTCCTCAGCAGCTGGTGGCTGAAGGGGAACATTCACCGGGACTCCTTGCACTACCCTTTGCGGAGGCTCTAGGTTCATGGCATACCATTCGGCCGGAATGATGACTTCGGGTACCACGTTCCACGCCCTTTGGGTTATTATAGGTACCAAAGGCGGGGAGGCGAGAAGGTTTAACCTCTGGTGCAAGAGGTTTACCTCTCGGAGACAGCCCTCCAGCCCTACTGCTAGATGGTTGATACGGTCGACCAATGCTTCCTCCACTCCCGTCATTTCGTCAATAGCCTCCCTTAGGGCGTAAACATAGTTCACAAGAGAGTCTTCTGTTGTTGATGACCTCCTCCCTTGTCGGTTACTTCTTGAAGATGATCCGCTTGTTCTGCTTGCCATTTTCTGTGAAAGAAACCGAAGAAAGCTAAATTTTTACGAAACAGTTCCTCGGACACGGCCCCGTGCTCGCTAAGCACGACCCCGTGTCCATTTGTCTGCAGGTTTTTAGGCTAAGGAGTCTTGGAGTTTTAAATTATTTTCACAAATTTTAGCTGGCTTTTAGGCTTAGATAATTTAAAATAAAGTTATACAACTAACTTTAAGCAAGAATCCTTAGCAAATAATCTTACAAACTTCACATAGAGGGTTGGAATCATGGGATTTCCAAGCTTCCATGGAGGAAATGTTGAAAAATTTTGAAAGAAGAGGAAATGAATAAAAGTGGAAGGGACAAGAGGGTCCTTGGGAACCTTCTTTTAGAACTTACCTAGGATGGTATGAGTGAAGATCCCAGGAATCTCTGTCAATTGAAGTGGTAAAAAATGAGCAGGAATCAGGCTGCATTTAAAGAAAACGACAGTGCACTGGACACGGTCCCGTGTCCGCTGGGCACGGCCCCGTGTGCATAGGAAATCCTGACACATTTTGTCCATATTCTGACAAAATCAGCAGAGAATCTTTTAGGTGAACACGGGGGCGTGTTGACCTGGACACGGCCCCGTGTCTGGAGGCTGTCTTATGGAGTTTTGTTACTTCTAGGGATCTCATCGACATCGGGTGGTTCCTTACTGGTTGGAACAACCCCAAAGTGCCAAAGATACCTTAATTGTCCTAGACTAAAGCGAGAACGCAAGAGGTTGTCGGTGAGGGTAATTCCTATTTTTATTCTAGGTGGACAAGTCCAACCCTTTCTCGGGCTCTCGTTAAAGAAGGTGTATGCCGAATCGCTCAGGTCTATGTATGCATCGAATGAAGTTGATGGAGAGTCCTTCACGGCACAATCGACACAGGGACGACTATCGTCCAAGTCTTTGCTAGGTACGAAGGTATTTTCGAGAGCAACGAGGTTGTCGGAATGCGGTTCCAGCATTTCGTCATGGTCATCGTCTTAGGGTGGATTAATAAAATCCTTCCTAAGCTCTTTTAACCAATTCAGAATTAGCTCTTCTAGTTGAAATAACTCGTCAAGGAGCATTTCCCCTAGAATATCTGGCTGGGCGCATTCGAGGGAGAAATAGTGCTTATTTTTACTTTCGCCCCTCTTAAGGTTATAAGAAGTCAGTGGGTCTTTGTAGTGGGGCCTATAATTTAGAAAGTAGCATTCTACTTCTTTATGTTTGCCACCACATAATTGACACCACGTACCATAAGAGTGCCGAAAGTAAAAACAATTACTATCACTCATGTTTATGTCAGAAATTACGAACCGCCGGGATCTAACGGTTCTGTTTTCAGTAAGTGAATCTTGGGCACGGGGGCGTGTTGGGTGAGCACGGCCCCGTGTTTAGCTTACTGTCTGACGTAAAACAGGATTGCCAGTTCCAATGATTTAGCACGGGGGCGTGTTCAGCGGGAACGGCCCGTGCTGAGCTCTGCAGAAGCTGAAAAACTACTAAAATCCTAAAAAATAAAAAAAAATGATTAGGCCGTCGATTCCTAACTTTCTTAAAATCCTTGTGTCCTCGGCAACGGCGCCAAAAACTTGATGTGCGGTTAAGTGTTATATATATTAGGTGTATATTTTAAGCCCCTTTAACACTTATTTTAGCCAAGTTTTAAATTTATAAAACACGATATTTTACTAACACTAAACACACATATGGGCAAGTGCACCCATCGTGGGCGTAGTATAGCGTTGGTAAGATACCGAGGTCGCCTAAGGACACAAGAGCTTTTAGTACCGGTTTATCCTCAACGTCTAATCAAGATAAAAAGTTTAGAAAAATGTTTTTAAACTAAGAAAAATAAAAACTAACTAAAATGCTGAAAAATGAAAATAAAAGAAAAAACAGATAGACAAGATGAATCACTTGGTTCCGACTCGTATCTAGTATAACCTTTGATTATTTCCGCACTTTTGCACATAATTAAGAGATTATCTTAGTTATTGTAGTAGGCCCCTCTTTTGAAGGTGACGTTACCCTCACCCCAGTAGTTTGAGTCAGCAAGGATACAATCCTAAAAGGGTGGATTATTGGAAGATAATGAATTAAGTTATTAATGCAATATTATGGTAGGCCCCGCTTTTGGCGGTGACGTTACCCTCGGCTAAGTAGTCTGAGTCAGCAGGGATACAATCCTAAATAGCCGGGTTATAGTATTAATAGTAGTTAACTTATGAGGGGATAAAAGAGTTTGGACCCCCGCCATCCAATACCGTGAAGCATTGAAGGAGGTCCTACTAAATTTGACCCAGGTCCATTGCAGGACCTCTAAACGCTGAACAATGGCAAGACCTTTACCAAACCGTTCCCTTAACCCCCGACCAGGTAGCCAACATACCTCCATATAGACCGTGGAGATATGAATGGTGAAAATCTTTTATTTTATATAGACAGTAAAATAATGCCAAGACACCACGGACAAACGATAAGGAAAGATCACCTTCAACATAAGTAACTAGTTATTAAAGTCATTAATACAAAACCAAATAAAAAGTGCAAAAGATTAGAAATAAAAAGTATTATACTAGACACTTTGTCTTCACCAAGTGATGTAAGAGACTTAGGCAAACATGGCCTTGATTGTCAAGAACTCTTACGATCAATCTTGGATCCCGAGACGACTCACACACTCTACGATGGACAATGGATGATGGTGGTGGATGATGGTGTTGTGATGGTGGTGGGTGGTGGATGAAGTGTGAGAGAGGTGGTGTGCCAAGGGATGAGTTGAAATGAAACCAAGCACTCCTATTTATAGGCTGAACAGAGGGCTGGGCACGGCCCCGTGTCCGCTGGGCACGGCCCCGTGCCTGTCTGACACTCTCTCTCCTCATTAATTGTAATTCGCAATTACAATTAATGCGCCTGCTGTACTTTCGCCACGCCCCCGTGTTCACTGGGCACGGCCCCGTGGTGGGCAATAGAAGCTTCTATAGGTTTGTCTTTTCTGCTGCTTCTTGGGCACGGCCCCGTGCTGGCTGAGCACGGGGCGTGTTCAGTCTTCTGCCTTCTCTATTTTGCTTGGGAAGATGTCGTTGAGGGGTCGGGCAATCCACGTATGTTCCTTTTCTTGTATTTATGTTGGATTTAGCTGTCTTTTTGCTTCTTTTGTGTTTTTGAGCTCATTTAATCCTGAAAATACAAAAGGAAGACAAAAACACTCTTTTTCCAATATTAGTACTTAAAAAGGGTTAGTTTTATGCCTCATTTGATGTAATTTATATGTTGCATTTTACACACATCAGAGACCTTTAGTCATCGGATCCGCAAGCATATCTTTAGTAATAATATACCCAATACAAAGATGATTTTCCTCAACTTGTTTATGTACGTACAAATACTTTGTATCAAGATATAAACCAGCTCCAGTCGAACTGTTACTATTCGAGAAACTAACGGCATCTGAGTTATCACAGTAAAGCTTTAATGGTCTAGAAATGGAATTAACGATTTTGAGTCCAGTGATCAGATTCCTAAGCAACATCCCATGGCAGGTTACGTTATAAACAACAATGTATTCTGCCATCATTGTGGAAGTTGCGGTTAACTTTTCTTTATGACTCTTCCATGAGATAGGTCTGCCTGCTAACATAAAGATATAGCCCGAAGTGGATTTCTTGTCATCTTTGCATTTAGCAAAGTCAGAATCAGAATAACCTACCACTTCTAAATGATTTGGTTTTTTATTTGGGATCGGAGGCGATAAGCAATAGGCAAATCCTCGATGCGGAGGTCGGAGCAATGGAGGTTTTTGATTTGGTTAAGTACAATTAGTACTCTCCAAAACATGGGCATGGTTTGAGCAAAAGAGATGCCGGTGGTTCGAAAGAATTGCATCATGAATTCAGGAAAAGGGTATCGAAGACCTAGCGAAAAAGGATATGCTGGAAAACAAACCCATTCAGTGGAAGAAACATCCGATCGGATTGACCGATCGAATGGTCTAAAGACCGTGTTCTCAGGGAAAGCGCCGGAGGCTCTTAAAGCTGCAATGTCTGCGTTGTCAAAAGCACAGATCTCCTTTTCGGGATTTTTAAGGAGATTCTGCTGGGTGAAAGTCTCGGCATCCATTGCGAGTTAGGCGATGTAAATTGATAGAAAGTAAATCAGAAATGGAGAATTAGCTGAAGGTTCTGTTGAAGATATCTGTTTTTCAAACAAGAAAAGAGAAGATATAGGGGCATTGTGGATCTCCATTGAGCAAAAAGCGCGTTGGAAGTTACGATGTGATCTTGACCGTCGCTTCGTTTTAAATGCCTTGAGTTATGGGATAAGATTTTTGAAATATATCTGTTGGATTGGTATACCAACCGATATATTTGGGGACAATTGTTATGGGTCATTTTCTAAGCATACTTATCCTGACTATTATCCTGCTTCTAATTGTTTATTTGTGACCAGGATATTGGACGGGGATATTGCTAACATCCTGGGCGATATCCTAAGCTTGAGTGAATTAAACATGTGCAGGTTAATGGCTGCAAGTTACTAACGGTCATCAGGACTTCTTCTCCTCAAGACTCGGGCGTGTTTGTTGAAGGAGAGACGTTGAACCCGAAAGACCAGGTCTACAACGTTCGATTAAGGAATATTCGGTGGATCCCGGAAGTTTAGGATAGTTTGTTACATTATCTTTACTATAAATAGATGAGGGCGGATCAGTTTAAGGCACACAATCTTTCACTTACACTCTCGTACACTTTTACTCACTGCAAACACCACACTCAAACACTTGTATTCGAATTACATTGTAACACATAGTTGATCCGCACCACATCCTGCACTATATCCTGATATTTGAAGCAATAGAAGAACAAGGCAGCTGCGATTGTCAGCTCCCGAGGTTTTATGCCGGCGATCTAGATTGATCAAGGGCTTTCCTCGTATATCACGTGTCCACCTTTACATTTTCGCTCATTGTTTGATCATAGATACAGCTCTATATCCTGAGCCGTATCCTGAAACTGTTTTCATATCTAATTTTGTCAACACATTTTTTACACATATTTCTAGCACACTACCTCACTTAACTAATTTGATCACTTAATTGCTTAGGTAATTTTTGACCAAAACAATAGTCAATTCTTTCTTTCTGAGTGTAGCCATTTGCAACCAATCTCACTTTGTAGCGTTCAACGTTCCCATTCGGATCCAGTTTTGTTTTGAACAACCATTTACATCCTACGGGTTTGACACCGTTGGGTAATTCTACCAAATCCCAAACGTTATTTTTCTTCATGGATTCAAGTTCATCAATCATTGCTTTATTCCATTCAGAAGACTGATCACTGCTAATGGCTTCATTATAAGAGATAGGATCATTGAGCTTTTCGACATCCATTTCAGTCAAGTAGGTAACGTAATCATCCCAATTAGTAGGCCTTATTTCCCTAGATGTCCTCATGAGTTGATTATAGGGTTCAGCGTTGTCTTGGTTTTGAGCGTTTGATGTGCCTTCGTGATGAGGTATAATGGGTTTTGATTATGGAGGTAAATTTTGAGTTGGTGCAATTGTTGCATTGGGTACAAGAGGAGTAAACGGAGTAATGGTAAGCGACGAGTCTCTCCCCCCACGTCTTGTACTTCATGCAATTCTTCGTAAGGGTTGGTACTGCTCCCACTGACCTTGAAATCCTCCAGGAACGCAGCCCGCTTGGTTTCAACAATAAGGGTGACATGGGAAGGACAATAGAAACGATAACCCTTTGAGTGATCAGGATACCCGATAAAGAAGCAGGTAACTGTTTTAGGGTCAAGTTTCCTTAGGAAATGATTGTAAAGTATTGCTTCAGCAATGCAGCCCCATACTTTCATATATTTAAGACTCGGTTTCCTTCTTGTCCAAAGTTCATAAGGAGTTTTAGGGACAGACTTGGAAGGAACTCTATTGAGTATATGAACAGTTGATTTTAACGCTTCAGTCCAGATGAATAATGGTAAATTAGTGTTGGATAACATACTGTGCACCATCTTCATAAAGGTAAGGTTTCTTCGTTCAGCTACACCGTTCTGCTGAGGTGTACCAGGCATGGTGTATTGGTTCACAATCCCCTGGCTCTTACAAAACTCATACAAAGGACCAGGGGCTTAACCCACATCAGTATGTCTTCCATAATATTCACCGACTCTATCTGATCTCACAACTTTAATCTGACGATCTAATTGCTTTTCAACTTCAGCTTTATAATCTTTAAAAGTTGTAAGAGATTCATATTTTTCCTTAATGAGATACAAGTACATGTAACCAGAGTAATCATCAATGAAAGTGATAAATGAAGTATGTCCAGATTTATAATCTTTAAAAGTTGTAAGATATTTAGATTTTCGCTTTTATAATTAAAACCCGAAATCACTTAGCGTTGCTGACTTTTGTGTGCACAACAATAGGGTTGTAAACGAACCGAATGAACACGAACAAAGCCTTGTTCATGTTCGTTCATCAAGGAAATAATATGTTCACGAACGCTTCATAAACACTTACTGGACGGGATTTTATGTTCTTGTTCGTTCATTAGAGATATGAGCGTGTTCACAAACGGTTCACGAACACACATAAAATTAACGTAGACGGTGGATTCTAGAAATGTATGGCCAAGGGAGCAGCGCTAGTGCTTAAATAACTAATAATGGAACAGATGTCAATGTATTCATTGATGTGAATAATGAGGAAGAAGAGGAAACGGTGCAAAAACAAGGTGAGAATATTGTAGGATATTAAATTAAAGAATATAAATGTTTAAATAAAATAAATTAATGTACAAAAATCATTCATGAACAACATAAACAAACGGAAATGAATGATTGTAAATGAACAACCGTTCATGAACACCTTATCGAATGTTCACGAACACAATTGAACGAACGAGACCTTTGTTCGTGTTCGTTCATTTAACTAATCGAACGAAATTTCCTGTTCATGTTCGTTCAATTATTAATCGAACGAACATAAACGAACATCCCACCAAACGGTTCACGAACTGTTCGCTGAACGTTCAGTTCGTTTACAGCTCTACACAACAAACTAGTATAGGTACGTGGAGGATGGATGGATGCTTGCTGGGACTCAAGGGCAGTGGACTGAAAACTGACATCTAATTCTAAAACTATGTTATTTATTTTGTAATGACATGTTAAGATACATTTTGTAACTTTGAATGTTTTAAATTTCCACAGTGTATTTTATGGTTAAGTTTAAAGTTTAAAAACCGCATGTTCAATAGTAAATCCAATACGTGAGGTCTCCGGAAATGGGGGCTTAACACAAAGCTGCAATATTTTCAAGTCCCTACTAACCTCACAGGAGCTTTTGGTAATTTTTTTAGTTCCACATTTTGACTTGTGAGTGAATTTAATTCCAAAAACTACCTTTAAAGCTAGAAGTATTTTTCTTATGATGACCACAAAATAGTATTGCAAATTTCAAACAAAACCAATAAGCACCAATTATAGCAATAAATGGAATTTGATTTTCTTTCTTCGCAATATTATCTTTATACTGCTGAATTAGTGCTTCCTAGCTTGGTGATTTCCTTTTGTATATCTGTTTTAAAAATTGGACCATCAGTTTTTTTTTGGTAAATCATGAGTCATAAGGCTATTTGTGAACTTGATTGCCGATATGCTTGATTGCAATCCCTTCAGGCACATGCATATTTTAAAAGCTCTAAGAACTCTGCACTTTAACTTACAAACACTACAAGAACTTAACCTTACAAAGACGACATTTTTTAGATATGTAGGACTAGGGACGGCATGTTGTCTCTATACAGCGCCGGCTTTGGGTGAGGGGTGGTGGTGGTGGTGGGGGGAGCCGGACCCTAGACAGAGTCCCGTCTTTCTAAGGGGCCTAAATTATATGTATATTTTCTAAAATGTGAAACTGAAAAATTTATCGGTCATCTTTATAAAAATTTAAAACCACAAAACTTATTGGGCCCTTAAAAAACTTAAAATTGGCCCTCTCTATAAAATTTAAAGCATTATAACTTATTGGGTCCATATAAACTTATTTTGCTCCATATCAAATCCGAGCATCTAATCAGACTAATCTAAATCATAATAAAAACTAAAAACAATTAAAAAAAAAGAAACATCGCTGCAGTATCGACTTCCAGTTCCAACCACCGTCAGTCCGCAACACGACCACCACAACCCACAACGACGACCACCAAATCCCACCGTGACACCGTCGACCACCAATCAATATATATTTCTTGATTCACACAATTTAGCTCTAGTTTATAATTGTTAATTTAGTCCTAAATTGAGTGTTTTATTGAATGTTGAGCCCTAAATTGCTTATTTTTCCCATTATTCAACTTAAAATTGATTAATTGTTGATTGCTAGACTTAGAATTGTCGAATTGAGTATGTATATATTAAACTATGGACAATTTACATTTCCACCATAAACAAAATTTGCACTTCCCTATAGACCACAAAAGTCTTACCTATATGTGCCGTTGCTATACAAGCGTGCTATAGAAGCCTTTGCGTCGTCTCTACAAGTCTACGCTAAAAAATAAAGTTAAAATTTACCAAATAAAAACACATTTATTAAATATTTTTAAGCCTTATAAAAATATGTCGTCACTTGTCTCTATAAGTTTTCTTTAATAATAAAAAAAAGAGTAAACTGTCATTTTGGTCCCTGTGGTTTGGGCACTTTTGCCCTTTTAGTTCAAATCTCAAACTTTTTACAACTGGGTCCCTGTGGTTTGCATTTTGTTACCATTTTAGCCCAAAATCCAAAAACCCTCTATTTTGACTGTTGAAAGCTGGTTATTTTGTCCTTTATTGCAGGAGCATTTTGGTCATTTTTATGAGTTATTATAAATCAATTTTGACCCTATAAAAGCACACTATCTTCATCTTCCCCAAATTCATAATGACCAAATACCCAAACCCTAATATCTTCAACAATCCGATCAGTAATAACAAGCTTGTTGAAATGTGCAAAGATAATGATGAACATTCATCATCCATGAGAAGGTCAACCAACAATGAAATGTTATTACATTCAATTCACCACCCAATTCCTCCAATTTCTCTTCGTTTCATCCAATAACCCTCACCAAACCCATTTGTTCTCGAACCAATCTGGAGTTGAACAGTACCGAGCTCACAAAACCCATTTGTTCTCGAACCAATCTGGACGGAAAAATCGTCGGCAACAAGGTTATCTTCGTCCTCAATCTACAAGAACTAAAAGGAAAATGGTGGGTGGTTATACCAGAAGCTTACCAGAGAAGAATCAGGGCCGCCGCCGCTGCCGTTTTCCGATGTCGGTTCTCATCGCCGACGAAACAGAGAGAGAGCGAGGGGTTGTTGGGTGAGTGGCCGGTGAATCCGGTGCCGGCTCCTCCTCGGAGAGATGAAGAGCAGATATGTCGTGTGTTGTAGGTAAGAGATGAGGATTAGGGTTTTAATCCTTGAAGGTGAAGAAGACAGTAATGTCTGTGGTGTGTGCGGATTTCCTCAAAAAAGGAATTAGGGTTTTCAGCTGTAGAAGATGAAGATGTTCAGTGGGTGTGCGTGATGTTTTGATCAGTGATTTCAAAATAAAAAAGGAGAGGTTAAGGGTATTACTAAGTTTTATAGCAAACGTTTTAGGGTGGGGATGATGCGTTGGTGGGGATGGTGGTGTGGTGGTGGTAGTTCAGAGAAGAGGGAGAGAGAAGAGAGAGGCAGAGGGGGTGTTAGAGAGGGAGAAAGAGAGTGCAGAGGGGTTTTAGAGAGAGAGGCATATTTTTTGGTTTAATTATTTTGAGTAAACTGCCATTTTGTATTTAAAAATGACCAAAATGCTCCTGCACTAAATGACAAAATAATCAGCTTTCAACAGTCAAAATAGAGGGTTTTTGGATTTTGAACTAAAATGGCAACAAAATGCAAACCACAGGGACCCAAATGTAAAAAGTTTGAGATTTGGACTAAAATGGGAAAAGTGCCCAAACCACAGGGACCAAAATGGCAGTTTACTCATAAAAAAAAGTAAAACTTTATAGAGATGACAAGCCGTCTCAATAAGATATTCATCTAAAAACAAATCTTTCACCTATAGAGACAACATGTAAGACTATTTGGTATTTGAGCGTGATACATCTATAATTTTCAAAAATACCTTTGCAAATTCCCACTTTTCTTCTAGTGAGTTCGATCAATTTCAGCCTATTCTATATCGTTCTTGGGTAATTAAGTTTTACAAGATATTAGTTTTAAGATGATTAATACATTCAAGCAATTTCTAATCGGTTTCCGTTACAAATACAGCAGCATATTTAAGAACATTTTTGACTAGTGCTTGTCCATCATTTCAAACAGGACCTATCTTCCATGTCATGCAATAATGGTAAAAATATGTGTAGATTTTGTTTGAAAAGTGCATTAGTAGTCCAGTGAAAAGTGTCATGTTAGTGGTATCAGCCAGACTTGTCAGAATTATTATCTTGTGCAGCATAATCTCATTGCATGTAGATTTTATGAATTGACACCACTATAATGAGCCATTCACTTCTGGGACCATTTACTGGGAGGATCTTGGCTACACCTCATGTGAAGATATGGCCTGAAAACTAGATCTTTAATATCATCCTTTGTGATCATGTGTAAATAACCACATGTTATTTCTATTTCGATCTGTTACTATATTCCAGTTTCTCTTAAAGAAATTCCTTTGGTCTAGTTACTTGTGTTTCAAAATGTTGCTCCCACATAAAATATCTAGAGTAGTCTTTGGAAGAGTAATAAAAAATATTGATAAGCAAATCTAGAGTTGTATGTTTGTAGTATCTAGATAAGCAGTGATTCTTTCAAGTGTTTCTATGTTTTCTCAATTCATCTCATTTCTCACAACCAGGTCTCTAAGAATTTAATCCCTAATCGGTCCTCACTTATGACTTTACTTTGGCAGGATGTGTTCTATAAACTCGTAGGTCTATTATTGAGTCATAAGATCGAAAACGCCCTTATTTGACAAGTGATATCATGGATAGAACTGAAGATCAAGATCTTTTCAAAGACAACGATGAGAGTTGTTGCGTCCGGATGTAGGTGTTTCTTAATGTCCTCACATGATACACGTGAGATAAGTCTAGAAAGCATATGAAGAGGTTAAAGATGAAATTTCATTAAATGTCTCCCAAAAGAGGAAATTGCATAAAGCAAGAAAGAAATAATAGAGTGCCCTTAGACTCAACTATCATTGCCTTGATGATGCCAGGTTTAAGTATGTTTCAAATGCAATCACTTCCATACAAACAATGCTAGGATTCTTCCACAAACAAGGTTTGAAAAGGTAGGTTTTCAAACTCTTAAAGGTGACTTGATAAGTTACAACTGAGAGAACCTCAAACCGGTTTTACTTGTGTCGTAATGATTTAAAACGAATAAAAAATCAAATTTTAAAATTTTTTTAGTGACTTGAGATTAATAAAAAAATCGCGGTTTTTAGTGACTTGCTATTCTTTGTAATTTGCCGTGTTGATTGGATTGAAATTAACCAATACAATTGCATTAAAAAAAATAAAAAAATAATAATAGAGAAGTATTTCTTCTTCACGCGAAATGTTCATTTTATCATTGTGGCAACAATGGTTATCAATGGGTATTACCCTATGGATTTTCATTTGGGGTTCACTAAACCCCTTGAAAGAATTTAAGTGTTTAAATATTTAGCAACTTGCTATGAACTTTTAATCAAAGTTTCAACTATTCAGTATTCATAGAAACTTGTTTACCATATATTAGACTATAGAGCCTCACCATATCTTTGACAACTTCTTCTACACATATAGGCTACTTCAATATTTATCAATTTTACACTTTGCCAAAAAAACATATTTTTACGTTCTATATGCTATGTTAGCATTTATCAACAAGAATGACAAAGTTGGCTTATAAAACATATAAAATGACAAAGTTGATGCGGAATATAGCAAAATGTGTGACAAAATATTAAACTTAGAAAAATGGCATCGGTTATCAAAAGTTTTTGCTCTTGTTGCCCGTTTTACTTTTCCTCATCAATACTATTTTGGTAGCCAACCAACTGAAGGTAAGTATGTCTTTCTAAATGTATTGCTCGAAGAATAATTTTATATGGAACAATCACAACGTTATTTTGTCAAAAGAAAAGAAAGTAAAGTGCTATGCATGGTCGAGTAACCATATCAACACATTATCTCTATAAAAGAAGATGTATCACAAGGATGGATGTTCGAGTGATTTACAAGATCAAAATACCAAATTTAGATGCGTACAAGTTGTCAAACTATGTTGTTAAGGGGTCGAGGATCTTGGATCATAAGATGATTTCAGTCTAAATATTATTGGGTACCTATCATAATAATCATACTCAAGTCCATAAAATACATTGAATAGTCTTTGGAAGATTTCTGTGATAGATTAATAAATCTAGAAAGGAAAGATGTAAAGATGTATGTAGTAGAAATATCTTCATAAGAATTAAGAAGTTGTATGTTAGGAAAAGTCAATTGATGAAAAACAAACCATTTATAATATATAGTATTTTCGTGGCAATTAAACAGAACCAATTACAATTTTCTTCAAACTAGATTTAACACCTGCTACATTGTGGTGGGTGCGTAAAACCATAACGAGTAGCGTCAATGCAACATAACCGCCAGCGGCAACCAAAACTAAAGTTAGGGTGTGTTAATGCGAATAAATTAGAATGTAACGTAAAACATAGAAAATAATAATTAAGTCGATTTAGGACCCCGCGCGTTGTAACGAACCTATCAAACGGGAAAAAATAGACGACGTAAGAACGTTGAACCACACACGCACGTTGAGCGTGTTAACTCAAAAATCTAGTACGAAGTGTAAAACGAAACATTGAAACTTTGAATCACACACACACATTACGCCGTGTTAACTCATAAAATTGATAACGAAACGCAAAACAAAAAGTCAACGAAATATGAAAAGTGTGGGGGACCAAAGTTAAAAGTAAAAAAGTTGTAAGGTTAAATTCCAATATATGAAAATTTTTAGATTAAAAGTAAATGGTCAAGTAGATTTCGGTAAAAGTATAATATCAACTTTTTTTTGAAAAACTCCAAAAGCTTTAAGTACAATACCTATATGCCTATGTTCCTAATTTATAGTTTGTTAATAATAATTTTTTTATTATTTTTTATAATTAATTTTGAGCATATGTTGTTTATCTCTTATTTTTTTAACGGCTAAAATCACACCTCATTTGCCCTGTATTGAACTCATATTCATTTGGTTGGGAGTACACCACTTGACCACTAGGCTAGTTAGAAGTATTGTATTATAAAATTTCAAGTATGTGGTTGTGACGCGCCTATTTTTATTTAAATCTCCATATATTTTTTTCCAAAGCCGAGCTGCAAGTAATTGGTACAAGTAATCGAAGCACAAACGTTCATGTTATTAAACTACTTCACGTTTACTTATTTTAGATAAATTGATATCATTTATCCTTTTCATTATTTTTATAATAATCTATTGTAATGCTTATCGTGTTTACCGTTGCGGTGTGTTTTTTTTTAATCTCTGTTTTGATAAAAGTTTTGCTCAAAATCGAATAGGTAAACTATTTTTTGTTCTTTACCTTAATGAACCGAATCGATACCCTCCGAACAACTTCGAAGTTGTGTCCACAATAGAGTATTTTTTCGTATCGTGACTTATAGCGAGTGCCGATACCTTACATGTACCAAACATATACTGTCCCAACTGTCTCCAGCCCAATAATATTGGTACGGGTATCAATATTGTCGAAATTGTTACTGATATCCGGTTTTATGCTTTTCGATAGACGTAAAATACATGTCGATATCCTTTTGAGCATATCACAACTTTAGTTTTTTTTGGGATTCCTATATCTATTGCAATACCAAGTGACGGTGTAGCACTAACGAACTAAACCAAGCTGATACCGACAAAATCCTCCGCAAGGCGACATAAAATTTCACCATCAAATGCATTTAGTGTGGTTGATTTTATGGAACTCATTAATATTAGAATCAAATTTCTATTCACCCATATGTTTTGAGAACATATTGTAGTTTCAATCTGAATTCAAAGATAACATTCTTTGTTGGACAATCAAGGTATTAGAAAAAATACTTCATATAAAGAAATTTATCATTCTTTGCAAACTGTTAAATAAATCAACCAAAGGAATAAGAATATGTGCCTCTCTAACCACTGCCACCAACCGTGGTCGTCGCCATTACTACTCGATCATGTTGCCTTTACCAATACTACCTTATTGTCATCGTTACCACCACCAACATCGCATCCCCACCAAGAGCCCACAATAGTTGTAGCCACAAACATCATCATCCCCGCCCCAACAATGCCACCGCCCTTATCGTGGTTGTTTACAACCTCACTCACAGCATACATATTATCAAGTCGTTGATTTTAGCCTTGATCACACACCACCATCTCCAACACCCCTACTATTAATAACCACCACCATCACCCCCATCGTAGTCATCTTCCCTAGCCACAATTGCAATCCTTAGTCCCTCCACAAGAATCGTCACCACCACTGCTACCGACTTCGCCATCACCTCCCTCACTCGTCCCATCGCCACCCCCATCACACTTACCATTGCCGCCAAAATCATCACCTTGTCTTCAAGTCCTCCACCATTAGCCTTATTTTAGCGCCATCGTCTTAACTCCCACCCCATCACTACCAAGCACCACTACTACTGTCCCCATCACCCCACCACCACTATACGTACTACCACCACCGCCACCACCAACATTATTACTGGTATCTCCACCACAAAATGCATGGTTTTTAACAATTTACAAGCTAAACAATATTATTTCCTAAAAAATGCATCACAAATTACAATTCTGATTCTTTTATAGTTCAATTCATAGCACACTTTCAGTTCAATTTTTTTTTCATATTTAAACAAATGTTTCCTTAATATCTCTTTTTCAATACAAGTAATGACACGTACTTGAACTTAACGGCTATGCTACTGAATAAGGCCATTCCCAGGTCAGATGTTAATTTTAGTGGGTGTTGACTACAACAATGGTATCTACCCTATTGCTTATACAATTATGGAATTTGAAAATAAAGACTCATGGACTTGGTTCTAATAGATATTGGGTTATTATCTTTATTTAAGCAGTAACTCAAATTTCACTTTCATAAGTGATAAGCAAAAGGTACCCATACTCTTAATGTTATATGCATATATTGTTATGTCAAATGCAATTAAATCTGTTGTTTTAAATAGGGAATATTTCTTACCATCACAAAGCTCTTTCCTTGTGTTGATCACAGATACTGTCTCAGACATATCCATGTGAATATGAAAGTGTAATTTAAAGGAGATCCTTACAAGGATATGTTATGGAAGTGTGCTGCTGCAACAACACACTACAAGAAAAATGAGCATTTAATAAGTCTCAGATACATTCAAATCAGTCCCTAATGGATACTGGGGACTGATTTGCCAGTCCTGAGTACCAGATACCTAGTACTAGGTAGTGGTTTTAGTAACTAAAAATCAGTCACCATGCCTGACACAAAAAAGGACTAACAGTTAGTCTCTGATACATGAAAATTTAGTCCTCAATTTGTCCCTCGATACCACATCATTTCAGCCCCTAATACATTTCTTCAGTGACTAAAAATCAGTTTCAGGTGCTATGATATTTCGGTCCATAATGTATAAATTTAGGGACTGAAACTCAGTCCTCTAAACATATAAATTTTTTCCCCTAATATGTTTTGTTTTATTCGTACTGCTTAACATGTATGAGGTTTACAATGGGAAGATAGTAGAAGGCAGGGATAAGCCTATCATATCTTCACTTGAATACATAAGAGAGTATTTGATGAGGAGGATAGTCATTATCTTGAACTTAATAGAGAAAAGTGAAGGATTTCTCACACCAAAGGCAACATCATCATACTCAGTATATCCCACCAATAGCAAAGCTAAGGTAGGGTCTGAGGAGGGTGAGATGTAGACAGCCTTACCTCTACCCCGTAGGAATAGAGAGGCTGCTTCCAATGAGACCCCCGGCTCGATTGTGGTTTTGCATCAAGCCTTGGACATAAGGCACATAACACTCAGCAATTGAGACAAACGCCGATTAGTGCATGCACCCCCTTGTCTTTTGGCTATCAACGCCACCACATGATGCATGATTAACCGTCCCCCTCTTTTAACGTTATTTTCACGAAATTAGTAAAATAACGTTAAAATTAGTGCACTTTCACTTTTGCCCCCCGAGCGCCCACTCATATATACATTATATGAGCATACCCCCTTGTCTCACACCAAAGGCAACAAAAGTATTTAAAGGGATCAAACAAGATGCAACACACTACCATGTTCAGTGGAATGTATGAGGTCAGTGGAAAACCTAATCATGCTCGTGTGGTGAGTCTGACCACAAGGAGTTGTACTTGTAGGGGTTGGGAAATAACAAGTAATAACTTTACATATTAAGGGATGGCTTTGATTCTTATTGGTTGTTTGTTTTAATGTAAACAATGGTTCACATGTATACCATGCAGTCAATATGGGAGAATGCTGCTAATGGAGGAAGGGTGGGTGCTTTAGAGAGTTGGGTTCATCCAGTTTACACAATGGAGAGGTGGAAACAGGTGTACTCTTTTAAGGTGAACTCTATTAATGGTAGGACTTTATTGACAAAGGTTCGGGTTCCTACAACTATTACACCACACCTAAGTTGGAAGAACAAAGAAGTTAAGGAAAAGATCTGTAATTGAGGTTGAAAAGCTGGCCTAATCAGGTAGGCTATCCAAAAAACACACTGAGGGGACATGTACAAAGTGTAAGAAAACAAGACACAATTCAAGGACATGCAAGGGTTAAACTGAGGCTACGAAAGGTGGCAAAGCAGGGAAGAGTGGAAAAGAAGGTAAATGTGGAAAAGTTAGGAATGATGGCAAAGTAGGGAAAGGTGAAGAAGTTTGATAATCTTGTGAAGTTTGTGTAATTTGAACATGTTGGCTACTTTATGTCTTTTGAACATGTCTTGTTGTCTTTTGAAACTCTCTTTGTGTTGGCTACTTTAGAACTATTTGGATTTGGATGTTTTATGGCTGTAAATTATCTATGTATGTTATGCAGTATGTAATTTGAACATATATTTGGTCATTGTTTATTACTAGCGATATGGGTCAATCTTTGGTCATTTACTACAGTTAACATGGGCATTGGTATTCACATGTTTTGGTCATTTTGGACTATGTTGAAATTGGTCACAACTTTGGTCATTTAGAACACTTTCACTTTTGTGCACTTTCTGTTGAGATTGATCACAAGTTTGGTTATTTACACTACACGTCCACTTTTGTGCACTTTATGTTGAAATTGGTCATAAGGTTGGTTTTGGTCATTTACACCTGTTTGGTCATTTACAAGTGTTTTGGTTATTTACAGTTTTGTGGTCACTTACACCAGTTTGGTCATTTGGACGATGAACTAACACTGGTTTTGGTCATTTAGACTACACATCCATATTACATTGGCACTTTACACTTGAATAGTAAATAACATGTTCCCCTTTCAATTCAAACAAAAAACTTGGTCATTATAACTTGCACATTAAATAGCCTGCACATTACATAGACTGCACATCCATACTAACATCCTAAAAGAACATAACATATATAACAACATAGATCTAACTAAAAATCAAATACTTAGTGAATTTTCTAGATTTAGCTTCAGCTTCTTTCACTTTGCCTATAAGCAACTTGTTTGATTGTTCCAGCCTGATATTTGTTTCTTAAAGGTTCCTATTATGTGCTTCCAACTTGTTCCAAGCCCTAAGCAATCCAGGTTTGATAACTATCCAATAAAGGCACAATTTGAATCCTAGAATACAAAAAAATAAAAACTTCATAACTCCAAGAACACAAATGTCATGGTTATCGACATTACCTGGTCAGAAGAGGAATAAAAACGATGACCAGGGAAATTCCTGCTTGTCCATGAAGTTTGTATTATGGCCTCCTTCTCACAATGGTAGTAAACCATGATCGATTACAAGATGAATCCCTAATTTGATGGTGTGTTGATACCCTAAATTTCATAACTCTTGAAATGAAGGTATTGGAGGGTTTTATGTCACGGCCCTCGACCCGGTTTGACCCGTTTCAGGAGCCGCGGGACAGAAATCCCGTGGTATTTAATTAACAGCGGAAGTTTCTTCAGGATCTTTTTAAAACTGAAATATTTCCCGATTATTTTATTTCACAATTCGGGATAAAACCCGTTAATTTACAATATTGAGATTTCACGAAGAAATCTTTTATTTTACAAAACATGTTTCTTTATTTTATACTGAGCCACTTCCTTAAGCTGATAGTGCTTCACGACACTTTTCCTGGATCACAACAGATCACCTGAAACATGTTTGAAAAAGGTTTTGTCAGCGGGAAATACTGAGTGAATCATTCTATTTACTAAAACGACACATTTGTTATAATTTACAGTATTAAGAGCAATTACAATGTTTCAGATATCAACCAACTACCCTTGGTATTTGTCACTCGACTCGTTTCTGTGACTATGGTCATATCACCCATTGGCTAACTCGTTGTCCAATGGTGAAGATTATCAAGTAATGTATACAAAACCCCACATACCGGCTGTAATATGGTTATTACAAAGACTTAATCCCTGTAATTATAACCGTTGAAAATAACATGCTTTTGTAAAGTAATTTGATAAAAAGAGAATGACTCACTTTGCAAATTTAACAGAGCTTATTCTACTGATTAGCCTTGATGACCTAGTTTAATAACAGGCACACAATTTGGTCAGTAACTAAATACAGCATTTACGATAACTCACGAGATTAAAACCTTCACAACGAATGACAAAGTGTGATACTTAAACATCCATCGATTTAACGACGAATGACAAAGCATAAACCCTAATGTGGGCAGCACTTAAACATCCATTGGATAGTTTAATCGATCGGACATTGAATCGTAGCAGCGATCGAGTTATTACCGTGAATTGCGGCGTCGATTAGTGAATCGTGTGTGTTAATTGTGGTGAACAGAACGTATATCAGTGCATGCAGTGAAGTTTTACGTCGTTTCAATACCAAAATTCGATTGCCAATGTCTGCTATTTATAGTCAAATTTTGGCCAGCCTTACGCACCGTAAGACTCAGATCCTTGCGGTGCGCAAGATGTCTTACGCACCGTAAGACTCAAATCCTTGCGGTGCGCAAGGGACACGTTTTCACCCTAGGTTAGCCACGTCTGGGACTAGCCTATCTGAGTTGGTTTTACGTGAGATTTCAATTTTGACAGCAAACTATCGAGATAATACTAACTAGGGTTTACCCCCCCCCCCCCTGAGTTTTAGGGGCCCTAATCCTGATTCTGAAAATTCTGAAATTTTTAGGGTTTGTGCAGAATCACTTGGGTGTCTCAATTAGGGTTTCCTATTGGATAAAATAATATAATAATTAGGACTTTTGATGAGAGTTGTTACATTCTCCCCACCTTAATAAAAATCTCGTCCTCGAGATTTACTGGAATAAGTGAGGATACTTTCGCTTCATTTCTGATTCCAGCTCCCAAGTGTATTCAGCTCCTCTCTTTGAATCCCATCTGACTTTGACTAAAACTAGTCGTTTGTGTTTGAGAAACTTGATCTTTCGATCCTCAATTTGAAGAGGTTTCTCAACAAATTTCAGCTTTTCGTTTACCTCTATATCTTGAAGAGGTACTACCAGTGATTCATCTGATAAGCATTTCTTGAGATTGGATACATGAAATACATCATGTACTCCAGATAATTCTTCTGGTAGTCGTAAACGATAAGCAACTGGTCCTATACGTTGGATCACTGAAAATGGTCCTACGTACCTTGGACTTAACTTTCCTTTCTTACCGAATCGAACAACTCCTTTCCAAGGAGAAACTTTTAATAATACTTTGTCTCCTACTTGGAATTCTAACGGTTTGCATCTATTGTCTGCATAACTCTTCTGGCGATCTCAAGCCGTCTTCAGTCTTTCCTTGATTTGAGTAATCTTATCAGTTGTCTCTTGCACTATTTCAGGACCGGATAATTGACTTTCTCCTATTTCTGCCCAACAAACTGGACTTCTGCACTTTCTTCCATACAGTGCTTCAAATGGGGCGGTTTCAATACTTGAATGATAGCTATTATTATAGGAGAATTCAATTAATGGTAAATGATCATCCCAATTTCCACCAAAATCTATTACACATGCTCGGAGCATGTCTTCTAGAGTTTGGATTGTCCTTTCACTTTGTCCGTCTGTTTGGGGATGATATGCAGTGCTCAGATTTAATCGAGTTCCCATAGCTTGTTGGAAACTTTTCCAGAAATGAGAAGTAAAACGACTATCCCTATCCGAAACAATGGAGAGTGGAACTCCATGTAAGGATACAACTTCATCTACATACAATTTTGCAAACCTTTCCATACTAAAGGTTTCTTTCATTGGTAAAAAGTGAGCTGATTTGGTTAATCGATCCACAATTACCCAAATCGCATCATTACCTTTTCTGGTTTTGGGTAACTTAGTAACAAAATCCATTGTTATAAGTTCCCATTTCCATACAGGCATTTCTAATTGTTGTAGTAGACCCGAGGGTTTATAATGTTCTGCCTTAACTTGTGAACAAGTGAGACATTTAGAAACATATCGTGCTATATCCTTTTTCATTCATATCCACCAAAAGTTCTTTCTTAAATCTTGGTACATCTTATTGTTTCCTGGGTGCATAGTATACCTAGATTTATGAGCTTCTTCTAAAATCTTAGGTCTTAAGTCTCCCTGCTTAGGTACCTAAATTCTACTTTTGTGGAATCTCCAAATTCCATCTGCTCCTTGTTCTAATTCCTTTATTCGTCATTTCATTCCTTCATCATCATCCTTGATTGCTGTAGTTTGAATATTCTTCAATTGTTCCATTAAATCTATTTGTAGATTTAATCTGAGAGCACGAACTCGTCGTTGTTTTTCATAATACTTACGACTTAAGGCATCTGCAACTACATTTGCCTTTCCTTCGTGATACTGAATATCACAGTCGTAGTCACTTAGGATTTCCATCCATCTCCTTTGCCTCATGTTTAACTCTTTTTGCCCAAATATATATCTTAAACTTTTGTGGTCTGTGTAGACAGTAAATTTACTTCCGTAAAGATAATGTCTCCAAATCTTAAGGGCAAAAATTACGGCTCCTAATTCTAAATCATGAGTCGTATAGTTTTCTTCGTGCTTTTTCAATTGCCTTGAAGCATATGCAATCACCTTTTTGCGTTGCATAAGCACACATCCATACCCTAGTTTTGAAGCGTCACAATATACTTCAAAATCTTCAGTTCCTTCTGGTAAGGCTAAGATTGGTGCATTTGTTAATTTCTGCTTCAATATTCTAAAGGCTTCTTCTTGCTTAGGTCCCCATTCAAACTTAATGGCTTTACAGGTTAACTTAGTTAATGGTACGGCTATCTTGGAAAAATCCTTAATAAACCGTCTATAATATCCAGCTAAACCTATAAAACTTCTTATTTCCATTGCTGTTTGTGGAACCTTCCATTTGGTAATTGCCTCTATCTTAGCAGGATCTACGTGAATACCTTCGTGATTCACCATGTGTCCTAAGAATTGCACTTCTTGCAACCAAAATTCACACTTCGAGAATATGGCATAAAGCTTTTCTTTTCTTAACAAAGTTAAGAGTGCATGAAGGTGTTCACAATGCTCTGTCTGACTTTTGGAATAAATAAGTATATCGTCTATGAAAACAATTACAAATTTATCCAAATATGGTTTACAGATCCTATTCATCATGTCCATGAATGCAGCAGGTGCATTTGTTAACCCAAAGGGCATGACTGTAAACTCATAATGACCATACCTAGTTCTGAAAGCAGTTTTAGGTATGTCTTCTTCTTGTACCTTCAATTGATGATATCCGGAGCATAAATCTATTTTAGAAAAATATCTAGCCCCCTGAAGTTGATCAAACAGATCATCAATCCTAGGTAATGGATATCGATTTTTAATTGTAACCCTATTCAATTCTCTATAATCGATACACATTCTCATTGAACCATCCTTTTTCTTAACAAATAATACTGGCGCTCCCCAAGGGGATGAGCTAGGTTGTATGAATCCTTTATTTAGTAATTCATCTAATTGCTTTTTCAGTTCTAACATTTCTGTGGGTGCTAACCGATAAGGTGCCTTGGCTATCGGTGTAGTTCCTGGAATTAGATGAATCCTAAATTCTACTTCCCTATCCGGAGGTAATCCTGGTAAATCTTCTGGGAATACATCTGGGTATTTTGAGACTACAGGAATTTCCTTAAGCTCTTTTCCTTTAGTACTAATGATTACCAAAATCATATATACTATTCCTTGTTTTCGTTCATAATTAGCAACTTTCATTACTGATATGAACTTCATGGGCTTACGTGGTTTATCTCCTGTAATCCTAATCACTTCTCCGGTGGGTGATTGAATTTCTATGGAATTTTGATCACAAAGGATTCTAGCATGGTTGGCTACTAACCAATCAATTCCTAATATAACATCAAATTCAGCTAAATTCATTGGCAATAGTTTTGCAGAGAATTTATGTCCTAAAAGTTCTATATTTTCTTCTTGCAAAACTTTATCTATTTTAACTGAATTTCCGTCTGCCGTTTCAACTGTAAAAATCTGCCTAATATTGGTTAAAGGTAATTTAAGAGCTTGGCAGAATGAAGTATTTATAAAACTTTGGTTTGCACCAGAGTCAAATAATACTTTGGCGTAAATTTTGTGAACTAAGAACGTACCCGCTATCACATCTGGGATGAGTTCTGCTTCTTGAGTGGTCAGCTGAAATGCCCTAGCATTCTTCTTAATATTTCCGTCGGTCACCTTGTTTTTGTTGTCTGCTGGTTTGATTAATTTAGGACATTCTGGTTTAAAATGTCCTTTTTCTCCACAGTTATAGCAGATCGTTGTTTTCTTTCTGCACTCTTCTTCCCGATGTCCTACCATTTTGCAAAAATTGCAGGTTACATTACATCTTCCATAATGTTTTCTTTTGCAATTCTTGCAGAATGGCATAGTTGAGGATTTTCCCGTTCCTCTTCTGTTGAAGTTGCTATTATTACCCATACGAATTCCTTGGGTAATTTTCTGAGCTAATTCCTTCTTCCTGTTTTCATCTTGGGTGCGTACCAGTTCGTCAGTCAGGGTATTAGCTAATTCCACAGCATCGTCAATAGTGCGAGGTCTCGCAGCTTTAACAATGTTGCGGATTTCACTAATTAGTCCCCAAATGTAGCGAGAAATGAGTACCGGTTCTGGCGAAGCCAGCGTTGGTACCACTCTAGCATATTCAAAGAATGTCGAAGTATAACCGCGATAATCTACACCCATCATCCGATGATTTAGGAACTTATTTGTCATTTGTTCCTTTTCATACTCGGGACAGAATTTTCTTTCTACAAAACTCTTAAATTCTTCCCAAGTCATAGCATAAGCTATTATTCTTCCTTTTGATTGTAACACAGTGTTCCACCATTCGAGTGATCCTTCCTTGAAGAGATTTGATGCGTACATGACCTGATCATCTTTAGCACATTTACTTATTGCAATGACTGCTTCGGTTTTCTCTAACCAAAGCAGTGATGCAGTTGCTCCTTCATTGCCTGCAAATTCAGTGGGTTTACAAGCAAGGAATTCCTTGAAAGTGCAACCAGGCGTTGCAGTTTTCATTTTCTTAGGAAATGGAGCTTGATGTGGTTCCCCATTATGATTAACATTATCATTGCCTTCGTTTACACTATTACTGAAGTTATCTTCAGAAATACGTTTACTAGGGACCATTTGTTGCGGTTCGATTGGATTCTTTATAGCAGCAACGAATGCTGGAATAGCATTGGCTATCCCTTGAGCAACAATATTTTCGATATCTTGTCTAGTCATATATTGATCTCCTGGATGTTGCTCAGACTGATTAACCTCATTTACTGGTTCGTTACCATTGTTTGCCATCTGATAATTAATTTTATATAAATAATTAGTATAAATACAAATATAATAAAACAGTTTGCACATAATCACATTAACATGTATAACCAAAAATTTATCTATTTCACAGGTTTTATTTTTATATATTATATTATGCCTCGTACACACGATTATCATACAACGTTTTATGGTTAAGTTATTACACATACTGGTTATTATGATTATTTATTAACACATATTCCTGCAAACTCCCATTATCTGGTCAGCTAATTTCTTAAAAACGACGCTCCCTTTCGTCATACTTCCAAGTAACCCTTTCTCCAATATCCCTAATCCTATTTCCTTTATCAATTAACTCTTCGCCCCAAAGACGAAGTTCAGCCAGATTCTCCGGGCTCATAGTTGGGTATAGTGGAGGTTCTGGGTCAACTTGTGGGAAAAATGTATCAAGGTTGTTTAAAAGATTTTGGTATTGCCAATCAGTTGTCCACCATTCATCTAAGTCTACTGGGAGTGGTTGAGGTTGGACAATAGGATCTGGAATAGCAGGTTCCAGATTGATTGGAATTGGAACTTCTAGTGGGTAGCTAAAAAGATCTTCTTCAGTAAATATAAGGTTTGGATTAGCTGGTTCAAGGTTTCCATCGGCAGGTCCGATGAGGTCACTCATTACTAATTTATGATCTAAAACTTCCCAGGGAGTCATTTTCTGTTTCTGTCTAGAACTTTCTCCGACTTCTCTTTCTTTTTGCTTAAAACTCTTCTCAGCTTCTATTTCTACTTGATTAACATTTTCCTCGATTTCTACCTCTTTTCCTTTGTCTTTTGGTTCTTCAGTTGTAGTAACCTTTCTTGTTGCTGGCTTTTTCCTACGTACACGCCTCCAGCCCACAAATCTGCTTCTTTTCTTGGGTTTAGGTTTTGCCAGTAGTTTGGATTGAAATTCCAGGGGTTCTTCTTTATCAGCGAAGTAACCGGTGAATTCCTTGGAAACTTCTATCTTAACGGGATAGAGGTTAAGATTTTCTAAACCTTCTGATATCTCATTCATGCTGTTTAGCATATATGCAAAATACATACCAAATGTTAAAATAAAATAACAAAATTTTATAGATAACCCGTAAATATTATTGCATACATAAAACAACTGACAAGTAAATTATACTACGATTTACTGTAAACTTATTTATTTACTAAATAAGGTTTCTGGAACACAAAAGTGCTAAAACTTTTGAGTATTTAGAGATTTGCATTTTCTGCTACTGTGGCTAGCATATAAAGATTTGCCCATTTCTCATCTAATTTGTCCTCCCAAGGTGATTTATTGATTAAATCCTGGGTTTCTTGTTTAACTTTCTTCTCTCGGTTTTTCCTTATTTCCTCCTGACTTTTCCTAATAATCAAACTTCTTTTATTAGGAGAAAGTGGTTCCTCGTAATGTGCCTTACGGACAAATATTCCTTCTTCAGGAATTACATAAGGTTTTGTTTGGGATGAACTTCCCTTCTCGTTGGATGACCTATCTAGTTTAAGATAGATATTTGACAGCTTTTGTTTACCCATACTGTAATTAACAAATAATCAGTTAATAAAACACATAATCACATAATTGGCAATCAGTGAAATTAAGTATTTCTAAATACTTAATAGGCTTAGATCAGTGGCTCTGATACCACCTTATTTCTGTCACGGCCCTCGACCCGGTTTGACCCGTTTCAGGAGCCGCGGGACAGAAATCCCGTGGTATTTAATTAACAGCGGAAGTTTCTTCAGGATCTTTTTAAAACTGAAATATTTCCCGATTATTTTATTTCACAATTCGGGATAAAACCCGTTAATTTACAATATTGAGATTTCACGAAGAAATCTTTTATTTTACAAAACATGTTTCTTTATTTTATACTGAGCCACTTCCTTAAGCTGATAGTGCTTCACGGCACTTTTCCTGGATCACAACAGATCACCTGAAACATGTTTGAAAAAGGTTTTGTCAGCGGGAAATACTGAGTGAATCATTCTATTTACTAAAACGACACATTTGTTATAATTTACAGTATTAAGAGCAATTACAATGTTTCAGATATCAACCAACTACCCTCGGTATTTGTCACTCGACTCGTTTCTGTGACTATGGTCATATCACCCATTGGCTAACTCGTTGTCCAATGGTGAAGATTATCAAGTAATGTATACAAAACCCCACATACCGGCTGTAATATGGTGATTACAAAGACTTAATCCCTGTAATTATAACCGTTGAAAATAACATGCTTTTGTAAAGTAATTTGATAAAAAGAGAATGACTCACTTTGCAAATTTAACAGAGCTTATTCTACTGATTAGCCTTGATGACCTAGTTTAATAACAAGCACACAATTTGGTCAGTAACTAAATACAACATTTACGATAACTCACGAGATTAAAACCTTCACAACGAATGACAAAGTGCGATACTTAAACGTCCATCGATTTAACGACGAATGACAAAGCATAAACCCTAATGTGGGCAGCACTTAAACATCCATTGGATAGTTTAATCGATCGGACATTGAATCGTAGCAGCGATCGAGTTATTACCGTGAATTGCGGCGTCGATTAGTGAATCGTGTGTGTTAATTGTGGTGAACATAACGTATCTCAGTGCATGCAGCGAAGTTTTACGTCGTTTCAATACCAAAATTCGATTGCCAATGTCTGCTATTTATAGTCAAATTTTGGCCAGCCTTACGCACCGTAAGACTCAGATCCTTGCGGTGCGCAAGATGTCTTACGCACCGTAAGACTCAAATCCTTGCGGTGCGCAAGGGACACGTTTTCACCCTAGGTTAGCCACGTCTGGGACTAGCCTATCTGAGTTGGTTTTACGTGAGATTTCAATTTTGACAGCAAACTATCGAGATAATACTAACTAGGGTTTATCCCCCCCCCCCCCCCGAGTTTTAGGGGCCCTAATCCTGATTCTGAAAATTCTGAAATTTTTAGGGTTTGTGCAGAATCACTTGGGTGTCTCAATTAGGGTTTCCTATTGGATAAAATAATATAATAATTAGGACTTTTGATGAGAGTTGTTACATTTTAAAAGGGGGAAAATAACAAGGGGTAGGGAAAAGACAATTCTACCCTCATGTGCGGTGCACATGACATTATTTAACTGAAAATTTTAACTGTATTTGGCCTAAAGGATATAACGTGTAACATTTTAAAACGTTAAATATAAAACAAGTCAATTTTAAAAAACAAAAGATACCGCCTGCAATTGCAATTTGATATATATATATAAATGAAAAAAACTTGTAATTTACTCTTATTTTAAAGATGTGGCATGGAATTTCCAATTTTTGTGAGATAAAAAAATCTCAATAGTGGTCCACTAAATCATTATAAAGGAAAATATACCGATTTTTGTTTTTACACACTTTTTCGGATGAATTATTGGAAAAAGGAAACATATAAGGGAAGGCTGGGGGACTAGAGATGAGATCCGTAGGCATTTAACCAACTGACATGTAATATCAATTTGATATATTTATAAACCTCATCCTAGGTGGAAAATCAAGTTTAATTATAATTATTTATTTTTTTCAAAGGCTATATCTATGTTTTTTATAGACTTAAACTCAAGACCCTCCCTCTTTCGATAAAATCTGTCTTTGCTAATGGACCACCACTCCATTAATTATTTATAATTATTTTTGAATGCATATATTTAAGATATGTATATATACATACACATACGTGTTCATCAACCTAGGCAGGGGCGGACCGACCCTTTGGCCAGGGTGGGCGGCTGCACCCTTTGAAAAAAAAAATTAGTGTATATTTTAGGCAAAAAACCTGACCGCATCCCTTAAAATATGGTTGAACACCTCATCCACACCCCAAGCAAATAAATTCTGGGTCTGCCACTAGGTGGAAAATCAAGTTTAATTATAATCATTTTTAAACGCATATATTTAAGATATGTATATATACATAGGTGATCATCAAATGTTGTAATCGGAACAGTTTATAATCCAGTATGGGAGTGAACTTAATCATGTTTCAAACTCAACCCAATGACATATCTGTCGGGTTCAGTTTTTTGGTCGGATATTCGTTTTACTTTCATAATTAAGATGCTTTTTGATATAAATATTATATACATTTATATTTTCTTTTCTTCTTTTTCTGTCATATGATGTGTACAACAGCGACACACGGGATATATCATATTTGAAATGTAGCGTAAGGTTCATTTGAGAAAAAAATTTAATTAAGAAAAAAAAGAAAAAAGGGTAATTTTATAAAACATTAAATAGTTTTTTCACTTATCTCATTTATTATCATTTTTTACTAATTAATTAGTCAAAAAGATTACTATACTCCACACTAACTTTTTTTGCTTACAAACATCAAAAGTTATCTTACATATTTCAAAATTCATCCTACACGTTGAAATTTATCCTACACAACTCGTAATTTATCCTACACTTTAAATTATTTTATTTTATTTTTTTGAAAAAGATATATATTTTGAAGATGAGAGCAGAGTGGGGCGATAAACTGACTCGGTACCGCACCCACATCCACCACAAAATAGTTTACCGATCAATGTTACCGAAATGGGGGGAAATTCGGTGAAGGTTTACCGACTCGGTGAGAGGGAGGGAAAGGGGGAGAGAGGGAGAGGGTGTGTGGTGGGGTTCATTTCTTCTCAACCAATCACACATTTTTTTTTCAAATACTTTACCTAAACCCCATTAGGTAAACCACTGTCAACGTTTTTGAGCTTTAGGGAAACAATTTAGGTGAATTTGTGTGACACTGTCTGATTGAGTGAATGAGGAGTTTACCTATTCCAAATAGGTAACCACTCCCTTCACCCTCAGTTACAAAAAAAATTAATGTAGTTAGCTGTTAAAGAGGAAGAATACAAATTAATAACCTATATAGACTTACTAATGTACGCTTATAGCAACATTAAATACTTATATTAAATGAAGTAAAATAAAACATTATTATTGGTTAAAATTTCTTCTTTTATCTTCTTACAAAAAAAAGATTCTCATTTGAACTCTACACTTAGAATGTATGGATACTACTTGGGTCGTATTATTGGCACACCTGACCTTCTAAATCGACACCCTTAATACGCATCGTATAGGCCTATACGATGCGTATTACTTTTCAATTTCCAATAAACACTGATGTATCAGATTTTGTCTATTTGACTAGACCTATACGGGTCGTATAGGCCTATACGGGTCGTATAGGCCTATACGGGTCGTATAGGCCTATACGGGTCGTATTGGTTAAGTTTTTTTTACAAATTTTTTTATACATTTGTTTATGGTTTTAAAAAGGTTTTCTAAAAAAAATATTTATTTTTTTAAATAAAAACTTTTGTTAATTTTTTTTAAATACCATGTCCAATGTAGTATAGTATAGATGAGGTATAGGTCATGTATGAGCATGAGTTGTATTGGTAAAGTCATTTTTTTACAATTTTTTTATACATATGTTTATGGTTTTAACAAAGTTTTCTAAAAAATAATTATTTTTTAAATAAAAACTTCCTTAATTTTTTTTTTAAGAATACCATGTATAATGTAGTATAGTATAGATGAGGTATAAGTCCTGTATGAGCATGGGTCGTATTGGTTAAGTCTTTTTTTACAGTTTTTTATACATTTGTTTATGGTTTTAACAAAGTTTTCTAAAAAATATTTTTTTAAAATAAAAACTTCTTTAACTTTTTTTTTTTAAAATACCATGTACAATGTAATATAGTATAGATGAGGTATAGGTCCTGTATGAGCATATATATGTGTAGTAAATGTCCCGTATATTTTTTTTTAAAAATACCATGTACAACATGTAATCCAGAGATCGGTCTCGGGTAGGCATAAGATCCGTTGGCCCTATTATCGGATCTGTGACTCCATGGAAGATGTGATTAAGATAAGTGTGCCGTAAAGTTGCAGCTGCGGCAGTCCAATGACTTTCTTCCCAAGTGTCTGCACCGTGATTTTGTGTTTCCCATAGTCACAAACGATTGCGGTTTGTATTTCGCATAACCACCGTTTACGTAGTAAAAAACATTTGCGGTTATCCTTCAACATAAGCTAAATACTCTAAAATACGGAAAAAAAACTCTAAAATACGAAAAAAAAATACTCTAAAATACGCAAAAATACGCTAAAGTACGATAAAGTACGCTAAAATATGATAAAATACATGAAAATATGCTAAAATACGCTGCAATATGTTAATATACGTCATTTTACGAAAACATGCATGAAAATACGTTAAGATACGTAAAAATACCCTAAAATAGGTTAAAATAAGCTAAAATATGTTAGAATACGTTCAAATACGTCAAAAATACTATAAAATACGCAACAATATGTTAGAATACGTCAAAATAGGGAAAAATACGTCAAAATACGCGACTAATGATATTTCCACACACGTTTACATATAACACGACACTATGCAGTACAAGTGGATTTCAAACAAAACTTTACGTAATCATAGAATACGATATTCACACGCAACCGAACGGCACCGAAACGACGTATGTTGAAGGTATACGTCATAAAACGACAAAATATGCTAAAGTTCGGCAAAAAATGACAGGTATACCCGTCGAACCAAGGGAAACACGATAAATCTAAATTTGAAATTATACCATATACGATCGTATAGGCCTATGTTGTATCGTATATCGGCTTAATACGCATCGTATACGTCATTACGATGCGTATTAAACTTTGAATTTTCTCAAAAGTACCCTTGAATTTATGAGAAAAATAGGGGTATTTCAGTAAATTCATCGGTTAATACGCATCGTATAGGCCTATACGATGCGTATTAAACTATAAATTTCTCAAAAATGTGTTTCAAATCAAGGGTTCCATCAATGGGGATGTAATACAATGATTTCTCTCAATTGAATAGACAAACAATTGCTTCATAGAACTCACTTGAATCATCTCGGAAGTACTCAACAACCAAAATAACAGCTTTGGTTTCATCACCTGCATCGTTTACGATAAAATACGATAAAAACGCTGAAATACGCTAAAATAACCTAAAAATAGGTTAAAATAAGCTAAAATACGTCAGAATACGCTCAAATATGTCAAAATACTCTAAAATACGATAAAATACGTCAAAATACGTCAAAATACGCAAAAATACGTCAAAATACGCAACTAATGATATTTCCACGCGCGTATACATATAACACAGCACTATACAATACAAGTGGTTTTCAAACAAAACTGTACGTAATCAAAGAATACGATAATCGCACGCAAACGAACGTCACCGAAACGACGCATGTTGAAGGTATAAGTCATAAAATGACAAAATATGCGAAAGTTCGACAAAAAACGACACGTATACGCGTCGAACCGAGGAAAACACGATAATAACAAATTTTCTTATTATGCCATATACGATCGTATAGGCCTATGTTGTATCGTATACCAGATTAATACGCATCGTATAGGCCTATATGATGCGTATTAAACTCTGAATTTCTCAAAAATATCTCTGAATTTATAAAAAAAACAGGGGTATTTCAGTAATTTCGGGGATATAATACGAATCGTATAGGCCTATACGGGTCGTATTGATTAAGTTTTTTTTACAAATTTTTTCTATACATTTGTTCATGGTTTTAACAAAGTTTTATAAAAAAATATTTATTTTTTTAAATAAAAACTTCCTTAATTTTTTTAAGAATACCATGTATAATGTTGTATAGAATAGATAGATGAGGTATAAAAACTTCAAAATTCATGTTTTTTTTCTGTTTTATAAAGTATAAAAAATGTTTTATATCTTAGTTTTTTTAAATGTTTTACTTGTAAGTAGAAATTAAAAAAAAATGTAGTATATAATACGGTTGTAACATAGATAGTATAGTATAATAAACATGTATCAAACCTATACGCATGATAAATTTTTAAAAATATTTTTTGTTTAAAAAATAAAAGAATTCTTTTATTTAACTTTGTTAAAACTATGATTAAATGTTTACAAAAATATGTGAAAAAAGTATAGTATATTATACGATGTACCAAACCTATACGATTCATAAATGTTTAAAAATGTTTTTTGTTTAAAAAATAAAAGAATTGTTTTATTAAACTTTCTTAAAACTGTGATTAAATATATACAAAAAGTTGTAAAAAAAACTAAAGCAATACGATCCGTATAGGCCTATACGATGCGTATTGAAAAAGTCAGTCGCCAGACAAGAACTGACACATGCAGATTTGACTTTTTTAATTTTGAACCAATACGCATCGTATAAACCTATAAGATGCATATTGAAAAAGATAAAGTGTGTAGATAGATAAGGTGTGGGAATAGAATTCTCCTACTACTTTTATTTCGGAACAGGCTTGCCCTATGGCCTAGGATGGTACCACGAAGGATCTTCGGTTTGATCCTATTGACAACTATTGAGCACCAAAGATGAATGATTCCTTAATTATTCAAAAAGAGTTTTTGAACCTAAATATCCCACGACAATGACGAGACCGGCAAAAGATCTTTGATTTTAGTAAAGGTCCCATGACTGTAAAACGCTTTTAATAGTGTGTGTATTATAAAAACCCTTACAACATTTAGTTTAAAAAATAACAAATGGTGACAAAATGTGATGGTTTTTGGATATTATTAGTTAAGTAATCGATGACAAAATAAAAGAATTAGTTGTGCAAATCTATATAAAAATGATGTAACTTGACGTGAGTTAAGAAGTGAACGATTTGTTCTTCATTATATCTTTTAGTTAAGGGTAAAAAGTAATTCACCCGCCGATCGATATAGGAAGGAGCTCTCTCACATGTGGGCATACACTTTGTGCACATTTGAGAGAGAAGAAACTCTAATAAAAAAAGAGGAACAACATGAACGATTTTAGAGGTGATTGGAAATAAGTTGTTTCCACTAATTATAGAGGAGAGATCATTATACTTATTGTTATCAAGTGATATCAAGAAATACTCAGGAAACTATTTTGATTGTTATTGTTTTTTTTTTGTGTCTTACAAAGGGAAGGAAGCATGTATAAATACAAAACAAAGTTATGCTAAACAAGGAAATACAGGGCTGTAATTTAGCAATTATGTGGCTGGAAATTAGCTCAACACCCCCTTAAGTTGAGTAGTGGGATCTCCAAAGCTCAACTTGTCAAGACAATAACTGAAGATTCTTGCATTAACTGCCTTTGTTAGAATATCTGCCAACTGGTCTTCTGATCTGACGAACGGGAGTTCAATAATCCCTTCTTCTAGCTACTCTTTAATGAAGTGTCTATCCACCTTCACATGTTTCGTTCGATCGTGTTGAACCGTTTTTTCTGAGATTTGGATTGCGGCTTCATTATCACACATCATTCTGCTAGACTTCTGTGGAGGAAACCCAATTTCAGTTAAGAGTTTCTTAATCTATAGAATCTCGGCCACTCCTCGAGCTATACCTCTGAATTCAGCTTCCGCACTTGAGAGAGCCACCACTTTCTGTTTTTTACTCTTCCATGTCACAAGGTTTCCTCCGACCAACGTAAAGTACCCCGAAGTAGACCTTCGATTTCCCCTATCTCCCGCCCAGTCGGCATCAGTGTAGGCCTGTATTTCCAGGTGTCCGTTCGATTTGAATAATACTCCATGACTTGGTGAGCCCTTGAGATATCTTATAATTCTAAGAACTGCTTCCGTGTGCGCAACCTGTAGTTGGTGCATGAATTGACTAAGGACCCCAACATCATAAGCTATGTCTGGTTGAGTATGTGACAAATAGATTAACTTCCCCACTAATCGTTGGTATCGTTCTTTATCAGCCAACTCTGCATCAGGTTCCATGTAGAGTCTATGGTTTACCATCATTGGGGTTTCTATTGGTTTGCAATCCATCATGCCAGTCTCTGCAAGGAGATCAAGGACGTACTTCCTTTGGCAGATAAATATTCCTTGTTTCGATCTGAGAACTTCAATCCCAAGAAAGTACTTCAAGTTCCCCAAGTCTTTCTTCTCAAATTCTGCAAACAGGTTTTGTCTTAGTTGCTCCATTTCTTCATTGTCATTTCCTGTAATAATCATATCATCAACATATATGATTAAACAAGTTATAAGTCAATTTTTCTGTTTGAGAAACAAAGTGTGATCAGAATTGCTTTGTTTGTAGCCGTATTTCTTCATTGCCAGAGTAAACCTGCCAAACCATGCTCGAGGAGATTGCTTGAGTCCATAAAGAGACTTCTTAAGACGACAAACTTCCCGTTCGTTAAAATTTTGGGTGAATCCTGGCGGTGCCTCCATATAGACCTCTTCTTTGAGTTCTCCATGTAGGAATGCATTCGTCACATTAAGCTGGTGAAGTGGCCATCCTTTGTTTGCTGCAATTGAGAATAGTACCCTAATTGTGTCAATTTTGGCCACCGGGGAAAAAGTTTCAGAATAATCAATTCCATATGTTTGGGTGTAGCCTTTGGCTACCAGCTGGGCTTTGTATCGTTCAATAGTTCCATCTGGCTTGTTCTTGATAGAGAAGACCCAACGACACCCCACTGGTTTTTTTTCCTGGTGGAAGAGTACATTTCTCCCATGTGTCATTTTTCTTTAGTGCTTCCATTTCTATATCCATGGCCTTTTTCCACTTTTTTGATTCTAAGGCTTCTTATGTTGTAGATGGTGTTTGTTCAGAGCACAAGGCAGTGGCAAATGCTTTGGCTTCCTTAGACAATTTCTTAGCGGCAATATTTGCCATAGGGTATCTAGACCTTGGGGCCTCCTTTTCTGGTGAGTATCTCTTGGGAGGAACCCCTCTGTTTGCCCTTAGAGGGAGAACATATCGTCCAGTTGTCTTCGCTATAACTGGTTCAGCATGCTCTGTATGTTTATTTGTTGTCTCTGTTGTAACTGGCTCAATATGCTCTGTATGTTCTTGTAACAACCCTCGGTAAAACCAACATCCTCATAATAATTCCGACACTCCAGTATATTATAGAATGTCTCATTATGTCTTTAATTATACCCCGTATGTGAAAACCGAGCCCAAATTATGTTATAGTTATAAAATAAATTAAAAACATGAAATGTTTAGTTGAGGCGGGCCGCGTAGACCCACCCCAACATCTCACGCGGGCCGTATGAAGATGTAGACCGGATTCCTTTGAATTCTTTAAGTTAAAGCGGGCCGCGTAAGAGTTCTCGATAGCTAACGCGGGCCGCGAGTGACCTAAGTTGTGGCGCAGCCTTGAGCTGACACGTGTCGATATCGTGTCGAACCTAGTAGATGACCGGGCCAAGCTATAGTGTTGACCAGGGTTGACGCGGGCCGCGTAACCCTGGCCTGTGTTTTACGCGGGCCGCCTGGAGACCCAATATCACAACTATATAAGAAGGCCGTCGGGTTTCGTTTTCCGTAGCTCACTTTTCATTTCTCAAATCTCACTTTCTGAATTAGAGGCATTATAGTCGGGTACTATACCCCTAATTAGCGAGGTTCTGCTCCGTTGTAAGTATTATAACCCCAGTTTCATAATAGTTACACTGCCCGATTGATTTAGGGTTCCGTAACAACTGTCGTGGTTCTGCCTGACATAGTTGTTGGAATGCCGTCTCGGGGAGGGTATCATTAATATTTTCAAAGGGTTATGGTACTAATCAATGTACATTTGTATAAATTATAGATTATATCCAGGAAACCCTTATGAAAAGCCTAAAACAGCAATGTGAGTTTATCCTCTCTTTTTGTTAACCTTTTTGTAATGTTTTACAAAACCTTAATTGTTTACAATATGATTAAGCGGTGATTGAGTCTTTGTAGTTCTTCAATTACTGCCGGTATTATGGGGTTTTGTATACAAAATTTACTACGAGTAGTAGTAAGTCTGAATGACAGTGCATTACCATTGGACGACGAGTTAGCCAATGGGTAATTTGACCATAGCCACAGATCCGGTCGAGTGGCAAATACTGAATGAGTAATTGTGTAGAAATAAACAATGTGATCGCTCTCAATACTGTTTTAATTGATAAAATGTTTCTTGATTAAACTGGGATTCACTCACCAGTATTTCCGACTGACAAATGTTTTTAAAACGTGTTACAGGTAACACAATGTGAACAACCAATTAATGGAAGCCAGCTGTAGAGCACTGAAGGCTTGGGAAAAATGTAGTTATAAAAGTTACCTAATAAACGATATTTTAAATTCAATAAAATAGGGTTTGTCCCTATAAATGTGTTGTAACAAGAAACTTGGGTTTTACCCATGTGATTATTAATAGTAAATGAGGTGGTTTTACTCTGATAAACATTTGCTAACTACGGTCCTGATGTAAATTCCGCTGCGAGATTAAATAACCCTGATACCACCGAAACTCTGAGATCGCGTCCGCCCGTTCCCGGGGATCAGGGATCGGGGGTTGCGACAGAAGGTGGTATCAGAGCCTAGCCACTGGTCTAAGCCAAAGAAGTGTTATGCTGACACTTAAATTTTAAATTTTGTTAGGAAATAAATTATGAAAGTATATGCATAACTATATTTTTTTGTTATGTGTTATTTGACTATCTGTTAGTTTACAGTATGAGTTTTCAAGGACCATCAGACATGAATCGTCTGTTGTCTGAATCACCTAAGAGTGAAGGTACTTTGTCACAGCCTGCCCTTTCTGGGTTTTCTGCTGATCAGGAAGAAGGAGTGTTTGCTTTTAGAGCTCAGTCAGAAGAGCCATTCACTAATAAGAAACGGGGATGGTTCAGTAAGGAAGCTTTTGCTCGTAGGAAGAGAATGCGAAAGTTGCAACAGCAAAGAGTTCTAACAGCTGCTAAGCGTAGAACCGATGCCCATACACAGGATATGCTTAATAGAAGCCTAGCTAATTTCCATATCTTAGCTACAACTGCTGCTGACCCGAGTCTGGAACAACTAGTAGCCCCACAACCACAAAACCCAGATCAACCCATGGAAATAGAAAACCAGGAAAATCAGGTGGAGATGCATGAGTTTAACCCAGAAGAAATCCCTAGGGTACCTGCGCCAAACCCTCTAGATCCAAATTACGACCCCTGGTGGGACGATAATAGGGATTTTGTGCAACGTTACCCTATCCAGGAATACCCACCCATACAGAACATAGAAGCCTACCCAGGTATGGACCCTTTAGATCCCTATTACCAAGATGAATATATTAGGAAAATTTTAGAGGATCCTTACCGATTTCAGGAACTGTCACCCCTATATCAGGAACCCGCACCCCAGATTCCAAACCCAGTCCGAGAACCTGCATCCCCAATGAGTGCAGAAAACGTCCAAGAACTTAGGACTTTCGGGTAGGAAATTTTAGAAACAGTGGGAGGATGCGTCAGGTGGGAAAGCGTCTCGTATGGAAATACGATGGGCGCAATATGGATTTTTGGATAAATCCATATCCATGAATGTGAATGGAGGAAATGGTAGTAGTAATAATAATAAAATATAATAAAATAAAAATAAAATAAAATATGTGTGTAAGGATGCATATTACTATTAGTGTAATTTTCTTTCTGTTGGTATTGTAATCTTTATTTCTGTACTAGTGTGTAATAGACGCATAGTATATGAAAATAGAGTACAAGTCGCAATGATCAACGGTTTTGGTTAAATTGCGTGTTATGTAATTAACTATATTACCTATTATTTGTGATATTAATATGAGGTAAATGTTTAAAATTCAGATGGCCGACGAAGGAAATCAAGGAAATCTGAATAACGATAACCAGAGTAACATTAACGTGGTTAATGAGAATCCAAGCATCAATAACAATAATAATCAAGTGGACAATAGTGCTATCCAACATATAGTAGCACAGGGAATTATAGATGCAATGCCATTTATTCTTCAAACTGTTAAGGATGCTGATAATAAAAGTAAGCATAGCAGTAAGCGACCAAGTGAACCAGAAAACAGCATGAACAATGGACTTGTACTTCAAATTCCCATTCCCAAAAGAAGAAGAACCGTGCCTTACGGTTGTTCTTATAAAGAATTTTGGTCTTGTAAACCAGTGGAATTCACAGGCAATGAAGGGACCATTGCAACCTTACGCTGGATAGAAAAGACTGAGGCAGTCTTAAGGATAAGCAAGTGTGCTGAAGAAGATAAGATAATGTTTGCTTCTAATCTGTTTAAGAATGCAGCACTAGAATGGTGGAATACTATCCTCCAAACAAAAGGAAGTGATAGAACCTATAATATGGAATGGGAAGAGTTTAAGGACAAGGTAGAAAGGAAATTCTACCCTCCAAATGAAAAAGAACAGATAGCAAACAATTTCCTAAACCTTAGGATGACTGGTGTGGATAGCAAGGGGTACACAAAGTTATTCTTCGAATATGCTAGGATAGTGCCAACTCTTGCTTCACCAGAACCAGTGTTAATTTCCCGTTATATTTGGGGATTAATTGGGGAAATAAGACACGTAGTTAAGGCAGCTAGACCTCAAACAATAGAAGAAGCTGTAGAACTAGCAAATACATTGACTGATGAATTAGTCCGTACCAGAGAAGAGGATCAAAGGAGGAACCTAACCCATAAGTTGACCCAAGAATTTCGTTCTGGAAATTCTAATCGTGGGAAAAATATAGGTTCTACCTCTGCACCCTACTGTAGGTATTGCAAATGAAAGCATTCCGGAAAGTGCTCCATATATTGTAACTTTTGCAAACTATCGGGACACAAAGAAGAAAACTGCGGGAAGAAAGCTAACAGCAGAGTATGTTACAATTGTGGAGAACAAGGTCACATCAAGCTAAATTGTCCAAAATTAGCTCCAGCTCCAGATAACAAGAATACTAAAAATGCTAGAGCATTTGTTCTAACTGCAGAAGAAGCCAAGATGATTCCAAATGTCATAGCTGGTACGTTTTTAGTTAATGATGTTTTTGCTAAAGTATTATTTGACTCTGGTGCAAACCAAAGTTTTATTAATACATCGTTTTGCAAATTTCTAAATCAATCATTAACTAAACTACCACAAGAATGCTTAGTAGAGACAGCTAATGGGGAAATTGTTAGAATTTCTGAAATCTTGCAGGGAGCAAGCATAAAAATTTTAAATCAGAAATTTATTGCAAATCTTTATCCCATGAATCTGGTAGGATTTGATGTTGTTTTAGGAATGGATTGGTTAATAGCCAATAAAGCCAGTATTTTATGTGATCAAAAGTTAATTCAAGTAAATTCACCAAAAGGTAAAATGATCACAATTAAAGGAGATAAATCTTCTAGGTCAACTAAGTTTATTTCTGTGATGAAAACTGCAAGTTGTATGAGAAAAGGTTCTATAGTGTATTTGATTTCTATAATCACTAACACTAAAGGAAAGGATTTAAAGGATATTATAGTAGTATCTCAGTTTTTGTAACACCCTAATAGGTTTAACCTTTAAACGACGCAGCGGAATTTCGAGTTTGAAAATTTCTTTCATGACATACATCTTGACATTCTAAAACTTCATATTATAATATAAAAACATAGCTTATCAACACTAAATTACATATTCTAACATTCCCGTACAATCTGTCTTGCGACTCGATCTTCGATCTCTACTCCTTGGTAATCCTCATGCCTTGTACTACCTGCGCTCACCACATAAAATTCATAACGTTAGTACGTATCATAAGCATACAAGATTTGTACACGTTTACTTTTCGTTTCATTAACTCTTTACATTCCGGCTTTCTTTCTGATCATACGATCCGTAGTGAGACTTCCTTGGTATCCTGCGTTACACTTCATCACCAGGCACGATGTTATTATCGTTAGTACTCAATTTCATTGAATGCATGCGTACATACTTTCATACAACCTGTACGTACACTTACGATCACACATAGCAACATACATACCTATGTACCTACATACATACGTACGTGCATACCTAAACACATCCATTCATACATACATACATACATACTTACATGCCTTCATACATACATACATACCTACATACATACATACATACAAACCTACATACATACTTACATGCAAACATACATACATACTTGCATACAAACATACATACATACTTACATTCATACGTACATACATTCTTACATACATACGTACATACCTTCGTACATACTCACTTGACTACACATACATACCATCGGTATACATCCTTACATACAAACACTTATACCTATACAACATACATACGTATATACCTACATACATACCCACATTTATATCTTCAATCATCCATTGCAATATACCCGACTTATACTTGCCTAATCATATACGTCTGCATATATATAAATATCCTTATGTACTCGCTTACACACTATAATCTTACATACATTCGCGCATGCACGCCTACATACCTTCTTCATCCGTGTAAGAGATACACAACATCCACACATACCTATCCACACGTACGCTTACCATAAAGGTCATAAAACGTGAGTTAAACTAATCATACGCAACTTAAAACGCGTTTAAACGAGTTCCCATGGCAAAACGAGGCTTAAAAATAATTTTCGAAGGGATAAGACCCGTCGCGCGACGCGACGGGCCGTCGCGCTACGCGACGCCCTCAAAAACACAGAAGGTCGTTGCTGTGTGCTGCAGATTTCCAGCGCAACCGCATTTCACGGAAACTGTCATAACTTCTTCGTTATAGGTCCGTTTTACCCGATTCTTTTTCCTACGCGTCCGTAATTTAATTCCCCATTTAATGGAACTAAAATCCAACATCCGACTTAATAACATTTCAGACTTTTAACCCTTCGGCTTATTACCCTTTTACCCATCTTTGACCCGTTTATGCATTCATCAACGTAACTCGCTCGTTTTACCATAACCTCTTATAAACATAACGATATCAAAGACATCTATCATAAATTACCAAATTCTTGGATGTCTTGCATCCTCTTAACACATTATCATTCATATGTTCATTTCGACCCGTTAAGGGTATTCGCACATTAATTGGTCTATGACTAACCAAACCATCATCCCCCACTTTCCTACTTGTCCAAAACATTACACTAATCGAATAACTTACTTCTAAACTACTTTTAAGATCGTCTACCCCAAAATACCCATCAAGGGCATTTTGGTAATCTTTAAACCCATCCTTTACGACGAAAGACTTTAACATGTATTTGACCTCAAACATCATGTTTAATTCATTACAATACTTTATTACTTATGCGTACTAAGAAGTGATTACGGAAATCACTTACCTTATGCGTCCGTGCTCGTATCCGATTTCTCGTCTTTTCTTGACCCGTTAGCCTTTCATGCTTGAGTCCGTCTTGACATGATTCCTATACCCTCTTTTCATCAAGATCACACTCTTATTAGCATATGCATTCGTACATGATAACAATCGTATCAATCGCATATTTCACACTTAACTTTCATTCATCATTTCTAACAACATAACTCATATAATCATGTCCGTATACGTTTAAACTCATGTAACTCATCATGTCATTACATTTAACACGGATTGCTATTACATGTACCATACGACTTCCCATCAACCTGCCTTTACGACAACGAGTCGAATCATGCTTCTTATACTTAGTTGACTTTCAAAAGTCAACTATTAACCATATGTAACTATCGACTTATCAACATATACCCGTAACATCATAATCGACTATACGGACGACACTATATACATTTTATCATTCACTTGATGTATGTACTACCTTTTAAGCATAACATACAACTCATTCATGCATAAATCTTCTAAACTCTTACATAACCCATCAAAACCTACTACTAACCATCATGGATCATTCCCAAATAAACATCAATCATATCATCATCATTTTTCTCCTAATTCATCTAACAAGAATTTATCATACCCACATAGTACATCAATCTCTCAACAAGAATTGGACATAGGTGATGAGTCTAGTCATCTTCTTCACCATAACTAATGGGTTTATCATCTAAACATCAAATTAACGCAAACCATTCATAGCCCATGTTCTATATGATGATTATAACACATACCAATGCTCAATTTCACTTAAACTCATGGATTAGAACATAACCCACTTTACACATGATCACCAATCTTAGATTTTCGACATACCTTATGATCCCCTCGTGTTGGAGATCATTAATCCATGCTTGGTTATGGATTTGAGCTTCATCTTGCCTTCCGATTTGAGCAAAATGATGTGCGGTAAGTGTCGTATATTTTAGGTGTATATTTTAAGCCCTTTTTAACACTTATTTAAGCCAAGTTTTAAATTTATAAAACACGATATTTCACTAACACTAAACACACATATGGGCAAGTGCACCCATCGTTGAGTGTAATATAGCGTTGGTAATATACCGAGGTCGTCCAAGGACACAAGAGCTTTTAGTACCGGTTTATCCTCAACGTCTAACCAAAATAAAAAGTTTAGAAAAATGTTTTAAACTAAGAAAAATAAAACTAACTAAAATGCTGAAAATAAAAATAAAAATAAAAACAGATAGACAAGATGAATCACTTGGTTCCGACTCGTATCTAGTATAACCTTTGATTATTTCCGCACTTTTGCACATAATTAAGAGATTATCTTAGTTATTGTAGTAGGCCCCTCTTTTGAAGGTGACGTTACCCTCACCCCAGTAGTTTGAGTCAGCAGGGATACAATCCTAAAGGGGTGGATTATTGGAAGATAATGAATTAAGTTATTAATGCAGTATTGTGGTAGGCCCCGCTTTTGGCGGTGACGTTACCCTCGACTAAGTAGTCTGAGTCAGCAGGGATACAGTCCTAAATAGCCGGGTTATAGTATTAATAGTAGTTAGCTTATGAGGGGATCAAAGAGTTTGGACCCCCGCCATCCAATACCGTGAAGTATTGAAGGGGGTCCTACTAAATTTGACCCAGGTCCATTGCAGGACCTCTAAACGCTGAACAATGGCAAGACCTTTACCAAACCGTTCCCTTAACCCCCTACCAGGTAGCCAACATACCTCCATATAGACCGTGGAGATATGAATGGTGAAAATCCTTTATTTTATATAGACAGTAAAATAATGCCAAGACACCACGGACAAACGATAAGGAAAGATCACCTTCAACATAAGTAACTAGTTATTAAAGTCATTAATACAAAACCAAATAAAAAGTGCAAAAGATTAGAAATAAAAAGTATTATACTAGACACTTTGTCTTCACCAAGTGATGTAAGAGACTTAGGCAAACATGGCCTTGATTGTCAAGAACTCTTACGATCAGTCTTGGATCCCGAGACGACTCACACACTCTATGATGGACAATGGATGATGGTAGTGGATGATGGTGTTGTGATGGTGGTGGGTGGTGGATGAAGTGTGAGAGAGGTGGTGTGCCAAGGGATGAGTTGCAATGAAACCAAGCACTCCTATTTATAGGCTGAACAGAAGCCTGGGCACGGCCCCGTGTTCGCTGGGCACGGCCCCGTGCCCGTCTGACACTCTCTCTCTTCATTAATTGTAATTCGCAATTACAATTAATGCGCCTGCAGTACTTTCGACACGCCCCCGTGTCCGCTGAGCACGGCCCGCGGTGGGCAATAGAAGCTTCTATAGATTTGTCTTTTCTGCTGCTTCTTGGGCACGGCCCCGTGCTGGCTGAGCACGGGGCGTGTTCAGCATTCTGTTTTCTCTATTTTGCTTTGGAAGGTGCCGTTGAGGGTTCGGGCAGTCCACTAATGTTCCTTTTCTTGTATTTATGTTGGATTTAACTGTCTTTTTGCTTCTTTTGCGTTTTTGAGCTCATTTAATCCTGAAAATACAAAAGGAAGACAAAAACACTCTTTTTCCAATATTAGTACTAAAAAAGGGTTAGTTTTATGCCTCATTTGATGTAATTTATATGTTGCATTTTACACACATCAAATACCCCCACACTTGAACTTTTGCTTGTCCTCAAGCAAAACTCTTTAATATTTGGCTTACACTCCCAAATGGAATAGGTAGAAGAGAAGGTTTGGGGCTTGTCATAGAGTGTCGGGATTTCCAAGATCTTTTTGGGTTTTATTTTTATTTATTTACACTCCTATTCGTAATGATTTATTTAGAACTGTTCATAAAAGAAATTACTTATTTAGGCATAACATGCCTTTTTTAAATTCTATTTATATACAAGTTCACATACCTCGCGGGGAAATCACTCACACTCGGCCGAAAGTGTATTTTTAGTGAATCACTCGAGAGCGGTCATGGAACTTATTCCTACCATAGGCTTTCCAAGAAATCAATCCTCCTCCTTTTTAACTTTTATACCTTTGTAGATGATGTATGTAAAATGCAACATATAAATTACATCAAATGAGGCATAAAACTAACCTTTTTTTAGTACTAATATTGGAAAAAGAGTGTTTTTGTCTTCCTTTTGTATTTTCAGGATTAAATGAGCTCAAAAACGCAAAAGAATAAAAAAGACAGCTAAATCCAACATAAATACAAGAAAAGGAACATTAGTGGACTGCCCGAACCCTCAACGGCACCTTCCAAAGCAAAATAGAGAAAACAGAAGGCTGAACACGCCCCGTGCTCAGCCAGCACGGGGCCGTGCCCATGAAGCAGCAGAAAAGACAAATCTATAGAAGCTTCTATTGCCCACCACGGGCCGTGCTCAGCGGACACGGGGGCGTGCCGAAAGTACTGCAGGCGCATTAATTGTAATTGCGAATTACAATTAATGAAGAGAGAGAGTGTCAGACGGGCACGGGGCCGTGCCCAGCGAACACGGGGCCGTGCCCAGGCTTCTGTTCAGCCTATAAATAGGAGTGCTTGGTTTCATTGCAACTCATCCCTTGGCACACCACCTCTCTCACACTTCATCCACCACCCACCACCATCACAACACCATCATCCACCACCATCATCCGTTGTCCATCATAGAGTGTGTGAGTCGTCTCGGGATCCAAGATTGATCGTAAGAGTTCTTGACAATCAAGGCCATGTTTGCCTAAGTCTCTTACATCACTTGGTGAAGACAAAGTGTCTAGTATAATACTTTTTATTTCTAATCTTTTGCACTTTTTATTTGGTTTTGTATTAATGACTTTAATAACTAGTTACTTATGTTGAAGGTGATCTTTCCTTATCGTTTGTCCGTGGTGTCTTGGCATTATTTTACTGTCTATATAAAATAAAGGATTTTCACCATTCATATCTCCACGGTCTATATGGAGGTATGTTGGCTACCTGGTAGGGGGTTAAGGGAACGGTTTGGTAAAGGTCTTGCCATTGTTCAGCGTTTAGAGGTCCTGCAATGGACCTGGGTCAAATTTAGTAGGACCTCCTTCAATACTTCACGGTATTGGATGGCGGGGGTCCAAACTCTTTGATCCCCTCATAAGCTAACTACTATTAATACTATAACCCGGCTATTTAGGACTGTATCCCTGCTGACTCAGACTACTTAGCCGAGGGTAACGTCACCGCCAAAAGCGGGGCCTACCACAATACTGCATTAATAACTTAATTCATTATCTTCCAATAATCCACCCCTTTAGGATTGTATCCCTGCTGACTCAAACTACTGGGGTGAGGGTAACGTCACCTTCAAAAGAGGGGCCTACTACAATAACTAAGATAATCTCTTAATTATGTGCAAAAGTGCGGAAATAATCAAAGGTTATACTAGATACGAGTCGGAACCAAGTGATTCATCTTGTCTATCTGTTTTTATTTTTTTTTTATTTTCAGCATTTAGTTAGTTTTACTTTTCTTAGTTTAAAACATTTTTTCTAAACTTTTGTTTTGGTTAGACGTTGAGGATAAACCGGTATTAAAAGCTCTTGTGTCCTTGGACGACCTCGGTATCTTACCAACGCTATACTACGCTCAACGATGGGTGCACTTGCCCATATGTGTGTTTAGTGTTAGTAAAATATCGTGTTTTATAAATTTAAAACTTGGCTAAAGTAAGTGTTAAAAAGGGCTTAAAATATACACCTAAAATATACGACACTTTCACGCACATCAAGTTTTTGGCGCCGTTGCCGGGGACACAAGGATTTTAAGAAAGTTAGGAATCAACGGCCTAATCATCTTTTATTTTTCTTTTTATTTTTTTTAGGATTTTCTTAGTTTTTCAGCTTCTGCAGCGCTCAGCACGGGCCGTGCCCGGTCAGACACGGGCCGTGCCCAGCAATCATCACTGGCAGTTTTATTTTCTGAGTTACAGAGAGCTGAACACGGGGCCGTGTCGGTGCAACACGGGGTCGTGTCCAACTCCCAGTAACAGGGATCCAGAAATCAATTACTGTGCCTCTGAACACGGGCCGTGTTCGTTGAGCACGGGGCCGTGGTGAACATTCTGACTAGCGTTCTTTTCTGTTTTTATTGCAGGACTTGGAACCCAGTCGCCACATTTGAACCTCCTACGTAGTGCATGAGCTCCAGTTCTAGTAGAGACATAAAAGAACCCCTAGAAGAACCCGAGCGCTTTCTCAGAAAAAGACTAAAGGCTAAAAATCAAGAGAAAGCTTTGGGGGGACCACTTCCAATGGCGGACCAACGTACCCTCATGGATTACTTACGGCCTACCGTAGGCAATCTTGGCGCCGCTATCAATGCCCTGAATGTCGAGGCCAACAACTTCGAACTTCGGCCGCATTTGATACAAATGCTCCAAAACTCCGCAACCTTCCACGGGCTTGCGGACGAGGATCCCCATCTACATATTACTAACTTCTTAGAAATATGTGATACCTTTCGGATCAATGGAGCATCAAATGACGCCATCCGCCTTCGAATGTTTCCTTTTTCACTAAAAGACTGAGCTAAGGCTTGGCTTAACACCCTCCCAGCTGGATCGGTAAACACCTGGGATGAACTAGCCCAAAAGTTTTTGTATAAGTATTTCCCTCCTGCTAAAACGGCTAAATTAATGACTGAAATTAATACATACTCACAAGAGGACGGGGAATCCTTATATGAAACTTGGGAAAGGTTCAAGGAGCTTCTAAGAAAGTGTCCTCACCATGGTCTAGCGGTATGGCAACAAGTATCCACTTTCTACAATGGATTGTTGCCACACACCAGACAAACACTTGATTCAAGCTCCGGGGGACTCTTAGGTAATCGTCGCCCAAATGAAATATATAACCAAATTGAGGAAATTGCTCAAACCAATTTTCAATGGCACACTCCCCGAGGTAATAAATCTATTGCCCCGGGCGCCCATAAGGTTGATGAAAGCACCGCTTTACAAGCCCAAATCGAGGCCCTCTCTTCAAAAATCAAAAGGCTAGAAATGGCAAAAACGGCCTCGGTTATGGCTTGTGAAGGGTGTGGTGGGTCACATGAAAATTGGAGTTGTATGAAAGAATTAGATGAACAAACTGAAACGGTAAACTACATGGATAATAGACCTAGGCCGTCGGGTCCTCCAACGGGTACCTACAACCAAGGATGGCGTAACCACCCAAACCTTGGTTGGAGAGATCCCGGCAATAGTAGTAACCAACAAAACCAAAGAACTAATTTTCAACAACCGCAAAATTTTTCTCAACAACAAGGTGGAAGAGAAAGGCTTGAAGATACGGTATCTCGCCTCATCTCTGACACTGAAAAGAAAAACTCGGATCGATTCCAACAATTGGAATCAAATTTTAGAAATCAACAAGCTAGCATTCAAAACGTTGAAAAACAATTAAATCAACTAGCTCAAAATTTCTCCGAGAGACCACAAGGCGCGTTACCTAGTAATACCGAAACGAACCCAAAGGCACAAGTACATCTCATCACCTTAAGAAATCGAACCGTGGGTCCCGAGGATGCTCCATTGCCACCAAATGAAATAAGCCATTCTAGCCAGCCTATAACTCCTCCTGTGCCAGAAAAGGCTTCTATACCAAATCAAGAGCCCGCCAAGACCCCTCCAATTCCGTACCCCGGTAGGTTAAATCGTCAAAAGACCGATGAGCAATTCGCAAAGTTCGAAAGTTTACTAAAACAATTGCATGTTAATATTCCTTTTATGGAGGTCCTTACCCAAATGCCTAAATATGCAAAATTCATGAGGGATTTCCTCACTCACAAAAGGAAAATTGAATCATTGCAATTAGTTAACTTAGGCGAAGAATGCTCAGCTCTAGTACTCAACAAACTTCCACAAAAGAAAATCGACCCCGGGAGCTTCACAATCCCTTGCTCGATTGGGGAGTCCCCCGTCCGAAATGCTTTAGCTGATCTTGGGGCTAGCATCAACCTCATGCCCACCTCAATGTTCAAGCGACTCGGCCTAGGAACAACAAGCCCTACAAAGTTGAGCATACAACTCGCCGACAGATCCGTCAAATTCCCACATGGTGTCGCCGAAAATTTGTTAGTCAAGGTCGACAAATTCGTCTTTCCAACCGACTTTGTCATCCTAGACATGGAAGAAGACACCGAGGTCCCTCTCATCCTCGGGAGGCCATTTCTAGCCACCGCTCAAGCAGTGGTGGATATGAATGACGGAACTCTAACATTGAAGTTTGGGGATAAGGAAGTGAAATTTGAATGTGGAAAGCGAGTAGAGGAAGAAGATCCGGTCAACTACATGAAGGTCATAGACTCAAGTTTGGATGATGCTCTCCGACGGTGTAACATGGGATGCGACACATCCCACTTGGGTAACATATGACCAGGCTTTGGGTCTAGCCAAGGACCCTTATAAACGTGGCGCACCATGGAGGCATTCCACGGAACTATCCTTAGTTTAATTTAGATTAGTTTTTATGTTTTCTAGTTAGTTTAATTTTCAGGAATAAAACACACTCATGGTGGTAAAGGATGAAAAGGGGAACGAGAAAAATGATCCCATGCACAAGAACGAGGCAACCCGACAATTTTCTCCAATTCAGTAGGTTCAACACGGGCCGTGCCCAACCAACACGGCCCCGTGTCGAACCACCTGCAGAAAACGCCCAGTACAGGTAACTGGACACGGGCCGTGTTCACCCAACACGCCCCCGTGTCCAGACTTCTGTTTCTCTTATTTCAATTTTGTTACTGGCACTTGAACACGGGGCCGTGCCCGGATAACACGGGGCCGTGTTCAGTGCCCAGTAACACAAATTTTTGCTTTTTAAACACTATTTTACACATCTAATCAACCTAAAAATTTATTTTTGGGACACATTGAGGACAATGTGTAATTTAAGTGTGGGGGGATGCTAAAGCCTTGAATTTTGCAAGTCCTAAATACAAGCCTTACACAAAACTCTATCACCCCAAATTTTTTTCAAAAATTTCATATTTTTTTTACTTGTCTAGGTTTAACTCGGGAAATTCAAGTTCTCAAAAAGGTTATATTTTTACAAATTTACAACTGATAGCGTAGTGATAAAAAGAACCAACATAAGAAAATTATGAAAAGGCATGACAAACTTATTTAAAATTTGATTATATATACTTGATCACATAAAAACCCATTCCCACAAAAGTGAGTTTTGAGCCTTTATTGAGCACACAATTCCATATCATTTGACTAAATGCTCATTTTTCGTTTCTTGTGTGAATAGCCGCTTGGTTCTTACGACTCTAGAACTTGCCATGACAATACATTCCCGGTCCTTATCAACTTAAACCCGAGTAAGTAAATGATGGAGGCATTAGGACTAACATTTTTCATTTCTACACCATTATTTTTTCTTTTACCACCTACCCAAAAATCCCCCTAGTTAGCCCCTTTGAGCCTAAACCTTTTCGTTTCATCACCCAAAATAAAAACCCTTTCACCCACCAAAACCTTTTTCATTTTTAACCCTTTATTTTAGTAACAAGATCGGTTTTTCCTTAAAAAAAAAAAAAAAATTTCGATGATGATGAAGCAAAAAGAAAATAAACAAACAAAGTAATCAAAAATAACTTTGTTTGAATAAAAGCTTCATCAAAAATAAAAAAGTTGTAAAAATGCGAAAACCGACACTTGTTACGCTTTTAGCCCTTTTTCTACTAACCACTAACCCAACCACCTACCTTTAACCCTAGCCAACCCTTAACCCACAAAGTCCTCTTGATATCTACAAAGGTATAAAAGTTAAAAAGGAGGAGGATTGATTTCTTGGCAAGCCTATGGTAGGAATAAGTTCCATGACCGCTCTCGAGTGATTCACTAAAAATACACCTTCGGCCAAGTGTGAGTGATTTCCCCGCGAGGTATGTGAACTTGTATATAAATAGAATTTTAAAAAGGCATGTTATGCCCAAATAAGTAATTTCTTTTATGAACAGTTCTAAATAAATCATTACGAATAGGAGTGTAAATAAATAAAAATAAAACCCAAAAAGATCTTGGAAATCCCGACACTCTATGACAAGCCCAAAACCTTCTCTTCTACCTATTCCATTTGGGAGTGTAAGCCACATATTAAAGAGTTTTGCTTGAGGACAAGCAAAAGTTCAAGTGTGGGGGTATTTGATGTGTGTAAAATGCAACATATAAATTACATCAAATGAGGCATAAAACTAACCTTTTTTTAGTACTAATATTGGAAAAAGAGTGTTTTTGTCTTCCTTTTGTATTTTCAGGATTAAATGAGCTCAAAAACGCAAAAGAAGCAAAAAGACAGCTAAATCCAACATAAATACAAGAAAAGGAACATTAGTGGACTGCCCGAACCCTCAACGGCACCTTCCAAAGCAAAATAGAGAAAACAGAAGGCTGAACACGCCCCGTGCTCAGCCAGCACGGGGCCGTGCCCATGAAGCAGCAGAAAAGACAAATCTATAGAAGCTTCTATTGCCCACCACGGGCCGTGCTCAGCGGACACGGGGGCGTGCCGAAAGTACTGCAGGCGCATTAATTGTAATTGCGAATTACAATTAATGAAGAGAGAGAGTGTCAGACGGGCACGGGGCCGTGCCCAGCGAACACGGGGCCGTGCCCAGGCTTCTGTTCAGCCTATAAATAGGAGTGCTTGGTTTCATTGCAACTCATCCCTTGGCACACCACCTCTCTCACACTTCATCCACCACCCACCACCATCACAACACCATCATCCACCACCATCATCCATTGTCCATCATAGAGTGTGTGAGTCGTCTCGGGATCCAAGATTGATCGTAAGAGTTCTTGACAATCAAGGCCATGTTTGCCTAAGTCTCTTACATCACTTGGTGAAGACAAAGTGTCTAGTATAATACTTTTTATTTCTAATCTTTTTCACTTTTTATTTGGTTTTGTATTAATGACTTTAATAACTAGTTACTTATGTTGAAGGTGATCTTTCCTTATCGTTTGTCCGTGGTGTCTTGGCATTATTTTACTGTCTATATAAAATAAAGGATTTTCACCATTCATATCTCCACGGTCTATATGGAGGTATGTTGGCTACCTGGTAGGGGGTTAAGGGAACGGTTTGGTAAAGGTCTTGCCATTGTTCAGCGTTTAGAGGTCCTGCAATGGACCTGGGTCAAATTTAGTAGGACCTCCTTCAATACTTCACGGTATTGGATGGCGGGGGTCCAAACTCTTTGATCCCCTCATAAGTTAACTACTATTAATACTATAACCCGGCTATTTAGGACTGTATCCCTGCTGACTCAGACTACTTAGCCGAGGGTAACGTCACCGCCAAAAGCGGGGCCTACCACAATACCGCATTAATAACTTAATTCATTATCTTCCAATAATCCACCCCTTTAGGATTGTATCCCTGCTGACTCAAACTACTAGGGTGAGGGTAACATCACCTTCAAAAGAGGGGCCTACTACAATAACTAAGATAATCTCTTAATTATGTACAAAAGTGCGGAAATAATCAAAGGTTATACTAGATACGAGTCGGAACCAAGTGATTCATCTTGTCTATCTGTTTTTATTTTTTTTTTATTTTCAGCATTTAGTTAGTTTTACTTTTCTTAGTTTAAAACATTTTTTCTAAACTTTTGTTTTGGTTAGACGTTGAGGATAAACCGGTATTAAAAGCTCTTGTGTCCTTGGACGACCTCGGTATCTTACCAACGCTATACTACGCTCAACGATGGGTGCACTTGCCCATATGTGTGTTTAGTGTTAGTAAAATATCGTGTTTTATAAATTTAAAACTTGGCTAAAGTAAGTGTTAAAAAGGGCTTAAAATATACACCTAAAATATACGACACTTTCACGCACATCAGTAGATATCAAGAGGACTTTGTGGGTTAAGGTTGGCTAGGGTTAAAGGTAGGTGGTTGGGTTAGTGGTTAGTAGAAAAAGGGCTAAAAGCGTAACAAGTGTCGGTTTTCGTATTTTTTTTTTTGCAACTTTTTTTTTATTTTTAATGAAGCTTTTATTCAAACAAAGTTATTTTTGATTACTTTGTTTGTTTATTTTCTTTTTGCTTCATTAAATTTTTTTTTTTCACGAAGAACCGAACTTGTTACTAAAATAAAGGGTTAAAAATGAAAAAGGTTTTGGTGGGTGAAAGGGTTTTTGTTTTGGGTGATGAAACGAAAAGGTTTAGGCTCAAAGGGGCTAACTAGGGGGATTTTTGGGTAGGTGGTAAAAGAAAAAGAAAAAAAATGGTGTAGAAATGAAAAATGTTAGTCCTAATGCCTCCATCATTTACTTACTCGGGTTTAAGTTGATAAGGACCGGGAATGTATTGTCATGGCAAGTTCTAGAGTCGTAAGAACCAAGCGGCTATTCACACAAGAAACGAAAAATGAGCATTTAGTCAAATGATATGTAATTGTGTGCTCAATAAAGGCTCAAAACTCACTTTTGTGGGAATGAGTTTTTATGTGATCAAGTATATATAATCAAATTTTAAATAAGTTTGTCATGCCTTTTCATAATTTTCTTATGTTGGTTCTTTTTATCACTACGCTATCGGTTGTAAATTTGTAAAAATATAACCTTTTTGAGAACTTGAATTTCCCGAGTTAAACCTAGACAAGTAAAAAAAAAGAAAATTTTGAAAAAATTTGGGGTGATTAGCGGTTCCAATAGAGTTTTGTGTAAGGCTTGTATTTAGGACTTGCAAAATTCAAGGTTTTAGCATCCCCCCCCACACTTAAATTACACATTGTCCTCAATGTGTCCCAAAAATAAATTTTTAGGTTGATTAGATGTGTAAAATAGTGTTTAAAAAAGCAAAAATTTGTGTTACTGGGCACTGAACACGGCCCCGTGTTGAGTGGGCACGACCCCGTGTTCAGGTGCCAGTAACAAGAACTTACAGAAGGTGGACACGGCCCCGTGTCCACTGAACACGGCCACGTGTCTGACAAAATTCTGCCGAACAGAACCCAAACAGCAGGTCAGGGAGGTGAGCACGGGGGCGTGTTGGCATGGACACGTCCCCGTGTGGACAGTCTGAAAGCCTGAAAAACAGGTTTCTTCGTCCGGTTTTTCCATCCTAGCCCTATAGGTGCTGAGGCTTAACACCCTAAGCCTTGGTTTGTACCTGTTCCAACACTTAATACCACACCAAGCAATACAAACATCCTACATTACCAAAGTTAATTGTTCCACGCATAAAGTAAGAAAAATAAAATGCAGAAAATAGTTAGGAAAAGTAAATTGTCTAACACTTGGCACGCAGGCCATCAATTGTTCAAGATTGCAAAGGGTTAACCTGGGGAGTCATCAATCAACCGCTTCCTCCTATGCTCCTCCCGCCTACTCCATGGCATCATCATCATCATCATCATCATCGTCATCCCCTCCATGGCGTGCAATGTGGTCTCGTATGTATCCGACGTCATCTTGTATCTCGGATAGGTTTCTCTCGATAGCTCCGACCCGGTGGTAGGTGTTGCTCACCATGTTATAGGTGTTCCGAGTACACATGAGGTTTTCCTGCAACAAATCATGCAAACTTTGAAAATTAGGAAAACTGCCTCCCGAGGAGGATGATTGGCCCGGATCACCGTGGGGTGGGTATTGGTACTGATGATGTTGCGGAGCTGGGAGGACAAGTGCTTCTTGCGGGTTCCATGCATGACCTTGCATCCTTTGAAAGGTTACCGTCCCGTCTTCTGCCTCATAAACCAGGTTCATTGAGCGGCATATGTGAATATCCACCGTACCCGACCATGGGCTCTTCTCAAATGACCTCGGAATGTGGGCGAAGTGCCTGAAGAGACGGTACACCCACCCCCCGAAGAAAATAGGAGTTGGTGCACTAGCAAGGCGGTTGTGATGCATGTTTCGGAGCATGAGGAACGGAACATCGAGCGGCCTGCGGTTGTGAATGCAATGGAGGACAAGCAAATCTCTTAACCCAACGACGCCACCACTGTCATGCCTTTGGCTAAGAGAGTAGCCGAGGAGCCTATGAATGTATCTGTAAAGCGGATCCCTCAGCTTGGTACTCTTAGTGCTGCTCGGATTGTAGAACCCTTCCCCAATCTGAGCCCACATGGCTTGGCGCTCGTTGTCTTCGATCTCTCTCAATCCTCCTGTATTCTCTTCGTTTCCCGCATCCTCCTCCGCATACAACCCGATAATCGACCCGAATTGTGCCATGGAGATCGAATACCTCGTTCCGCCACACCTGAATGACACCCCGTCATTATCGAACGGGTCGCACCTTGAAGTGAATGCAAAGGTGCTGTAGAATTCCAAGGTGCATTCATGGACGGAACGGAGTCGGGTTGTTAGCGCGACTCTGAGTGGTCCCGTGACAATGTTGTTGAAACGGTCAATTTGATTCACCATGGTTAGTAGTTCTGTGCATGCCTGCCTCGGGTATTCCTCCGGCCTTGTTTGAAGAAGCTCGTATCGAGCTCTTGCATCTAGCTCATTGGCGTTGAATCTAGTAAACTTCCTGGCCATCTGCAAGAATACTTCAAAAGTTAGCATGAAACAGAATTATTTTCGGACAAAAACTGCAAACAGCGGGCTGGACACGACCCCGTGCCCAGTGGACACGGCCCCGTGTCCAGGGGTCTGTTACTCAAAAATCCCATTTTTCGACCCGGTTTCGAAAACTTGAAATTTTTTGAACCAATAGGTGCGGTTTCCCCCGAAAATGAAACGCTAAGTGCCGTTTTTCCCAAAATAACCCGTTTACCCTATCAATTTCATCTATTTCGGTTCAAGAACAAGGGTTTGGGGTTTTTGTAAGAAATCGGGTGAATCTATGAACAATACAAGTGTATTTACTTCCCTTAACACTAATCTAACTAAATGCAAACAGATTTAGGCAAAAATTTTAGGTTCGATCCGAATGAACATCAAGAACCCTAGATTTTTCCCCAAATTTGTGGTGTATTAACTACATGCAAGTAACTAATCTAACTATAAAGAGTGATAGAATCATACCTTGACGTTGTTAGATCGGTAAGAGACGTTTGAATTTCGTGAAAAATCGCCTGGAACCAGAGCTTTTGTGGGGAAACGGGGCGTGTGGAATGAAGAAACTGTTTTGAAAAAGGGGTTTAATCCCGTCTGCAGCGCGAACACGGCCCCGTGTCCAGCGGACACGGCCTCGTGCCGAGCTTTTTTTTTTTTTTTTTTAAGTGCGCGTGTGAGTGCCCCTTTTTCCCATAAGCTATGGTTTAGAAAACTTACCGCTTTATTTTGCCGCCTCAATCGTTCATAACTTACCAGGCATGATGTTTTTATTCTTCCACGGTTTGAAGCGAGATCTCTTCTTCCTCATCCTCAATAAATCCTTAATAGAGTTTCAGCCGTTGGCCATTGACTTTAAATGGTGACCTATTTCGAGGTTTAATTTCTACTGCACCGTGTGGAAAAATATGGGTGACGGAAAAAGGTCCTGACCACCTAGACTTTAATTTACCAGGAAACAATCGAAGTCGTGAATTAAACAAAAGAACTAAATCTCCTACCCGAAATTCATTAGGTTTAATATGTTTGTCATGCCAATTTTTCATTCTTTCCTTATAAATCTCAGAGTTTGAGTATGCATAATTCCTAAGTTCGTCTAATTCATTTAATTGACAAAATCGATTTTTACCAGCAACTTCTATATCTAGGTTTACATTTTTGATTGCCCAGTAGGCTTTGTGTGCAATTTCCACTGGCAAGTGACAACTTTTTCCATAGACTAGCTTATATGGGGTTGTACCTATCGTTGTTTTATAAGCAGTTCGAAAAGCCCATAAAGCATCATCTAATTTATCAGCCCATTCCTTTCTATTTAACCCTACGGTTTTTTCGAGTATTCGTTTTAACCCTCTATTGGTCACTTCGGCTTGTCCGTTTGTTTGAGGGTGATAAGCTGTCGAAACCCGGTGATAGACCCCATATCTTGTTAAAAAATTTTCAAGTTGATGATTACAAAAATGGGTACCTCTATCACTTATTAAAGCTTTGGGTGTGCCAAAACGAGAGAATAATTTTTTCAGAAATCTTACCACCACTCTTCCAACATTTGTTGGAAGTGCTTCGGCCTCGGCCCATTTAGACAGGTAATCTACTGCCACAAGTATGTATTTGTTTCCTTTCGATGGTGGAAAAGGTCCCATAAAGTCGAGTCCCCACACATAAAAAATTTCACAAACAAGAATGCCATTTTGTGGCATTTCGTTTTTGGAAGAAATATTACCTGTTCTTTGGCAAGCATCACATGTCTTTACAAGATTTTGGGCATCTTTGTAAATGGTTGGCCAATAAAATCCTGAATCAAATACCTTTCGTGCGGTACTGGCAGCACCATGATGTCCTCCGTATGGACCTTCGTGACAATGGCGAAGAATTCTTCGGGCTTCACTACCATGTACGCATCATCTGACGAGTTGGTCGGCACACATTTTGAAAAGATATGGATCTTCCCAAAAATAGTGTTTCACATTGGCAAAGAATTTTTTTCTTTGATGATGTGGCCATCCTTTTGCGACTATTCCACTAGCTAAGTAGTTGGCAAAGTCGGCGTACCATGGTTCTTCCTTAAATTCCACCATTTCCAGGGATTCAGTTGGGAATTTTTCGTTGATTTGCTCGCCCTTGGTTGCCTCCAAAGCTGGGTCTTCTAAGCGCGAAAGATGATCTGCTGCGGTATTTTCTGCTCCTCTTTTGTCTTTGATTTCAATGTCGAATTCTTGGAGGAGTAGAATCCACCTAATCAAACGTGGTTTTGCGTCTTGCTTCTTAAAGAGATATCGAATGGCTGCATGGTCTGTGTAGACTATAGTTTTAGAAAGAACAAGATAAGAGCGAAATTTATCAAAAGCAAATACCACAGCTAGTAACTCTTTTTCAGTTGTTGTGTAATTTTCTTGTGCATCGTTAAGTGTTTTACTAGCATAATATATTGGGTGGAAATGCTTTTCTTTTCTCTGTCCCAAGACAGCTCCAACTGCAAAGTCACTAGCATCGCACATGATTTCGAAAGGAAATTTCCAATCAGGTGCTATCATGATAGGTGCATTGACTAACATTTCCTTTAGGGTTAGAAATGCTTGATTGCAATCCTTGTCAAAGATGAAAGGAGCATCTTTTTCAAGTAACTTTGTTAGAGGTCTTGAGATTTTTGAAAAGTCTTTGATAAACCTCCTATAAAATCCGGCATGCCCTAGGAAACTTCTAATAGCTCTTACGGAGGATGGAGGAGGTAACCTAGAAATGGTATCTATTTTGGCTCGATCCACCTCCATTCCTTCGCTTGAGATCTTGTGACCGAGTACTATTCCCTCCGTTACCATGAAATGGCATTTTTCCCAATTAAGGGCGAGGTTAGTTTCCTCACATCGGGATAGCATTCGTTCAAGGTTATCGAGGCATTGGTCGTATGAATCCCCAAAGATAGAAAAGTCGTCCATGAAGACTTCCATTGTCTTTTCTATCATGTCATGGAAAATGGCTACCATGCAACGTTGGAATGTTGCGGGGGCATTACATAGACCGAACGGCATGCGTCGATAAGCAAAAGTTCCATAGGGACATGTGAAAGTTGTCTTTTCTTGGTCTTCGGGTGCTATCGGGATTTGAAAGTAACCTGAAAAACCATCCAAGAAACAGTAAAATTTGTGACCGGATAATCTTTCTAACATTTGATCAATGAAGGGTAAAGGAAAATGATCCTTTTTTGTTGCTTCATTTAATCGTCTATAATCTATACATACTCTCCATCCTGTGACGGTTCTTGTTGGTATTAATTCATTCTTTTCGTTAGTAATTACCGTCATACCTCCTTTCTTTGGAACTACTTGGACGGGACTTACCCAAGGACTATCGGAAATAGGATAGATAAGTCCGGCGTCAAGTAATTTGATGACTTCGTTTTTAACCACTTCTTGAACATTTGGATTAACGCGGCGTTGTGGTTGTATGACTGATTTGTAGTCATCATTCATCAAAATTTTGTGTGTGCACATAGAAGGACTAATTCCTTTTATGTCAACAAGCTTCCAAGCTATTGCATTTTTGTGTTTTTTCAAAAGACTAATTAGTTTTTCTTTTTCTAGGTTATCTAATTTAGACGAAATAATTACAGGTAATTTACCATCTTTGTCTAGAAAAGCATATTCCAAACCTTTTGGAAGTTCCTTGAGCTCAAGTGGTGGGTCTTTAGGAGACTCCTTATTTGGTTGCTCGTTTCGATCAAGAACTTTAAAAGTTTGTTCTATGGCGACCTCTTCTTCAACAAAGTGGTCAGTCTCTTCACTTGTATCGGGTGGTTCATCTTCATCTTCAATTAGGGGGTCATTATTGCCGAATGGATATTTCATTGATCGTTCGAGATCGACACTTCTTTTAAATGCCCCTAATTGAAGAGGTAGATTATTGAACTTCCGGTTTTTCAAAGCTTCGTAAGTTTTTACAAATGGTCGTCCCAACACAAGAGGAGCGTCATCGAGGATGACAAAGTCGGCCGGGATTACCATTTGATTTGTTTGAACCAACACATCTTCAACTATGCCGATTGATTTTATAACTTTCCGATTGGATAGAAAAATGGGTATTTGAAGTGGAGAAAAATCACTAATACTTAATTTTTCGAAAATGTAGTTGGGCATTATGTTAACACAAAGATCTTTATCGATTGTGACATTACTAATAAACGAATTTTGAAAGAAACATGGAACCGGTGTGATGTTAATTTCAAATGGGTCTTCTTTTATTAGCAAAGTTTGATCATTAGTTAACTTAACACTTACTGTTTCGTCAATTTTAGTGTTAGTGTTTAACTCTTTTAAAAACTTAGCATGAGTGGGTACTAAACAATGATTTTCGAAAGAAGGTGACAAGAGATTAATTTCTTCAAAATTAGACTCTTCTTGAATTTTAACGTTGTCGGACTCACCTTTTTCGTTGTTTAACTCATGTGTCGGTTTTTCACTTATTTGTTCTTCCATTTTTTCATTTTTAGTTATCTCTTCCTTTTTTAATTCTTCTCTTGCGTGGGACTCCTCTTCCCTTGCGCGAGCTTCTTTTATACACCGATCGATAACTCTAATGTGTTCTAATATCCTATCGGTCACTTCGGTCATAGAAAAAGAATCATTATTTTCTAAGCTTGAATCCGGTTGTTCGACCCTTTGTTCCTCATAATACCCATATGAAGTTGATGGTTCACACCATTGTCCTTCATTGTAAGCATATGATGGATAAGGTTCGTAATTTTGTTCTTCATAATACTCATATGAGGTGGGTTGTTCACGCCAAGGTTCCTCATAATAAGCATATGAAGGTGGTGGCTCATACCTTGGTTCCTCAAAGTATGGGTAAGAAGGCTCATACCTTGGTTCATCAAAATACGAGTATGAGGGAGGAGGTTCATACCTTTGGTCTTCATAGGATGTGTATGAAGTTGATGGTTCGTACCTAGGTTCCTCATAGTAAGTGTATGAATTGGATGGTTGATACGAGTGATTATTTTGAATCGAACGTGTATTACGACAACTTGTGCAATAATTACCCCTATAATCATCCTCATCATAGGTGTAGTTGTAACCTCCTGAGTATTGATCCATAAGAATCACTCAGCAGACCACAACTGAGTCTCGAGATCAGAAAATGAAACAAAAATTGAAACAGAAGGCTGGACACGGCCCCGTGTTGAGTGGACACGGCCCCGTGTTCAGAATCTGTATCTGGGCGTTTTAATTAAATTGACTGATCTAGTTGAGCACGGGGCGTGTTCGGTGAGCACGGCCCGTGTTCAAGCTACTGTTACTGGGCGTTTATGAAAAATCTGCAGCACGGCCCCGTGTTCAGTGAACACGGCCCCGTGTACAGGATACTGTAAATGCAAAACTAAACTAAATGCAGAAAAATGTGCGCGCGTTTTAAAAAGGTTTTGAAAAACTGATTAGGCCGTCGATTTTAAGCTTTCTCAAAATCCTTGTGTCCCCGGCAACGGCGCCAAAAACTTAATGTGCGGTAAGTGTCGTATATTTTAGGTGTATATTTTAAGCCCTTTTTAACACTTATTTTAGCCAAGTTTTAAATTTATAAAACACGATATTTCACTAACACTAAACACACATATGGGCAAGTGCACCCATCGTTGAGTGTAATATAGCGTTGGTAAGATACCGAGGTCGTCCAAGGACACAAGAGCTTTTAGTACCGGTTTATCCTCAACGTCTAACCAAAATAAAAAGTTTAGAAAAATGTTTTAAACTAAGAAAAATAAAACTAACTAAAATGCTGAAAATAAAAATAAAAATAAAAATAAAAACAGATAGACAAGATGAATCACTTGGTTCCGACTCGTATCTAGTATAACCTTTGATTATTTCCGCACTTTTGCACATAATTAAGAGATTATCTTAGTTATTGTAGTAGGCCCTTCTTTTGAAGGTGACGTTACCCTCACCCCAGTAGTTTGAGTCAGCAGGGATACAATCCTAAAGGGGTGGATTATTGGAAGATAATGAATTAAGTTATTAATGCAGTATTGTGGTTGGCCCCGCTTTTGGCGGTGACGTTACCCTCGACTAAGTAGTCTGAGTCAGCAGGGATACAGTCCTAAATAGCCGGGTTATAGTATTAATAGTAGTTAGCTTATGAGGGGATCAAAGAGTTTGGACCCCCGCCATCCAATACCGTGAAGTATTGAAGGGGGTCCTACTAAATTTGACCCAGGTCCATTGCAGGATCTCTAAACGCTGAACAATGGCAAGACCTTTACCAAACCGTTCCCTTAACCCCCTACCAGGTAGCCAACATACCTCCATATAGACCGTGGAGATATGAATGGTGAAAATCCTTTATTTTATATAGACAGTAAAATAATGCCAAGACACCACGGACAAACGATAAGGAAAGATCACCTTCAACATAAGTAACTAGTTATTAAAGTCATTAATACAAAACCAAATAAAAAGTGCAAAAGATTAGAAATAAAAAGTATTATACTAGACACTTTGTCTTCACCAAGTGATGTAAGAGACTTAGGCAAACATGGCCTTGATTGTCAAGAACTCTTACGATCAATCTTGGATCCCGAGACGACTCACACACTCTATGATGGACAATGGATGATGGTAGTGGATGATGGTGTTGTGATGGTGGTGGGTGGTGGATGAAGTGTGAGAGAGGTGGTGTGCCAAGGGATGAGTTGCAATGAAACCAAGCACTCCTATTTATAGGCTGAACAGAAGCCTGGGCACGGCCCCGTGTTCGCTGTGCACGGCCCCGTGCCCGTCTGACACTCTCTCTCTTCATTAATTGTAATTCGCAATTACAATTAATGCGCCTGCAGTACTTTCGACACGCCCCCGTGTCCGCTGAGCACGGCCCGTGGTGGGCAATAGAAGCTTCTATAGATTTGTCTTTTCTGCTGCTTCTTGGGCACGGCCCCGTGCTGGCTGAGCACGGGGCGTGTTCAGCATTCTGTTTTCTCTATTTTGCTTTGGAAGGTGCCGTTGAGGGTTCGGGCAGTCCACTAATGTTCCTTTTCTTGTATTTATGTTGGATTTAACTGTCTTTTTGCTTCTTTTGCGTTTTTGAGCTCATTTAATCCTGAAAATACAAAAGGAAGACAAAAACACTCTTTTTCCAATATTAGTACTAAAAAAGGGTTAGTTTTATGCCTCATTTGATGTAATTTATATGTTGCATTTTACACAAATCAATAATGATGGAACTAGGGTTTGAGGCTCCATGGGAGCCTCCTGCTCTCTTTCCCGAACACACGTATGTGTGTGTTTGTGTGTGTTAGATATTTTATAACTTAACTTTCATTTGTTCCATTTTAGCCCCTCGGGTTTACTTTTAAAACATAACTGACACTACCTTCATCATTTAAGACTTTTGACCATACCCTTAACTAGGTTAAATAGCCTAGTTATTTATTTCCTGACGTGTCACATAATAACATACAACAAACATTTACATTCAGATTTTGGGGCGTTACAGTTTTCAGATGTATTTCCAGAAGAATTGCCAGGACAACCTCCAGACAGAGAAGTTGAATTCAGGATTCATCTATTACCAGGAACATCACCGATTACCAAAGCACCTTATCGGTTGGCACCTGTTGAAATGCAGGAGTTGAAGAAACAATTAGACGAATTGTTAGAGAAAGGATTCATACAACCAAGTACATCGCCGTGGGGAGCGCCGATACTCTTCGTTAAAAAGAAGGACGGATCAATGCGTATGTGCATTGACTACCGTGAATTAAACAAGGTCACAATTAAGAATCTGTACCCATTACCGAGGATTGATGATCTATTTGATCAACTGCAAGGAGCTCGATTTTTCTCTAAAATTTATTTAAGGTCAGGATATCATCAATTAAAGGTACAGGAAGAGGACATTCCTAAGACCGCATTTAGAACAAGGTATGGCCATTATGAATTTACTGTCATGCCATTTGGTTTAACCAATGCCCCAGCTGCATTTATGGACATGATGAACCGAATATGTAAGCCATATTTGGATAAATTCATATTTTTTTCATAGATGATATTCTAATTTATTCTAAGAATAAAGAGGATCATGCAAAGCATTTGCACGCACTTTTAAGTTTGTTAAGAAAGGAAAAGCTTTATGCTAAGTTTTCAAAGTGCGAATTTTAGTTAGAACAGGTACAATTCCTTGGACATTTAGTCAATCATGAAGGAATTCATGTGGATCCAACCAAGATCGAGGCAATTACTAAATGGAAAACCCCTGAGTCACCAACTGAGGTTAGAAGTTTCTTAGGATTGGCTGGTTATTATAGAAGATTTATTAAAGATTTCTCTAGAATAGCCATTCCCTTAACTAAGTTAACTTGTAAATCTGTTAAGTTTGAATGGGGATTTAAACAAGAAGAATCATTTAGAATCCTTAAGCAAAGATTAACCCATACACTCATATTAGCATTACCAGAAGGAACTGAAGACTTCGTAGTCTATTGTGATGCTTCTAAATTAGGTTATGGATGCGTGTTGATGCAATGACAAAAGGTTATAGCTTACGCATCTAGAAAACTTAAGAATCATGAAGATAATTATTCAACCCATGATTTAGAATTAGGAGCTATAATTTTTGCTCTTAAGATTTGGAGATATTACCTTTATGGTAGTAAGTTTACCATATTTACTGATCACAAAAGTTTAAGGTATGTTTTCGGGCAAAAAGAGTTAAATATGAGACAAAGACGTTGGATGGAATTTCTTAGTGATTATGATTGTGATATCCAGTATCATGAAGGAAAAGCCAATATAGTGGCATATGCTTTAAGCCGAAAATATCATGAAAAGCCAAAAAGGGTACGTTCTCTTAAATTAAATATGCAAGTAGATTTAAATGATCAGATAAGAAAAGCACAAGAATCAGTAATCAAGGATGATACTGAAAAATTAAAAGGTATGCTAAAAGAATTGGACCAAGGAACGGATGGAATTTGGAGATTCCACAAAAAGAGAATGTGGATACCTAAATTAGGAAACCTGCGTAATTGTATACTAGAAGAAGCCCATAAGTCTAAGTATACAATGCATCCAGGAAGTGATAAAATGTACCAGGATTTAAGGAAAAATTTCTGGTGGATAGGAATGAAAAAGGATATAGCAGCCTATGTTTCTAAATGTTTAACATGTTTACAAGTCAAAGCTGAACACCAGAAACTCTCAGGTTTGTTATAGCAATTAGAAATGCCAGTTTGGAAATGGGAATTTATAACAATGGATTTTGTTACTAAATTACCCAAAACTAGGAAAGGAAATGATACAATCTGGGTGATTGTAGATAGGCTAACTAAGTCAGCTCATTTTCTACCAATGAAGGAAACAATTAGTATGGAACAATTATCCAAACTGTATGTAATGAAATTGTTTCTTTACATGGCATTCCTTTATCAATTGTTTCTGATAGAGATAGCCACTTTACATCTCATTTTTGGTCAAGTTTCCAAAAGGCAATGGGAACCAAGTTAAAACTAAATACGGCTTATCATCCACAAACGGATGAACAAAGCGAAAGGATAATTCAGACAATGGAGGACATGCTTAGAGTTTGTGTAATTGATTTTGGAGGTAATTGGGACGATCACTTACCTTTAATAGAATTTTCTTATAATAATAGTTATCACACAAGTATCAATGCTGCACCATTTGAAGCACTTTATGGACGAAAGTGTCGAACCCCAGTCCGTTGAGCAGAAATTGGGGAAAAGCAACTATCTGGACCTGAGATAGTGCAAGAAACAACCGATAAAATTATTCAAGTCAAGGAACGACTGAAAGCAGCACGTGATAGACAGAAAAGTTATGCTAATAACAGGCGAAAACAATTGGAGTTTCAAGTAGGAGATAAAGTATTATTGAAAGTCTCTCATTGGAAAGGAGTGGTAAGATTCATCAAACGGGGAAAGCTAAGTCCCAGGTGTTATGGGTAGAATTCTGAGCCCATATCCTGGGAAATATCTTGAGTTATATCTTGATTGTATGATATCTGCTCATATCCGGGATGCTCATTCAGGATATTGGTAACATCCTGAATGGTATCCTTAGGATTACTAACGGGTTGTGTGCAGGAGTACGCGTCCAGATGAAGCAACGTTCACGAAGACCCTTTCTCCGGGAGACTCGGACTAATTCGTTCGAATGAAGACGTTGAAGCCGCATTACTCGGTCTACAACGTTCACAATGGAATATGCGGAGCATCCCATATTTGTAGGGATTTTTGTTTGTATTTCGTTACTATAAATAGGTGGGTATACCAGATCGAATAGGACATCACAGCTACACTCATTACACTCTCACACTTGTTCTCTCGCAATTTTTTTTTACTTTCACACAAAGCATTGTAACACTTAGCGGTCTGGTCGATATCCTGCACTGTATCCGGACATTTAAAGCAATAAGAAGAACTAGGCAGCTGCGATTGCCAGCTCCCGAGGTTTTATGCCGGCGATCTAGATTGATCAAGGGCTTTCCTCGTACATCCCGTGTCATTTCCTTTATTTTTTGCTCATAGTTTGATCATCAACACAGCTCAATATCCTGAGCTGTATCCTGAAATATGTTTTCATAAACAATATAACTAGCATATTTCCAACTCACTTTTTAGCACACTACCTCACTTAACTAATTTGATCACTAAATTGCTTCGGTAATTTTTGACCAAAACAATTTGGCGCCCACCGTGGGGCAAGTGGTGCTATCTTTACTAAAAATCTTTGTGAAATCGTTAATCGGTTTTCTGTTTTCAAAACTTTTTGCCACATTGTTTACAATGGCCTCAAGATCAAACATGAGCTCCTCCACTGTGTCTGCTACAACTTCTGCTACTACTGGTTCGGTGCTTCCACCACCTCCTCCAAGGATGTCAGCTTCTTCACAACCTCAGGATATTATCCCTACTCGGAGTGTTCAGGGATCTGCTCCCGTTTTAGCCTCTAATGATGAAATTCTAACCTTATTTGGAAGTGTGCAGGAATAAATGAGGCAGCAACAGGAAACTAACCAAATGCTGTTAAGAGAAATACAACTCTTAAAAGCTAGCTCAAGCAGATGCGCTGAGGATATTGTTACTCCTTTACAACCCAAAACTTTGAACTTCAGTTCGGCTGTGTATACTGAGGATAATAGGGGGAATATTGTGCCTGGTCATTCCTAGAATCATACTCCTGAAATACCCTCCTCGATCAGGATGTCAACTGTGAGGAGCTCAAGATATGTTTCAGGATATGGACAGAATCCTCAGACTGGTAACGTGTCAAATAATAATAATCTTGCTACTAACAATAGTGGATCTTTGCAGGATGCAGGTATGACATCAACATTTACTAGGGAGCTTCAGAAATTGAAGGACATGATATCCAGTGTGACTGGAGTGGTCCAGCCAATTCCGGAAGTGTCCCAAGACAGCCACAGGATATCTCGTTTCGCATATCCTATCTGTGATGCTGAAATTCCGAAAAGATTTCGAACCCCCAACATGAAACTCTACGACGGGACTACGGATCCTGAAGAGCATATTGCCCAGTATAGGGAAAGAATGGAGATTAATCCTATTCCTCCAGAGCTCAAGGAAGCATGCTTGTGCAAAGGCTTTGGTTCTACTTTAACAGGATCAGCCTTGAAATGGCTCTTAAATGTTCCTCCACATTCGATTACATCTTTTGCTCACCTAGTGAATTTATTTAATAGTCAATTTTCTTGTAGTCGGAGTTTTGAAAAACTAACAAGTGATCTCAACAGGATAACTCAAGGACCTCAGGAATCCCTAAGGGATTATGTGAACAAATTCAGCAGGGAATCCTTGGATATCCCGCACCTTGATGTTGCCACAGCGGTCCAAGCATTCAAGATGGGGCTACAAAAGGATTCCCAATTTTATCAGGATTTTGTGATGAATCCTTGCAGGAATTTGGACGAGGCTCGAAACAGGGCCTTGAGATATATCAGGTTGGAGGATGATAAGAAGATGCAAGAAAGGATGAACTTATCCACTACATACGAATCAACTAATAGAAAGTCAGAATCCTCATTTAAACCATATCGCTCTAATCAGGTTGGAGGATGATAAGAAGATGCAAGAAAGGATGAACTTATCCACTACATACGAATCAACTAATAGAACGTCAGAATCCTCATTTAAACCATATCGCTCTAAGCCATATGGTAGAAATGACAACAAGAAAGTGAATGCTGTTGAAGATGAGGATCCTGACGAATATCCTGAATTGTCTGAATATTGCTTTTCTGTTAACATTCCAGAGTTAATGTATGCTATGCAGGGTTTAGGAGACAGAGCTAGGTGGCCTCGAAAGAACCAACAAAAAGCTGATTGGAAGGATAAATCCAAATGGTGTGCCTTCCACGAAGATTTTGGTCATGTGACTCAGGATTGCATTGCTCTAAGAAAAGAAATAAGTTATCTTCTGAGCAAGGGATATCTGAAGGATCTCCTAGGAAGAAAGAAGAATAAGGGGCAGGATACTGAGAAGGATCCTGAACGAGCAGCATCACCTCCTGCGGATGCCAAGATAATCAACTTTATTTCAGGAGGATCCGACATTTGCGGAACTTCGTATTCTGTGGCCAAGAGGCATGCAAAGGAGGCTAAGACTGAAAGGGGAGACAAACCAGCCAGGATGACCACCCTTACAACTGATAAAGTGATCACTTTTGACAGTGATGACCGAGATACTATGCAGGATCCTCACCATGATGCTCTCATAATAACATTGTATGTTGCTAACCATTTTGTACGCAGGATATTGGTGGACACAATGGGAGAAATAAAGTTACCAGTATATGTTGAAGGGGTCAACTCGATACAACATTTCTGTGTGATGGACTCCCTATCCTGCTATAACATCATACTGGGCAGGCCATGGATCCATGATATGAAGGCTGTTCCATCAACTTATCATCAATGCATCAAGATTCCTACACCTTGGGGGGTCGTCAAGGTTGATAGTGATCAGCAGGAGGTGAAAGAATATTACTCATCCTCGATGAAATCCTCTACCAAACCTAGTGCAGCATAGCAATTAAAGATGCGGGCCCAGGATATGGTGGAGGCTTCCGAGCAGGATATGAAGAAAATTATCCTGGATCAGGATAATCCAAATACCTCGGTGCTCGTAGGAACCAATATCCCTCAGGATATTGAAGATCAATTAACTAACTTTTTAAAGTGCAGGATGTCAACATTTGCATGGAAGCATGAGGATATGACAGGTATATCCAAAGACGTTATCACTCACAAGCTTGGAATTGACAGGTCGTTCAAGCCTGTACAGCAAAAGAGAAGGAAGTTCGCTCCCGAACGAAATGCAATTATCTAAGAAGAAGTTGAGAGATTATTGAAGTCCAAGATGATCAGAGAAGTCAAATTTCACAAGTGGCTAGCAAATGTGGTCGTGGTTCAAAAGAAGAAAGGGAAATGGAGAGTTTGTGTAGATTACACAGACTTGAACAAGGCTTGTCCAAAAGACCCATTTCCTCTTCCTCATATTGATGCAATGGTAGATGCTACCGCCAGGCACGAGATGTTAACCTTCATGGATGCATCCTCAGGATTTCTGCAGATTCAAATGGAGCCTTCGGACCAAGAGGATACTGCCTTCATGACACCAACAGGTATTTATTGTTATACTGCTATGCCTTTCGGTTTGAAAAATGCAGGAGCGACATACCAGAGATTGGTGAACATGATGTTCAAAGAAAAGCTGGGGGACACAATGGAGGTATACATCGACGATATGGTGGTAAAATCTAAAAAGGATGAGGATCATCTCCAGGATATTAAAGGAGCATTTGATATCCTGGATCAGTATAACATGAAGCTAAATCCTGCTAAATGCCATTTCAGAGTGGGGGCAGGAAAGTTTCTAGGATATATGGTGACCAAAAGAGGAATAGAGGCGAGCCCGGAGCAGATTAAAGCTATCTTGGATATCAAATCACCCTCAAACATGAAGGATGTTCAAAGGTTTCCTGCTACTAATAATGAAGCAGAGTATGAGGCTTTAATTGCAGGATTAGAACTAGCTAAAAATATGAATATCAAGAATTTGCAAGTATATGTTGACTCCTTGTTAATTACTAATCATTTTAATGGATCCTATGCAGTTAAGGGTGAGAAGTTAATCGAATACCTCGATATTCTCAAAAAATTAGCAGGATATTTCGATGTTTTTACACTTGAACAGGTACCAAGGGAAGATAATGCTGAAGCAGATGCCCTAGCAAACCTGGGATCATCGATCAGGATACCAGAAGGAACCCAAATACCAATATTGCATATCTTGTATCCTGCAACGAATCCTCAAGATAAAGAAGTAGTAAGTATCAAGGATCCTGTTGCTGAATATCCTGAGGAGGATCCTAAATCCTGGACGGCTCCAATCGTAAGATATCTCAAAGAAGGACACATCCCTAGGGACGAAAATCCTAAGGCATTTAGGATGAAGGTATCACGATTCACCATTATAAATAATATTTTGTATAAGAAATCTCTTGCAGGACCATATCTAAGGTTCTTGGAGGATCCCGAAACTAAAGAGGTACTTCAGGATATACATAATGGGGATTGTGGTAACCATACTGGGGGCAGGTCGTTGTTCTCAAAGGTGTTGAGAACATGATACTATTGGCCAACGATGAGGAAAGATGCTACAGAATATGCTCGAAGATGTGATGCATGTCAAAGGCACAGCAATATACTACACCAACCAGCTGAACCACTATATCCTATAGTTTCCCCTTGGCCATTCATGAAATGGGGGATGGACATAGTAGGGAAATTACCAAAAGCTCTAGGAGGAAAAGTTTTTATGTTGGCAATGACTGATTATTTCTCTAAGTGGGTGGAGGCTGACGCATTTGTTCAAGTCAGAGACCAAGAAGTAGTATCCTTCATAAAGAGGAATATCCTGAGCAGATTTGGAGTACCAGCTGAAATAATCTGTGACAATGGTTCTCAGTTTATAAGCAAGAGAACTACTGACTTTTTCAAAAGTTGGGGGAATCAAGATGATCACATCCACCCCGGTACATCCTCAAGCAAACGGACAAGCTGAGTCCTCTAACATGATAATTGTTAACAACTTGAAGAAGAGATTAGGAGCCAAAAAAGGAAGATGGGCAGAAGAACTACCCTTTGTTTTGTGGGCCGATAGAACAACGGTAAAGAATGCAACTGGTCAGACACTATTCTCTTTGGTGTTCGAAGCGGAGGCAGTGATCCCAACAGAGATGGTGATACCTACTGCGAGATCTATCCTGCAGGATCCTGAGCAAAATCCTGAAACTTTGTGCCAGGATTTGGACACCATAGATGAGACAAGAGATGCAGCAAGACTAAGGATGGCAGCATATCAACAAAGGATATCCAGAGCATACAACAGGAATATAAGGACTAGAAGGTTCAAAGTTGGAGATTGGGTGTTAAGAAAGGCTTTTCAAAATACTACTAATCCTGCCGATGGAAAAGTAGCTCCGAAATGGGAAGGACCATATGAGGTTGAATCAGAATCAGGAAAAGGAGCATACCGACTCAGGAGCATAGAAGGGGAAACGCTACCAAGATCCTGGAATGCTATACACTTAAAACTCTATTTCAAGTAAGAATAGAATTTAATTTCTATCCCAGAATGGTATGTGTTCTATCTCTCTTCAATATATTTGAATTCGTTTATTATTGTGAACCCAATACTGACTTAGGCATCGGAGGGGTGTTAGCCAAGCTAACACCCACCTTAGTTTAAGGTTGTTTTGCAGAATATGTGTCAGGATATAGCTCCAGGATAAACGCTCAAGATATTTTGAAAGATTAGAGGACTGGCCCCCTCTCTCACGTTTAAGGGATCCTGATCCCTTCAAATGTTTAAAGGTATTCACCTTTCTCTTGAATTGGGTTTGAACACCCCGCCTAGAGCGCAAGTCATCTGGGGATATTTCAAGGTAACGGGACCAGTTCATGTAAAAGTGGCTGACAATTTCGTTACTATTGGCTACATCCTAGATTCTAAAGGTATATGAGGATTGATCACCCTCTCTCACCAAAGGGTATTTTCATACCCTCTAAGGTTTAAAGGTTTTCACCTTTCTAAGACTTGGAGTTTATACACTCTCGCCTGTAGCGCATGAAAATCATGGTTTATCCCCAGGATATGAGGGTTTATCCCCAGCATATTAAGGGTTTATCCCCAACATATTAAGGGTTTATCACAGGATATCAAGGGTTGATCTCTAGATATTCAGGATCTATTTAGTAAAGCTAAAATATGACTATATCTATATGTTAAACACATGGGACATATATCATACAATTTAAAGGATGGATCCAAGTTTGTAAGTATGCACTGGGGACATTTCTATGGGTGGAAAATTGGAAATGGTTCCTTAGGGAATTCCTGGTATGATATCTCCTTTTTATTTGGATAACTTACAGATTGTGTGTCGGTATCCTGATCAGGATGTCTTTCAAGATACATTTACAATGTGTTCCCAAGAATGTTCAGATAAAATTATTTTTACAAGTAAGATTCGTATAGTAAAAATATAACAACAAAAATAAAGCTAGAAAAGGTTATGTTATTAGCGTACCAAAAGTTGTGCTCTTGGTTTCACCTCAAACCAAGGACCATCCACCAAGAGCACAATTAGTTCCTTACTATATTTACCTAACAGTTGAAGGTTTTGTCCCAGACTGAGACCCATCCGCCTCCAACTGTTATATTGTTCAAAAAACAAAACATACTAACATTGATGACCAAGGGCTTCAACCTGAAACTCAGGATTCCCCCACATTTGGCCATCATATTGTCTAGATGCAGGAAAATAAAGTGCAGAAAAAGTAAATTGTTTTAGGGTTACAGACCAGCGATCAAATCTAAAAAAGTGGGCTCCGGCCTTGGCACGTATATCCATCATTGCCCACCTGAATGCCCTCACACAGCGGCATCTTCTCCAACTTTCTCTGCCTTCTCAGCTTCAGCACCCTGAGCAGCATCCTCACCAGCATCCATTCCAGCATCTGCCTCAGCATCCTTCTTGTCTCCAGCCTTGTCAGCTACCTCTGCCGACTTAGAGGATTCACCAGCTTCAGCAGGAAGGGGCACAGCCTTGCCTCCAAGCTCCTTCAACTTTGCCACCCAGGATTCGACTGGCCAGGATGGGCACTCAAGGCCTGTTCCCTTGGCCTCATAGGCCATCTTAATACGAGCTTGTAGCAGGGAGACAATGGCAGAAGCTTTGATTCCTTCCCGGAAAGCGACCATGGCCTGTTCATGTTCCATTTGGACAGTGGCCAACTTGATTTCAGCATCCTGGGTCACTTTCTTCAGCTTGTCCTCATAATGCCGAGTCTTCTCTTCAGCAATGGCACCTTGGTCGGAAACAGTAGATTCAAGTTATTTAATCCTGGCATCATAGAGTGCAGCAGTACCACAGGCATCGTTGTAAAGGTGGAGCACATGCTGGAGGCCCTGTAAGTAAGCAATTCAGGTATAGATCAATATTCGCTAACATGGATATCCTGTCAGGATATTCTATCAGAATATATGTGCAGGATGTAGAGTCAGGATATTACCTTGTTAAGGAAGGATGTCATCGGTTCTAAGGAATCAGTGAAGCTGAGCTCATCATAAGAAAATCCTTCAGAGCCTGGAGCACTAACTTCAGAGTTCTTCCTCTTCTTTAAGGTGGAAGCACGAGTCCTTGGATTAGCTTTGGGAGCTGGGAGCGACTTGGAGCTGGTGGCAGTAGGTGTTATGGGTGAAATTTCGAGCTTATATCCTGAAGCATATCCTGATATTATATGCTTGATGCTGCGGCCAGGATACTGAACCAGGATATTGGTACCATCCTCTGGGGGTATCCTGCTTGCTACTAACGATTTTCTTTGGTTGCAAGGTACCAACGTTAAAGGACTTGATCTACCTGAAGATTCGCTCAAGGTGGTTGAATAATGGACGTTGATGGTGGAAGAATGGGTCTTGTAACGGTCAGAATAGAAGAAAGGCATATTCCGCAAGAATATCGGATGCTGGTCAATGCTATTGACTTTGTAACGGTTATATGAGCTGAAGACCCGGTTTTATAGTTAATTTGCACGTGGAAAACAAGTTAAAAGAGTCCCCCAACGTTCAGAATGGAATATTCCCAGCATCACGGAATAATAGGAGAGTTAGTTTGTTATTTGTAACTATAAATAGAAGGCCAGATCGATAGGAAAACACACTTCACTCTCTGCTCTCGAACTCACACTTCTTTTTTCTTTCTATTACGCACAAACACTCAACACTTGTAATCGTTGTATCACTTAGCTTCGATCTGAGCCATATCCTGCACTGTATCCTGTTATTCAAGCAATAAGAAGAACAAGGCAGCCGGCGATTGTCAGCTCCCGAGGTTTTATGCCGGAGATCTAGATTGATCAAGGGCTTTCCTCGTACATCACGTGTCAACCTTTACATTTTTGCTCATTGTTTGATTATAGATACAACTCGATATCCTGAGCCGTATCTTGAAACTGTTTTCGCAAACTAACAAACCAACATATTTTTTACAAAGTATTACTAGCACACTACCTCACAGAACTAATTTGATCACTTAATTGCTTCGGTAATTTTTGACCAAAAGAATTTGGCGCCCACCGTGGGGCAAATGGTGCTATTTTTAATCAATACTTTGTTAAAATCATTACTCGGTTTTCTGTGTTCGAAATTCTTTTCAAAACTATTTCTAATGGCTTCTCAATCGAATTTGAACTCTTCTTCCATGTCTGTCTCAACCTCTGCTGCTGCTGGTTCATTACCTCCTCCACCTTCACGAGTTCAAACTTTTCAGAGGAGAAATAAAAGCAACACACCGAGAGAAATTCCTGCTGCTCAGAATGTTTCTAGATCCGGAAATTCAGGGAGAATCCATATCCTTGCTTCTAATGACGAAATTCTGTCTTTGTTTGGTAGTATACAGGAACAAATGAAGAGGCAACAAGAAACTAACTAGACGATCATGAAGAATATACAACTCTTGAAGTCAAACTCCAGGAAACCTGTGGAGGATACAGCTACTCCTCTACAGCCCAGGATGCTGAACTTTAGTTCAGCGACGTTTACCGAGGATAATCAAGGCAACATGATACCGAGTCAGTCCCGGAGCAATATGCTGGACATACCATCAGCCGCCAGGATATGGCCCAGGATATGGCCCAGGATATGGTCCAGGATATGGCAAAAGTCAACATGCTGGTAACATGTTAGGCAATATCAGTATCCCTGCTACTAATAATTCTGATTCTTTGCAGGATATAGGTGTAACACCATCATTGACCAGGGAACTTCAAATATTGAAGGATATGATATCAAGTGTTCATGGAGTAGTGCAGCCTATACCGGAAGTATCCCAGGATAGTCACAGGATATCCCGATTTGCTCATCCAATTTGTGAGGCTAAAATTCCAAAAAGATTCCAGACTCCCAGCATGAAGTTGTATGATGGGACGACATATCCTGAGGAGCATATTGCCCAGTATAGGGAAAGGATGGAAATAAATCCAATCTCACCAGAACTTAAGGAAGCATGCTTATGAAAAGGCTTCGGTTCAACTTTAACAGGATCGGCCTTAAAATGGCTTTTAAGTGTTCCACCTTATTCTATTACATAATTTTCTCATTTAGTTATTTTGTTTATCAGTTAATTTTCTTGTAGCAGGAGCTTTGAGAAACTAACAAGTGATCTTTACAGGATAACACAAGGATCACAAGAATCCCTAAGGGATTATGTTAACAAATTTAGTAGAGAATCCCAGGATATCTTGAATCTTGATGTTGCTACGGCCGTACAAGCGTTCAAAATGGGGTTACGGAAGGATTGTCAATTTTATCAGGATCTTGTAATGAATCCTTGCAGGAATTTAGATGAAGCTCGGAATAGGGCTTTGAGATACATAAGGCTTGAAGATGACAAGAAAATGCATGAGAGGATGAACACGTCTTCAACATATGAATGGACAAATAGGAAGTCAGAATCTTCCTACAAACAGTATCGTTCAAAGCCATATGCTAAGAACGATAATAAGAGAGTGAATGTTGTTGAGCATGAGGACGATGAAGAATATCCTGAAATCTCAGAGTATTGTTTTTTCTGTAAATGTTCCTGAGTTAATGTATGCTATGCAGGGACTGGGGGACAAAACTAGGTGGCCGAAAAAGAACCCAAGGAATACAGATTGGAAGGATAAAGCTAAATGATGTGCCTTCCATGAAGACTTTGGGCATATGACAGATGATTGCATAGCCTTAAGAAAGGAGATAAGCTACTTGCTGAGCAAAGGATACTTGAAAGAAGAAAGCTCAGGATACTGACCAGGATCCTGAGAGAGCTGCATCTCCACCACCAGATGCCAAGATAATTAACTTTATCTCCGGGGGATCTGACATATGTGGAACTTCTTACTCTACAGCTAAGAGGCATGTCAGGAAGGCTAAGGAGGAAAATAGGAGATAAGCCCACAAGGATGACCATGCTTACGGATGATAAAGTCATTACTTGGTAAAGCGTCATGAAGGTCAGCAGTATCATGTCTATTATGTTAGTAAAAGTTTACTAGATGCTGAGACTAGATATTCACACTTAGAAAAATTAATATTAACTTTAGTTATGGCATCGACTAAACTTAGACATTACTTTGAAACACATAGAATTCCTATTAAACCAACTATCATGTTAAAATTGTGCTTAGGAAACCCGAGATGTCAGGTAGGATGGCTAAAGGGTTAGTGAAATTAAGTGCCTTTGATCTAGTATATGAATGCCATAAAGTCTCAGGCTTTAGCTGACTTTGTGGCTGATTTCAGTAGTGATATTCAAAATGAAGTAGACCTAGAAGTACAACAGCTAGGAGAAAACTTAGAATCCTGGACGTTATATACTGATGGTGCATCTAATGTAAGAGGTGTAGGTTTGGGTATACTACTAAAATCGCCACAGGGGGACATATTACCCCAGGCTATTAGATGTGATTTTCCTGCCACTAATAATGAGGCAGAATATGAAGCTTTAATGTAAGAGGTGTTGATTCTTTGTTAATTACTAATCATTTTAATGGAACCTATGCAGTTAAAAGTGAGAAGTTAATCGAGTATCTCGAAATTCTCAATATATATATATATATATATATATAGGGAGAAGATCATGCGAGAACCACCTCTTATTGCGAGAACCGCGAGAACCAATGTGAACACACCAAAAATGCCTAAAAATAGCTAAAAATCACACAAAAAATTTTTTTTTGATTTTTTTAATATTTTTTAGGTTAAAATCGCTACTTTTCGAACCAAAAAAAAAAAAAAAAATTTTTTTTTTTTAAATTTTTTTTTTTTTAAAAAATTTTTTTTTTTTTTTTTTTTTTTTTGCTTCGAAAAGTAGCGATTTTAACCTAAAAAATATTAAAAAAATAAAAAAAAAATTTTTGGATTTTTTTTTGATTTTTTTATATTTTTTTTAATTTTTTTAGGTTTTTTGGGGGTTTAGTTTTTAGCATTTTAGCTTGGGGGGGGGGGGGGGTGGGGGGGTTTAGGTTTTTGGGGGGTGGGGGAGGGGGGTTTAGGCTTTTTTGGGGGGGGGGGGGGTGGGGTTAGGTTTTTTTTAGGTTTTTTTAGGTTTTTTTTAGCTTGGGGGGGGGGGGGGGTTTAGGTTTTTTGGGGGGGGGTGGGGGGTTTAGGTTTTTGGGTGGGGGGGGGGGTGGGGGTTAGGTTTTTTAGGGTTTTTTTAGGTTTTTTTAGCTATTTTAGGTTGTGTTCACATTGGTTCTCATGGTTCTCACAATAAGGGTGGTTCTCGCATGAGCCCCTCCCTATATATATATATATATATATATATATATAGAGAGTAGGAGTTGGGTGGAAAGTCTATTTTTCCTAGAAAGTCTAGGAAGGAATAAGAATTGGACATGTGTCATTGAGGGATTTTAAGTAAAAGGGCTATCATGTAATTTCACATTTTAATTTTATTTTTGGAATGTATCTTCATTAACTAAAATTCCATGATTTTCGGAATTTTTATTATTTTCGAATTCAAATCTGAAAGTCAATGTGTTCATTAACTAAAATTCCATGTCACATTACATCGCATATTCCATTGTTCAGAAGATTACTGGAATTTATCAGTATGTTCTTGGTGCTGTGTTTTAACAGTTTACAGGGCTAAAGTCAATTTTTTTTATAGATTCCACAATATAAAGATGGTAAAACACAGGGTATGAATCTGATTGCTGTTAAAACACATCTGTATGAATCTGAATGCTAAAACACAAGTGTATGAATCTGCTTGCTGTTAAAACACAACTGTATGAATCTGTTTGCTGTTAAAACACAACTGTATGAATCTGAATGCTAAAACACAGCTGTATGAATCTGCTTGCTGTTAAAACACATCTGTATGAATCTGGATGTTAAAACACATCTGTATGAATCTGCTTGCTGTTAAAACACATCTGTATGAATCTTCTTGCTGTTAAAACACAACTGTATGAATCTGCTTGCTGTTAAAACACATCTGTATGAATCTGGATGTTAAAACACATCTGTATGAATCTGCTTGTTGTTAAAACACATCTGTATGAATCTGCTTGCTGTTAAAACACATCTGTATGAATCTGTTTGCTGTTAAAACACATCTGTATGAATCTGAATGCTAAAACACAACTGTAAGAATCTGCTTGCTGTTAAAACACATATGTATGAATCTGGATGCTAAACCACAACTGTATGAATCTGCTTGCTGCTAAAACACAACTGTATTAATTTGCTTGCTGTTAAAACACATCGTCAAGAAAATGGAGTTGATAAGAACAATATTTGAATGGTGATGATGAACTCGGAGATGGAGAAGTGTTTTAATTTGATCCGGTGGTCTCCATCGTTTCTAAAGTTATCTTCTTCCATGATTGTAGTTATTTTTGGTAGGGATTGGGGTTTCCAAGATGGGTTTGGAGAGAGAGAGGGGGAAAATCGCTTGAATTTAGGAACTGGGCGGTTATCTAATTGATTTAAAACACGGCCATTGACAAAATTGCCCCTACTCATTTAAAACAATCAATTAATTAAACTCAAATATTACAAGATTGCCATTGATTTAATCTCAACCCTTAAACACACCAATCAGATGGACCAGATCGCTTCCTAGACTTTCTAGGAAAAACACACTTTCCGTGCGAACCCTACTCTCTCTATATATATATATATATATATATATATATATATATATATTAGCAGGATATTTCGATGTTTTTACACTTGAACAGGTACCAAGGGAAGATAATGCTGAAGCAGATGCCTTAGCAAATCTGGGATCATCGGTCAGGATACCAGAAGGGACCCAAATACCAATATTGCATATCTTGTATCCTGCGACGAATCCTCGGGATAAAGAAGTAGTAAGTATTCAGGATCCTGTTGCTGAGTATCCTGAGGAGGATCCTAAATCCTGGACGGCTCCAATCATGAGATATCTCAAGGAAGGACACATCCCCAGAGACGAAAATCCTAAGGCATTTAGGATGAAGGTATCACGATTCACTATTATAAATAATGTTTTGTATAAGAAATCTCTTGCAGGACCATATCTAAGGTGCTTGGAGGATCTCGAAACTAAATAAGTGCTTCAAGATATACATGAAGGTGATTGTAGTAACCATACTGGGGGCAGGTCGTTATTTTAGAAAGCATTGAGAACAGGATATTATTGGCCGACAATGAAGAAAGATGCTACAGAATATGCTCGAAGATGTGATGCATGTCAAAGGCACAGTAACATACTACATCAACCAGTTGAACCACGATATCCTATAGCTTCCCCTTGGCCATTCATGAAATGAAGAATGGACATAGTAGGGAAATTACCAAAAGCTCCAGGAGGAAAAGTCTTTATGCTGGCAATGACTGATTATTTCTCTAAGTGGGTTGAAGCTGAAGCATTTGTTCAAGTTAAAGACCAAGAAGTAGTATCCTTCATAAAGAGGAATATCCTGACCAGATTTGGAGTACCAGCTGAAATCATTTGTGACAATGTATCCCAGTTTATAAGCAAAAGGACTACTAACTTTTGCAATAGTTGGGGAATCAAAATGATCACGTCTACTCCGGTACATCCTCAAGCAAATGGACAAGCTGAATCCTCAAACAAGATAATTGTCAACTACTTGAAGAAGAGACTAGGAGCTAAGAAAGGAAGATGGACAGAAGAACTTCCCTTTGTTTTGTGGGCTGATAGGACGACGGTGAAAAATGCAACTGGCCAAACCCCCTTTTCCTTGGTATTTGGAGCAGAAGCGGTGATCCCGACAGAAATGGTAATACCCACAGCAAGATCCAACCTCCGGGATCATGAGCAGAATCCTGAAGTCCTATGCGAGGAATTGGATACTGTTGATAAAACAAGAGACGCAGCAAGGCTAAGGATGGCAGCATACCAACAGAGGATATCTAAAGCATATAACAAGAATATAAGGACTAGATGGTTCCAGGTCGGAGATTGGGTATTGAGAAAGGCTTTCCAGAATACTACTAATCCTGCCGATGGAAAGTTGGCTCCAAAATGGGAAGGACCCTATGAAATTGAGTTAGAATCTGGGAAAGGAGCATACCGACTCAAGAATATGGAGGGGGATATGCTACCAAGATCTTGGAATGCTATACAAGTGAGTTTAGAATTTAATTTCTAACTCATAATGGTACGAACTCTATAACTCATTTATAATTTTGATATTATCTTTTATTTTGATACCCAATACTGACTTAAGCATCGGAGGGGTGTTAGCCAAGCTAACACCCACCTTAGTTTAAAGGTGTTTTGCAGAATATGATTTGGGATATAGCTCCAGGATACACACTCGGGATACTTCAAAAGATTAGAGGATTGGCCCCCTCTCTCACGTTTAAGGGATCCTGATCCCTTCACAGGTTTAAAGGTATTCACCTTTCTCACGAATTGGGTTTAAACACCCCGCCTGGAGCGCAAGTTATCCGGGGATAGTTCAAGGTGGCGGGACCAGTTCATGTAAAAGTGGCTGACAATTTCGTTACTATTGGCTATACCCTGGATCCTTAAGGTATATGAGGATTGATCACCCTCTCTCACGAAAGGGTATTTTCATACTCTCTAAGGTTTAAAGGTTATCACCTTTCTAAGTCTTGGAGTTTATACACTCCCGCCTGTAGCGCATGAAAATTTGGGATTTTCCCCAGGATTAAAGGTTTTCACCTTTCTAAGTTTTGGGGTTTCCACACCCTCGCCTGTAGCGCACGAAACGTGGGTAAAATCCCCAGTAAAACTCAAAGACTTAAAGGTTTTCACCTTTTCAAGTCTTGAGGTTCTTATACTCCGGCTTAAATGCCTGGAAAATGAGTTTAGTCCCAATAAAATACAAAGTTTTTGGATAATCCCAAAGTATATTTTCAAAAAAACATAATCATTTACAAGTCTACATAAATTTTTGAAAAAAGATTGCTAAGTTTAAACAACTGGTTGAAGAATTGCTAAAGGATCATATCCTGGTACAACATACTGGTCCTGCACAGACAGGGGACATCCGTGATAGAACATGACGTATGCTGATACTATATCCTACTGGGGACATTTATGCTGGAGTAAGAAGGAAACCTATGCCAACACTATATCCCACTAAGGCATTGTGAGGAACTCAAAGGATCAAGTTTGGGCATAATTCACCAAGTGTCCTGGACTGGGGACAGCTTCGGTGGAATGGTTGCGATAGGACTGGAATGAAAGGATTGAGATATCTTTTGTTTCGGTATGATCTTTCCTATTTTTGTTCTTTAAAAAACCATATCTAGATTGTCTAAATTTCTGAAACTATATTATAACACTTATGAGTATCCTGATCGGGATATGTTCTCAGGATATATTCTCAAGATGTATTCTCAGGATATACTTCAGGATACTTGGATTGAAAATTGAAACTATGTTCAAATCAAACTACTGTTATCAAAACAAGCTTTGAAAAATAAAAATGAACCATCCTTTTTCTTTGAAAACTTTATCGAAATTGTTTGAGTTGTAAGAACTCTATTTGGCAAAAAACTTGGCAGGATATCTACGGGTAACCTGATCAAGATATTTTCAGGACATTTGAAATATTACACTAAGTTTGGAACATTAAAATCATATTCAAACTAAGCAATGCATAACAAGAATAGAAAAAAGACAATGATAGATAAGGTCATAAAAAGGTTATATTGTTAACATAGCAAAAGTTTGTGCTTTTGGTTTTATCTCAAACCGAGACCCATCCGCCAAAAGCACAAATTTGTTTTTTGCCATACTTACTTAACAATTGAAGGCTTCGTCTTGGAACCCAAGATACCTCCCCCTTCAATTGTTAGAATGTTCAAAATTAAGCATACTAATTGATGATCAAGGGCTTCATCCTGAAACTCAGGATCCCTCCACCCTTGGTCATCATATTGTACTAATGTCTAAAGTGCAGGAAAGTAAATCGTTCAACATGCAAAAAAAAAAGTGTTCAACAACCAACAACCATTGAACTTAAAAAAGCGGGCTCCGGCGTAGGCATAAATATCCATCATCGCTCACTTTGCCACCCGCTCACGGGGTAGCACCAGATTCGCCATCACCAGCTTCTTCCGCCGTCTCACCCGCCTTGGAAGATTCGCCAATCTCAGGCTTGGCAGGATACGTCACAGGACTGCAACCAAGATCCTTCAGTTTCTTCTCCCAGACATCAACGGTCCAGGTTGGGCATTTAAAGCCCGCTATCCTGGCTTCATAAGCCATCTTAAGCCTGGCCTGAAGGAGGGAAACTACGACGGAACCCTTGAGGCCATCCCTGAATGAAGCCATATCTTGATTATGTTGGACCTCGGCGACAACCAGCTCGATCTCAGTGGCCTTCTTCACTGCAGCTTCGGCATCCATAGTCACCTTTTTTAACTTATCTTCATAATGTTGTGACCTGACTGCAACGATATTCCCCTTATCCACGATAGTGATCTTACGTTTCTTCAACTTGGCCTCTGAGATCTTCACTGTTTCACAAGCTTCGGTGTAGAGATGCGTCAGACGCTCAAGACCCTACAAAACAGAACTCAGGTATTCATAATATAATCTAACCGGGGTATCGATTCAACATATGTGTGCAGGATGCAGGATAAGGATATTTACCTGGTTAAGGAAAGAAGTCATGAAATGGCTAGATTCCATGAAACCAAGGTTCTCGTAGGAAAAGACTTCAGCGATGACGAGAGGATCAGATTCTTTCCTCTTACGGGAACTAGAAGCACGGAGCTTCGCTGTTGAGGAAGGCTTGGGCATGGCTGCAGGTTCAGAACTAGTTGAAGGCTTGGATGTTATGGAAGGCTTGGAACTAGGCTCTTTCTTTACTGGAACGGTTGCCGGGAAACTGTCAAGCTCTTCCAGATCAAAAATTGAAACAAGATTGCTGGAATCTACATAAAAGGGAAGTGATTTCAATTTTTATATATTAATACATCAACTAACCAAACATGTGCAGAAATGAATTTAGAACATACATCCATACCCGACGTATTGGAGGATGAATGCTAACTTGAACTTGAGTGACTAAGCCAAAAAACAAACCCACTCAGCTGAAGAAAAATCTGACCGGATGTTCCAATCAAATGGTCGGATGACGTACCATCAGGGAAGGCTCCAGAGGCACGTAGAGCGGCCATGTCGGCATTATCAAAATTGCAAACCTCTTTCTCGGGCTTACCAAGCAGATTATGTGCTATGAAGGTTGGCTTGGAGTCCCCGGGGCATGAACGAGTGCGTTTTGCCATGAGATCGGAGACGACGGAAAAGATGCACAAAGAAAGAATAGAGAAAGAGGGAATACCTAAATGGTCCGGTACAATGTGATAATTAACAAGAAGAAAGTAGAAGATATAGGGAGAAGATAGCTAACTATGAGAAATACTAGCCTTGAAAGTTACACGAAGTCACATCAACATCTACATCCCATTAAGTGTATCGAACAACACAACGAAAAATATACCCGTTTGGATTTCAGAATCCTAACAGATATATTTTTGGGGACAATTGTTATGGGTGAAATTTCGAGCTTATATCCTAAAGCATATCCTGATATTATATGCTTGATGCTGCGGCCAGGATACTGAACCAGGATATTGGTACCATCCTCTGGGGGTATCCTGCTTGCTACTAACAATTTTCTTTGGTTGCAAGGTACCAACGTTAAAGGACTTGATCTACCTGAAGATTCGCTCAAGGTGGTTGAATAATGGACGTTGATGGTGGAAGAATGGGTCTTGTAACGGTCAGAATAGAAGAAAGGCATATTCCGCAAGAATATCGGATGCTGGTCAATGCTATTGACTTGGTAACGGTTATATGAGCTGAAGACCCGGTTTTATAGTTAATTTGCACGTGGAAAACAAGTTAAAAGAGTCCCCCAACGTTCAGAATGGAATATTCCCAGCATCACGGAATAATAGGAGAGTTAGTTTGTTATTTGTAACTATAAATAGAAGGCCAGATCGATAGGAAAACACACTTCACTCTCTGCTCTCGAACTCACACTTCTTTTTTCTTTCTATTACGCACAAACACTTAACACTTGTAATCGTTGTATCACTTAGCATCGATCTGAGCCATATCCTGCACTGTATCCTGTTATTCAAGCAATAAGAAGAACAAGGCAGCCGACGATTGTCAGCTCCCGAGGTTTTATGCCGGAGATCTAGATTGATCAAGGGCTTTCCTCGTACATCACGTGTCAACCTTTACATTTTTGCTCATTGTTTGATTATAGATACAGCTCGATATCCTGAGCGGTATCTTGAAACTGTTTTCGCAAACTAACAAACCAACATATATTTTACAAAGTATTACTAGCACACTACCTCAGAGAACTAATTTGATCACTTAATTGCTTCGGTAATTTTTGACCAAAACAGTAGGGGTCTCTTTTTTGACCATGATTGGAGTAGGGTAACTGTCAAGCTCATCAAGATCGAGGAGGATTGGGACTTTGCTGGAGTCTGCATACAGGGAGTTGAATTTCTTCCTAAATATGCCAAATAAAAAAATGTATGCAGGATAATGTGCAGGATCCTTACCAGACATGTTTGCACTGGAGAGAGGGCATGGAGATGGTGGATGTTATGGGTGAAATTTTGAGCCCATATCCTGAGAAATATCTTGGGTTATATCTTGGTTATATGATATTTGTTCACATCCGGGATGCTGATTCAGGATATTGGTAACATCCTGAATGGTATCCTCAGGATCACTAACGGATTATGTGCAGGTACGTGGGTTAGAAGCTAGCAACGTTCACAAGGACTCATTCCGCGGAAGACTCGGTCCAAGTCATTCAAATAAAGACGTTGAAGCCGCATTACACGTTCTACAATGTTAACACTGGAATATTCGGAGCATCCCATATTTATAGGAATTTTCGTTTGTAATTCGTTACTATAAATAGGTGGGTATATCAGATCGAATAGGACATCACATCAACACTCACTACACTCTTACACTTGTTCTCTAGCAATTTTCACTTTCACACAAAAGCATTGTAACACTTAGCAATCTGGTCAATATCCTGCACTGTATCGTGAAGTTCAAAGCAATAAGAAGAGCAAGGCAGCTGCGATTGTCAGCTCCTGAGGTTTTATGCCGGCGATCTAGATTGATCAAGGGCTTTCCTTGTATATCTCGTGTCACCCCCTTTACTTTTTGCTCATTGTTAGATCATAGATAAAGCTCAATATCCTGAGCCGTATCCTGAATACTGTTTTTCCAAACAACTTAACCAGCATATTTTCAACACACTTTTTAGCACACTACCTCACTTAACTAATTTGATCACTTAATTGCTTTGGTAATTTTTGACCAAAACAATTTGGCGCCCACCGTGGGGCAAGTGGTGCTCTCTTTACTAAAAATCTTTGTGAAATCATTAATCGGTTTTCTGTTTTCAAAACTTTTTGCCATATTGTTTACAATGGACTCAAGATCAAACATGAGCTCCTCCACTGTGTCTGCTACAACTTCTGCTACTACTGGTCCGGTGCTTCCACCTCCTCCTCCAAGGATGCAATCTTCTTCACAACCTCAGGATATTATCCCTACTTGGAGTATTCAGGGATCTGCTCCCATTTTAGCTTCTAATGATGAAATTCTAACCTTATTTGGAAGTGTGCAAGAACAAATGAGGCAGCAACAGGAAACAAACCAAATGCTGTTGAGGGAAATACAACTCCTGAAGTCTGGCTCGAGCAGATCTGCTGAGGATATCGTCACTCCATTACAACCCAGAACTTTGAACTTCAGTTCAGCTGTGTACACAGAGGATAATAGGGGGAATATTGTGCCCAGCCTTCCTCAGAACCATACTCCTGAAGTACCCTCCTCGGTCAGGATGTCGACCTTGAGGAGTTCATGATATGCTTCAGGATATGGGCAGAATCCTCTTACGGGTATCGTGTTAAATAATAACAATACTCATGCTGCTAACAATAGTGGGTCTTTGCATGATACAGGTGTAACATCAGCATTTACTAGGGAGCTTCAGAAGTTGAAGGACATGATATCCAGTGTACCTGGAGTGGTCCAGCCAATCCCGGAAGTGTCCCAAGACAGCCACAGGATATCTCGCTTTGCATATCCTATCTGTGATGCTGAGATTCCAAAGAGATTTCAAACCCCCAACATGAAGCTTTATGATGGAACAACGGATCCTGAAGAGCATATTGCCCAGTATAGGGAAAGAATGGAGATTAACCCTACCCCTCCGGAGCTCAAGGAAGCATGCTTGTGCAAGGGTTTTGGTTCTACCTTAACAGGATCAGCCTTGAAATGGCTCCTGAATGTTCCTCCTCATTCGATTACATCATTTGCTCACCTAGTGAATTTATTTAATAGTCAGTTTTCTTGCAGTAGAAGCTTTGAAAAACTAACAAGTGACCTCTACAGGATAACACAGGGGCCTCAAGAATCCCTAAGGGATTATGTGAATAAGTTCAGCCGGGAATCCTTAGACATTCCGCATCTTGATGTTGCAACAGCTGTGCAAGCTTTCAAGATGGGGCTGCAAAAAGATTCTCAATTTTACCAAGACCTTGTAATGAACCCATGCAGGAACTTGGATGAAGCTCGAAACAGGGCCCTAAAATATATTCGGTTGGAGGATGACAGAAAGATGCAAAAGAGGATGAACTCATCCAACACCTATGAGTCAACTAACAGGAACTCAGAATCCTCATTTAAGCCATATCGCCCTAAGCCATATGGTAGAAATGAAAACAAGAAAGTCAATGCTATCGAAGACGAGGATCCTGAAGAATATCCTGAGTTATCTGAATATTGCTTTTCTGTTAACATTCCTGAATTGAGGTATGCCATGCAGGGTTTAGGAGACAAGGCTAGGTGGCCTCGAAAGAATCAACAAAAAGCCGATTGGAAAGATAAGTCAAAATGGTGTGCCTTCCACGAACATTTCGGACATGTAACTAAGGATTGCATTGCTCTAAGGAAAGAAATAAGCTATCTTCTAAGTAAGGGATATCTGAAAGATCTCTTAGGAAGAAAGAAGAATAAGGGTCAGGATACTGAGAAGGATCCTGAGCGAGCAGCGTCACCTCCCGCGGATGCCAAGATAATCAACTTTATTTCAGGAGGATCCGACATTTGTGGGACTTCGTATTCGGCGGCAAAGAGACATGCAAAAGAAGCTAAGGCCGAAAGGGGAGACAAACCTGTCAGGATGATCACCCTCACAACTGACAAAGTGATCACATTTGATGCTGATACCAGGGATACTGTCCAGGATCCTCATCATGATGCTTTGGTAATAACATTATATGTGGCTAACCATTTTGTACGCAGGATATTGGTTGATAATGGCAGCTCCGTCAACATAATCCAACTAGAGACTCTGAAGAGAATGAATGTATCTCCGATGGATATCACTTCGAAGTCCACCGTGCTTGTTGGGTTCAGTGGAGAGGCTAGGAACACAGTGGGAGATATAAAGTTACCAGTATATGTTGAAGGAGTCAACTCGATACAACGTTTCTGTGTGATGGATTCTCTATCCTGCTATAACATCATATTGGGAAGACCATGGATTCACGATATGAAGGCAGTGACATCAACATATCACCAATGCATCAAGATCCCTACCCCTTGGGGGGTCGTCAAAGTTGATAGTGATCAGCAGGAGGCAAAAGAATGCTACTCATCCTCAACCAAGCCTAGTACAGCATAGCAATTAAAGATGCGGGCCCAGGATATTGGGGAGGATTCGGAGCAGGATGTGAAGAAAATTATCCTGGATCAGGATAATCCTGATATCTCGGTGCTCGTAGGAACCAATATCCCTCAGGATATTGAAGCACAGTTAACTAACTTTTTGAAATGCAGGATGTCAACATTTGCATGGAAGCATGAGGATATGACAGGTATATCCAAAGACATTATCACTCACAAGCTTGGAATTGACAGATCATTCAAGCCTGTTCAGCAAAAAAGAAGGAAATTTGCTCTTGAGCGGAATACGATTATCCAAGAGGAAGTTGAAAGATTGTTGAAGTCCAGGATGATCAGAGAAGTCAAGTTTCCAAGATGGTTAGCAAACGTAGTCGTAGTACAGAAAAAAATGGGAAATGGAGAGTCTGTGTAGACTACACAGACTTGAACAAGGCTTGTCCTAAAGACCCATTTCCTCTTCCTCACATTGATGCAATGGTGGATGCTACTGCCGGGCATGAAATGTTGACCTTCATGGATGCATCCTCAGGATTTCAGCAGATTCAAATGGAGCCTTCTGACCAGGAGGATACTGCCTTCATGACACCAACATGTATTTATTGTTATACGGCTATGCCTTTTGGTTTGAAAAATGCAGGTGCAACATACCAGAGATTGGTAAACATGATGTTCAAAGACAAGCTGGGGGACACCATGGAGGTATACATTGACAATATGGTGGTAAAATCAAGGAAGGCTCAGGATCACCTCCAGGATATTAAAGGAGCATTTGATATCCTGGATCAATATAACATGAAGCTAAATCCTGCTAAGTGTCATTTCGGAGTGGGGGTAGGAAAATTTCTAGGATATATGGTGACCAAAAGAGGAATAGAGGCGAGCCAGGAGCAGATTAAAGCCATTTTGGATATTAAACCACCCTCAAATATGAAGGATGTTCAACGATTAACAGGGCGAGTGGCAGCATTAAACAGATTTATTTCAAGATCCCTAGAAAAATGCAAAGAGTTTTATGATATCCTGAAGAAGAATAAGAAATTCGAATGGGGTGAGAAGCATGAAGCAGCCTTGCAGGATTTGAAGAAATATCTTTCAACTGCACCTCTACTGATGAAGCTTGAGAATGGTGAAACACTATCCCTATACCTCGCAGTATCAGGGAATGTTGTAAGTGCCGTCCTTATAAAGGATCATGAAGGTCAGCAATATCCTGTTTATTATGTTAGTAAAAGTTTGTTAAATGCTAAAACTAGGTATTCTCATTTAGAAAAATTGATACTAGCATTAGTTATGGCATCAACGAAGCTTAGACGTTACTTTGAGACACATAGGATTCATGTTAAAACAAATTATCCTGTCAAAAATGTGCTTAGGAAACCAGAGATGTCAGGCAGGATGGCCAAGTGGTCAGTAAAGTTGAGTGCTTATGATTTAGTATATGAACCTAGAAATGCCATAAAGTCTCAGGCTTTAGCTGACTTTGTAGCTGATTTCAGTAGTGACATTCAGGATGAGGTAGACCTAGAAGTCCAACAGTTAGGAGAATCCTCAGGATCCTGGACGTTATATACTGATGGTGCATCTAATGTACGAGGAGTAGGATTGGGAATACAACTAAAATCGCCATAGGGGGACATATTACCCCAGGCTATTAGGTGTGAATTCCCTGCTACTAATAATGAAGCAGAGTATGAGGCTTTAATTGCAGGATTAGAGTTGGCTAAGAATATGAGTATCAAGAATTTGCAAGTATATGTTGACTCCTTGTTAATTACTAACCATTTTAATGGATCCTATGCAGTTAAGGGTGAGAAATTAATCGAATACCTCGATATTCTCAAAAAATTAGCAGGATATTTCGATGTTTTTACACTTGAACAGGTACCAAGGGAGGATAATGCTGAAGCAGATGCCTTAGCAAATCTGGGATCATCGATCAGGATACCAGAAGGGACCCAAATACCAATATTACATATCTTGTATCCTGCAACGAATCCTCAGGATAAAGAAGTAGCGGGTATTCAGGATCCTGAAGCAGAGTATCCTGAAAATGATCCTAAATCCTGGACGGCTCCAATCATGTGATATCTCAAGGAAGGACACATCCCTGGAGATGAAAATCCTAAGGCATTTAGGATGAAGGTATCACGATTCACTATTATAAATAATGTTTTATACAAGAAATCTCTTGCAGGACCGTATTTGAGGTGCTTGGAGGATCCTGAAGCCAAAGAAGTACTTCAGGATATACATGAAGGGGATTGTGGTAACCACACTGGGGGCAGATCATTGTTCTCGAAAGTTTTAAGGACAGGATATTATTGGCCAATGGTGAGGAAAGATGCTGCAGAATATGCTCGAAGATGTGATGCATGTCAAAGGCATAGTAACATAGTAACATAATAAGTAATGTGTTACAACTTCGGATGATAGCGAGATAAATACAAGGATCACTATAGTGTATTGTGTGAAAAGTTTACGAAATTGCTAAGTGAATGAACGAGAGCTATTGTGAGCGGTTGTAAGAGTGTGTGTGTAGCCAAAAATAGCAAAAAGTTGTGTCTAATTAGCTCGCTACCCCATTTAAATCTAATAGAAATCTAAATAACAAACTATCCGCAAATGGTGCAAGTCCTCCACGACTCCACAACGTCCATTTCTGACCAAGCACGTGCGGAATAGACTTAGTATATTCTCCAGAAATATCGCCAAGACCAAGTCCCAATTGATATTCCTACAAAACAGTTACGAATTCAAAGTGAACAATCATTAGTATAAGGATCCTTAGGATGATCCATGATCCTGGTCCTGAAGCACTTCTGAGGATCACTAACTGACACAGAAGTAAGGATCACCAAACAGGATAATATTTGAGGATCACGGGTCATTTAGAAATCCACCCCTAACAATTGCCCCCAAAATATAAGGAGTTATATCGTAAATAAACGAGTTATATTTTTTCGATCTTATCCGTAACAAACTAACGGATAACTAGCGGTTGGAGACGGACTAGACGTTGCAAACCTGACGTCACTGAAGTGACAATCCTGCAAATCATCATTATAAATAGGAGTTAGAGATAGGATCAATATGCATTTAAATCTGAAGAAACTCCCTTTAAATTCTCAGTCGAAGATCAACCAGGTATCTCTTCTCTTATTTCTCCTTCTCTTACTCTGTTTTTCTTTCTTTACCAACATCAATGATGCTCCGGTCCTCCCCCGCCAAGGATCACCAGAAGGATAGCCCCTTGAAGAGTCAAGGGATTATCAAAGACTCAGTACATGAGAGGTGTTGCTTTAACGATGCTCAAATAGATAAGATCCGTCACTGCTTTCCGGCGAACGCCTTTTTCAAACCCTTCGATCCCACTATTCTGAGCGACTATGTTTCTGAAACATGGGTTGCCTTTCCAGTTACTCCATTCACCATAGGATACACCTATCCTTTTCCAGACTTTAAACAATCCTTCTTTTCCCTTACCGGCATCTCTTACATCCAAGCTATGCCGATGATTTGGAGGGTCTTGTATACCCTGGAGAGGATCATAGAGCAGGAAGGGATTGATTTAGGAATGTCAGAGCTGACACAGATGTATGATCTCACGACGTTTGGATCACATCGATATCTATTTAAGCGAAAACCCAGTGAAGAACACCCCATTTTTAAAGCCACCAAGAATGACACAAATTGGAAACGACGCTTCTTCTTTGTCAGGAGGGATACCATTCCAAACGGAAAGCATTTACCCAGGAAGTGGTCCACCAATGGTAGGATAGAGGATCCTGAGAAGGATCATCAGGTAATCTGGCTCTTGTGAAAGGATCACTAACCCCTTTTTGTCTTGTGTTATGCAGCTATCTCTGTTTCGCACCTCATCACAACACCCGCAACCAAGGAAAGGCTTGCTATTTTTTGGAGGCTTGATCCTGAAATAAGGTCATTCAAGATAGACACCCAAGACTCACAAGAAGTATCCTCAGGTTCCATCACCATGTTAAGTAAGTATCCTGCTTTTTGTATAGTTGAATATTAAAATAAATAGTTATATTGAAATAGGATAAGGATACTTATCTTGCTTTAAATGTGTAGGTGCCGGAAAATCATCCAAGCCTGCCTCCCAATTCAACACGGCCGACCTTGATGTTGTTCGATCCAGGAAGAAGAGGGCCACTACCAGTCCTAGCATCTCCATTCCCAAGGCACCCACTAAAGGAAGGGGTGGCAAGAAGAGGAAAACTTCTGACACAGAGGAGCTACAAGGCCTACCACTGATCCGCCACCAGTTCCTTGAATACTTCAATGACGTGAGGATCATCAATTTTGCCTAGGTATCCTACTCATTTAAGGATCATCTGATCTTGAATTGCTTTGTCTTTTTCTTTGCAGAAATTTGCTGAGATTGAAGATTATGTGGGAAGCGTCGAGGAACAGGATAAGAAGATTGCTGACCTTCAACAAGTTGCAGTGCTTAAGGATCTTAAGATTGCTGATCTTGAAAAAGCCCTTCAAGATGCCAAGACTAAGACAGCTAAAATCCTGATCGACATCGACTATGAGAAGCATGATCTCATAGAAGGTGCAAAGGTCTCTGTTGCCATCACAATGTATCAGACAAAACTAAAGATGGCCCAGGAAGCGCAAGATCCTAACTTCGACAGAAGCAGCTGGGATGTTGAGGGCTGGAAAGCAAGGTCGGCTGATCTTGAAGATGATGAAGAGGCTGAGGAGGTTTTGGCGATCGAGGCTGGAGGTAGTGGGAAGGATCAGGTTAAGGATACCGAAGCTGGAGGGGACGAGGATGCAGCGAAGGTGTAGGCTGCACAATTGGGCGATGATGGACATTCCTAGACGTAGCCGGAGCCCAATTTTTAAATTTGGTAGTAGTTTTTTGTGGTTGTGATGTTTTTAAAACAATGATGGTCTGTAATAACTAAACAATAGCTATTAGGGTTAAGGATCATGAATGATCCTTTGGACAATAGGTAGGATTACAACTGGTGGAGGGATCCTCTTTTTGGGGGATGAAGCCATTGTGATCCTGCCATCTTTTAAATTCCTGCACTACCAAGACCTTTAGACAATGGACACCCTTTACCTACCCCAGCGGACGGGCCACGTATTGCTGGTAGATGCTCGGGGTAGGTAATTTTGACAACCTTTGATGGTTAAACTTTTGTTAATAAAATAACCTTAATCTTTTTTGGCTTATTTTGTGTTGTTATCCCTTTCTGTTCTTTTTTTTATTTGTCTTGACATACACTTGTCTGAACAGAAAAAGTTGAACAAATTAGATAGAAAATATTTAGGATATGATCCAGGATCAAATATCTTATAGTTGGAAAATTCCAAAAAGTGGTACATTTTAAGGATCGTGAGTTCTGTTGTCAAAGTATCAGGGTTATTCAAATAATAAATGAATAAAATCAAATTGGTTAAGGATCATACCTGAGGACCCAAGTTAGGATCCTAACTCTTAATATTATTATAACCAAGATAACCACAGAACAAACCTTAGTAAAAGGTAAAGGTAAAGATCAAGAATCCTTGTTTGTTTAACTTCGAAGACCTGAAATAGAATATAACTTGGGACTAAGCCATTATAAGATAAGGGTTAGCAACTGGGGACAAGCCCAAGATAACTGGGGACAAGCCCAATGATAACTGAGGACAAGCCCAAGGATAACTGGGGACAAGCCCAAGGATAACTGGGGACAAGCCCAAGGATAACTGAGGACAAGCCCAAGGATAACTGGGGACAAGCCCAAGGATAACTGGGGACAAGCCCAAGGATCTTGTGTGAACTGGAGTATGGCCCTAACTGGCGACTATCCAAACTTAGTGGCATGAAAATGCCAAAACCTTAGCTAACGTGAAAACGCTAGAAACCTTAAGAACGGATGTATGGTACGTCTACCATTATAAGTAGGATCCTAGGTATAGCCAGTACAATGGAATTATCAGCCCCTAAAGCGAGTACTGGTCCCACTGCCATGAACTATACCAGGATCATCGTGCGCTACTGGCGGAACTGGGGTCAAACCCAAGGATAACTGGGGTCAAACCCAAGTAACTGGTTGCTTGTGTGGATAATCATGCTTTTGCTATGAGTACCTGAACCTTCAAAACTCAAAATCTCGTGAAATGGGGATTAAAGATGCAAGATCCTTATCCTTATGTGAGAAAGTAAGGAAATGAAATAGTTTAAGATTAGAATGTTACCAAAAATGAGGATCATCTGTGCTTTAAGGATCCTTTAAGGATATTTATCATGTGAGGATCATGGATCCTTATCACATGAAATATCTCTTCAAATGGACAACATTCCAAGCTCTTGGTAGTAAGTCACCTTCCATTGTTAGCAATCGATATGCCCCCTTTCCTGCCTCAGCTTCAATCAAGTAAGGGCCTTCCCATTTTGGTGCCAACTTCCCATCAGCAGGATTGGTGGTATTCTGGAATGCCTTCCTTAGTACCATATCACCAACTTGGAATTTCCTGATCCTAACATTTTTGTTGTAGGCACCGGCCATTCTTTGTTGATAACTGGCCATCCTTATCCTTGCCAAATCTCTGATTTCTTCTATAGTATCCAGGTCTTGAACCAAGTTCTCATCATTTTCCTCAGGATCACGAATACTGGTTCTAGCAGTTGGAACCACCATTTCTGTAGGGATCACTGATTCTGCCCCAAATACCAAAGAGAATGGAGTTTGGCCTGTAGCATTCTTAGGAGTTGTCCTATCAGCCCAAAGCACATAAGGTAATTCTTCTGCCCAATTCCCTTTCTTGGATCCAAGCTTCTTCTTCAGATTGTTGATGATGATCTTATTGGAAGATTCTGCCTGACCATTAGCTTGTGGGTGGACTGGTGTTGATGTTATCATCTTAATCCCCCAGCTGTCACAAAAGTTAGTAGTTCTGCCCCCAATGAATTGGGAACCATTATCACATATAATTTCAGAAGGAATACCAAATCTAGTTATAATATTTCTTTTAATGAAGGATATAACTTCCTTTTCTCTAACTTGGGCAAAAGCTTCAGCCTCTATCCACTTGGAGAAGTAATCAGTCATAGCAAGCATGAACACTTTTCCACAAGGTGCCTTAAGAAGCTTGCCAAGTATATCCATGCCCCATCTCATGAATGGCCAAGTGGAGGATATAGGATGTAATAATTCAGCCGGTTGATGAAGGATATTGATGTGTCTCTGACAAGGATCACACTTCTTAGCATATTCCACAGCATCTCTCTTCATGGTTGGCCAGTAGTATCCTGTCCTCAGGATCCTTGAGAATAACGCCCTGCCCCCAGTGTGGTTTCCACAATCTCCTTCATGGAAGTCTTTTAAAACTTCTTGGATTTCAGGATCCTCAATGCATCTTAAGTATGGTCCTGCAAGAGATCGTTTGTACAACATATTATTTAAAATTGTGAATTGAGATACCTTAATTTTGAAAGCTCTAGGGTTTTCTCCTGTAGGAATCTCTCCATGTTGTAAATATCTCATGATTGGGAGGATCCATGATCCTGAATGAGTTTGAGTATCCTCACTAGGGATAATTGCAGAATCCTCTCCTATCTCCACAGCCACATGATCCTCGATAGCCGGGGTCAGTTTATGGATAATAGGGATCTTGATATCTTCCGGGATCTTCAAGGATGATCCTAAATTGGCTAGTGCATCTGCCTCTACATTCTCTTCCCTTGGTACCTGTGTCAAACTAAAGGATACAAAAGAGAGTGCCAATTCTTTGACTAACTCCAAATATTTGATTAGTTTTCCACCTTTAACAGCATAGGATCCATTAAAGTGATTAGTGATTAACAAAGAATCTACATGTACCTCAAGATACCTGATCCTCATATGCTTAGCAATTTGCAAGCCAGCTATCAAGGCTTCGTATTAAGCCTCATTGTTAGTGGTTTGGAACTCACAAGCTATAGAGTGGGGTATTATGTCCCCTTGTGGCGATTTTAGTAGTATTCCAAGCCCTGTTCCTTTGACGTTTGAGGATCCATCAGTGTAGAGTATCCAAGGATCCTTGGTCTCTTCTAGCTGCTGGACTTCTAATTCAGCTTCCTTTTGCAAATCACTACTGAAATCTGCCACAAAGTCAGCTAATGCTTGGGATTTAATGGCTGTCCTGGGCTCATATCTTATATCATATGCACTTAGCTTCACTGCCCACTTAGCCATCCTCCCTGACATTTCGGGTTTCCTAAGGACATTCTTGATTGGAAAATTAGTTTTAACAATAATAGCATGAGTTTCAAAATAATGTCTTAATTTAGTAGATTCCATAATTAATGCAAGGATAAGTTTTTCTAAGTGTGAATACCTGGATTCAGCATTAAGTAAACTCTTACTTACATAATAGACGGGATGTTGTGTACCTTCGTGATCCTTAACAAGGACGGCACTTACTGCTCTTGAGGATACCACAAGATATAAGGATAATACATCTCCTTTTTCTGGTTTCATCAAAGTCGGGGCCGAGGATAGGTAATCCTTAAGAGCTCTTAAGGCACTCTCATGCTTCTCAGTCCACTCGAATTTCTTGTTCTTCCTTAGGATATCATAGAATTCCTTGCACTTTTCTGAGGATTTGGATATGAATCTGTTTAAGGCTGCAATCCTGCCTGTTAACCTCTGAACATCCTTAGCATTGGCAGGTGACTTGATGTTCACTATAGCTTTTATTTGTTCTGGACTGGCTTCAATGCCTCTCTTTGTCACCATATATCCTAATAATTTACCTGCTTTAACACCAAAGTGACATTTTGAAGGATTAAGCTTCATATTATATTTGTCAAGGATATTGAATGCTTCCTCCAAGTCTCTTAGGTGATCCTCAGCCTTTATTGATTTTACCACCATATCGTCTATGTAAACCTCCATAGCTTGTCCAATCTGATCCTTGAACATCATATTCACTAGCCTTTGATAAGTTGCACCTGTATTTCTTAGTCCGAATGGCATAGCAATATAGCAGTATATACAAGTTGCAGTCATGAAGGCTGTATCCTCTTGATCGGATGGTTCCATTTGAATTTGTTGAAATCCAGATGAAGCATCCATAAAAGTTAACAGTTCATGACCCGCAGTTGCATCCACCATGGAGTCAATGTGGGGTAATGGGAAAGGATCCTTGGGACATGCCTTATTTAAATCGGTGAAATCGACACATACCCTCCACTTTCCGTTTTTCTTTTGAACAACAACCACATTGGCCAACCATTTTGGATACTTGACTTCTCTAATCATACCTGCTCGGAGTAGTTTCTCTACCTCCTCCTGGATAATGGCATTTCTTTCTGGTGCAAATTTCCTTCTCCTTTGATGGATTGGTTTGAAGGACCTATCAATGCCAAGTTTGTGAGTGATTACATCTTTAGATATACCTGTCATGTCTTCGTGTTTCCATGCAAAGGTAGTCTTTCTCCTTTTGAGGAAGGATATGAGGTCTTCCTTTATTTCGCCAAGGATCCCTGATCCTACATAAACTTTAGATTCAGGATCATCAGGATCCATAAGGATTTCCACTACATCCTGTTCGCTTGCCTCCAAGACATCCCTTGGGGGACACTTTGATTGCTATTGCTCCCTGGACTTTGATGCTGGTTTCATTGATGAGGTGTAGCAGTTCTTAGCCTCTTGCTGATCACTATCAATCTTCACTATTCCCCAAGGACTAGGAAGCTTCACACATTGATGATAAGTGGATGGGACTGCCTTCATATCGTGTATCCAAGGCCTGCCAAGGATCACATTACAACAAGATAAACAGTCAATAACACAAAACTTTTGGTAAGAATGTAGGCCTTCGATATAGATTGGGAGTTTAATGTCCCCCAGAGTATTCTTAGTCTCGCCACTGAATCCCACGAGCACAGAGGATCTTGGTATGATGTCGGATTCAGGGATGTTCATCTTCTTGAGAACATCAAGCTGGATAATGTTCACAGAGCTTCCTCCATCTATAAGGATCCTACGAACAAGATGGTTAGAAAAAAAAGAGTGATAACCAAACCATCATGATGAGGATCCTGGATGTCAACACGATCATCCTCATCGAAAGTTATAACTTTTCCTTCGGAGACACTGGATGTTCGAATGGGTCTATCTCCATTATCCATCTTGGTTTCCTTTGCATGTCTTTTGGCTGCAGAGAAGGATGTTCCACAAATGTCTGATCCTCCAGAAATAAAGTTTATAATTTGTGCATCTGCTGGAGGGGCTGGAGCTTTCTCTGGGATCCTTTCAGGATCCTGAGTCCTTGACTTCTTTCTCCCCAATAATTCTTTCAAGTGCCCCTTGCTCAACAAGTATCCAATTTGTTTTCTCAATGTGATGGATTCTTCTGTGAGATGCCCAAAATCTTCATGGTATGCACACCACTTTGACTTATCTTTAGTTGCAGCTGGTCTATCATTTTTTCTGGGCCATCTAGCTTTATCACCTAAATTTTGCATCGCGAGGATTAGTTCAATGTTATCAACAGAAAAACAATATTCAGAGATTGGAGGATAATCCTCATCATCCTCTTCTTGTTCAACAGCATGCACATTCTGGTTATCAGATTTATTATAGGATCTAAACTTGTTGTTCTTGAATGAGGATCCTTGCTTCTCTTGCTTTGAGGATCCTGCTAACCTCTCCTGGATCCTTTTGTCATCCTCTAGCCGGATGAACCTAAGGGCCCGGGTTCTTACCTCATCTAGATTCCTGCATGGTGTCATAACAAGATCATCATAGATAACGAATCCCTAAGCAGTCCCATTTTAAAGGCTTCAACAGCCGTAGCTATGTCCAGGTTAGGAATATCTAAGGATTCTTTACTAAATTTAGTGATATAATCCCTTAATGATTCATTATGAGCCTGGGTTATCCTATACAGATCACTAGTTAAACGCTCAAATTTTCTACTACAAGAAAATTGGTTATTAAATAGGTTAACTAGATTAGCAAATGAGGTAATAGAGTAAGGGGGAAGACTTAGCAGCCATTTAAGAGCCGATCCAGTAAGAGTGGATCCAAATCCCTTGCACAGACATACTTCTTTTAACCTTTCTGGGATGGGATTGATCTCCATCCTTTCACTGTACTGAGCTATGTGTTCCTCAGGATCTGTTGAACCATCATACAACTTCATGGTAGGCACATGGAACCTCTTGGGTATCTCAGCATCACAGATTGGTGGTGCAAAACGAGATATCTTGTGGCTCCCATCTGCAATCTCCGGGATAGGCTTGACCACTCCTAGGACACTTGATATCATGTCCTTTAACTTTTGCAATTCTCTTGCCATGGCATGATTGATACCTGTATCCTGCATAAGGCCATGGTTAGTAGTATAAGAATTATTAAAAGTGTTACCTCCCATTGGATTCAAATTAGGAAGAGTGGATGTGAATCCATATTGTTGGGGCTCTGGAATGACCGATGGACTAGTAGAAGCAATGGTCTGCATTGGAATGAAATCTCCCTGATGGATATCGGAATTCCCTGATTGCAAACTCCTTAAGGATCCATGAAACTGAGAGGATCCTTGAACCTGTGAGGATCCTGGGACGTTGGAGGATCCTTGAACCTGGGAGGATCCTTGAAACTGAGAGGATCCTTGAACCTGTGAGGATCCTGGAACATAGGAGGAACCTTGAACCTGAGAGGATCCTTGGAATTGAGAGGATCCTTGAACCTGGGAGGATCCTGGAACATAGGAGGATCCTTGAACCTGAGAGGATCCTTAGAATTGAGAGGATCCTTGAACCTGGGAGGATCCTTGAAACGGCCAGAACCCTTGAACCTGCTGCGCTCCTGAGTATCCTCCTGAGCTGGCGAAGGATCCTATATGCTGAGGATGGGATCCTGCTGGTTGAAAATGTAACCCTGAAGCCTAAGTTATTGCTGATGACCCGTAATGCACTCCTTTTGGTCCTCCCACATATTGAACGTCTGGAACCACCGAAGGCTGAGAAGTTATAACCGGAGTATCAAAATTCAAAGATCTGGGCATTAGTGGGGAATGATCCTCTGCCGATCTCTTCTGTTTCTTGATGTCTCCAATTTCTCTAAGGATCCTCTCATTGGTCTTGTCCTGTTGCTGGATATGCTCCTTCATCTGCAAAATCAGAGTAAACAAGTCACTAGTAGTAGGAGTATAAGAAGCAGAAGAAGTTGGAGGTTTTGAGAAAATGGGAGTTGGTTTCTTCTCGGCATTTTTCTGAGGTCCAGAAGGTGGTGGAGGCAAAGGTGGAATGCCCTGGGACGAATTGACCGCAGATATCAAACTGGAGGTATTCTTTGATGATGAAGCCATCTGCTCGTATGCAATGAACCGGAATGATCACAAACTGGTTTGGTCAAAAAATCAGACGAAGATAATGTAACCAAACTCTCTGTTACAGGGTATGATGCTTAAATTGGTTTATAGCAATAAGGATCACCATGAAAAATAAATAACAAGTGACACAAGGTTTATACGGGGAAAAACCCTTGATCAAGAGTTGATCTCCGGCACAAAAAACCCCGGGGGATGGAAACTACCGATCACCAACTCAAATTAAATAAGTAATGTGTTACAACTTCGGATGATAGCGAGCTAAATACAAGGATCACTATAGTGTATTGTGTGAAAAGTTTACGAAATTGCTAAGTGAATGAACGAGAGCTGTTGTGAGCGGTTGTAAGAGTGTGTGTGTAGCCAAAAATAGCAAAAACTTGTGTCTAATTAGCTCGCTACCCCATTTAAATCTAATAGAAATCTAAATAACAAACTATCCGCAAATGGTGCAAGTCCTCCACGACTCCACAACGTCCATTTCTGACCAAGCACGTGCGGAATAGACTTAGTATATTCTCCAGAAATATCGCCAAGACCAAGTCCCAATTGATATTCCTGCAAAACAGTTACGAATTCAAAGTGAACAATCATTAGTATAAGGATCCTTAGGATGATCCATGATCCTGATCCTGAAGCACTTCTAAGGATCACTAACTGACACAGAAGTAAGGATCACCAAACAGGATAATATTTGAGGATCACGGGTCATTTAGAAATCCACCCCTAACAAAGCGAATGGACAAGCTGAATCCTCGAACAAGATAATTGTCAATAACTTAAAGAAGAGACTCGGAGCCAAAAAAGGAAGATGGGCAGAAGAATTACCCTTTGTTTTGTGGGCTGATAGGACAACGGTAAAGAATGCAACCGGCCAAACCCCATTTTCCTTGGTATTCAGAGTAGAAGCAGTGATTCCAGCGGAAATGGTGATACCTACTACAAGATCTATCCTACAGGATCCTGAACAGAATCCTGAAGCCTTATGTCGAGATTTGGATACTATAGATGAAAAAAGAGATGCAGCAAGGCTAAGGATGGCAGCATATCAACAAAGAATATCCAGAGCATACAACAAGAATATAAGGACTAGGAGATTTCGAGTTGGTGATTGGGTGCTAAGAAAGGCTTTTCAAAATACCACTAATCTTGCCGGTGGCAAGCTAGCTCCGAAATGGGAAGGACCATATGAAGTTGAGTCAGAAGCAGGGAAAGGAGCATATAGACTCAAGAATATGGAAGGGGATATGCTACCGAGATCCTGGAATGCAATACACTTAAAGCTCTATTTCAAGTAAGGATAGAATTTAATTTCTATCTCAGAATGGTATGTATTCTATCTCTTTTAAATATATTTGTTTATTCTCTTGAACCCAATAGTGACTTAAGCATCGGAGGGGTGTTAGCCTAGCTAACACCCACCTTAGTTTACCGTTTTTTTGCAGCATATGTTTCAGGATATAACTCCAGGATATACACTCAGGATAAATCGAAAGATTAGAGGATTGGCCCCCTCTCTCACATTTAAGGGATCCTGATCCCTTCAAAGGTTTAAAGGTATTCACCTTTCTTTCGAATTGGGTTTAAACACCTCGCCAGGAGCGCAAGTTATCTAGGTATAGTTCAAGGTAGCGGGACCAGTTCATGTAAAAGTGGCTGACAATTTCGTTACTGTTGGCTATATCCTGGATCTTGAAGGTATATGAGGATTGATCACCCTCTCTCACGAAGGGGTATTTTCATACTCTCTAAGGTTTAAAGGTTTTCACCTTTCTAAGATTTGGAGTTTATACACTCTCGCCTGTAGCGCATGAAACTCAGGGTTTATTCCCAGGATATCAGGGTTTATTCCTAGGATATCAGGGTTTATCCCAAGGATATCAGGGTTTATCCCCAGGATATCAGGGTTTATCCCCAGGATATTAAGGGTTTATCCCCAATATGCTAAGGATTCATTCCAGGATATCGAGGGTTTTGCCTCGGGGTGTTCAGAATTTATTCAAGCCAAAGTGTGAATACATTTGCATTTCTGTGTCGTACACAGGGGACATACATTATACTATTCAAAGGATGGATCCAAGTTTGTAGGTGTGCACTGGGGACATTCCTAAGGTGGAAGATTGGAATTGACTTTCTAAGAGTCTTTGGTATGATTTCTCTTTTTTTCAAATGACTTAAGTTTTTAAGTTATATGACAATATCCTGACCAGGATATCACTTAGGATACTTGTCAGGATATTCTCAGAATGTGTTCCCATAATATTCCCGAGAATGTTCAAACAAAACAGTTTTCATAAGTAAAATTTGTACACTAATAACAACAATGGTAAGGTCAAAAGGAAGGTTATATTATTAACATAGCAAAAGTTTGTGCTTTTGGTTTCATCTCAAACCGAGATCCATCCACCAAAAGCACAATTAGTCTTTAAACATATTTACCCAACAGTTGAAGGTTTCATCTCAAACCGAGACCCATCCACCTCCAACTGTTGTATTGTTCAAAAAGCATGCAGGAAATGTAAATTGTTCAGGTGCAGAAAAGTAAAGTGCGGAAAAAGTAAATTGTTTTGGGGATTACAGACCAACATTCAAATTTAAAAAGGTGGGCTCCAGCCTTGGCACATATATCCATCATTGCCCACCTGAATGCCCTCACACAGCAGCATCTTCTCCAACCTTCTCTGCCTTTCCAGCTTCAGCATCCTGAGCAGCATCCTCACCAGCATCCGTCCCAGCATCCTCTCCAGCATCCTTCTTATATCCAGCCTTGTCTACCACCTCTGCTGTCTTAGAGGATTCCCCGGCTTCAGCAGGGAGTGGCACAACTTTGCCTCCAAGCTCTTTCAGCTTGGCCACCCAAGATTCAAACGGCCAGGATGGGCATACAAGGCCTGTCTCCTTGGCCTCGTAGGCCATCTGGATGCGAGCTTGTAGCAGGGAGACGATAGCAGAGGCTTTGATCCCTTCCCGGAAAGAAACCATGGTCTGTTCGTGATCCATTTGGACGGTGGCAAGTTTGAGCTCAGCATCTTGGGTGATCTTCTTCAGCATGCCCTCGTAGTGCCGGGTCTTTGCTTCAGCAATGGCACCTTTGTCGGCAACGGTGCTTTCAAGCTGTTTGATCCTGGCTTCATGGAGTGCAGCAGTACCACATGCATCGTTGTACAGGTGGAGCAAATGCTGGAGGCCCTGCACATCAAGTTCAGGTATGAGTTAGAATATATTAACCAGGATATCCTATCAGGATATATATGCAGGATATGTATCAGGATATTACCTTGTTGAGGAAGGATGTCATTGGCTCTAAGGAGTTAGAAAAGTTGAGTTCATCGTAGGAGAACCCTTCTGGACCTGGAGCACTGATTTCAGGAGCTTTCCTCTTTTTTGCTATGGAAGCACGAGTCCTCGGATTGGCCTTAGGAGCCGGGAGCGGCTTGGAGCTGGTGGCAGCAGAGGTCTCTTTCTTGACCGTGACTGGAGTAGGGTAGCTGTCAAGTTCTTCAAGGTCTAGGTAGACAGGAACCTTGCTGGAGTCTGCATACAGGGAGTAAAATTTCTCCTAAGTATATCAAATAAAAACATGTATATACAGGATATTTTGCAAGATCCTTACCAGACATGTTTGCACTAGAAAGGGGACTTGGAGATGGAGGAGATGGGTTGAAACTTCTTTCAGCCTCTGGAAGGAGTCTGATGGCGTCAATCCTTTTCTTTGAATCAGCAAGGGGAGGTGCAATCTTCCTAAAATCAGCTGCGTGCACAACATAAAAAAGAAAGTTGATCAGTTCAGGATATGGAACATGATAAGGCGCAGGATCATCCTTAAACCCTAAATCCTACCCTTTTTTAACCATTTCACCGGATATTCCGTTCCACCAGGGATTGAGCCTCTTTTTACAAAGAAGAACTTAGATTGCCAATTATCCTCGTTCCTGGTGGCACGAAGTATCAGCGGGTCGCCGGAGGTGGAATAAAACAAAAATCTACATGATCCGTGGCATCTAAGCTTGTAAGCTAGGGGGAGATCATGAACAGAAAGATCAGGGATGTGGTTTTTCTTGATCTGGTCAAGAACGGACAGAACACGCCAAAGCATTGGCATTGTTTAACTGAAAGAAATTTTTGTAATCTTGAAGAATTCGGTGATGAATTCTGGAAAGGGGAACTGTAACCCTAAGGTGAAAGTGAAGGCACTAAAGCACAACCACTCATTGGAAACCATATCCGACCGGATTTCCCGGTCGAACGGCCGGAATACCGTTCCTTTCGGAAAGATACCGGAGGATTTCAAAGCCGACAAGTGGGCACTATCAAAAGAACATATTTCTTTCTCCGGTTCTTGGAGAAGATTCTGCTGGATGAATGTGGGAGCCGAGTCACCAGAGCTGGATCTTGTGTATCTCAGCATTTGATCGCCTGAATTTTTTGACCGAAAAAGGAGGATGAAGATGAAGCTTAGGGAGAGAATGTTTACCTTTTTCCTTATCGGTAGTGATTAAAAAAGATATGAGGATGAGAAGATATAGGGTGCAATGAGTAAATATAGGCTGAGTAAGTTGCTAACGGTCACATCATTGGTCTTATCTCTTAATTGCCTCGATCTCTGTGAAAAATGTAACCGTTAGTGGCAGGATACTAAACGGTAACATTTTTGGGGACAATTGTTATGGGTGAAATTCTGAGCCCATATCCTGAGAAACATCATATCTTGGTTATACGATATTTGTTCACATCCGGGATGCTGATTCAGGATATTGGTAAGATCCTGAATGGTATCCTCAGGATCACTAACGGATTATGTGCAGGTACGTGGGTTAGAAGCTAGCAACGTTCACAAGGACTCATTCCGCGGAAGACTCGGTCCAAGTCGTTCAAATAAAGACGTTGAAGCCGCATTAATCGGTCTACAACGTTAACACTGGAATATTCGGAGCATCCCATATTTATAGGAATTTTCGTTTGTAATTCGTTACTATAAATAGGTGGGTATATCAGATCGAATAGGATATCACATCAACACTCACTACACTCTTACACTTGTTCTCTAGCAATTTTCACTTTCGCACAAAAGCATTGTAACACTTAGCGATCTGGTCAATATCCTGCACTGTATCCTGAAGTTCAAAGTAATAAGAAGAGCAAGGCAGCTGCGATTGTCAGCTCCCGAGGTTTTATGCCGGCGATCTAGATTGATCAAGGGCTTTCCTCGTATATCTCGTATCACCCCCTTTACTTTTTGCTCATTGTTTGATCGTAGATATAGCTCAATATCCTGAGCCGTATCCTGAATACTGTTTTTCCAAACAACTTAACCAACATATTTTCAACACACTTTTTAGCACACTACCTCACTTAACTAATTTGATCACTTAATTGCTTCGGTAATTTTTAACCAAAAAAGTGGAGACGGGTTAAAACTTCTTTCAGCCTCTGGAAGGAGTCTGATAGTGTCAATCCTTTTCTGTGAATCAGCAAGGGGAGGTGCAAGCTTCCTAAAATCAGCTGTATACAAAATAATAAACAGAAAATTGGTCAGTTCAGGATATGGAACAGGATAAGAGGTAGGATCATCCTTAAACCCTAAATCCTACCCTTTTTCAACCATTTCACCGGATATTCCGTTCCACCAGGGATTGAGTCCCTTTTTACAAAGAAAAACTTGGATTGCCATTTCTCCTCGTTCCTGGTGGCACGAAGTATCAACGGCTCGCCGGAGGTGGAGTAAAAAAGAAATCTACAGGATCCGTAGCATCTAAGTCGGTAAGCTAGGGGGAGATCGTGAACAAAAAGCTCAGGGATGTGATTTTTCTTGATCTGGTCAAGAACGGACAAAACACGCCAAAGCATCGGCATTGTTTGGCTAAATGAAATTTTTGTGATGTTGAAAAATTCAGTAATAAAGTCTGGAAAGGGGAATCGTAAACCTAAGGTGAAAGGAAAGGCACTAAAGCACAACCATTCGTCGGAAACCATGTTCGACCGGATTTCTCGGTCAAACGGCCGGAATACCGTCCCTTCCGGGAAGTTCCAGAGGATTTCAGAGCCGACAAATGGGCGCTGTCAAAGGTACATATTTATTTTTCCGGATCCTGAAGAAGATTCTGTTGTATGAATGTGGGGGCGGAGTCTCCGGAACTCGATCTTGTTTGCCTTGTCATATTATCGCCGGAATGCTGAACCGAAAGAGAGAAGAAGATGGAAAAGAGAGAGAGAGAGCTTTTTACCTTTTTTCACTTCGGTCAAGAATAAATGGGATAAAGATGAGAAGTAATAGGGTGGTGATAAGTAAATATAGGCTGAGTAGTTGCAAACAGTCACATCATGAGTCTAATCTCTTAAATTGCCTTGGTCTCTATTGAAAAAATATAACCGTTAGTGCCAGGATACTAAACGGTAACATTTTTTGGGGACAATTGTTATGGGTAGAATTCTGAGCCCATATCCTGGGAAATATCTTGAGTTATATCTTGATTGTATGATATCTGCTCATATCCGGGATGCTCATTCAGGATATTGGTAACATCCTGAATGGTATCCTCAGGATTATTAACGGGTTGTGTGCAGGAGTACGCGTCCAGATGAAGCAACGTTCACGAAGACCCTTTCTCCGGGAGACTCGGTCTAAGTCGCTGATGTGCGTAAAATGCAACATATAAATTACATCAAATGAGGCATAAAACTAACCCCTTTTTAGTACTAATGTTGGAAAAAGTGTGCTTTTGTCTTCCTTTTGTATTTTCAGGATCAAATGAGCTTAAACGGACAAAAGGAACAAATACACAGCCAAAACCAACATAAATACAAAGAAAAGGAAGAAACGTGGCATGCCTGACTCCTCGACAGCATCTCCCAAAGCAAAAACAAGAAGAAAGCTGAGCATGGGGCTGTGCCCAGCTGAGCATGGGGCTGTGCCCAGCCCGACACGGGGCGTGTCCAGCCCGACACGGGGCGTGCCCAGCCCGACACGGGGCGTGTCCAGCTCAACACGGGGCAGTGCTCAGGATGGACATCCCTGGCACTAAAGACAAACCTGTAGAAGCTTCTATTGCCCAACACGGGGTCGTGCCCAGCGGACACGGGGGCGTGGCGAAAAGTACAGCAGGCGCATTAATTGTAATTGCGAATTACAATTAATGAAGAGAGAGAGTGTCAGACGGACACGGGGGCGTGCCCAGCGGACACGGGGGCGTGTGGAGCTAATAAAGACAAACTGTATTAATGAAGAAAGAGAAAAGGGTGGACACGGGGCCGTGTCCAGCGGACACGGGGCCGTGTCCAGGCTTCTGTTCAGCCTATAAATAGGAGTGCTTGGTTTCATTTCAACTCATCCCTTGGCACACCACCTCTCTCACACTTCATCCACCACCCACCACCATCACAACACCATCATCCACCACCATCATCCATTGTCCATCATAGAGTGTGTGAGTCGTCTCGGGATCCAAGATTGATCGTAAGAGTTCTTGACAATCAAGGCCATGTTTGCCTAAGTCTCTTACATCACTTGGTGAAGACAAAGTGTCTAGTATAATACTTTTTATTTCTAATCTTTTGCACTTTTTATTTGGTTTTGTATTAATGACTTTAATAACTAGTTACTTATGTTGAAGGTGATCTTTCCTTATCGTTTGTCCGTGGTGTCTTGGCATTATTTTACTGTCTATATAAAATAAAGGATTTTCACCATTCATATCTCCACGGTCTATATGGAGGTATGTTGGCTACCTGGTAGGGGGTTAAGGGAACGGTTTGGTAAAGGTCTTGCCATTGTTCAGCGTTTAGAGGTCCTGCAATGGACCTGGGTCAAATTTAGTAGGACCTCCTTCAATACTTCACGGTATTGGATGGCGGGGGTCCAAACTCTTTGATCCCCTCATAAGTTAACTACTATTAATACTATAACCCGGCTACTTAGGACTGTATCCCTGCTGACTCAGACTACTTAGCCGAGGGTAACGTCACCGCCAAAAGCGGGGCCTACCACAATACTGCATTAATAACTTAATTCATTATCTTCCAATAATCCACCCCTTTAGGATTGTATCCCTGCTGACTCAAACTACTGGGGTGAGGGTAACGTCACCTTCAAAAGAGGGGCCTACTACAATAACTAAGATAATCTCTTAATTATGTGCAAAAGTCCGGAAATAATCAAAGGTTATACTAGATACGAGTCGGAACCAAGTGATTCATCTTGTCTATCTGTTTTTATTTTTTTATTTTTATTTTCAGCATTTAGTTAGTTTTACTTTTCTTAGTTTAAAACATTTTTTCTAAACTTTTGTTTTGGTTAGACGTTGAGGATAAACCGGTATTAAAAGCTCTTGTGTCCTTGGACGACCTCGGTATCTTACCAACGCTATACTACGCTCAACGATGGGTGCACTTGCCCATATGTGTGTTTAGTGTTAGTAAAATATCGTGTTTTATAAATTTAAAACTTGGCTAAAGTAAGTGTTAAAAAGGGCTTAAAATATACACCTAAAATATACGACACTTTCACGCACATCAAGTTTTTGGCGCCGTTGCCGGGGACACAAGGATTTTAGGAAAGCTTAAAATCGACGGCCTAATCAGTTTTTCAAAACCTTTTCAAAACGGGCCCACATTTTTTTTGCATTTTAGTTTAGTTTTGCATTTACAGTATGTTGAACACGGGCCGTGCTCACTGAACACGCCCCGTGCTCAACTAGATCAGTAAATTTAATTAAAACGCCCAGATACAGATCCTGAACACGGGGCCGTGTCCACTGAACACGGGGCCGTGTCCAGCCTCTGTTTCCGCTTTTCTTTTTGTTTTCTGATCTCGAGACTCAGTTGTGGTCTGCTGAGTGATTCTTATGGATCAATACTCAGGAGGTTACAACTACACCTATGAGGAGGATGATTATAGGGGTAATTATTGCACTAATTGTCGTAACGCACGATCGGTTCAAAATAATCGCTCATATCAACCATCCAATTCATACACCTACTATGAGGAGCCCAGGTACGAGCCATCAACTTCATACACATCCTATGAAGACCAAAGGTATGAACCTCCTCCCTCATACTCATATTTTGATGAACCAAGGTATGAGCCTTCATACTCATACTTTGAGGAACCAAGATATGAGCCACCACCTTCGTATGCTTATTATGAGGAACCATGGCGTGAACAACCCACCTCATATGAGTATTATGAAGAACAAAATTACGACCCTTATCCATCATATGCTTACAATGAAGAACAATGGTGCGAACCATCTACTTCATATGGGTATTATGAGGAACAAAGGATCGAACAACCGGATTCAAGCTTAGAAAATACCGATTCTTTTTCTATAACCGAAGTGACCGATAGGATATTAGAACACATTAGAGTTATCGATCGATGTATAAAATAAGCTCGCGCAAGGGAAGAGGAGTCCCGCGCAAGAGAAGAATTAAAAAAAGAAGAGATAACCGAAAGTGTAAAAATGGAAGAACAAATAAGTGAAAAACTGACACATGAGTTAAACAACGAAATAGGTGAGTCCGACAACGTTAAAATACAAGAAGAGTCTAATTTTGAAGAAATTAACCTCTTGTCACCTTCTTTCGAAAATCATTGTTTAGTACCCACTCATGCTAAGTTTTTAAAAGAGTTAAACACTAACACTAAAATTGACGAAATGGTAAGTGTTAAGTTAACTAATGATCAAACTTCGCTAATAAAAGAAGAACCATTTGAAATTAACATTACACCGGTTCCATGTTTCTTTCAAAATTCATTAATTAGTAACGTCACAATCGATAAAGATCTTTGTGTTAACATAATGCCTAACTACATTTTCGAAAAATTAAGTATTAGTGATTTTTCTCCACTTCAAATACCCATTTTTCTATCCAATCGGAAAGTAATAAAATCAATCGGTATAGTTGAGGATGTATTGGTTCAAACAAATCAAATGGTAATCCCGACCGATTTTGTCATCCTCGATGACGCTCCTCTAGTGTTGGGACGACCATTTGTAAAAACTCACGAAGCTTTGAAAAACCGGAAGTTCAACAATCTACCTCTTCAATTAGGGGCATTTAAAAGAAGTGTCGATCTTGAGCGATCAATGAAATATCCATTCGGCAATGACGACCCCCTAATTGAAGATGAGCCAGAACCACCCGATAAGGTGGGTCTAGCCAAGGACCCTTATAAACGTGGCGCACCACGGAGGCATTCCGCGGAACTATCCGTAGTTTAGTTTAGATTAACCTTTATGTTTTCTAGTTTAGCTTTTATTTTTCAGGAATAAAACACACTCGGGATGGTGAAGGATGATAAGGGAAGCTTGAACCAACACCCCATACACAAAAACAGGGCCTCCCTACGACTTTTCTTCATTACAGCAAGTTCAGCACGGGGCCGTGCTCACCCCAACACGCCCCGTGCCCAAGGTTCTGTAGAAAATGCCCAGTTCAGGTACCTGGACACGGGGCCGTGCTCACTGAACACGCCCCCGTGCCCAGCCTTCTGTTTACTTTTGGTACTGGCAGTCTGGACACTGGGCCGTGCTCAGCCAACACCACCCCGTGTTCAGCCACCCAGTACCATAAAATCTTGTTTTTAACCCAGTTTTACACATTCAATCAACCTAAAAACTTATTTTTGGGACACATTGAGGACAATGTGTAATTTAAGTGTGGGGGGATGCTAAAACCTTGAATCTTGCAAGTCCTAAATACAAGCCTTACACAAAACTCTATTGGAACCGCTAATCACCCCAAATTTTTTCAAAAATTTTTCATTTTTTTTTACTTGTCTAGGTTTAACTCGGGAAATTCAAGTTCTTAAAAAGGTTATATTTTTACGAATTTACAACCGATAGCATCGTGAAAAAAAAAGAACCAACATAAGAAAATTATGAAAAGGCACGACAAACTTATTTAAAATTTGATTATATATACTTGATCACATAAAAACCCATTCCCACAAAAGTGAGTTTTGAGCCTTTATTGAGCAAACACTTACATATCATTTGACTAAATGCTCATTTTCGTTTCTTGTGTGAATAGCCGCTTGGTTCCTACGACTCTAGAACTTTCCATGACGATACATTCCCGGTCCTTACCAACTTAAACCCGAGTAAGTAAATGACGGAGGCATTAGGACTAACCATTTTTATTTTTACACCATTATTTTTTTTACCACCTACCCAAAATCCCCCTAGTTAACCCCTTTGAGCCTAAACCTTTTCATTTCAAAACCCAAAAAACAAACACCCTTTCACCCACCAAAACCTTTTTTATTTTTTAACCCTTTGTTTTAGTAACAAGCTCGGTTTTTCTTTTGACTTTCAAAAAAAAAAAAATAATAAATAAATATTTTGATGATGATGAAGCGAAAGAAAAATAAACAAACAAGTTTATCTAAAATAACTTTGTTTGAATAATGGCTTCATCAAAATAAAAACTTAAAAAAAAAAAAAAAAAAAGTCTTACGAAAACCGATGCTTTTTACGCCTTTCGCCCTTTTACTAACCAACAACCCAACCACCAACCTTTAACCCAAGCCTAACCCTTTACCCACAAAGTCCTCTTGATATTTACAAAGGTATATAAGTTAAAAAGGAGGAGGATTGATTGCTTGGCAAGCCTATGGTAGGAGTAAGTTCCATGCCGCTCTCGAGTGATCCACAAAAATACATTTTCGGCCGAGTGTTGAGTGATCCCCGTGAGGTATGTGAACTTGTATATAAATAGAATTTTAAAAAGGTATGTTATGCCCTAATAAGTAATTTATCTTATGAAAAGTTTTAAATAAATCATGACGAATAGGATTGTAAATAAATAAAAATAAAACTTAATAAAGAATCTTGGAAATCCCGACACTCTATGACAAGCCCTAAAACCTTCTCTTCTACCCATTCCATTTGGGAGTGTAAGCCACATTATAAAGAGTTTTGCTTGAGGACAAGCAAAGATTCAAGTGTGGGGGTATTTGATGTGCGTAAAATGCAACATATAAATTACATCAAATGAGGCATAAAACTAACCCCTTTTTAGTACTAATGTTGGAAAAAGTGTGCTTTTGTCTTCCTTTTGTATTTTCAGGATCAAATGAGCTTAAACGGACAAAAGGAACAAATACACAGCCAAAACCAACATAAATACAAAGAAAAGGAAGAAACGTGGCATGCCTGACTCCTCGACAGCATCTCCCAAAGCAAAAACAAGAAGAAAGCTGAGCATGGGGCTGTGCCCAGCTGAGCATGGGGCTGTGCCTAGCCCGACACGGGGCGTGTCCAGCCCGACACGGGGCATGCCCAGCCCGACACGGGGCGTGTCCAGCTCAACACGGGGCAGTGCTCAGGATGGACATCCCTGGCACTAAAGACAAACCTGTAGAAGCTTCTATTGCCCAACACGGGGCCGTGCCCAGCGGACACGGGGGCGTGGCGAAAAGTACAGCAGGCGCATTAATTGTAATTGCGAATTACAATTAATGAAGAGAGAGAGTGTCAGACGGACACGGGGGCGTGCCCAGCGGACACGGGGGCGTGCCCAGCGGACACGGGGGCGTGTGGAGCTAATAAAGACAAACTGTATTAATGAAGAAAGAGAAAAGGGTGGACACGGGGCCGTGTCTAGGCTTCTGTTCAGCCTATAAATAGGAGTGCTTGGTTTCATTTCAACTCATCCCTTGGCACACCACCTCTCTCACACTTCATCCACCACCCACCACCATCACAACACCATCATCCACCACCATCATCCATTGTCCATCATAGAGTGTGTGAGTCGTCTCGGGATCCAAGATTGATCGTAAGAGTTCTTGACAATCAAGGCCATGTTTGCCTAAGTCTCTTACATCACTTGGTGAAGACAAAGTGTCTAGTATAATACTTTTTATTTCTAATCTTTTGCACTTTTTATTTGGTTTTGTATTAATGACTTTAATAACTAGTTACTTATGTTGAAGGTGATCTTTCCATATCGTTTGTCCGTGGTGTCTTGGCATTATTTTACTGTCTATATAAAATAAAGGATTTTCACTATTCATATCTCCACGGTCTATATGGAGGTATGTTGGCTACCTGGTAGGGGGTTAACGGAACGGTTTGGTAAAGGTCTTGCCATTGTTCAGCGTTTAGAGGTCCTGCAATGGACCTGGGTCAAATTTAGTAGGACCTCCTTCAATACTTCACGGTATTGGATGGCGGGGGTCCAAACTCTTTGATCCCCTCATAAGTTAACTACTATTAATACTATAACCCGGCTACTTAGGACTGTATCCCTGCTGACTCAGACTACTTAGCCGAGGGTAACGTCACAGCCAAAAGCGGGGCCTACCACAATACTGCATTAATAACTTAATTCATTATCTTCCAATAATCCACCCCTTTAGGATTGTATCCCTGCTGACTCAAACTACTGGGGTGAGGGTAACGTCACCTTCAAAAGAGGGGCCTACTACAATAACTAAGATAATCTCTTAATTATGTGCAAAAGTGCGGAAATAATCAAAGGTTATACTAGATACGAGTCGGAACCAAGTGATTCATCTTGTCTATCTGTTTTTATTTTTATTTTCAGCATTTAGTTAGTTTTACTTTTCTTAGTTTAAAACATTTTTTCTAAACTTTTGTTTTGGTTAGACGTTGAGGATAAACCGGTATTAAAAGCTCTTGTGTCCTTGGACGACCTCGGTATCTTACCAACGCTATACTACGCTCAACGATGGGTGCACTTGCCCATATGTGTGTTTAGTGTTAGTAAAATATCGTGTTTTATAAATTTAAAACTTGGCTAAAGTAAGTGTTAAAAAGGGCTTAAAATATACACCTAAAATATACGACACTTTCACGCACATCAGTCGTTCGAATGAAGACGTTGAAGCCGCATTACTCGGTCTACAACGTTCACAATGGAATATGCGGAGCATCCCATATTTGTAGGGATTTTTGTTTGTATTTCGTTACTATAAATAGGTGGGTATACCAGATCGAATAGGACATCACAGCTACGCTCATTACACTCTCACACTTGTTCTCTCGCAATTTTTTTTACTTTCACACAAAGCATTGTAACACTTAGCGGTCTGGTCGATATCCTGCACTGTATCCTGACATTTGAAGCAATAAGAAGAACTAGGCAGCTGTGATTGCCAGCTCCCGAGGTTTTATGCCGGCGATCTAGATTGATCAAGGGCTTTCCTCGTACATCCCGTGTCATTTCCTTTATTTTTTGCTCATAGTTTGATCATCAACACAGCTCAATATCCTGAGCTATATCCTGAAATCTGTTTTCATAAACAATATAACTAGCATATTTCAACTCACTTTTTAGCACACTACCTCACTTAACTAATTTGATCACTAAATTGCTTCGGTAATTTTTGACCAAAACACCAGGTATGTTGGACCTTTTAAGATTATTAGAAGAATAGGACCTGTAGCTTATCAGCTACAACTGCCAGAGGAAATGGCAGGAATACATGATGTGTTTCATGTATCTAATCTTAAAAAGTGTTTATTTGATGAATCATTGATAGTACCTCTTAAGGATATAGAGGTGAATGAACAACTCAAGTTTGTAGAGAGGCCTCTACAGATTGAAGACAGAAAAGTCAAGAATCTCAAGCATAAGAGACTAGTTTTAGTCAAAGTGAAGTGGGACTCCAAAAGAGGACCTGAGTATACATGGGAGCTCGAGTCAGAAATGAAAAGGAAATATCCGCATTTATTTCAGTAGATCTCGAGGGCGAGCTCTAAAACAAGGTGGGGAGAATGTAACAACCCTCGGTAAAACCAACATCCTCATAATAATTCCGACACTCCAGTATATTATAGAATGTCTCATTATGTCTTTAATTACACCCCGTATGTGAAAACCGAGCCCAAATTATGTTATAGTTATAAAATAAATTAAAAACATGAAATGCTTAGTAGAGGCTGGCCGCGTAGACCCACCCCAACATCTCACGTGGGTCGTATGAAGAAGTAGACCAGATTCTTTTGAATTCTTTAAGTTAAAGCGAGCCACGTAAGAGTTCTCGATAGCTAACGCGGGCCGCAAGTGACCTAAGTTGTGGCGCAGCCCTGAGCTGACACGTGTCGATATCGTGTCGAACCTAGTAGATGACCGGGCCAAGCTATAGTGTTGACCAGGGTCGACGCGGGCCGCGTAACCCTGGCCTGTGTTTTACGCGGGCCGCCTGGAGACCCAATACCACAACTATATAAGAAGGACGTCGGGTTTCGTTTTCCGTCGCTCACTTTTCATTTCTCAAATCTCACTTTCTGAATTAGAGGCATTATAGTCGGGTACTATACCCCTAATTAGCAAGGTTCTACTCCGTTGTAAGTATTATAACCCCAGTTTCATAATAGTTACGCTGCCCGATTGATTTAGGGTTCCCTAACAACTGTCGTGGTTCTGCCCGACGTAGTTGTTGGAATGCCGTCTCGGGGAGGGTATCATTAACATTTTCAAAGGGTTATGGTACTAATCAATGTACATTTGTATAAATTATAGATTATATCCAGGAAACCCTTACGAAAAGCCGAAAACAGCAATGTGAGTTTATCCTCTCTTTTTGTTAACCTTTTTGTAATGTTTTACAAAACCTTAATTATTTACAATATGATTAAGCGGTGATTGAGTCTTTGTAGTTCTTCAATTACTGTCGGTATTATGGGGTTTTGTATACAAAATTTACTACGAGTAGTAGTAAGTCTGAATGACAGTGCATTACCATTGGACGACGAGTTAGCCAATGGGTAATTTAACCATAGCCACAGATCCGGTCGAGTGGTAAATACTGAATGAGTAATTGTGTAGAAATAAACAATGTGATCGCTCTCAATACTGTTTTAATTGATAAAATGTTTCTTGATGAAACTGGGATTCACTCACCAGTATTTCCGACTGACAAATGTTTTTAAAACGCGTTACAGGTAACACAATGTGAACAGCCAATTAATGGAAGCCAGCTGTAGAGCACTGAAGGCTTGGGAAAAATGTGGTTATAAAAGTTACCTAATAAACGATGTTTTAAATTCTATAAAACAGGGTTTGTCCCTATAAATGTGTTGTAACAAGAAACTTGGGTTTTACCCATGTGATTATTAATAGTAAATGAGGTGGTTTTACTCTGATAAACATTTCCTAACTACGGTCCTGATGTAAATTCCGCTGCGAGATTAAATAACCCTGATACCACCGAAACTCTCAGATCGCGTCCGCCCGTTTTCGGGGATCAGGGATCGGGAGTTGCGACAGTTCTGTTGTTACCGGTTCTGTGTGTTCCCCTGTTATCTCATGGTTATACGATATAGGGAATTCAGGGTTCTCAGTATTTCTTACCTCAGGTATGCTCCGCAGATTGTGTGGTTGTGTTTAAAGTTGACTGGTCCAAAGTACTGTTATGGTCTCCTGTTGTTATATCTTCGGATGATGGAAGTTGAGTTAGCCAACTCAGAGTGTCTATACATTCATTCTCCCTCTGACCACTGAGGTAGGTGTTATAAAAATATTTTGTTTCAAGAAAGTCACAGTTCATTATGGAGAACATGTGACGAGTTTTTGGATTATAACACCGATAACCTATTTGATCGATCCCATAGTCTACAAATACGCATTTCTCAGCACATGGGCCGAGTTTGTTTCTATTGGTTTTTGGTATGTGGACAAATGCAGTACAACCGAAGATTCGTGGTTCAAGTGTAAGAAGATGAGGGATATTAGTAAACTTGGATAGACAATCTAGAGGAGTCTTAAAATTAAGAGCTTTGGTGGGAAGCCGATTTAGGAGATACACAGAGGTTACAACTGCCTCAGGCCAAAATGATGTAGGTACTTGGGATTCAATTAGAAGAGCCCGAGTCATCTCAAGAAGAATACAATTTTTCCATTCAGAAACACCATTTTGGTCAGGGGTATGAGAACAAGTGGTTTGATGAACTAATCCTTTGTTTTTAAAAGAATTGTTTCATTGTTGTATTGACAAATTCCCCCCATTATCAGATCGGAGAATTTGAATTCCCTGTTTGAATTGAGTGTGAATCATGGCATAAAACGTGGTAAATTTCTCATAAACCTCAGCTTTGGTTTTCAAAAAATATACGCATGTCATGCGAGTGCAATCATCCACGAATATTAGAAAAAAACGAAAACCATGCCCACCTATAATGGGAGCAGGACCCCACACATCAGAATGGATTAGTGAAAAAGGTAAATCAACTTTTGTATTGCTAGCTTTAAAAGACTGTCGATGGCTTTTGGCAAGAAAACAAGTTTCACAGTTTATTTTACCGTTTGAAGGAAAGAGTTTTGGAAACAAAAGATGTGAATAACCAGTAGATGGATGTCCCAACCGTCTGTGCCATAGCCAGGCTTCTGGTTTTCAGTTCCATGTGCTAATATCACAGTACCATGTTGAGTCACTTCATCCACGTAGTATAATCCTTGGCGCTCAGTACCACGTCCAATAATCACACCCGTCCTGATATCCTGTAAGATACAAAAGGTAAGATGCATTAGTACCGTGCAGTTTAATTCTTTGGTAACATGACTAATTGAGAGCAACTTATGCGACAAAGATGGAACATAAAGGCAATTTGACAATCTCATAGTTGGTGAAATTTCAATTGTTCCTCCACCCTTCACTTGCATTGTTCCTCCGTTTGCGGTATGAATTTGAGTTCTTTGAGGTTTTGTCATTGAACACATGTCTGAAGGTTCAAATGTCATGGTGTCAGTGGCACCGGAATCAAATATCCATGATTCATTATTTTTTCCATGATTTGCTACTATATTAACTTTTCCAATACTCATAGGGTGTTGTGATTTGGTGTTGGAAAATTGAGGGTTCTAATTTGTTACATCAGAAATGTTAGGGATCTTTTTTAATATATCAGAAACCGGGGTGTTTAATAAATCAAAAATCTTTGAACTATAAAATTTTGGGTTAAAAATAGAATTTGTGGAAGTTGAAGGGTCTGAGATGAAACTCTCAAACCCTTTACCTGTGTCACCACGTTTATTTCCCCCATCCTTATTCACAGCTCTCTTCCTTCTTCTTGTCTCCATATCCAATCAATTTCACCAAAGGAACCCAAAAAAACCCTCAATTAGTTAGTCCTACACACACAAAAAAAATTTGAAAGGTGGAGTTGTTTGCAGCGTTGATCAGACTAAAACCTAACTCGAATTTCGAGTCCAATTTCTCAAATCAACGTGTCAATCGGAGTCGATGAACGACGACGACAGAGACAAACGCTGCTGAACGACGGTTACGGTTAATCACACATCGTGCCGCCTTCAATTTCTCACCGGAATCGTTGTTTGCCGTTGAGTTTATCACCACCTAACACCAGCCGATTGACGATGGCAATTTAAAGGTGTTGCCGCAGCTCGTGTAGCGGGTTTGGTTTTAGTAGCCGGCTTAGTTTTGGGGTGTTAGGCGGATATTCAAAAGGGGATTTGCTTTGTGGTGTTTAGCAGTTGGTTGTTCGTGGTGGTGACCGGCGGGATGTGGTGTTGGGTGGTGGTAGTTTGAGGAAGGCTTGATTTTGATTTGAGCTTTGGGAGTTTGGATGGGATTTTTGGTTTGAGATTGGAATTGCTTTCAGATAGGTTGTAGACGATGAGCAGAATGTTGCAAGGATCAGAAACCATGCTCTGATACCATGTTATCAAGTGATATCAAGAAATACTCAGGAAACTATTTTGGTTGTTATTGTTTTTTTTTGTGTGTCTTACAAAGGGAAGGAAGCATGTATAAATACAAAACAAAGCTATGCTAAACAAGGAAATACAGGACTGTAATTTAGCAATTATGTGACTGGAAATTAGCTGTAATTGATCAGTTGTAATGCTCTCTAAATTATGAAATGATGTCAATGCTAATCCCACTGATTTCTCTAAAAATATTATCCCATTTTGTTTCTTTTCAACACTTATATCTCGAAGCAATTAGAAAAAACTGAAGTAATTTGATATAAATGGTTAATGAGCATGCGATACAAAAGAAGTACTTTTATTTTCAAAATGATGACAAAATTGGAAACCTTGCGGGTAACCTTGCTCCTCCACTCGTTATTTGAAGTGTCAACTTCCTTAGTTGAGTCAGACCCCTTAATGGGTTTGGTACCCTCCTTTGAACAAAGAAAATATTTGTTTAAGACGACATCATGAGGCTTGTATTGAGTACTCTTCCTTGGGGTGAAGCCTCTGGCCATTGCATATTTTTAGTAAAAAAGAAAGGCAGTATTCAACATATCAAACATAATTCCCATCATGGGTTTAAGCGACTCATCAACAATAGGTAGAAAGGTCCTCTTTCCAGAGTTTGGAGACACTTGTAAATCACCCACCGACTGGTAAGTAGGAATATCTACAATAAAAAGAAAAATATAAAATGACATTAAAACACTATTGCATTATGATGATTAAAAAGGCAGTTTAACAACATTTTAACTAAAAGACACTTGTATTACGATGAACAAACAGTCAGTTTATCGTATAAGAAAGATAAAATACCATTATATAACACTGTCAAACAAGTATAACACTATCAATCCAGTATATAACACTAGGGGTGTTCAAAAAAATCGGGATCCGAAACCGAATCCGAAATATCCGAAAAATCCTTATCCAAAATAGTCGAAATTTCGGATATCCGAAAACCAGATAATCTGAATTTTTGGATTCGGATGTGGATTTTTAAAATTTTCGGATAATCGGATTATCCGATATCTAAAAACTAACAAAATTTTTTAAATACATATAGTAAATGAGCACTACGTTTAGCTTACAATATACTAAAAAATAGTAAATAATTGGATTCGGGTGTGGATTTACAAAAGCTCTTTGTTTTCAACGTTGAAAATTTGGATATTCGAATATAGGTTTCATTTAATCTATGCATGAAATGAATTTTTTGAATTTTTTTATAAATTCGGATACGGGTTCAGATATTAACATTCACTATCCAAAATTTTCAAATATTCGGTTTTCGGATATCCAAAACAACATTGAGTGTCCCTTTTTTCAGTTACATTTATTGTAAAAACAAAATTTGTGTACTATATATTTGTGTTCATTTGAGATGAAATGTTCCTTTTTTTCATTTGGCATTTGTATTAAGATAGGTTCCCAACTGGATCAATCTCAAAGACCAACATAAGGTAAATCAAGAAGCTTAGAATTATAAAGAAAGCCATTTTACTAAGTTGCGTCATGAACTGAGTACAGTCCAATCGTATTCTCTTGTGGATACTCAAAAGCGGTAGGCTACATAGCCTTATTATAACTTTTGTTACACGTTCACAACCCGTGATTAAGTTTACGAAAAGTTTATTACTCTAATGACTTTAAGTTTTTAAAATTCGTATTTAATTCAAAAGGTTTTTGATATAAGTAACTTTGTCGAACCCGGAAAGCAATTCCAGGTGATAACATAGTTCGTATTTAATTCATCGGGGAATTTTTCTCCACTTACGGGGAGGTTGTGGGTGTATATGTGGCGAGGAAGAGAGATAAGTTCGGGAATAGGTTCGGATTTGTCACGTTTTCAGGTGTTAAGGATGGGAAGGATTCCAAGTTTATAGTGAACGTAGCAAGATTCGCAGTGGATAACAATGTGCATTCTCGACCACCGGAGGAGGTCATTAGCAAACCGGTTGTGTCCTTTAGCAGGGAGGATGGAGGTCATAAGGGTAAGGAGTATAGAGCTTCCATCCCTAATTCATCAACGAAGACTTCAAGGATTGTTTGTTGGGAAATCATACTGGAGTGTTCAGGGATGAAAAGGTGGTGGAGGTGTCAACCTTTGTGAAGCCGTTTGATGAATAGATGAATAAAAGTTTCATATTCAGGGAGATTGACCTTTAAACTTTGGTTAAACTTGATAAGTTTTTCTTTGATTGTGAAGGCCTGAAGGTTGAGCTGAAGTACGTTGGAGGTTTATACATGTTGGTTCTGTTCGAAAGTTTTGAGGAGTTGGTTTTGTTCAAAGATGTTAATTCGAACGCTAAGGTGTGGTTTTCTTGGATGGGGGTTTGAGTCGGTTGTAACACCTCGAAAATTTGTGTCCAATGAAATAACGACACGTGTCATGTAAGACAAAAGTGATATAAACCCGGATCTAGTTAAAGATGTATGGCATGATTTAAAAGTGTCGTCATGTTAATTTATACCTCTGAACGACCTCATTATGAATCCCAAGACCCTAACATATATTACAAACATCTGATTTACATTCAATCCAGTAATTACTAGTAATAATTGATTCGTAATTGCAAGAGTGGGATCCTATGAGGATATGCACGATAAACCTTCGTTTATGGCTTTTCGTGAGAGTTCAAGACAATATTGCAACATGGTAGGGTGGACATGACTATTCAAGCATGATCTAAAGGCCCCATACTGATAATTCATGACCCAATTTCGTATTTACTAGTTGCCTGTTCGAAGCTTGAAAGGGCAAAGATTTTTGCCCCTGATAAAGGGCTTACGGACCGTAAAGGACCCCCCTTACGGTCCGTAAGGCTTTGCCAACGACAGTAAATTGGACAGCAGCCTGTATAAACGTTATAACCGACTTAAAAAGATATTTTCCACTTCCATGGGCGACCCCTAGATGCTTTTAGACCCTAGGGACACTTGTGGATGATCCATGATCAGTTGTAGCATGATTTGTCATGATCACAAGCCATCAAATTCACTATAAAAGGCCCTCATGTTGCAACATATTGATCATGCCTTCCATCTGCATTTGTGGAACTTCCTGGAGCATAAGATCAGTCCCCAAGCATCCCTAATCGTGCATAGGACCTTGGTAAGTATCCTTGACCTTCCTTGATTGAGTTTTGCTTAGTTATTAGCTTAAAAGTCAAACCGTCGTAATTAAGGTTTGACTTATCAATTAATCACTAATGGTTCAGTGTTTAGTCAAATTGAAGGTAGTTATAAGTTAGTAATTATGTGGGAATTAAACCCTTAAAAGGGAACCATCTGATTCCCGCTCTAACTAGATCAAATGTCGGGTCAAAGTTGTTTATAAAAAGTCAACAGAACCATAATTTTCGAATTAACGCATAATTAACAATGTAGAAGGCGTGTAACCTATTTTATCACTCATATAACTTGATAATAAGTATAAGAACTGGTCTAAGCTAGTTTGATCCGACAATTTTCTGTTTAGACCCGGTTCGGAACCGAAAGTCGCAAAACTTTGACTTTTGCTTTGACTTCAGTTCTGACCCGATTTAGATGGGTTTAGAAATGCCTTAGAGCTTCCTTAGGACCAGGCTACATGATGGTATAACCCTCTGTGATTGGTTCATTGATTGCCCGTTTTGTTTACACGTTTCCGTTAATTGCCTAATGTTGACCAATATGCCCTTTTGTCCATAAAACGAGAGTTTAAGAAATGTGAAAGGACAATAATCTTTATTACTGATTTATTAACATGTCCCTAAATTTTCACATCAGTTTGTGGTCTAGATTAGGAGTTATGCTCAATGACGTAATTAGAACGTTTTTTAGTAATTAAACGGCGTCATTAGCATAAAGCCTATCTAAACCCAATTTTTGACACCAAACCTTTTACCCACTGATGTAATATAATATTTTAGGATTTTTAAAGATTCTTAATTATTTTTAACCTGCTCATAACCTAAGGTTATGGCCTTAATTCGGTAAATACCGATTATACCCTTTTTGTTTATAAAATGAGTTCTACATAGTATTTTGACACCAATCCACTTGCTACTGATTTTATATAATAAATGAAGTATTTTGAACTTTATAACCTGATCAGAAAACTCAGATTTCCTGTATAACCCGGAAATCGCTTAAAATGGCTTTTTAAGCGTATTAAACACATAGTTTATGTTTAAAACCATTTTGTCATATAAGACTTATCACCAACTGATATAACCTGATAAATTAAGTTATTTTACCGATGTATTCGGACCCGAATCTCAGAATTTCATTTAATCTCTTTTATAACCTTTAAAATGACCGAAATACCCATGCGGGGCTTAAATTGAGATTAAACTCGTTTTGGGCATAATGGAAGGTATCCTACTGATATCACAACATATTTAAGGCATATTAACTTAGGAAACCTGTATACGACTCTTTTGGTTACCCGTTACGCTTCTTGCGCGTTCGGTTCAGTTTATGTAACTAGTTTGCATAAATTAGCCGAAACGGGTCAAACCTTATCGTTTTTATCTCAAAATCCAGAATGTGTTTAGTTTACCCATATTATACAAGTCTTCAAACTTGTCGGGTCTAAACCACATTCTATTCCGGTCTTCGCTTAATCACGTGTTCGAACCGTATCTTCCTTTGAAACTAACCGGTCTAAGTTTAGGCTTAATTAAAGACCCGTTAGGATTCTAATAGGTTATTATAAACCTTCGTTTCAGAATAGGAGACCCGGTAAAAGCTATACGCACTTGCTATTTGTGATTGATAGTTGCAAAGGTAAATACTTTTAACTTATTTTCCCTATACGGGCTTGGGGTATGGTATATAAAATTCCGCTTGGTCGGGCATTGAATCTTTAATCGAATAGAGGTTAAATCATTGATATGCTCCGTTTTGAAATGTTTTGTTTGCTTAAAGCCTTTGGGGGGTTAATGACCATGTCCCGGATATCCTTGGCATCATCTTACGAGATGGCCACGACCTGAGCACGGGGTGTAGGCGTACACCTGTCAGTGCATAAATAAATAATGTGGTGTGTCTATTGATCTTTAACCCGGTATACGGATCGGGCTACTGAACGCATAAGGAACATGTAATTCTTTTACAAGATTATATTCAAATAAGAGTTAAATGCTTGGTTGGTCCCTGTGGTTTTCAAAAATTGCAGACTTGGTCCCAATGGTTTACTAATTACATGTGTGGTCCCTGAACTTGTCAAAAATGCACTCGGTTGGTCCCTAGCCCTAACATCAGTTAAATTTCTCAGTTAAGTCCATGTTAAATGACCAAAATACCCTTGCTTATTAACAAACCCACTGCATCTTCATCACCTGCTATAAATTTATAACCCTATGGCAGGCAACAGACCAGCCGCACACACACAAACCAGACACCCCACTCTCTCTGATAAGCTTCTCCGGCACTGGCCGTATTCCGGCGAGCCGTCGCACACCCCTTTAACTCCGACAAGCACCCTCCGACAAGCTTCTCCGGCTCCGGCCGTATTTCCAGCTGATCGGTCGACGGGTTTCTCCGGTGAGACACCCCCACCCCGTTCATCTTAAATTCACCACACCAACCCTATTCTCCCTCGATTTTTAACGGCCGGCCACCACCATTTGGTGGTGGCGTACGGCGGCGACGGATCAGAGAGACGGAGAGGGATAGAGAGAGAGAGAGACTGAAGTGAGAGAAAGAGAAAGACAGACGGAGCTCAGTGATCGACGGCGGGGGATACTCGCTGATGTCTGGTTGTTCGGAGCCAGACACGGGTGTTCATGGATGGTCACAGAGATTCGGACCTGAATCAACGGCGTGGTGATTCCGTTTGAGTGGCGGCGACGGTGGTTGTTTCATGTTTGAGTGGGAGGAGCTGAGGGTGAAACCCTAAATTCCTTAAACATAAAACCCTAAATTGCACCAAAAGCAGCCATCAAACACCCCTTTTTTGCCCTCTGATTCTCGATCAAGTCCTCCGGCGATCGGAGCCGTTTTCCGACGACTCCACCTGCCATTTCATCCTCCTTCGACAACCACTCTCACACGCGCATTCAATTGCATGTTTGGGGAAGATGATGTGGTCAAAGGGATTATATAATTATAAAGAGAGTTTAATAAGCAAGGGTGTTTTGGTCATTTAACATGGACTTAACTGAGAAATTTAACTGATGTTAGGGCTAGGGACCAACCGAGTGCATTTTTGACAAGTTTAGGGACCACGCGTGTAATTAGTAAACCATTGGGACCAAGTCTGCAATTTTTGAAAACCACAGGGACTAACCAAGCATTTAACTCTTCAAATAATTATCCCAAGTTATAAAAAGTTTGTGCCACGTGCATTCAAATCAATTTTATTAAACCTTTTCTAAATGAGTCAGTTAATTGTATTTACCAGTGTAAACTGACGTATTTTCCCAAAAAAAGGTTAAGTGCAGGTACTACGCGAACTACGCTGGCTTTCTCCTAGCGTCCACAATAGGTCTCGCAAGCTTGGATGTCAAAACTGTTGAACAATGTTTCCATTTTATTTTGATCCACCTATGGATTATTTTCAACTATTTGTGATACTTGATATTACAATTATATTCGGTTGAAATATATCTATCTTTTGCTTCCGCTGTGCATTTAAATATTGTGTTGTTTGACTATAACGATATCAACTACGTCACGATACTCCCCACCGGGCCCACCGGTAATACATGGAAATATCGGGGTGTGACAGGTTGGTATCAGAGCCAACATTAAGTGAATTAAACACTAGCCTTTTGTGTTTAATCTCAATGACACAATTGCACATTCCTAAATTTTCGAGTCTAGACAAAGAACTTAGGACAAATCCAAATTTGTTTTTAATTTTAACTTTGTCCTTTATATTTCTTGTTGTATCTTTTATTGTTAACAGGAAATATGCGACCAAGATTCAGAAGAGGAGGACGAGGCAAGGGGCCAATCACCGCCCCCAACGATCACGAGGTCGGGCCTTCACACCGGTGAAATCCTTCTACCACTATGACTGCCGATCCTCAGGGAAACTAGAGGAAACATTTGGAGCCCGTTAGACGGTCTGTCTCGCACAGCTCAACGCCTCCTTACCGTCACTCTTTTGGGCCGCACTCGGAAAACGAGCCCGATAACCCACAACCTTCATATATATCTCTCCAACGATCCCTTTCGCACCATTCCTTCGGCGACCCCACTCCTGTCTTTCAGGGCCGGTTCAACCCGTCAAACTATATTCAAGAACCAGTGGGTTTTAACCCATTGGGACCGGAGGATCACTTTTCCGGCGATCACGCCATGGATATGGATGAGGACACCGACCCTATGGAGCCGGCAACCGGGACCCCCAACCATCCTATTGAGATCTCTAATGGATCATCCTTCCACGGATCACCCTACGGTGGTCCAGATAGTTACCAAGCAAGGTTTAACCAACATGAATGGTACTTCACACCTTCTCACCATTCATCGCCCCACCAGCAGCAGCAGGATCCCTCCGGGGATTCATGATTCGTGGCAGTCACGCCACCACCGCCGCCAGTTCATCAAGCACCTCCAGAACCACCAAGGCGTAGGAGAACAGGCGCGCGAATATCCACACGTGGAGGGGATTTTCACTTCAGCACCCCTCATCACTCAAGTGGCAGTCACTATCTGCCACTGCATGAAGACCCGCAAATGGGTGGGCCTTCAAACCCAGTTCCAGAGGTAAGTTCTGCACCCATCGCGCCGCCACCATCGGGTTTTGGTAACCCGATTCCTGCATATACCGGTTCAACGAGGTACAATCCGTTTGAGCAGCCGGCTCACACAAACTACAATTATGCTGAGGCCGACCCGTACCTTGTGGCGGCAAACTACAATGCCCTCCACCCAGAAGGACCATATGGAGCCCCTTAGGGAGTTGGATATCCAACTCATTGATACCAAGTACCTGCTCAACCTCCGTTGCAGCACCCGCCACAGCCACCATGGTTTTCCCCACCAGAACAGGAGGAAATCCTGCAAAGACTAAGTCGGGTGGAACATGAATTCCAAGAAGAACGTAGGAACAACAGGGGTTTCCTCAAGGGCCTAGCGAGCTTGCTAAAGGGGAAGAAGAAGAGGGATCATTAAATCCCTACATGTACTGTTGTATTTTCTATTTCAATCAAGTCCCTGTGTGGACATTTATCTGTGTATTTAGTCCCTACGTGGACTTGTCTTTTTAATCCCTGCGTGGACATCTATTTAAGTAATTGGTTCCTGCGTGGACTTGTTTATTTCAGTTTAGCCCCTGCGTGGGTAAGTTGTTCTGTTAAAAGTCCCGTTTAGGGCAATGTGTACTTTTAAAAATTAATGGAATGTTAAGTTTATAAATTTCACTTTTGTCATTATATGCATAAATATATGAAATAAATAAATCAAAATCATTCCTTTTTATAATAATCTGCCTATTAAATATTAAATAAGAATCTTAAAGGTATAACCTAGCCTGCATGTCATTATAAGACTTGGCCAAGATGGTAAGACCTGTTTAAAAAGATTCAAATCTCTGTTAACATCTGAAAACAGGTTAACGCTCCTGGCAAAAGTGATTCGTTAAAATCACACACGTCATTCTTATAGTTGGATTCTTCAAAAGATTCCTAATCTAACTTGGTCATCATATATTAAGCATCCATTAGTAATGTAGTGCCCACGGGCCATACTCATTGTCATAAAAGACAAAAGACAGTCGTAGTCTATGACTCCCTGTCAGAAAAAGGTAAAAAACTATGTTCGAACCTTAATACCTTGATTCACTAAAATCATGGCTTATGATTTAAAATGTCCTTGTGACTAGGCCTTTTGTGCTACTAATAAAACTGTTATTGTTTTATAATTAGGATAAAATATAATAAAAATCCTAAATAAATATGATTAACAAATTAACCAAATATGGCCTGTGTTACCATGGTTAATGAATTGCCATAAAAGACAATTCCATAATAAACTCCCAAATAAAGTATTGTCAATATCTTATGTAACAGTTCAAACAATGGCTGACTCGGATGAGATCAACAGTCGGCCAAGGGAGAATCAGGACGCCACCAGGTTCAATGTGACTGACGCATAACTCCAAGCATTAATCGACAATGCTGTCACAAAAGCCTTGGATAGGCAGTATAGTGAGGCAAGCGGTACTCGGAGCAGAGCCAAATCAGTACCCCATTCCCAGCCTAGGACTCATTCTGAGGCTCACAACAAGCCACCCTCCAAGAAGGATGAGCTAAAGAAAGGTGATGACGATCGTCATTCTTCAAATCAGCAAAGTGTTCCATCTCAAAAGATCGTGCTGAATCAAGGACCCCGTGATAAGGGTTGCTCCTACAAATACTTTGTTTCATGCAAACCCAGGGATTTCACTGGGGAAAAGGGGGCTATAGACTGCATAACATGGTTGGATGAGATGGACACCATGGTTGATATCAGCGGGTGCGCTGACAAGGATGTGGTGAAATTCGTGTCTCAGTCATTCAAGGGAGAGGCATTAGCTTGGTGGAGGTCTTTGATCCAAGCTACAGGAAAAATCCCATTGTACAATATGACTTGGGACCAGTTTGTAACGTTGATTAGAGAAAACTACTGCCCTCAGCATGAGGTAGAAAAGATTGAGTCGGAGTTTCTGTCATTGGTAATGAAAAATCTTGATTGCCAAGCTTACCTTATGAGCTTTAATACAATGTCAAGATTGGTTCCGTATCTGGTGACCCCGGAACCCAAAAGAATAGCTCGTTTCATTGGGGGTTTAGCCCCAGAAATTAAGGCAAGCGTGAAGGCCTCTCGGCCAGCTACTTTCAGATCTGTAGCTGATATATCTTTGTCCCTCACACTGGATGCGGTCAGACAGAGATCGCTGAGGAACACGGATGCCGAGAAAAGGAAGCGTGATTATGACAATTCACGAAGGTCAGACAAGAAGCACAGGGGAAACAATGACCACAGGAAAGGGTCTGGTTCTAAGAAGGATGGGCATCAATCTGGAGATAAGCCCAAGTGTAAGATTTGTCAGAAGCACCACTTTGGGAGGTGCAGACTTGACTCAAAATCCCAATCTCAGCCGAGGCCTTGTGGGATTTGCAAATCTTCGGAGCATAAGACCCTAGAGTGCAAGAAACTGAAGGAGGCAACATGCTACAGTTGCAACGAAAAAGGGCACATTAAGACAAATTGCCCAAAACATGCAAAGAAAGCTGATGAAGGAAAGAAGACCAATGCTAGGGTCTTCAGGATGGATGCAAAGGAAGCTGTGCAGGACGACAATGTGATCACAGGTACCTTCCTTATAAATGATGTTTATGCGAGAGTGCTATTTGATTCAAGAGCTGATAAATCATTTGTAGATAATAAGTTTTGCAAATTGCTGAATTTACCTGTTAAAACCTTAAGTGTGAAATATGAGGTGGAGTTAGCAGATGGCACCTTAGAAACCGCCTCAACCATATTAGATGGATGTTTCATATCCATTAGGAACCACTCTTTTCCTTTGTCCTTACTTCCTTTGAAGTTAGCCGGTTTTGACATCGTTTTAGGCATGGACTGGTTATCTCATAACCAGGCCCAGATTGTCTGCAATAAGAAGCAAGTGGTGATCAAGACTCCGTCTGGTGAATCACTTACCATTCAGGGAGATACCCAATATGGACTGCCTGAGCAAGTGTCTATGCTCAAGGCCTCTAAGTGTTTAAAGAAGGGTTGTGTCATCTACATGGCACAAGTGACTATTGATGAGCCGAAGCCTAAGATTGAGGATATCCCTGTCATTTCTGAATACCCTGAAGTTTTTCCTGAAGAACTACCTGGTTTACCACCAGATAGGCAAGTAGAATTCAGAATTGACATCATCCCCGGAGCAGCACCTGTTGCTAGAGCACCTTATAGGTTGGCACCAACAGAGATGAAGGAATTGAGAACACAACTAGATGAATTGCTAGCCAAAGTTTTCATTAGACCTAGTTCATCTACTTGGGGAGCACCAATCTTATTTGTCAAGAAGAAGGATGGATTGATGCGTCTGTGCATCGATTACCGTGAGCTTAATAAGGTCACTATCAAGAATAGGTACCCATTGCCCAGGATCGACGATCTGTTCGATCAGCTTCAAGGGGCAAGTTACTTCTCTAAGATTGACTTAAGGTCAGGCTATCACCAACTGAAGGTTAGAGATGAAGACGTGCACAAGACTGCATTTAGGACTCGTTATGGTCATTACGAGTTCCTAGTGATGCCTTTTGGGCTCACTATTGCACCAGCGGCATTCATGGATCTCATTGACGACATTCTGATTTATTCAAAGAATCAGGCCGACCATGAGAAACATCTTCGATGTATTCTTTCACTACTTCAGCAAGAGAAGCTCTACGCCAAATTCTCTAAGTGTGAATTCTGGCTTCGAGAAGTCCAATTCCTTGGACATGTGGTTAGTGAGTGTGGTATCCAAGTGGATCCCGCTAAGGTTGAAGCTGTCATGAATTGGCAAGAGCCGAAGACTCCCACAAAAATTCGCAGTTTCTTGGGATTGGCAGGATACTACAGGCACTTTATTGAAATTTTTTCAAGGATTGTTGCACCCCTAACTTCTTTGACTAGGAAGGATATTAAGTTCAACTGGGGACCCAAGAAACAAGAATCCTTTGATATCCTTAAGCAGAAGCTAAGCAATGCACCTATACTGACATTTCCTGAAGGTACCGAAGAATTCGTGGTTTACTGCGACGCATCACACACTGGCATGGGGTGTGTGCTTATGCAGAAAGGCAAGGTTATTGCCTATACTTCACGTCAGTTAAAGGTGCATGAAAAGAATTACACCACCCATGACTTGGAGTTGGGTGCCGTTGTATTTGCACTGAAGCTATGGAGGCACTATTTATATGGTATCAAGTGTGTGATCTATTCTGATCACAAGAGCCTCCAGCACCTATTTAACCAAAAGGATTTGAACATGAGGCAACGACGTTGGATTGAAACTTTGAATGATTATGATTGTGAGATAAGATACCATCCTGGCAAGGTGAATGTAGTCGCCGATGCCTTGAGTCGAAAGGAAAGAGTGAAGCCTATAAGAATCAATGCCAAGAGCATTGAGATAAAGAATAGTTTGAATGAAAGGTTGTTAGTTGCGCAGAAAGAAGCTGTAATGGAAGCTAACTATCCTAATGAAAAGCTAGGAGTAACTGAAGAATAGTTATCCTATGGCAAGGACGGAATTCTGAGATTGAATGTATGAATACGGGTTCCAGTTTATGGAGGACTTCGAGATGTTATCCTCCGGGAAGCCCACAGTTCTAAATACTCCGTTCATCCTGGAGCTGACAAGATGTACCAGGATTTGAAAGCAAACTTTTGGTGGATAGGCTTGAAGAAGTTTATAGCTACCTATGTAGCTAAATGTTTGACGTGTGCGCAAGTCAAAGCTGAACATCAGAAGCCGTCAGGTTTGCTACAACAGCCTGAACTTCCCACGTGGAAGTGGGAAATAGTGACGATGGATTTCATCACCAAGTTGCCAAAGACAAGGAAAGGAAATGATACGATATGGGTGATAGTAGATAGACTGACTAAGTCAGCACATTTCCTACCTATCAAGGAGACCTATAGCTCCGACATGTTAGCCCAATTGTACGTAGATAAGATTGTATCTCTGCATGGCGTACCAGTGTCTATTATCTCTGACAGAGATACTAGATACATGTCACATTTTTGGAAAAGTTTCCAACAATCTTTGGGCACGCGCTTAAATTTTAGGACGGCTTACCATCCTCAGACGGACGGCCAGAGTGAGCGTACAATCCAAACTTTGGAAGACATGCTTCGTGCATGTGTGATTGACTTAGGTGGTAGTTGGAATAACCACCTGCCATTAATCGAGTTCTCGTATAACAATAGCTATCATATGAGCATCAAGGTTGCGCCTTTCGAGGCCTTGTACGGTAGAAAGTGCAGAACACCCGTTTGTTGGGCGGAAGTTGGAGATGTCCAACTGATAGGACCAGAAATAGTCTTTGAAACGACGGACAAGATTGTCCAGATTCGTGACCGCCTGAAAGCTGCCAGGGATAGGCAGAAAAGCTACGCAGATCTAAAGCGTAAACCTCTGAAATTCGAGGTAGGTGACAAAGTGTTGCTTAAAGTATCACCCTGGAAGGGAGTGATGCGATTTGGTAAGAAAGGTAAGTTAAGCCCGAGATACATAGGACCATTCGAGGTTATCGAATGTGTCGGATCAGTTGCTTATAAGTTAAAATTACCTGAAGAGCTCAGTGGTATTCACAATGTATTCCACATCTGCAATCTGAAGAAGTGTTTCGCTGATGAATCACTAGTCATACCACATACAGATGTGCACATAGAAGAGAGCTAGAAGTTTGTTGAAAAACCTGTGTCGATCGAGGATCGACAGGTTAAGAAGCTTCGGAGGAAGCATGTGCCAATGGTAAAGGTTAAATGGGATGCCCGTAGAGGTCCCGAGTACACATGGGAGGTTGAGTCCACAATGAAAGAAAAATACCCTCATTTATTTCAGTAAATCTCGAGGTCGAGATTTCTTTTAAGGGGGTGAGGATGTAACACCTCAAAAATTTGTGTCCAATGAAATAACGACACGTGTCATGTAAGACAAAAGTGATATAAACCCGGATCTAGTTAAAGATGTATGGCAGGATTTAAAAGTGTCGTCATGTTAATTTATACCTCTGAACGACCTCATTATGAATCCTAAGACCCTAAAATATATTACAAACATCTGATTTACATTCAATCTGGTAATTACTAGTAATAAATGATTCGTAATTGCAAGAGTGGGATCCTATGAGGATATGCACGATAAACCTTCGTTTATGGCTTTTCGTGAGAGTTCAAGACAATATTGCAACATGGTAGGGTGGACATGACTATTCAAGCATGATCTAAAGGCCCCATACTGATAATTCATTACCCAAATTCGTATTTACTAGTTGCCTGTTCGAAGCTTGAAAGGGCAAAGATTTTTGCCCCTGATAAAGGGCTTACAGACCGTAAAGGACCCCCCTTACGGTCCGTAAGGCTTTGCCAGCGACAGTAAATTGGACAGCAGCCTGTATAAACGTTATAACCGACTTAAAAAGATATTTTCCACTTCCATGGGCGACCCCTACATGCTTTTAGACCCTAGGGACACTTGTGGATGATCCATGATCAGTTGTAGCATGATTTGTCATGATCACAAGCCATCAAATTCACTATAAAAGGCCCTCATGTTGCAACAATTTGATCATGCCTTCCATATGCATTTGTGGAACTTCCTGGAGCATAAGATCAGTCCCCAAGGATCCCTAATTGTCACACCCCGAAATCCACGTGTCACCAGTGGGCCCGGTGGGGGAGTATCGTGACGTGGTTGGCAACATAATAGTCAAACAACACAATATTTAAATGCACAGCGGAAGCAATTGAAAGATATATTTCAACCGAATAAAATATTGTAATATCGTGTATCACAAATAGTTGAAAGTTTATCCACAGAAGGATCAAGATTTAAATAGGAAACAGTAGTTCAACAGACGTTAGGCATCTTAAGCTTGTGAGACTCTTTATTGATGCTAAGGAGAAATCCAGCCTATTACGCTTAGTACCTGCATTTAATCTTTTTGGGAAAATACGTCAGTTTGCACTGGTAAATACAATTAACCGACTCATTTTAAAAATGATTAAAAATTGATTTGGATGCACGTGGCATAAACATTTTATAACTTGGGATAATTATTTAAATATATAAACTTGTAAAAGAATTACATGTTCCTTATGCGTTCAGTAGCCTGGATCGTGTCGGGTTAAAGATCAATAGACACACCACATAATTTATTTATGCACTGACGAGTGTACGCCTACACTCCGTGCTTAGGTCGTGGTCATTTCGTAAAATGATGCCAAGGATATCCGGGACATGGTCATTAACCCCCCAAAGGCTTGAAGTAAACAAAACAATTTAAATGGGCCGATCAAATATCAATTAACCACTATACGATGTAAGATTTAATGCCCGACCAAGCGGTATTTTATATACCGTACCCCAAGCCCGTATATGGGAAAATAAGTTAAAAGTATTTGCCTTTGCAAGTATAATTCACAATTAGCAAATGCATATAGCTTTTACCGGTCTCCTATTCTGGAACACAGGTTTATAATAACCTATTAGAATCCTAACGGGTCTTTAGCTACGCTTAAGCTTCGACCGGTTAGTTTTAAAGATACGGTTCGTACGCACGATTAAGCGAAGACCGGGATAGAATGTGATTCAGACCCGACAAGTTTGAAGACTTGTTTAATATGGGTATATTATACACATTCTGGATTTTGAGATAAAACCGATAAGATTTGACCCGTTTAGGCTAATTTATGTAAACTAGTTACATAAACCGAACGTGCAAGAGGCGTAATGGGTAATCATAAGAGCCATATACAGGTTTCCTAAGTTAATATGCCTCAAATATGTTGTGACATCAGTAAGATATCTTTTATTATGCCCGAAACGAGTTTAGACACAAACTATGCCCCGTAGGGGTAGTTTGGTCATTTATAAGGTTATAAAAGGGTTTAAGTATTATCCTGAGTTACAGGTTTGATATAATCAGAAAAAATACTTAGTTTACTAAGTTATAACAGTATGGTATTGCATATATGTGAAATCTATCAATTATAACCAAACTATGCCCCGTAGGGGCATTTTGGTAATTTCACATAAGCCGAAAAGCTCAAAACTGAAGTCTGAGTTTAACAAGTTTTGCTTACTGTTAAAATATTATAACTTACTTAAAATATCAGTAGGTATCAACCCTTGTATGTTTAAAATAGTTCTAGTACATACTATGCGTTAAAAACGCTTAATAAGGCGATTAGAAGCCGTTTCCGGGTTCTATATGGAAAACTGATATTTTTATTATTCCAGAAGTTTTAAAATAATTTATTTATCATATCTAATCAGTAGCAAAAGGTTTGGGGTCAAAAAGATATGTAAAACTCATTTTATAGCCCGAAAGGGCAAAACCGACAATTACCGGATTAAGCTTATGACTTGTTGGGATTGAACCCTACCAGAGGAACAGATAATGAAAGCCAAAACCGGATCATGACAGTGGATTCACAATAAGCAGCAGTTTACACTAAGTCTTCTCCATTGACAGTGATTATAACAGCTGATGATCTTATATCCACTGCCCGAATACAACTGCTGCTGTTCTGCCTAACTACTGATGAAGCCTAGAAGACTGCTGGAAACTAAGCACTGCTGGTACAAACTGCTGATGACAAAGCACTGCCCAATCAAGGACTGATCAACCTTGAGGAAAGCACTGATGATTAGAGAGAGCAATAGTTTAGTATATCATCTGTTTTATGTATTGTCAATGGTTAGGTTTAACAGTGTTTGTATAAGGACAGTAGATACAGGTTGTTTGTAACACCTCAAAAAATCACGTCCAATGAAGTATTGACACGTGTAATAAACCCTAATGAGGTCAAACATTGAATTAAAGGGACTAATTTTTCGAAAAATCGAAAAACTTTGATTATGAAAGAACTGGAAGTATTATCATACCTAAAATAAGTTTCTAATTAACCTTTTATGGTTTTATATTCACAAATGAGCCACTTGTTAATCAAGTGTAGCCGTTTATGTAAGTAATTGAAAGTTTGCGCATAAAAGGGTTAAAAGCGTCAACATGTTAATTCTTACCTCTGAGTGACCTTTTAACAAACCAAGAGCCTCATGATATTTGATTATACTCTCGGGATTGCCAATCATTGGCCATCCAAGGCTTTTATGCCTAAAAGTGAAGTTACGCGCAACTTTGCAAGTATAAGGGACTAAAAGTGTCAATATGTTTAATTATACCTCTGAATGACCTTTTACCGAGCCCGGAGTATTATGATGTTTAATAATATTTTCAAGAATGCCTAATATGGACTAGATGAGGCTTCAATACTATTAAATGATGATTTACGCAAGTTTGCGCATCAAGGGGACCTAAAGCGTCAAACTACTAAAGTATGCCGATTCGTATGTTATCGGACCTCCCGGAATATGACCATGAGTTATACATACCTTAATTATCCTTCTCATAGTATGCCGATTCGTGTTGTTTAGTGCGCAAAAATAAACTTTTAAGTCATGCAGGGACTAAAAGTATCAAAAAGCGCACAAGTTCGCGTTTACGCGCATATCTTACATTCTGGATATTCCCGGACACCCAAAAATTTATGTAAGCACTAAAATATTTTATTTTAGTGTTTGTCTTGATAAAATTCCATTCGTCGCGTCGTTTGAATTGTTTTTCGCGTCCGTCCGTGTTTCGTCGTAATTAGCCTAACAACGTGACCGTACGACCAAATGAACCGACATCCAGCATATTTTTGAGCATTTTTCTTGTTCTCTATGCTTAGGCATCATTATAAAGCCTTAAAAATGTTTTAACGGGCCTTAGAGGTGTCGGAAATGACATTTGGAAGTTCAGGGGCCAAACATGTCAACATTTGAAAGATCTTTGAGCTGGCAAAAGGCTTGCGCACCTCAACCCAAATAACCTTACGGTGCGCAAGAACCTCCCAGATGCAGAAACTCGTTTTTCTTGCCTATTCAGCCCATTCAAACGTCAAGTATTGCCATTTTTCACTTCCATGCGCGTCCCCTACTAATTTTAGACCTTAGGGACACTTGTTACTGATCCATGATCATGTATAGCATGATTTGTCATCATCTAAATGAATCAAGATCACTATAAAAGGCCATTCATGTTGCAACATTCTTGCACGCATTCCATCTGCATTTTTTGGAGACTTCCTGGAGCTCTAAAGCTGACCCTAATCATCCTTAGTCTTAATTAAGACCTGGGTAAGTATCCTTAATCTTCCTTAGTTGAGTTTTGCTTAGTTATTAGCCTAAAAGTCAAACCGTCATAATTAAGGTTTGACTTATCGATTAATCACTAATGGTCCAGTGATTAGTCGAATTGAAGGTAGTTATAAGTTGGTAATTATGTGGGCATTAAACCCTTAAAAGGGCACCCTCTGATTCCCGTTCTAACTAGATCAAATGCCGGGTCAAGTTGTTTATAAAAAGTCAACAGGATCCTAATTTGCGATTTAAAACATAATTAACAATGTAGAAGCTTTGCAACCTATTTTATTACTCTTATAACTTAATAATTAATGTAAGAAAATGTCTAAGCATGTTCGACCCGACAATTTTCTGTTTAGACCCGGTTCGGAACCGAAAGTCGCAAAGCTTTGACTTTTGCTTTGACTTCAGTTCTGACCCGATTTAGTATGATTTGGAAATGCCTTAGAGCTTCCTTAGGACCAGGCTACATGTTAGCATAACCCTCCGTGGTTGGTTCATTGATTATCCGATTCGTTTACATGTTTCCGTTAATTGCTTAAATGTTGACCAATATGCCCTTTTGACCATAAAACGAGAATTTTGGGAATGTAAAAGGACAATAATCCTTATTACTGATTTGTAAGGTTGTCCCTAAATTTTCACATCAGTTGGAGGTCTAGATTAGGAGTTATGCTCATTAGCGTAATTATAACGCCTTTTAGTAATTAAAAGGCGCAATTAGCATAAAGCCTATCTAAACCCAATTTTCCACACCAAACCTTTTACCCACTAATGTAACATAATATTTTGAGATTTTTAAAGATTTTTAATCATTTTTACCTGTCCATAACCGAAGGTTATGGCCTCAAATCGGTAAATACCGATTATGCCCTTTTAGGCCATAAAATGAATTTTACAAGCCCTTTTGATACCAATCCAATGGCTACTGATTTTATATAATAAATAAAGTATTTTGAACTTTATAACCTGATCAGAAAACTCAGATTTCCTGTATAACCCGGAAATCGGTTAAAATAACTTTTTACGCATAGTTTGGGTTTAAAACCATTTTGTCATATAAGACCTACTACCAACTGATATGACCTATTAAAATAAGTTATTTTACTGATGTATTCGGACACGAATCTCAGAACTTCATTTAAACTCCTTTTTAATCTTTAAAACGACCAAAATACCCCTACGGGGCTTATTTTGAGATTAAACTCATTTTGGGCATAATGGAAGGTATCCTACTTATATCACAACATATTAAAGGCATATTAACTTAGGAAACCTGTATATGATTCACTTGGTTACTCGTTAAGCATTTTTCGCGTTCGGATCGGCTTATGTAACTAGTTTGCATATATTAGCCGAAACGGGTCAAACCTTATCGGTTTTACCCCAAAATTCAGAATGTGCCTAGATTACCCATATAAGGCAAGTCTTCAGTCTTGTCGGGTCTAAATCACATTCTATTCTGGTCTTCGCCTAATCATACGTTTGAACCGTATCTTTCGGTAAGACTAACCGGTCTAAGCTTAGGCTTAATTAAAGACCCGTTAGCATTCTAATTGGTTATTTATACCATCATTCCAGACTAGAGCCTTCCGGTAAATTGTACCTATGCTTACTTAAGTGAATACGGCAGAGTTATTAAAATTCTTCCTATTTAAGACAGGAGCTAGCTCAGGTAAATACTCTTAACTTATTTTCCCTATTACGGGCTTGGGATACAGTAATATAAATACCGCATGGTCAGGTATGGGATTCAAAGACCAATAAGTCGGGAAATCCAAATAACTTGTTTTTAATTCGTATTGCTTGACTGAAACATTAGGGATTAATGCGACCGTGTCCTGGATATCCTTGACTCATTAAATTGCAATGGCCACGACCTAAGCATGGGGTGTAGGCATACACCTGACAGATGCCATATGTTTATTAATTAATTATACCCAATAAGGGATCCCAATAAGGGAATAGTGGTGTGTCGGTTAATCATGAACCGGCATAGAACCGGGCCCCGTATGTAGAGCAAGTTATGTAAAACTGATAACATGAGATATAATTTGTCCCAAGTATAAAAGATTAATTTTGCCTTGTGCATTTTAATCAAGGTGTCAAAACATCTTCGTGCCTTGAGCACCTAAACCAATTTTCATAGACATTTTCAAATGAGTCGGTTGAGTGTATTTACCAGTGAAAACTGACGTATTTTCAAAAGTCTAAGTGACAGGTACAAATACGTAATAGGCTGGAAGCTGCTCAGGATGTTAATAAGGAATCTTGCAAGTTCTAGGCGTCTAAAGTCTGTTGAACAATATTTATATTTTAAGATCCGCCTGTGGATCCTTTACTTTCCGTTGTAATACTTGATATTACTTTATATTCGGATTGTAATATATTTATCTTTTGCTTCCGCTGTGCATTTATATATTGTGTTGTTTGACTATGATGATATCAACTACGTCACGATACTCCCCCACCGGGCCCACCGGTGACACGTGGAAATAGTCGGGGTGTGACAGGTTGGTATCAGAGCCAACACTGAGTTAATTAAACGCTAGCCTTTTGTGTTTAATCTCAGTTACACTGTTGCACATTCTTGAGTCTAGACAAGAACATAGGACAAATTCTAATTCGTTTTATTTGTCCTTATTTGGTTCCTTTGTTATTTTCTGATTAGCTCTTGCATGGGCAAGTCATTTTTCTGTTAGAAGACCCGTTTAGGGCAACCATATACTTGCTTAAATTTTAAAGGAACGATTATAAAAAAAATATCATTCCTATATTATAAAATCTACCATTATAATAAAATGGCAATATCTAAAAAGGACAAGACCTAGCTCATGTGTCATTTTAAGACAGGGCCAAGACGGTAGTTCCACAATTAGATTCAGATCCTTGTTAACATTTCAATTTAGGATTGTTCTGCGTTAAATATTAAAGGAATCTTAAAGGTAAAACCTAGCCTAAATGTCAATGCAGACATGGCCAAGATGGTAAAACCTAGCCTAAATGTCAATGCAGACATGGCCAAGATGGTAAAACCTAGCCTAAATGTCATTGCAGACATGGCCAAGACGGTAAAACCTACCCAAAGGATTCCATTCCTTGTTAACATCTGTAACATGTTAACATTCCTGGCAGACGTGGTTTGATAAAATCGCATGAGTCATCCTTAAATAAGATTACTCCAATTTCCCTTATTTATATAATCACCCCTTAAGGATGAAGTGCCTACGGGCTATAATTGACGTCCTCTGTGACTAAAGACAGTGGTAGCCTACAACTCCCTGTCAAGAAAAGGTAATGAACTATGATTCAAACCTTAATGCCTTGATTCTCTGGAATCATGGCTTATATCATCCTATAAGATGATCATATTATAAACATCCCTTAGAAGGGAAGTGCCTACGGGCTATAGTTAATGTCCTCTGAGACTAGAGACAGTGGTAGCCTACAACTCCCTGTCAAGAAAAGGTAATGAACTTTGATTCAAACCTTAATGCCTCGATTCTCTGAAATCATGGCTTATAAATTAAACTTGTCTACGCGACTAGGCCATTTGTGCTATTATTAACTTGTAAATTAGGATTTATGCTAAAAATCCTGAATAAAATAAATATCCTTCCTTCCCTGCCAGTATACATATGAATAAGAATCTTAAGAGTGAAACCTAGCTTGAGTGTCATTATAAAGATCTGGCCAAGATGGTAAGACCTGTTTAAAAGATTCGTATCCCTGTTAACATCTGAACATATGTGTTCACATTCCTGGCAGACATGATTCATTAAAATCACACACATCATTCCTATATAGGATTCTTCAAAAGATTCCTGACCCAACTTAATGATCTCTGAATCATGGGTTTAAATCATCAATTAAGATGATCATATTTTGACCATACATTGGTAATATAGTGCCTACGGGCCTTGCTCATTTCTACATGAGCCAAAAGACAGTGGTAGCGATGACTCCCTGTCCGAAAAAGGTAATGAACTATGTTCAAACCCAAATGCTTTGATTCTCTGAAATCATAATTTATAATTTAAAAAAAATGTCCTTGCGACTAGGCCTTTCGTGCCACTAATAAAATTGTTATTATTTTTATAATTAGGATAAGTTATAATATAAATCCTAAATAAATGTGATTAATAAATTAACCAAATATGTCTCTGTTACCATGGTTAATGAATTGCCATAAAAGACAATTCCATAATAAACTCCCAAGTAAACTATTGTCCTTGTTTTATGTAACAGTTCAATTAAATGGCTGGCTTAGATGAAATTAATAGCCACCCAGTGGAGAACAATGATAACGCCCGAATTAATTTAACGGGTGCTGAACTAAAAGTGTTAGTAGACGACGCAGTTACAAAGGCCTTAGAGCGGCAGTACGAAGAGTATAGTAGGACTCGGAGTAGGAACCTATCTACACCGCATTCGAAGCCTCCTTCCAAGAAGGATGAACCCAAGAAGGAAGATGACGAGCGTCACCCTTCTAATCATCACAGTGATCCGTCTCAACATATCATACTGAATCAAGGACCCCGTGATAAGGGTTGCTCCTACAAGTACTTTATTTCATGTAAACCCCGGGATTTCACTGGAGAGGAAGGAGCTGTAGATTGTATGACATGGTTAGATGAGATGGATATAGTTGTGGATATCAGTGGATGCGCTGAGAGGGATGTGGTCAAGTTTGTGTCGCAATCATTTAAGGGTGAGGCCTTAGCTTGGTGGAGATCGTTGATTCAAGCCACCGGGAAGATCCCTTTGTACAACATGACTTGGGATCAGTTCGTTGCTCTTATCAAAGAAAATTACTGTCCTCAACATGAAGTTGAGAAGATCGAGACTGAATTCTTGTCATTAGTCATGGAGAACTTAGATTGTCAATCATACCTTACAAGTTTCAATACCAAGTCTCGATTGGTTCCTTATTTGATCACACCGGAACCAAAGCGAATAGCTCGCTTTATTGGGGGTCTAGCCCCAGAAATAAAGGCAAGTTTGAAAGCATCGAGACCTACTACATTCAGGTCAGCGGCAGATCTGTCGCTATCTCTCACACTCGATGTGGTCAGAAACAAGGCTGCCAAGGCTTCTGAAGATGGGAAGCGTGAAAGGGAGGAGGATAACTCCCAGAATCCTAAGAAGAGCAAATCCGAGCTCAACAATAACCAACAGGATTCCAACAAGAAGCCTACATGCAAAACCTGCAACAGAAGACACTGGGGACAGTGTCGATCAAACCTAAAGATAAAGCAATGTTGCATCTGCAAAAGAACTGGTCACCAGTCCCACGAATGTAGGGACATAAAGAATGCAAACTGTTTCAGCTGTGGCGAAAAGGGCCACATCAGTACTAATTGTCCTGAGGCCGCCAAGGAAGGAGCAACTAATTCTGGGAAGGATAAGAAAGGAAACGCCTGAACTACCGTTTGAATGACAGAGACAGTACATATCAATAATAGCATCAGGTACGTCCCGTACCATTTAACATTGATAGTTTCTGCTAAGTATCTTACGTTAATGCAAGGGATAATAAACCTTTAGTAAACCATAAGCCTAGTAAACTCTTGATTACATTCGTAAGAACTTCAGATATTAAAAAATAAAGTATAATTTACCAACGGAATCTTTAATGACCCTCTCTCCCATCTTCGAAGATAAATCCTTTCATAAGAATCTGGAATACTTTTCCCCAGAAAGAGTACGACAATATATATATATATATATATATATATTACTTTATTTTATTATTTTCTCATTATTTCATATCGCCTGCGAATGCCAAACTATGTTTGATAAGAGTACCATATGAGGATTGGCGTGTCCTAGTGTGTCCCATAGATTGCTTCCATGCCTGATCAGTATGGAGGTTTAATGCATGGAACCCCTGAGATATCCCAATGATCATATTGTACTGAAGTCGACTAGTAGTATTCAAAGAAGATATCGAATATAAAATGTCCTTATAAATATCTCTACTTAGGGCATCCTTGCATTTGTAAAGAGAATGTGTCATTTATCTGACACCGACATCGATAGATGAACCAAAGCCTGAGAGTACGGACATCTCTGACATCTCTGTGTGCCAAATTTGTTAAATTATCAGGCTAGTTAAGCTCTGAATATATAGAATCATTCGAAGGGAATCGAATGTATCAAGATCAAGTAGCTTATAAGCTAAAACCTATTTAAGGAGCTTGGCGGAGCTCGCAATACATTAGACACTAGTAACCGAAGGATGTGTTTCGCCAATAACCGAAAAACATTATCACGTAATGATAGGCAGATTAATGAAACTTTATGATTGGACAATAAACCTGTATAGACTAAGAATCGACAGGTTAAGAAGCTCCGAAGGAGAGTATGTACCTATTGTATAGGTCAACTGGGATACCCTTAGAGGCCCAAATATACTATGGAAGTAAGTCCATGCTACTTCAGAAAATACTTCCATCATTCTAGCAAATCTCGAGGTCGAGATTTCTTTTAAGGGGGTGAGGATGTAACACCTCGAAAAATCACGTCCAATGAAGTATTGACACGTGTAATAAACCCTAATGAAGTCAAACATTGAATTCAAGGGACTAATTTTTCGAAAAATCAAAAAACTTTGATTATGAAAGAACTGGAAGTATTATCATACCTAAAATAAGTTTCTAATTAACCTTTTATGGTTTTATATTCACAAATGAGCCACTTGTTAATCAAGTGTAGCCGTTTATGTAAGTAATTGAAAGTTTGCGCAGAAAAGGGTTAAAAGCGTCAACATGTTAATTCTTACCTCTGAGTGACCTTTTAACAAACTGAGAGCGTCATGATATTTGATTATACTCTCGGGATTGCCAATCATTGGCCATCCAAGGCTTTTATGCCTAAAAGTGAAGTTACGCGCAACTTTGCAAGTATAAGGGACTAAAAGTGTCAATATGTTTAATTATACCTCTGAATGACCTTTTACCGAGCCCGAAGTATTATGATGTTTAATAATATTTTCAAGAATGCCTAATATGGACTAGATGAGGCTTCAATACTATCAAATGATGATTTACGCAAGTTTGCGCATTAGGGGGACCTAAAGCGTCAAACTGCTAAAGTATGCTGATTCGTATGTTATCGGACCTCCCGGAATATGACCATGAGTTATACATACCTTAATTATTCTTCTCATAGCTTAGATATAGGCTTTGTGTTGTTTAGTGCGCAAAAATAAACTTTTAAGTCATGCAGGGACTAAAAGTGTCAAAAAGCGCACAAGTTTGCGTTTACGCGCATATCTTACATTCTGGATATTACCGGACACCCAAAAATTTATGTAGGCACTAAAATATTTTATTTTAGTGTTTGGCTTGATAAAATTCCATTCGTCGCGTCGTTTGGATTGTTTTTCGCGTCCGTCCGTGTTTCGTCGTAAGTAGCCGAACAACGTGACCGTACGACCAAACGAACCGACATCCGGCATATTTTTTAGCATGTTTCATGTTCTCTATGCTTAGGCGTCATTATAAAGCCTTAAAAATGGTTTAACGGGCCTTAGAGGTGTCGGAAATCACATTTGGAAGTTCAGGGGCCAAACATGTCAACATTTGAAAGATCTTTGAGCTGGCAAAAGGCTTGCGCACCTCAACACAAATAACCTTACGGTGCGCAAGCATCTCCCAGATGCAGAAACTCGTTTTTCTTGCCTGTTTAGCCCATTCAAACGTCAAGTATTACCCTTTTTCACTTCCATGCGCGTCCCCTACTAATTTTAGACCTTAGGGACACTTGTTACTGATCCATGATCAAGTATAGCATGATTTGTCATCATCTAAATGAATCAAAATCACTATAAAAGGCCATTCATGTTGCAACATTCTTGCATTCATTGCATCTGCATTTTTGGAGACTTCCTGGAGCTCTAGAGCAGACCCTAATCATCCTTAGTCTTAATTAAGACCTTGGTAAGTATCCTTAATCTTCCTTAGTTGAGTTTTGCTTAGTTATTAGCCTAAAAGTCAAACCGTCGTAATTAAGGTTTGACTTATCGATTAATCACTAATGGTCCAGTGATTAGTCGAATTGAAGGTAGTTATAAGTTGGTAATTATGTGGGCATTAAACCCTTAAAAGGGCACCCTCTGATTCCCGTTCTAACTAGATCAAATGTCGGGTCAAGTTGTTTATAAAAAGTCAACAGGATCCTAATTTGCGATTTAAAACATAATTAACAATGTAGAAGCTTTGCAACCTGTTTTATTACTCTTATAACTTAATAATTAATGTAAGAACATGTCTAAGCATGTTCGACCCGACAATTTTCTGTTTAGACCCGGTTCGGAACCGAAAGTCGCAAAGCTTTGACTTTTGCTTTGACTTCAGTTCTGACCCGATTTAGTATGATTTGGAAATGCCTTAGAGCTTCCTTAGGACCAGGCTACATGTTAGCATAACCCTCCGTGGTTGGTTCATTGATTATCCGATTCGTTTACATGTTTCCGTTAATTGCTTAAATGTTGACCAATATGCCCTTTTGACCATAAAACGAGAATTTTGGGAATGTAAAAGGACAATAATCCTTATTACTGATTTGTAAGGTTGTCCCTAAATTTTCACATCAGTTGGAGGTCTAGATTAAGAGTTATGCTCATTAGCGTAATTATAACGCCTTTTAGTAATTAAAATGCGCAATTAGCATAAAGCCTATCTAAACCCAATTTTCGACACCAAACCTTTTACCCACTGATGTAAGATAATATTTTGAGATTTTTAAAGATTTTTAATCATTTTTACCTGTCCATAACCGAAGGTTATGGCCTCAAATCGGTAAATACCGATTATGCCCTTTTAGGCCATAAAATGAGTTTTACAAGCCCTTTTGATACCAATCCAATGGCTACTGATTTTATATAATAAATAAAGTATTTTGAACTTTATAACCTGATCAGAAAACTCAGATTTCCTGTATAACCCGGAAATCGCTTAAAATGACTTTTTACGCATAGTTTGGGTTTAAAACCATTTTGTCATATAAGATCTACTACCAACTGATATGACCTATTAAAATAAGTTATTTTACTGATGTATTCGGACACGAATCTCAGAACTTCATTTAAGCTACTTTTTAATCTTTAAAATGACCAAAATACCCCTACGGGGCTTATTTTGAGATTAAACTCATTTTGGGCATAATGGAAGGTATCCTACTGATATCACAACATATTAAAGGCATATTAACTTAGGAAACCTGTATATGATTCACTTGGTTACTCGTTACGCATTTTTCGCGTTCGGATCGACTTATTTAACTAGTTTGCATATATTAGCCGAAACGGGTCAAACCTTATCGGTTTTACCCCAAAATTCAGAATGTGCCTAGATTACCCATATAAGGCAAGTCTTCAATCTTGTCGGGTCTAAATCACATTCTATTCCGGTCTTCGCCTAATCATGCGTTTGAACCGTATCTTTCGGTAAGACTAACCGGTCTAAGCTTAGGCTTAATTAAAGACCCGTTAGCATTCTAATTGGTTATTTATACCATCATTCCAGACTAGAGCCTTCCGGTAAATTGTACCTATGCTTACTTAAGTGAATACGGCTGAGTTATTAAAATTCTTGCTATTTAAGACCGGAGCTAGCTCAGGTAAATACTCTTAACTTATTTTCCCTATTACGGGCTTGGGATACGGTAATATAAATACCGCATGGTCAGGTATGGGATTCAAAGACCAATAAGTCGGGAAATCCAAATAACCTGTTTTTAATTCGTATTGCTTGACTGAAACATTGGGGATTAATGCGACCGTGTCCTGGATATCCTTGACTCGTTAAATTGCAATGGCCACGACCTAAGCACGGGGTGTAGGCATACACCTGACAGATGCCAAATGTTTCTTAATTAATTATACCCAATAAGGGATTCCCAATAAGGGAATAGTGGTGTGTCGGTTAATCATGAACTGGTATAGAACCGGGCCCCGTATGTAGAGCAAGTTATGTAAAACTGATAACATGAGATATAATTTGTCCCAAGTAGAAAAGATTAATTTTGCCTTGTGCATTTTAATCAAGGTGTCAAAACATCTTCGTGCCTTGAGCACCTAAACCAATTTTCATAGACATTTTCAAATGAGTCGGTTGAGTGTATTTACCAGTGAAAACTGATGTATTTTCAAAAGTCTAAGTGACAGGTACAAATACGTAATAGGCTGGAAGCTGCTCAGGATGTGAATAAGGAATCTTGCAAGTTCTAGGCGTCTAAAGTCTGTTGAAAAATATTTATATTTTAAGATCCGCCTGTGGATCCTTTACTTTCCGTTGTAATACTTGATATTACTTTATATTCGGATTGTAATATATTTATATTTTGCTTCCGCTGTGCATTTATATATTGTGTTGTTTGACTAGGATGATATCAACTACGTCACGATACTCCCCCACCGGGCCCACCGGTGACACGTGGAAATAGTCGGGGTGTGACATTGTTAGGCTGTTAGACGTCGCTTTCATGGGGACGTCAGCTGAGATGCCTCAGTGGTTTGGTTTGTCTATAAATGGAGCAGTACTCTGTACTGTTACATTTGATTCGTTTTGAGTGAGTTCTTCTCCTCAATTCAATCCTTTCATCTTGAGCAATCCAACCTTGGAGTATCAGGCTGAGGGGGAGTTTAGTTTGTAAGCATGCTTTGTAATCTTTTGATTGACTTTGTAATCTTTCGACTAATGCAAATCATGTGTTTATCTAAACTATTTTCTTCCTTGATTGTGTTTACAAAGTTTGTTGTTCATTTCCGCTGCACCTTACATGTTTTCATATTCATTGATTGTTCAATTAACACAAACAAGCACAATCATGAGAGCCTCTGATCCTAACAATTGGTATCAGAGCCTGGACAGTCAAATTCGATCTAACAATCAATTTGACATAACAGTTCGGCTCAAAATTCATTGATACTAAGGTTGGTTGTATTCAGTTGAAAAATAGAGTAACGAGTAAACCATGATCAAAATGGTTATTCAAAAACTTTGTAAATCAACCAAGATGTCATATGACACACAAATTTCACACAACACGTGATATCATGCACAAGTCACTCAAAGTTTTCAGATCTGAAAGCATATCTGTTAAACTATGGGATTATTTCATATTTTCAAAAATTGATTTCAACTGTTGTTATGAAAATTGTGATGTCACCATATTAGATGCTAAAGTATGAACCTCATATTAACAAAAGCCTATGTACATAAAAACATTAGTGTTTTTGCTAACGTAAAAAGAGGGAAATTAAAACTTTAGTCATTCAGATCTTATGTGTTGAGAACAGGTTGAGATCCTCAAAAGGACAAAATCAACTATGTTAAAATACATTAAGAAAATCAGGAGTCAAAAATGTCCAGATCATAGGTAATGAGGAGGTTGGCATAAGCATGTGCAGAAATGTCCAAATCTCTCAAAACATTACTGCAAAATGATTTTGGAACAAGTATTCCTTCAATAAATGCCTCTCAGTAAGTATTTCATTACTTATGATTGGGAAGGGTAAAAATGGAAGAAGAAAATTCACAAAAACTCAGAAGTGTGTTTATCTCAAAACTTTTGAAGTCAGAAGAAAAGAGTATAAACATAAAACACTTAAGAGTCAAAGCTTGGGGTAATAATGGTCATTAAGCAACTGTTTGTGATCATTGGTTCAGGAAAGTTCAGGTGACAATAGTGTTCCCAGTGATTGAACTTACAAGAGGACTAGACAAATGTTCAGAATCATCACATGGTAACAAAGTCTATAACAGGATTTCCAAAGATCTTGTGTACATGTGTCCTCATTTTTTTACAATAAATCAACATGAAAATGGTACCAAATAGGGGTCAAAACAAATTTAAAATGTCATACTACTGTTGTTCAACCACTGACCATTTTCACAAACTTGAGATTGATATGAATTGAACTATAGTGGAAATTTATGCCAGGTCCTTTTGATGCTGTTTTCAGAAAATTCTTTAATATTTTTAAAAGGGATTTTCTCCAAATAAAGCAGGATATGTTATTTCCTATTTTTTTTGGGATAATATATTTTGAACCTTTACTGGTTTTTGATAGTAAAGTTTCAATCTCCTGTCAGGATATATTACATTTTTTTATGGTAATATCATCCTCAAAACGATTCAAAAGAAAATGGTTCATGTATCAAGGTCATGTTTAACTCAAGTTTGTTTCAAAACTGATCAAAGATTGATTGTCAAAAGTGCTTAAATACTTAGGTACTCATGTGTTAATTTAAGTATTACAACAAGAATGAGTTGCCTTAGTAAAAAGTCTACATCATCTGGGGTACTAAACCACTGTCAGAAATTTGAAAAAGCTTCAAAATGTGAAATTGACATGTGGCAAAAACCTTGAATGGAAACTTTTCTATACAGTTGCTGAAATACTTGTCCTTCAAATCTGTACCATTTACCCTAATCACTGTTTTGTTCAAACATCTGCTCACTAAATATTGCCCACTGTTGATTGTGTTTACAAAGTTTGTTGTTCATTTCCGCTGCACCTTACATGTTTTCATATTCATTGATTGTTCAATTGACACAAACAAGCACAATCATGAGAGCCTCCGATCCTAACATGACTCTAAGTTATGCTCAGCCTAAAATTAATTAAAAATCTTCAAAAATCCCAAAATAATATATCACATCAGTGGGTAAGGAGTTTGATATCAAAAAGTAGGTTTAAATAGGCTATACGCTAATTATGACGTTTAATCGCTAGTAAGCTTTCTAATTACGCTAATGAGCATAACTCTCAATCTACACCTCAAACTGATGTCAAATTTTGGGTGCAAGTTTATAAATCAGTAACTAAGGTTTCTACTCTTTTACATTTTCAAAAATCACGTTTTATGGTGAAAAGGGCATAATGGTCAACATATGAGCAATTAACGGAATCATGCATATTAATTGGATAACTAATGAACCAAGGTGGTAATCACAGAGGGTTATACTAGCATGTAACCTAGTCCAATTAAAGCTCTAAGGCATTTCTAAAACATGCTTAAATGGGTCAGAACTGAAAGTCAAAGCAAAAGTCAAATTATGCGACTTTCGGTTCCGAACCGGGTCTCTACTGAAAATTGCCGGGTTGAACATGTTTAGACATGTTCTTACATTAATTACCAAGTTATATTAATGATCAAATAGGTTGTATGGGTTCTATATTGCTAATTATGCATAAATTAGAAATTAAGCATTCTGTTGACTTTTTAATAACAAGTTTGACCCGACATTTGACCTAGTTAGAGTGGGAATCAAAGGGTGCCCTTTTAAGGGTTTATTACCCACATAATTACCAACTTATAACTACTTTCAATTCGACTAATCACTGGACCATCAATGATTAATCTCTAAGTCAACCGTTAATTACGACGGTTTGACTTTTAAGCTAAAACTAAGCAAAAACTTAACTAAGAAAGGTTAAGCATACTTACTGAAGTCCTATGCACGATTAGTGATCACTTGAGTCTGCTTTGGAGCTCCAAAAATGACTAGAAATGCTGAAGGAAGGTGTGATCAAAATGGTTGCACAAGAGGCCTTTATATAGTGTTCAAAATCTCATAGATTGTTGACACCCAAGCCTATCAATGATCCCAGATGATCAACACATGTCCCTAAGGGTCTAGGGGTTGCTTAGGGGTCGCCCATGAAGTGAAACAACTGATTAAAGTCGGTTAT